>CM053597.1:217505355-217601340 GCA_028646575.1 Pseudocheirus occidentalis
GGGAAAGCTCTGTCCCAAATCGCTGGGGCCCTCACAGCTGCCGGAGCTCTTAGTGGGGTGCTGCAGCCGCACCTCCCAGCCTTGGCTCACTGAAAGCGCACCCCAGGACCACCACTCAAGACCACGATCCAGATCCAGGCCACTCAACACAAGAGCCCTTGGCCCAGATGGATCGCGTCAGCCCCCCTGCTATCTGCAGGCCAAGGGCTCTGAAGCAGCCCAGTGGGGGCCGCTGTGGCTCTCAGCCGTTCCTGCTGCTGCAGCTGCCTCCAGCTGCCTCCTTGCCCTGGGAGCAGTTTGGCTGGACCTGCTCTTCTCCTCCCCAGTTAGCAAAATCCACCAACCTTTCTCTTAGCCTTTTTTTCTCCTGGCCTGATAGATGTGGTAACTGTGCCTCCAGTGCAGCAGATCAGCTCCCCGCCCAATGCCCCAGGGCCTGAGCCGTCTGGGGTTTAGGCCATGGGTCCCAGACTGCTTGGAAGAGCCCCGCCTGCTGTGTTGCCTGTAGCAACAGATGTGCTTTCTGTCTTTTGGAGAGTTTTGGAGCTTGAAAATCTGTTTAGAGTCCCATTTTATGAGTTTTTTATCGTGTTTGTGTGGGAGCTGTGGTGCTTTGCTGCTTCTGTGCTGCCATCTTGGCTCTGCCCCTGCCTATTTCATTTTTAAATGGTTCCAATTCTAGAAAACACTTTCTTATACTGAGCCATATCATTAGCTTCCCTGATGTTTCCTTATAGTCATTCTAATTTTTCCCTCTGGGACAAGGAGAATTAGTCTAATCCTTCCATAGCCCTTCAGATATTTGAAGACTGAAATCATACCTTATATGCCACCATTTGTCTCCACCTAAACAGCCTCTGTTCTTTCAACCAGTCCATGTGTAACATTGTTCTCTCACTGTCCTGGTTGTGCTCAGATTTGTCACTGTCCTTCCTAAAGTAAGCACTCAGAATTGAATACACAGGGCTGCTAGGTGGCACGGTGAATAGAGCACTGGCCCTGGAGTCAGGACTATCTAAATTCAAATCTAGCCTCAGATACTTAACACTTAGTAGCTGTGTGACCTTGGGCAAGTCGCTGAACCCCAATTGCCCCGCCTTCCCCCCTCCAAAAAGCAAAAACAAACAAACTCCCCATGGATTCTGACCAGAGCAGTTTTACAGTAGTGGTATAACCCCTTTTGGATGGAGGTAATAATCATAATCTAGTCAATTGGTAGCAGATTCTTAAATGAAATTCAAAAGTTTTGGCTCTCAGAACACTGCTAGACCCCATCCATCACATCCTATTGCAATCAAGTGCTTTTCTTGCTGAAACAAATTATAATTATATTTAGAATTGGCCTTTGGCTTGCTCACTGCAGGTTTATTGCGAAGCCATGTGCAATTCATCTTGGCATCCAGGAGAGTGTTCCCCACCAGGCCCAGCCCAACGCCATCCTTGAGAAGGTGTACACATCCATCACAAAGGTAAATCAGTAGAAAAGGTGGGAAGATGGCTCATGGGGGAAGAGTTCCTTACGGGGTGAGAGCAGGACGAGATGACACCTCTCTGCTCCTTACTCTGAGAGGTCCACGGCTCTTACGAGGGGATCTGGGCTTTGAGAGTGCGGATAGGGAACAGTTCAGGGTAACAGCAGCATTCTAGCCATTTCTTGGCTTATCCCGACTTCTCAGGACTCCCCCTCGGGAAGGTGAGTATACATTGCTCGAGCAGTTTCTTCTGACAGGAACAGTATAAAAATGAGCAAAAAAAAGAGCCTTAGTTGTATAGGGCAGGGAATCCCTTCTTCGTCTGCAGTGATTAGAGGGTAAGGCCATTGGTAAGGAAGGGTTGAAGAAGGGAATGTTCTGATTATGGTCTTTTATCTGCAGTGTCCTGATGGGAAAAGGCTAGAGGGCCTCTCAAAACAGCTGGATTGGGATGTCCGAAAAATCCAAGGCTGGTTCCGCCATCGGAGAAACCAAGACAAGCCCCCAACACTCACTAAATTCTGTGAGAGCATGTAGGTCTGCAGGTGGGGGTGGGGGAGGTGGGTGGGACTGTGCTGATATTTCCCCTTTGTATCGAGACACCTGTGGCTGGGTGTGAGTTACCACATTAGAGCTAGTGTAGAATCCTTGGGTATTATCTGCAACCTAGGAAGATGGACAACTCTTGGCCCACCTGAGTACTAACTAAGCCATCTGTGTGCTTGTATCCTGTCCTAGGTAGGAGGGGATCCCAAGGCTATGCACAGCCATAAACACGATTAGGTGGTGCCAACTCTGTTGTGAATTGTCATCTTGGAAGGAAGCCAGTGAGTTGGTAGATATTATTCTCAGGGGTAGAGTGTTGCTTTGACCATTGGCATAGAAAGGTATCCCTATCTCCACCCTTTCCTACCAACAGCCTCCCACCTGTCAAGTCTAATCAGGAGAGGAGACAGAAAAGTGATAACTGACTGAAACAGTTATAAACAGAGGTCAGAGGATTAACAGTGTTTGTTGATATAGCAGTATGTGTCCCAAGCCTAAATTTTTATTCTAGGGTTTTATCAGTAGCCTGACAGATACCATTCTGATTTTCCATTCCCTCCTATCACAAATCTCCCAGAGACTCTGTGTTACCTGGGCTAGTGTCTAATCTCTACTCTCTCCCTACACAGGTGGCGGTTCACCTTTTATTTATGTATATTCTGCTACGGGATCCGGTTTCTCTGGTCGGTGAGTCTGACCTGGCTACTAGCTACAGTACCAGGGGTCAGAGTTGAGAGCCCTGGAACCTTGTTCCCTTCTCTATTTTTTCCCCCTTATAATGATCCTAGTCCATATCTAAACACTGTGCAGATTGCCTTTCCTAAGAAAGCTGTCTAATTTTAGTGCTGCAAGGCTTCTAAAAGTAGGAGTTCTGAACCTTTTTTGGGTCGTGGACTGCTTGAGCAGTCTGGTAAAACTTAGGGACCCCTTCTTGGAATCATTTTTTTAAATAAATTGACAAGAAAGAAAGTGTTTGATTTCAGTTAGAGGTTAGTTCCTAACTTTTCAGATTCCCTGAAATCTAACTATTGACCCCCAAGTTGGGAACTCTTGCTTTAAAGGGTTCCATGAAAGGATAACTTTTGACTTTTAACCTTTGACTTTTTGCATGGTATTACCTGCCAGTTGAATCAAATAAAGTCTTTTCCCTCCTGCTATTTCCCATATCCAGGTGGAGCTTTATGGGTAGACCCTGTTGTTTGACCTACCTTAACTTTCCCTCCTGTTATCCCAAACATGTTCTCTATATGTGGAATAGCACTTTATTACCTTGATGGATAAATTCAGATACCTGCCAAACCTCTTGTGAATTTTGGAACCCGTCATTTAACTCCACTCCTGTCTTGTCCTACTTCCCTTCCTATCTCTCATGTTATACAGAAAGAGTGGGAATGTAAGATTAAGAAGATCTCAGGACCAAGCCGGGTTCCTGAAGACTGATCAAAATACTCTGTTCTTTCCTTAGTCACCCTGGTTCTGGGACACCCGACAATGCTGGCACAGTTACCCCTATCAGGTAGGAATTAAGACTTCAAAGAAAAGTCGTAAAACCTCAGAATCTCAAATGAAGGGACCCAAATAGTGAAGCAAATGGCACATTTCCTTTTGATCCATCAGAGTGCTAGAAGCTAGGTCCATTCGACGATGCAGCACGGTGTGTCTGCGGTGAGGTCTGTTTTGTTTGCCCTTAGCTGCGACCTCGGGTGAGCTGGCATCACACATGACCGATGTTAGCATCATAGAGAAGCACAGGAGAGATGCTAGAAGAGTAGAGAAAGGCACCCACTCATCAGCGCCCTCTGCTTGGCACTCTGAGCAGTCTTACTGGTGCTTTGCCCCAGGGTGGGCCTCACGCCCTTTTGGCAGCCGCAGAGGAGAGTCGGAGCGGGTGAAGGGCAGCGCTGGGCAGGCTGGCCCGAGCCCCAGAAGGAGGCTTCTCTCTGTGCCCTGTCTGGGGCAGGGGCTTGGAGTCACTGCAGAGTCTGAGTGGAGTGAGGGGGAAGGTTAGTCAGAGATGGAGCAACGTTGATTAGTTATTTTCTGACTAGTTCTCCTTACCTTTTCTAGCCTCTCACACCTGGCCTTTACTACTACTATGTCATGGAACTGGCCTTTTATTGGTCACTTATGTTTTCTCAATTCATAGACATTAAGCGAAAGGTAAGAACATTATCTCCTAACAAGCTCTTATCTTTCCCCCTCCATTCTTCTCTGGCAAATACCTTCACTGCCCAGTGATAGACCCTCTCTTTTCTCTGGCCAGGTTCCCAAAAATTAGACCTAGGTAATAGGTTTAATGGCACTGTCATTTTTGGAAGACCACTATTGTATAGAATTGGGAAACAAGGATTTATAGATACATTCCATTTCTATTTTTAGACACTGGGGACAGACTGATAAGTGCTAGACAGTTTGGGCTAAAAGACTAGTACCTGGCAGAACCTAAATGAGAGAACAAAGAAACACGGTAAGGGTTCAGGCCTAGCATTTGGCTGAAAGTTCTACCTGCAACTGGTGATCACTGTTCTGTGCATCCTGTTCTCTATACTTTGGTTCCACTTTGGGAATTACAAATTGCTAGAACCATTTGTAATCTCAGAGATCATCTAGTTCAAACTCCTCATTTTTTCCAGATGAAGAAACAGGCGTAGAGAGAACCATAAAATAAGAGATGTTAGGAATAAAAGTTATAGTTCATCTGTCACATAGTGAATTAATGGCAGAGCCTAAAAAAACTCAGTTCTGACTCCCAAGTCTAGTGCACTTTGTCACTGCATTAAGCTCTGATACTTTGGGCTAGAAATGGAACCAAGGACTTAAACCCTCTCCAGAAGAGAAGAACCAGACTTAATTAATGTTCTTTATGCCTTTCTAGTATCATGGGTGTGTAGTTAGGCTAACTTGCTGAGAAATGGATGAACCTGGAACTGGCTTAGCAAACAGTCTGTGCATCCTCTGAGTACCTCAAGCATAAAGAATGAAATGTCTGTCTTTTAGGTCATGCTAACAGACTGGTCCGAGCACTGGTAGAACCTTGCCGTGGCCCAAATGCAGGCTGAAGGGAACCCTTTCAGGGAGGGGGGAATGGTCATGGAAAAATGTTATATGGGATGCGACATTGACTGGTCTCACTTAAGGCCTTTGTTGAGGGCATCCCACTCCACCCCTGTGCCTTGCCTCACCCATCCGTGCCGTCCTAGGACTTCCTGATCATGTTTGTGCATCACCTGGCCACCATTGGGCTCATTACCTTCTCCTACATCAACAACATGGTGCGAGTAGGAACGCTGGTCATGTGCCTACATGACTCCTCAGATTTCCTGCTCGAGGTGAGACCCCAGTCTCCTCCCTCTTCATATTTCCTTTTTCATTTCCCACCAATCCTGATAGAAGATCTGCTTCCCTCTCCCATTTCCTTGTTTTTCCTCCTCCCCAGGCAGCCAAATTGGCCAACTATGCCAAGTATCAGCGGCTTTGTGATACATTCTTTGTGGTGTTCAGTGTCATTTTTGTGATCACCCGCCTTGGCATCTATCCCTTCTGGTAAGTGTCTGGGCAGTTAGTATTCCCAACATTCCTAACTGTAGGGCAGTGGTGTCCAATAGGCAACTTAAGGGATAGAATTTGGGAACCCTAATCTTGAGAAAATCATATACCTTGCTAAACCTGAGTGTGTCCAGCCACTACTACCAGCTCCAGCTCAGCCCCCAGTAAACTGCCAGATCACTACAACATCCAGTTGCCAGCACCTGAGGCCCCAGCATATAACACCAGGAACCAGGCCGCTAGCCCCAGCACAAGAAGTCTGGGACAGTGCCCCCTAGGCCCCAGAAGCAGAAATTAAATTTAAAAGGCAAACATGAGCAAGAAGAATCAAAGAAAATCAGTGATCATAAATATTCTTGGTGACAGGGAAGATAAATCTGAGTGTGTGTATATACTATTTCAGGACTTCAGCTTCCTTAAGCAATATACTTAGGGTCAAGGGCAGGACCCAAGAGTCCCCAGCTCATTTCATGTCCCTGACCATCCTTGGTCTTAGACAACAGAAACATCCCTTTGGGAAGCAATTTCACCAAGTAGAAATGAAAAAAAAAGATAGGTCCTGATTCCTAAAGTTTTCAGTTTTGTTGCCATCTCCCGTGGTCTGACTCTTGGCTTCCCGTCTTTAGGATCCTGAACACAACCTTGTTTGAGAGTTGGGAAATCATTGGACCTTACTCCTCCTGGTGGCTCTTCAACGGCCTTCTCCTGGTCTTACAGGTTCTGCACATCGTCTGGTCCTACCTGATTGCTCAAATTGCTTGCAAGGCTCTGGTTCGAGGAAAGGTGAGGGTCAAGGCTGATTGCCTACCTCCAGGGCTGGCGGGGAAGATTAGGGCTACTTAGAAGAGATGTCCCATCCTCTCCCCATTTTTTCCATGGTACTTAGTGAACTATTTCTGCAAATAAGGCCGGGAGCCTGTGATTTCTCTTTCTCCATTTCCTGTTAACTCCAGTTATTTTGCCCTTTTTCCCTAAAAGTGAAATAAGGGCTAAGAGGAACAAAGATCTATTTAAATTCACTGAAAAATTATGTAGGTCAGGAATATCTGAGGTTCTCCAGATTTTCTTGAGGGAGTCTTATTCAGGCTTCTTGTTCTCTCCCCTGCTTTGTGGAATGATTGATGTAAAATGTCTTTGATGTCCCAGGGTGACTGACCGCAATGCTTTGAAAAGAGGCCTAGGAAGATAATTTGTTTGAGAGGCGCCTCCTTACATCCCAGGAAAAGGTCCTTTGGTCTCTAAGAGGGAGGGCTGGCTGAGAAAGCTCCGCAAAATCTGGCTCCTGCTGGTATATATGAAAGCAGAAAGGAAGGGAGCCTTGAAAGAGGCTCCTGACTGAATAAATTCTAAGCTCTGAAGTAGTCAGACAGGGTCCCACACTGAGCATTTCAGTTTCCCAGCGTTCTGTTGTCATCAAGGGGCGGCAGGTTCTACTAGAGGGAGGAGCCGTTTCTAGCACTTGAGAAGGAGCTTGTTCAGCAGTCGTGTCTGTGATCTTTCGTGTCCATGTCCCTTGCGGCTGCTGCCGCCGCTGGTTCTAGAACTTGCTTGGTGTCTCCATCTTGCTGCAGCTGTCCAACACCTGTCTTCTCTCTGGCTTCTCTCTCCTGACCAGGTGACCTAGCCAGGAAGGATTAGACCCCGACTCTATATTCTCAACTCTTTTCTCACCTCCTTCCTTTTCTCTGTGCCAAGTGGGAGCTGGACAGTCTCATCTCTTGCATGTAAGTGCTCTGCTGCTGCTGCCGCTCGGTAGATGATGTTTCTTTACGTGTGTCTCTTCTTTTTCCGTTTGTCTTTCTCTTGTCTTCTGAGGGCTTGTCCTTTCTCCTGACTTTGTGGAGGGGTTTGGGAAGGGACTACTGCCGAGTAGGACAGAAGCCATCCTGCTCCTTTCTTTGGCCTCACTGAAAGGAGCTGGGCAGTTCTTTTCTGGAAGGTGAAATCTTCCTGTGCCCATTCTAGGGTCAGTCTGCCCCCTGGTGGAGATTTCCTGATGAAAACCAACTGGACATGCAAGCCAGATTCAAAATTTTCTCTAAGTCTTTAAACTTTAAACTTTAAAGTTACAAAAGCTCAAGATGAGCCTAGGCCCTAGTTTATAT
The DNA here is from genome assembly GCA_028646575.1 of Pseudocheirus occidentalis. Taxonomy (NCBI): domain Eukaryota; kingdom Metazoa; phylum Chordata; class Mammalia; order Diprotodontia; family Pseudocheiridae; genus Pseudocheirus; species Pseudocheirus occidentalis. The sequence continues at coordinate 217,513,025 of CM053597.1, forward strand.
TTTGAGATTTCATTGTTATTATTTATAATGGGCTCATTGATATAGTATTTAAAGGTTTATAAAGTGCTTTCCTCATGAAGACCCTAAGAGAAGTAGTCTTAAGCTTATTGACCCCATTACAAATGAAAAAGCTAAGGGTTACATTAAGCGGACTGAAGCCCAGAGCTTGGAAGGAGGCAGTGAGGGCTGCAGTAATCCTGAATCACTTTCTGTTAATACTTTGCCCAAGAAGACAGCCCGTAGACTGGGGTTAGAGGCTAGCTATAATGGAGGCCAAGGACAGCAGCATCTCCTGGAAATTGCCTGGCCTGGGGTCAGCACTCGAGGGACTGAAGTAGCTGAGTTTGTGAGTGTCCACGAGTCTTGGAGAAGTAGCTATGAAAGATGGGTCATCAGTTGCTTCACATTACTACTGATGAGACCCGTGTTTTTGAAGTGGTTAGGTTTCTTACTGGTGGAGGTTAGGAAAATAAAAGGGAAGACTGGATTTTCTTCAACTTCCCCAATTCCTGCTGTAAAAGAATATAGCTGTTTTCTGGGAAGAGATGCTGAGACAGATCAAAGGAGTCTTCCCAGCATAGGCTGCCTTCATCATGCCTTGGAAAGCGCATATCTGTATGCCTTTATCAAAGATGGTGAGGGAATTCAGTTCAACAGTGTAGATCCCGCAACTCCCAGAGCCAGGAATTGAGAGAATATGTTGAGACCAGAGACTACTCGGCAGAGAGCATGGTTTTAGTTGCAACTGTGTTCTCACTATTCTTTCTTTGGCACCTGCCTACCTAGGTATCAAAGGATGACCGAAGTGATGTGGAGAGCAGCTCTGAAGAGGAAGATGTGCCCACTGGCAACAAGAAATGTCCCTATGATGGCAGGTCCAGCAATGGTGCCAACCAAGTCAATGGCCACATGAGAAACAATTGCTGGCCAGAAGAGTAGGGTAGGCCAACATGGTGACTCCAGGACACATGAACTTTCAGGGTCACTGGCATACTGCTCCCTGTGTCTGTTTCCCCATCCATAGCCCCACTCTTGTGTGGCCATGCAGACCCACCAGGCACTGAGGAGAGAAAAAGAAGCAAACATTTTCACTTTCTAAAAAACTCTGCCGTTTTGTATTTAAATACCTTTCTTGTCTGTAATGTTATTTGCTCTGTGTGTGTGCATATGTGTTTTGTGTTTGTGTGTGTATGTGCATATACATGTGTGATTTGGTGGGTTGGGGCACAATTCTGGACTGGACTTCCTGAACTATGCCTTGCCCCTTCACCCCCAACTTCAAGTTCTGGCTGCATTCCTGGATCACATGACTCATCCTTGGCTTGTGGTTCCCACCTTCATTGTTGCTTACGCCTCTGGCCCCTCGGATTCTCTGAATACAGCAGCCGATCTCAGCCCGTTTTCTGCAGTGGAGCCAGGAGGCAGCATGTGATGACGGTTACATTGGGACAGAAGACCTAGATGGATGGCCAGGGTTTATTGTGGCCCTTAGCTGGACTCTCTCTGCCAGCCTCCCTCTTCCCCCCTCCCCTCAGCAGCACAAACAGCTGCTGATAATCCTGCTCATTACTCAGTGGTACTTGGGGGTGGGCCAGTGTGGGGGGAAGGCAGCAGCCATTGGGGGAGCTGTTACCATTTTCTACCATTGTTTACTCTTTTCTGTGATTAAAAGTGCTTCAGCCCCTCCTCTACTGTCCTAGCTATTAAAGTGACTGCTCCTACCTACCTCACTGGATCTACAGATTGGAACTGGAGGTCTTAAAAGTTTTATCTCTCCACAGAACATTAAGGAAAAGTACATCTGAGTTATAGCTAAGAGTTGTTTGGTAAAAGAAAAAGATGTGATTCCCCCTAAATGCATACAAGAGACTATGATATAACGCTTTAAGAATGAAACAGGTGAATCATTCTTGCGTTTTTTTTTTGTAGGGCAGTTGGGGTGAAGTGACTTGCCCAAGGTCACACGGCTAGTTTTTGTGTTAAGTGTCTGAGGCCGGATTTGAACTCAGGTACTCCTGACTCCAGGGTCGGTGCTCTATTCACTGCGCCACCTAGCCACCCCCAGGTGAATCATTCTTACCAAATCATTTCCTCTTAAGTTCACACTGTTACATCTGAAGAAAAGGCCATATAGTGTAGTTAGGTGAGCATCTGTTACATGGGACAAACCACAGGATCATAGGGACTATGCTAAAAGGGACTTTAATGGCCACTTAGCCATTTAATCACAGAGAGAAACCGAGGGCCAGGGCAGTGAAATAGCCCAAGATTAGACCAGAGCCCAGACTAGAACCAAGGTCTCCCAATTCCAAATCCAGTGTTGTGTACCAGAGTGGATCAGTTAGAATTTCCTTATCTGTGAAGTGAGAGATCTGGAATAGATTATTTCAACGTTCTCCCTATCTCATAAATACTGAAACACCTCCAGTTCAGATCTTGAAGCTTTCCCAAGAATGTCCTGCCATTGGGTCTCCCTGAGTTATGCCAATTGATGATGATTTGGAGGAATTAACAGATAAGACTGTCCACTTTGGGACCCTTTTTAACTTTTAAAAGTTTTCCAGCTTGATAGGGTCCATCAAAGTTTGCAGACTGATCTAGGGTTCCACCTTCATGCTACAATAAGACATCGGAGGGCCTGTTTTTAAACAACCAGGCTGGGTAAATCCAGAGAAGTACCATCAGGTCTGCTGCAGGATGATGGGTAGTTGTTTTTTTTTTTGGTCACAGCAACTTATGAAGACCACCTGCTAATTTATAAGGGTGGATGTGATCTGCTCCAGTCAGAAGAATAACCACATTGAGATGAATGATAACTTGAAGAATGCATTATCTGTAGGCACTGATCTCACCAAAATGCTCCTGAGATTTGGATCTAAATTTCAAGAACCAAATTATTGGCGTATATGCCACCAGGTAATTCTGGCTGACACTGAGGCAAATTAAAATTAGAATGACTAATTATCTCCTCCCATTCTACAAAAGCTACTTTGTCAAGGTGACCGAAAAAAGGGCCTGAAACCATGGATGTGGGAGAATGTATTTTCCAGTAAGTAGGCTTCAGCATCTAAATATGCTTCCTGAACCCACCACTTCCCAGAATAGTTTATCCTGGTGAATATGTATAATCAAGAATATCTTCGAAGTCAGAAAGGAACAAGAGGTTCAACCGGTGTTAGGATTTGTAAAATCACAAGATCCCATATTGATAGCAAGTCCAAAATTGATTATATATATATATACATATAGTATCAACAATACAGATTTAGTGTGTGTGTGTACATATATATTGTTCTTTGCAAACTTGCAGTTTTCATTTCTGATTATTCTTTTGTTCTTGCGTATTTGCTTGGCTCTGCTTTATGAGTTTGTGGTTCTCTACAGTTATCATTGGTATATATAGTATAATATATGTGTGTATATTCCCAGTGTCTTGGTAGTGGGAAAATGCATAAGGTTTCTGTTCCATTTGGAAAAGCTAGTCTCACGTGAACAGTCTAATTCCCAGCGCAGAACTTTTGCAACTCAGTCTTGGTAATCCAGGGACCACTGAAAACCAGTAATTTGGTCACACGGCTACTATTTGTCACTAACAATTCTGAATTATCTCAGCATCTGGGTTTACTATTAAGTTCTTCTGAGGAAACTTTTTTCTTTTTGCGCACGGCAATTGGGATTAAGTGACTTGCCCGAGGTCATATGGCTAGTAAGTGTTAAGTATTTGAAGCTGGATTTGAACTCCTGGCTCCAGGGCTGGTGTTCTATTCACTGCACTACCTAGCCACCCCTTTGAGGATTTTTTTAACTTGAAACATTCCAGACCTTTTACTGCCTCCTGATGGCTAAAGTCTGTTTAGAAGGGCCTCTCAAAAACTAATGGGGACAAAAAGCATTGAACCTCTTTTAGGTGAGACATGGGCTATCAGCCTGTCCCTCTTCAACTGACACTTTTGTGGAGGAGTTAAAATAATAAAAAGGAAACAGTTCTAATACAATAAAATGGGTTCAAGCCAACCAAGGCTTTACAGGTATTCTTGAGAACAATGAGGGACCAGTTAGAAGTCTAAGCATCTCAAGCTGTGAACCATTCTTGTTTCTGACAAACCACCATCAAGGTGGTGGCTTCTCTGTAGATTGAGCTTTACACAAATCACCTAGCACCTAGAGGAAAACCTCTAACCAAGAATAAAGGAATCTTGAGTTCTCTTTTGATCAGTTACTACAGAGAGGTTTCTGAAAGGGCACAGAGTAAACCTACAAAACAGTCTAAGGAAATTGTGCACGTGGCAGGCAGTAAATAAATATTTAATGGACTTGGGAATGAGTGACTAGCGGCAGATATGATATGAGCAGGCTATCTGGTTGCTGATGAAAAGGAGGTAGGCAAAGTAAGAATACTTAGGTTACCAGCAAGCTATCTTCCTTTTTTTTCCTTCTCAGTTGGAAGAAGTTATCTCCCTGGATATGGGTAAAGGGCTTGAGTTCTTTGTTAAGAGGTCTGACTGGAGGAACTGGAGAAAAGTGGGAGGGGAGACTTGAGACTTACTGCCTTCATACAAAAGAGGGATTAGACTTGTTTTGTTTGGCCTAAAGGACTTATCTATGTACTACAGGCAGTATTTGCAAGAAGCACCATTACGCTTGATGTAAGGAAAAGCTTCCTAATTATTAATTAGATCTATGCCAGACTGGAACAAACTCCCTTGGGAGGTCATGGGATCATGAATCCAGCCTAACCTTTATTTTACATATGAGGAAACTTAGTTCTGGAGAATTCTATCTTCCACACAAAGTGTATGGGGTGTTCAGGAGGGCTGCTCATCCACTTCTGGTGTCCAGCTCAGTCAAGTCTCACCGGTGATTCCAAGAAGCTAAGCACAGAGTGGGCACCCCCCAGTGAAACCATCTCAGCAGAGAGGCTTCAGATCCATCAGTGAGTCAAGGAATGTCTACCCCAAGCATGTGAAGACTTCCCCAGAGGAATGAACAGATGAGAACAATCTGTTCTGATGGCCATGAAGGAGGCTGAAGCAGGTGCTGCAGAGTACATAGAACCTGGTTAGACATCGAAGACACCATGGTCATCTGCGTCTCAGGCCACTTCCAGTCATCTCGACTTGTGTCTTGTCATTGGACTTAAATGACTGGAAGAAAGGGTGCTGCCGACAACGTGTGCCAGCCTCACTCAGATCCAGTTCCCACACCAGTCATCATCCCATGATGTCACTGGTTCTCTTTGAAAACAACATTCAGACAATGGCCGAGTTGTGATTTAAACCCAGGTTCTCTAAGTCCAGATCCGTCTCTCATCCACTCTCTCATCTGTGGGTTGGGCTCCCCATCACAGGACTTGTTACGACCCTTCCTCAGCTACATAGGGATTCTTATTCCAACAACAAGCTGGAGTTGGACTGTGGCCTCCAAGGTTCTGCTCCTGTGTGGAGCATACAGCATATACCTATGTGCCCCCCCTAAAACAGAAGCCATCGAGCTACCCGTATTACTGGTGCTTAGGGTCCTGGGTTGTTGGAAGCCAGCAATTTACCCCCAAGAGCTATGTGCTTCCCTCCTACTTTGAGGAAGGGAATTTTAATCTGAAAGCCCAGTGAATCCCAAGAACTACATGTTTTTACATGTGGGATTATCAACCTCTTCTTGAAGATAATCCTTCAGGCTCCTAATTGGATCGTAATAGGTCTGCTTCTGAGTACAGCCATTTGAAAAAAGCATAAAAGCATAAACACAGTGAGTTGTGTCAATCGGACTACAGAGTATTGCTGTGTTCAGTTCCGGGTCCTATTTATAATGCCAACAAGGAGTAATAAACTGGGGGGTTTGGAGATCATAAGGAGAAGTTGAAGCAAATGAAGTTTGGGCAAAAGAGACCTGAGAGAGGAAAGGATAATCACTCTTTGTCAGATGAAAGGATTAAGCTTTAGAAGGGAAAACTACAGAAGTTAGAAGTTACATTTTGTTTTCACATAAGAATTTCCTAACACTTAGATAAGTCTGATGGTGGATTGGGATGTTTAGCAAGTTTCCAGGTACTAAAGGAGTTAAAGCAGAGGATGGATAGCATTTGTTAGGCATATTACAGAGTGATGAATACTTTGGGTTAGAGCAGCAGTTCTCAACCTGTGGGTTATGTTCAATTTGTAACAATGAAAATAGATCTTGCATATCAGATATTTACGTTATGATTAATAACAGTAGCAAAATTACAGTTATGAAGTAGCAACAAAAATAATTTTATGGTTGGGGATCACAACATGAGGAACTGTAAGCGGCATTAGGAAGGTTGAGAACCACTGGGTTAGAGGTATGAAGAGATGATTCTTGCAATCACTTCCTGCTTTAGCAGTGTATGAAAAATAAACTGCCTAAATTTCTCAGGTTACTTTACAGGTAATCAAATTCAAGGGACATTAGGAGTACAGTCTGACAGGATATTGGGAAGCTGAGCTTTTATCTCTGTGATGTCTGCCCTGATCAAATAGAATAATCCTCAACTCAAGTAAACAAAGACCACAAGCCTGAAATGGCAAACCATATTTAATGTCTTTATATGTCCTTCACTGTCACCCCTCTGTTACCCCATCATCACTCAGAACTCAGGGCAGGGAGCACATCAATACATTCCTCTGACCAAGGTTGGAAGCCAGGGAGACTCCCAGGCTAGGGCCGGTCATTACCCTACCATGCAAATAATTTCAGGTGTTGTACATCAGGCTGCAGACCTCCGTATTCTAAGGTACAATGATCTCTTCAGTCCTGTAGAACGTTTGGAGCCTTTTGTTCTTCGGCTGCCTGACGGAGGACACCACGATGCTGAAAGTAGCGGTAGGCCCGGGCACTACACAGAAAGCCGCCATACACAGTGAGCAGCATCATAGAGGCAGAAAAGGCCTTGTAGCCAAAGTCAGCTAGTTGTTTAGATGATGGCATTTTGCCCCCTGCAAAGAAACTGAATTCAGATCCAAACCCTTGAATATGATACACATACTCCCAAGTGCTCACCACCTTTCTAGTTAGAATCATCCCAGCAGTACACAATATATCTCCCATATAAAAAGGCTAAGGTGGGTAAGAGGAAGTGAAGACAAAGACTTCCTTTGGCAATTCCCAGTACAAAAAAGCAAATGGAACCGAGAGAAAACAATGAACAAGAGCTGAATTAGAAGCAAGCTGACAATTGGTTATTATCCTTGTTAATGGGTATGGGCAAAGCCAAAAAGATAGAATCCAAGAACTGTTTCACTTGGTTTAGGGTACGTGATCTGATTTTTTAAAATGTATTTTTAGGAACAGATTAACCTTAGTTTTGTTTGGCTAAGGCTAATAATTACATGTGCATGCCCTGAACATCTGATGGATCAAATGGCCAGTCAAAGGTATAAAAGATGAACAGTGCCTACGGTAGCGCGTTAAGAGGGCCCGAAGTGCCACATCCAGGAAGCATGATCACTGTAATCTTCCAACCACCCTTTGTAAGACTGTTTAAGAAAAGGTTTTCCAACTTTCATTATGAACCTCTGGAACACAACTACAAGAACTAAAAAGGTGCTCTCTTGGAGGGCTCACTGGTCTCAGTGGCTTCAAGTGTTATCTCAATTTCAGATAGCTTTTTTTTTTTTTTGCTTTTTGGAGGGGGGAGGGCAGGGAAATTGGGGTTAAATGACTTGCCCAAGGTCACATGTCTAGTGGCAAGTGTCTGAGGCTGGATTTGAACTCAGGTCCTCCTGACTCCAGGGCCGCTGCTCTATTCAATGCACGACCTACCCACCCCTCAGATAGTTTTCAAGACTGTATCTGCAGCCCTAATGTTTCTCTTACTCTTGGGGCACACGTTGTTAACTGACTCTTGGATATGCCACACAAGCTCAGTATGTCCAAAACTGATCTCATTATCACTTCTCCTTCCCTTTTCCCCTAAAAAGCCCTATTACTCCTTTAGACTCCCCTATTCCCAATGAGGATATCAGCATTCTTTTAGTCACTTAGGTTCACGAACTGAGTCATCCTCATGCCTTTCTTAAGCGTTTATTAAATACCTACCATATACCAGGCACTGAGTTAGCCACTGAGGACAAAAAGACAAAAATCTGTATGATCCCTGTTCTTGAGGACTTTGCGTGACAGACAGCAGGGCAAATCACAGAGACGTGGGCAAGTCACCTAAACTCTCAGTGCTCCAGACAATTCTCTTAAGACTCCAAGTTGCAGAGAGACCGCCAACCTTCACTGTACAGGGATTTCTCTATTCCAAAGAAATGGCAATTCTAGTCCTTATCCCTGAAAAACATAGAGCAAATAAATACAAAGTAGTTAATAAGGGAAGGCAGTATCCGGATCAGGACAGGAATGTGTGCTTGAAGAAAACAAGCAAATGTGTGAGAGAGCTAATGAAGGAACACATCCCAACTCTGGCAAAGAGACAGGACATGGGAGTATCATATGTGAGGAACAGAGAGAAGACCAAGCCGACTGGATCATAGTACGAAGAGATTTTGTATGGCAAAAGTTGGACAGATAAATTAGACACAAGCTGTGGGTGGCTTAAAAGCCAATCAGGGTTCATATTTTATCCTAGAAGCAACAGAGTTATTTAGAAAGGTCAACCCTGTGCTTAAGGAAAGTCACTTTGGCAGCCATGTGGAAGAGTAGTGCGGGGCCATTGCAATAAGCCAGCTGAGATGAGATGAAGAAGGGCAGCTGGGTGAAGAGCCAGAGGAGGTCAGGGAGGAGAGGTGCTGTAGAGGCAGGAGGAATGAGATGTGGCAACTGACTGGTTATATGATGCGATGAAGAGTGGAGACTTCAGGATAATGTCAAAGTTACAAATGGAAAAGATTGGAGGAACAGAAAAATGACAAGAAGAGTGTTTGGAAGAAAAGTTAATGAATTTAGGTTTGGATACATTGAGGGAAGGAGTAAGTCAACTGTGTCAAACACAGCAGAAATCAAAAACGCTGAGGACTGAGGAAAAGACCATCTTATTTGTCAATTAAGAGATCAGTGGCACCTTTGGGGCTATTTGGGCTCCCCCACCCTCCAAATCTAACCAGATGCCAAATCTGATCCACACCACACACATTTAGTCTTTAAAAGGCAGCAGCTGTTTTGCTGTTTCCTTCCTTCCTTCCTCTCGCCCTCTGCCCCTCCTGCTCTCCATCCCTCCCTTTCTCTCTCTCTCTCTCTCTCTCTCTGCCCCTCTCGCTCTCCATCCTTGCCTTTCTTTCTCTCTCTCTCTCTCCCTCTGCCCTTCCTGCTCTCAATCTCTCAATCCCTCCCTCCCTCTCTCCCTCTCTCTCTGTCTCCTGTATACCTCTAGCAACTTATAGAACATAAACATTTATCTATAATATAATTAATGTCTGTTCAAATGAATGTGAGATGGGAAAGAGTTAAATATGTTTAAAAGACCTGAAGGCTGAAGACCCTGGGCTGAGAAGGAGTTAACAGTACTGGGCTGGCAAACAAGAGTAGAGTGAATAGAGCTGAAATTCTCTGTTCCCTCCTATATCAATTATGCTGAGCCCTGCCACCAATTTTAGGAAGGGAAGACATTCTGAAAATTGAGTAACAGAGTGTTCATTCAAGTCAACATTTATTAAGTTTGGCGAGAAAATATTTCTTAAATCTATAATAGTAATGACAACAAGTAGGTCGCGAACCTTTCTGAGGTGACTGTCTGATCAAATGGGGGGCAGAGGTGATTCTATAATTTTGATGACATGAAACTAATGGCTTTGGCATGGACAAAAATCAATGTAACTAGGATAAGAAGGGTAGTACTGAATGGCAGAAAAAAAAACAAAAAACCTTTGTTTCAAATATCTCTGATAAAGTTCTGATATCCAAAACATCTAGACAACTAAGAGGAAGATTTGACAAGTTATTCCCTCATAGACAAGTGATCAAAGGCCATGAATAAACAGTTCTCAAAAGAACTGCCAACTATTAACAAGATAGGAAAGAATATTACAAATTACTAATAATGCAAAAAATACACAGGGGTTCTACCTCACACTCAGCAAATTAACAAAAATGACAAAGATGGGAATAGTCAGTGCTAGAAAAGCTGTGGAAAAACAAGCAGACTAATACACTCTTGGTGGAACTAAGACTGGTATAACCTTTCGGGAAAAGTAATCTGGAATTATGCAAATAAAGGAGTTAAAATTTCCACTCTTAGGCATATACCCCGAAGGAGGTCACTAACCAAAAAGGTCTATATACACCAAGATATTTATAGCAGCACTTTTTGTGGTAACAAAAAATGGAAACCAACTAGATGTCTGTTAATTAGGAAATGGATAGAAAAATTGTGGCAGACATGGTGCATGACTATAATGGAGACTTACTGTGCTATAAGAAGCAATGATGACTGTAGAGAACCACAGACTTAAATGAACTCATAAAAAGCAACCAGAGCCAAGCAAATAATACACAAGAGCAAAAAAGAACAACAAAACCATCAAAAAGGAAAGCCGAGAGACTGCAAAGAACAAGCCTGGGCTCAACATTCCCTGCTGCTTCTTTGCAAATGTAAGGAAGTCCACAGACATGAAACAGTGAACACAACAGCAGATTTTTTGTCTGCTGTACTGACCAGTTTTGCTGAATATCATCCTTCTTTCCCTTTTATTTTTTAAATTCTTTGTATGCAAAGAAGTAGGCAGAGCCAAGAAAGCAATATATACAATGCCTACTGTGCAGTCTACTACACACAACAGTTGGTATAGTGGAAAGAATAAAACACACAGAGACACACACACAAGAAGTGAATACTGCAAAATATTTAATAAAGAATCAAGATGGTTCCAAAGAAAAGATATCACAAGATATTCCCACATTCCCCTTTTAAAGAGTTGGGTAGAGGGAGTCAGGAGGACATGAGTTAAAATCCAGCCTCAGACACTTGACCCCCCATGTGACCCTGGGTAAGCTACTCAACCCTGATTGCCTTGAAAAAAAAAATGAAAGAGATGGGAATTCCACAAGTGTGGTAAAGTCTACATATTTTCAGACTTTTCCTATGTATTGGTTAGGTTAATTTTTCTTTCCTTTTGTCTTTAAAAGTACTATTTCTTATATGGGATGGCCCTCTGGGAGCAGGAGGGATACTGAGAGAAATTAGAAAAAAAAAATATATATATATATATATAAAAGCACTAATAATAACATATTTTTAAAAAACATTGTTAAAAGGGATGCTTTAAGTAGATGTCATGGAAAGGGTAGAGGAAATATGGCATAAAAACAAAAGTTCAATATAAATCTTATTTTAAAAACAAGAAAAATGCAAATCAAAAGAGCCTTGAGCTTTCACCTCACTCATACCCTGAAAATTGCCAAAAATGACAAAAGACAAGAACCAACAATGCTGAAGAATTAAGGAAAGTCATACTAATGCACTGCTGGTAGAGCTGCGAACTTATTCCACACATCTAGAATGCAATTTGAAATTCGAAGTGATTAAAATGTTCTTATCTTCTGACCTAGAGATTTCACTTTTAGGAACATAATACTCCAGGGTTGCTAATAATAAAAACACAGATTGAATACATACCAAAATATTTACAGCTGAACTCTGTGTTTTAACAAAAGACTTGAAACAAAGCAGATTTTCATTCAGAAATGGCTAAACAAAACAAATTCTGGTACACGAAGGTAACGGAGTTTCACTGCAGTATAATGAACGCTAAAAATAATCAATGCAGAAGACACATGGGAACACTTAAAAGAAGCAACGCAAAGTGAAATACACAGAACTAGGAGAACCATGTATACAAAGACGACAACCATACCCACAGAAAGAACAACACAATCACGACTGAGTGTTGTGAAATTATGACCAGACTCGGGGCCAAAGAGGATGTGTGCGAGTGCCATTCGGCATACATTTATGGAGACGGAGGACTACTGGCGTGGAACTGGATGTGTCTGATTGTTTTTAACGTCTTTGGTTAGTTTTGATGAAAGATTTGTTTTTTTTTCTGTCTTCAAAAAAATATTTACAAGGGATGGCTCTCTGTGGGGGAGAGGAAAGGAATGTAGGTAATGCAATAGAAATTTATTTTAAAGAACTGACTGCTAGGGCCTAGGAGGAGACAAGGATCAAGTAATTACCCAGGAACCCTCTCTGATTAGGTCTGTAATAAATTATTCCACCTGAAAAAGACAACGCTCAAGTGGGCCTGAATAATTACGAATCCTGGTGCTGTTTGCCACACTCTCAGATCCTTTTCCATCTGTTATGATTTCTTCACTTTTCAACGAATCCCTTTCTGTTGGCTCCTTTCTATCAAGCTTGCTAAAAACTAACCTCTTCCCTCCTTTTCCCTACCTTTCTCCTGCCACCTTCCTTCTAGGTGTGGCCTTCAAAAAAGCTAAGAGGACGATACACAGGCTATGATGGCAATATAACATGTCCCATTTAGCCCAGGGGTTTTCTCTGAACACCCATACTGACCCTAGATACGTTACTAGTATGTATCATTTGGTGGAGAACTATATTTTTGTAGAAATAGGGTCCCTTTCCTCTTTGATCTCTTTCAGATATGGACCCAGAAATGGTTATCACTGGGTCAAAGGATATATACACAACAGCCTTTTGAGCAGTTTCAAATTGCTTTCCAGACTAGTTCATAACTCCACTAATAGTGGATTAGGGTGGATATAACACAGGATATCACCATAATCTGGAGCTTATTTAAATAATCCACTACAGAAAAGAACAAAGCCAGCATTGGGCAGGAGAATATACGATGATTCTTTGCATGGTTTCATAGATAAATGAAAATTTAAAGGCAATCATGGAGTATGGAGTGAGTCTTTCCTTTAGAGGAAAAGGCAGAAACGGGTGCCTGGGTGAGTGATGGAAGGATTTTTCATAGTTGGTCTTCAGACCTTTGGGTATCGTGTGTGGTAAGCATGTAACAGGAAAAACGACCTGAGGAACCAAAAGGGGGTGGGGTAGGAAGGTGTCAGAAAGGTCTATTTGTCTGCCATAAAGGCAGTCACAGTCACCACTCTTAAGCAGGATTAAGGTCCTTGAGCTACAGGATCAGTGTCAGAAGAGAAAGGTGATGGCCCCCATCTCAGGTTCTGGAGGTCAGCACATCGCAGCTGCCACCACTCCCAGGTCCTCGTGACCAAAGAAGGTCAGGGATTTGTAAAAGTCTGCGAGATCTAAACCTGGAGGTTTAGAGGAGCTCACATACTGGATGAAGGAAAAAAGTACCTCATGTTCTCTGTCCCACAGCATGGGGTCAGGGGCAAGGAGCAGAAAGGCCTACAAGCTATTGGATCCACTGGCTACAACAGAGAGGAGTCCTAAGAATTTTTCAATTTGCCATTTAATTACTGGCATGGAAATACAGAGTGATTAAGTGGGCCTGACCCAAGGTATCAGGAACAGTGGGAAATCACACGACCTGATAAGTTTCTTGGGCAAACTAGAACTTGGGTTTTGACATTCTATAGCCCTGCTGTGTAAATGAGGCGAATAAAGAGAGAATTAAGAGAATTCTCCTGGCTTTGATTGCAAAGTAATAAACTATCAACATATGAGACAAGGGCAGATCCACGAGGGAAGTGTTTCTTTAATATTTGGGAACACGGGAGAGGGGATTCCCTTGTGAAATTCAAATCCAGGTAAGCTGGTGTCTCTTGACCAAAAGGAACTGGGAGTCTGGGTAGAGCAAAATGGAGGAAGGTGCAAAGGAAAACTGAGCAATAGTAAACCAGCTGCAGAAGAGAGGGGTAACACAAGTACAGTGACAGGGCTGGGGACACGGAGTTACACAGAGCTGATGATGCAGAGATCCCGGTCAAGGGGCCGTGGAGGGCTCTCGTCTGGTCAATGTGTCCCTCTTCCTTGACTAGGGAGGATCCGGGGCATCACAGGGCAAAGTGAACGACAGCACAAAAGAGCTTGTTAAAGATGGAATTAAATGAGAGCAGTGATTCCTTTTTTGGCATCTTTGAAGGGGAATGAGGGAGGGGAAAATGAAGAGGAGTATGGAAGAGCTGGTCAAAAGGGGCAGGAGGGATTTCTGGGAATGGTTCAGATGGCACAATCAGTTTAGGATGCAAGTTTCTGGAATTCTAGCAGTTTTTGCTATAACTCCAGGAGTTTACTTTCCGCCTTTGGCAGGGAATCCTGCTAGCTAGCCAATGCTTTCTTCTTTTAAAATGTATCTGATCTCTCAGAACAACCCCTCAATAATCCACGTTGTGGGTCAGAATCTTCTAAAAAGTTTTGTAAATAATTTATGTTTTATATATATATATAAATATAAAAAATCCCTTTTGGCTCTTAAAATTCTGCACTTATATTATAATACACATGTTATAATATATAACATTATACATTAAGCCAAATGATCCTACATTTGGCTACTGCCAACAGAGATCACCCATGATATGCCCATTTTACATGACAAGAGAAAGATAAAACATTTTAGAGATAACCCTGAGGCTAATGAATAGGACTGGTTAGAAATCCTTTTATTTATTTATTGCCATTTGTGCCGCTGGAATCCCAAGGGTGGTTTTACTCTGCTGACTGCTCCTAGTTGAGTCTATCCACAGAAAAGAGGGAGAATGTCTATACATAGTCATCACTCTCAGGAAGAATTATTTTCCCTTAAAAGACTGTTTCCTTAGAATCTTCTCAGGTATCTAGGCTTTCTCTCACACAAACTAACACTAGCTGCACTAAGGCTCAAACAATGAGCCACCCAGTAATGTCCAGGGTCATGAGTCCATAGAGAAAACGCTTTATTTACTCCTTCTGTTAAAGTTTCCAGAAGGTCTCAAGAAGGCATGATTTCAGAGAAAAACATGACTCTTACCACCTTCAAGAATTAAGATGACTGGGACAGCACAGGAAAGTCTAGTGAAAGGTAAGAAGTCTTACCTTAGTAGTTGCTTCCCTGAGATTTCAACTGTGCTGCCAGTCTCAAGGGTTCCCAAAGGAGTTCCAGTTATCTTACTTCTGATGCCAAACTGCTAGGAGAGTTCTCAAGCTGGGGTCTTGAGGAGCTGAGGAAGAATAACACCCACTAGCTGGATCCATAAACTGGAGGTCAATAACTTCAGAGACCAAATGAAAAAGAAACAGTAAGCTTATTCAAAGCTAGATAGGTGAACCACTAAGTGAAAAGTGACTCCCTGAACAAGGTTTTAGTTCAGCTTAATAGAGATTACCTTGTAAGCTGCATACTGTGGCAGGCATATTAGGACAGGGGTATAGATTTAAGAGGGTCATAGGGCTGCTTATTCTTGTACTTAAAGCACTTTGTTTGTGTTCTCCTCAGTTCCTGTTTTAAGACTACCACTGACAACCCTCACACTTCCAAAAAAGAGCAACCAGAATGGTAAAAGAATCACACCACATGAAGGAAAGCTTGAAGGAAATGTAAATTTTAGATTGAAGAAAACTTAAGAAAGGGTATGCATTAGAAGGGCTGTTACACAAAAACAGGATTAAATTTATTTTGCTTGGTCCTTTCAAAAGGTAGAACTCGGAGCAAGGAACAGAAGTTGCAGAGGGGCACAATTTAAATTCCCAAAGTTCTTCTGGTGATGCTATATGCCTGAGAAATATGGAAGACCAGAATCTCAGAAGACTCAAAATCAGAGATTTTTAGGGACAAGAAGCCTGAATTATTTGATTTGTCTCTCTGCCAGCACCTAACAGCATTCTGCAAGTCTAAATTGAATTAAGCATTGTGTGAGGCTCCAGATGGTGGATCTAGGAATAGTGGGTAGATGGTACAGAGGAGCAGCTTTCAATTGGATATAAGAAAGAATGCAATAATTAGAGCTGTCCAAAAATAGAACAGGCAACCCCATGAGGTAGTGATTTTCATGTCACTGGACACAATCTAGCAGAGGCTGGACTGTTTCTTTTTTTTTTTGTCTTTGTAGCCTAGTACCTAGCAAAATTCTCTACACATAGTAAAGGCTTAATAAATGTTTTGTTGAATTGAATCCAGATGATTTTTAAATTCCCTTTCCATCATTTATAATCAAACTTCTCAAAAATTAATCTTTACTCACTACCTTACCTATTTATTATTACTGCTAAGAGTTAACATTTTATATGTATAATGTCAGGGATTGCCAAGTACTTTACATACATCACTCATTCCTCACAACAACCTTATAAGGTAGTGACATTATCCCCATTTTACAGAAGAGACATTTAGTGACTTGCCCAGGATTCCACAACTAGCATGTGTCCATGAGGTATTTATTTACTTCAGATCTTTCTGACACCAAGTCCAGGGTTCTAGTCTCTGTGCTCCACAGCTGTTTTCTATTATCTACAAAAAGAAGTCCACCTAATTACTACTATTTCCTCAAAGGAATGCTGTATTCTGGTCAAACTGGTCTATTTGCTGTTCTCTGAAGACAATCATCAAATTCCTAGCTTTCTGTTCCCCACTATCCAAGGGGACTCCTCTCCACAGATGGTTACTTACTCCCTTCCCTTCACCACCTACCACCCACAGCTCAAGCTACCTTCTGTGAACCCCAACTAGCCCAGTCAGTCACCCATCCCTCTGAAATCCTACAGCAATTAACAGAACGACATAGTAAGAAGACTCGATTTAGAATTAAGAACCCTGGGATCCTGTTCCAGTCTGACCACTTTATTAGCTACATGACCTTTGACAAGTAATGACTCTTCTAAACTTTCTGAACTTGTCTCCACGTAGGTAAAATGGGTATTTTCTCATCTTATATTATTAAGAATCTGGGTTCAAGTGCTACCTCTGATTCTGGCTGAGTAAAAGGCCTTGAGAAATTTGGAAAAAGAAGTGAGGAAGGGCTGGATTTCATTCAGGTAAGGAGATGTGAAACTTTACGTGGTTATTCTTTATGATATACAGCTTGAAACTCCCCCTCCAAAGCTGGGGGATGGGAATGATAGGACCACTCCTTATCTGAAAGGACTCTATTATGGGCATAAAAGGAACTGATCAGGCTCTGAAGGCGTTTGAAAGCAAACAGACAAGGTTATACTTGGAGTGTCACCATGCGTTTGTAAAAATGAGCTTATGGGTAATAATGGGCTCTTTTGAAGTGCTCACCATAAACGGCCCTTAGATAAACTGAGATTTAAATGTTAACATTAGCAATTATTAATCCAGATCGGATTTTGTCAGTCTATCCTGAAAACAAATCAGAATGTAGTCTGCATTCTTATACTGTGAGATTTTATAAATCATTGTATCACATATGCCATCAGAGTAGCAGCTTCTGGGGGAGGCTAGGTGGTGCAGTGAGTAGAGCATGGGCCCTGGAGTCAGGAAGACCTGAGTTCAAATCCAGCCTCAGATACTTAACACTAGCAGTATGACCTTGCGCAAGTCACTTAACCCCAACTGCCCTGTCTTCCCCCTCCAAAAAAGAAAAAAAAAAAGCAGCTGCTCTTTTAATTTGTATGTTGTTAGCTTATGAACTGAACTGTTAAAAAGATGGCAAAAATACTTTAAAACTGTTATCTTTTTGGCTCTGTTGACCATGTGTTGTAATTTTCTGAAATAACGAAATTTAAGAAACTAGAAACTTCCAGGTTTGCCTACAGCTAAGAGGAAGTTTCTGCAAAAATTATTTGGTCATCACTTATTACAATTATAAAATTATTAAGTTATTAGGGGTTACTGTCACAATGTTACAACTGATCAATTATTTAGATGGGTATATTTTAAAAGAGAAAATTGAGAACTACTGTGAGGGAAAAGATCTTGTAAAATCTTATTCATAAACCTAAAAGGTTTCCTGAGACCATCTGCTTTTCCAACCCTTGCAAAAACAGGGATGAAATTTTCAAGCTTGCATATAGTAAAGAGTTTCCTCTGAATTCATTTGTCTGTCACTTGTGAAGGTTATAAAGTTATACTTGGAATAATATATATTGAAGTTATATCTTGAGTCAATTTCGTCTCAACAAACTCGTCTTAAAAAGATTTATTTTTGGAGGTGGCTAGGTGGTGCAGTGAACAGAGCACCATCCCTGGAGTCAGGAGAACCTGAGTTCAAATCCAGCCTCAGACTCTTAACACAAAAACTAGCTGCGTGACCTTGGGCAAGTCACTTAACCTTAATTGCCCTCCCCCTCAAAAAAAAAGCAAAAAAATTATTTTTGCCACCAGGGGTGAATATACAATACTTTAAGAGATAGATATCTGATAGTCTGGAGATTTACAGCAATTGGCCAATTTCCTTTTCTGGGATTTGAATAAATTATACATTCACTATCTATGTGGAATTTCAGAACGTATTATTTGCTTGATTTTTAATGACTGGTTTTTATACCAGCATGAGTGTAAATGCTAGAAGAGAAATAAGGATGTGAATTTTTTTAAGGCCTGATAAACTTTTGTTATTGTAACACCATGAAAGAAATAATAACTTAGCCCTAAACTCTGATTAGTGAAACTTTCTATTTGAGCAACATCTCACGGAACTGTAATCTGATATCAATCTAAATTTTGCTTCGGATATGTTTGCCTGTACTGTTATGAGGCCAAAAGCCCACCGTTAAAGGGGAATGCCATGTACTGTCCAGAGCAGGTGCAGTCTGAAAATTGCTACAGGTAGATATCTGTGTTTGGGAAAGACTGAGGGGACAATTTTGGCACAGCTGAAGGTAGGATCCTCAGTTTCCCTATTATGTTACTTCCCTCTGAATGAGATGTTTCCAATTTGGCTAATCCTGAGCCTGACTATAATATCTGTAAATGAGGTGGGATTTTGCTGTATCATCAGCTGTTCCTAAAACTTAACTATGACTCCTACCTGAAATCAAAAAGAACTAAGGATGTTTTGTCCTGGCATATTTATCATTCTGTGCCTTTGGGCCTGGAGGACCAGTTTTAATGTTGTTATAACCATGTCCGTTTTTTCCTCCTCTAATAGCAAATTTCTACCCTAAGAAAGGGTTAAATTAGTGCTTGAACTTGTTGTATGTATAAGATTAAGCACCTGAATTATTTCATTCTTTCAGAATGGTATGGGAATAATTAGACAATGATTAAGAAGTTTATGAAACAAAGATGTAAATATGAATTCAAAAACTTAAACTCACAAGATTAAAGTCAGAAAATCCTTCTAGTTTTGTTTTTAAGAATAGAATTTCAGTGCAATCAGTTAACTTAGAGGAGAAAAATTTATGAACTATCTTATGGGAAAACCAATTTTACTTAGGTTTGTTATCCAAGTAAACTACTCAAGAGGCACCTTAAAGATGTTCCCTTTGCTTAAAGGGCTTCTGTGAGCAATAATCTATGTTTGCATAGTATCTATTCCATTTGAACCTGGCTAAATGACTGAACATGTTTTATTATAGACAATTTGTTTATATTAACTCTTCTCTATATACAATTTGGCATTAACTACTTAGCATATTTACATATTCCAAGTCTTTTCTAGTTTGTTATTAAGTATCTTTTAAGCAAATTCATTTGTGTACCTGTTGAACCTAGAGAAAAAAGCATCTATTTACAATGAGTGCTGGTGGCTATGTATATTCACATACAGAATTAGAACCTTAAAGTATCTCTTCCCTCTAAGCTATGTTAGCAGGCATCAAAAGAAATTCTGAGAAAAGCAACAAGATCAGATAATTATATATGTCAAATGCAAATTATTCTAATGAGATATATAGGTCTTTAAGGATGTTATAAAAATAAGTTCTAAAAACTGGGTTTAGAATTTTACATGTAAAATTTCACTGATAATTGTAAAGATAGAAACAGCAAGTGATACGTAATAACTGAAATTTCCTGACATTTCAGATGTTATTATAGATTCTTAATCTGATATTCTTCTTACAGCTCTGTTGTTAAGACCAGAATCATAAAGTCTGAGCTAGTTTTTACCACATGACCCAGTCATTAATGAAAGCAAATTTAAGAGGTTATACTAAGTTGTATTAAGTCTTGTTACTTAATTCTACATTTGGTAGAATGACTTAGGAGTATTTGCAAGTGACTTGGAACTAGGGAAGAATATCCACTGGAAGACCACCCCAGAGCTGCCCTGAGACCAAGGCCTATTCCAGGATATCCAAAGGAAGATGTTTCCAGGGACCAGACAACTGCACAGGACATCTAGGACTCAAGATGAAATGTGCTGATTAGCTGAACCCTGGGAGTGGGTCTCCAGATTATAAAGAATACTGATGTTATCACTCTATTTCTTCTGGTCTTCTGTTTTATGGCATTTCTTGGCAACTTTGCTGATTCATCAATCTCCTTTCTAAAACTAGTACCTGGGATGCCCTCTGAATGGCCTCATCAGCAATAGGCCTTGGTTTCCATATGTTGGCTATTGAACAAAGTCTGTCTCAATGGGGGATATATGGGATTATGACTCTGTTATCTAAGTTTATTCAAGTCTGTGACACTGATGGAAACAAAGGATCATTATTTGTGACACCCATGGCCATAGTATGTTCATTTTTCTATTGTGAGTTTAAATCCCTCGGCTTATAGCTGTTAATGTGGCACACACAGCGGAGATTAGGATGTTACAGCTGAGGATAAAGGAGGGACAGAAGACCAAATGCTGTATGGAAGCACATATGTTTATTTTGTTTGGTTGTTCAGTCATTTCCATGCGGTTAACACCAAACGGGGGAAATGTTAAAAGTTATGCTGAGTCAGTGATCCATTGTTCCCAGACCTGTTGGTCAATACATGGGAGAAAGTGTCACCAAGGCTGCAGTTTCTGTATTGTTTGCTATTTATCACCTACCAGGGCATCTGTTAAACATCAAGCAGCTCTCAGATACAGGCAACACAGGTGCTACAGTGGTCCTATCTTAATTGTCTTTATCTCACTTATCAGTAAAAGCTGGCTCCATCTAGAATCCCTTGCTGATCTCTAGTGATTTAGCCTGTCAATGTTTTGCTGCCTGGACATATTTTTAATAAGCTCTCTTTAATTCTCTTTGTATTAAGTTTTGCCTTGTTAATTCAAGCAAAGCCTAAAAAAAAATTTTCCTTTCAACAGAAACCTTTTATAGGCAAGGCACTTTGTGGGGCACCATGAATAAATGAAAGCACAGCCCTATCCCCAAAAGAAATATTAAGACACAGAATTTTTTTTAAATGGTGTAAGTAGGTGCAGCTAGGTGGCACAGTGAATAGAGCACCAGTCCTGGAGTCAGGAGGACCTGAGTTCAAATCCAGTCTCAGGCACTTAACACAAAAACTGGCAGTGTGACCTTGGGCAGGTCACTTAACCCCAACTGCCCTCCAAAAAGCAAAAAAAGACAAAAATTTAAGTGCTACATGCAAAATAAGACACAGGGAAATTATGAGGGAAAGAAGAGATGGGTTGGTCAGATGGCAAGATGTAGTAGATAACCTGAGAGCTCTACTGATAGCCTGGGGATGTAGGGTTACATGGAGAAAGGCCTCTTCCATAGGGTGTGTCCCTTGTGATAAATTCCTAGGAGAATATGAAGCAAAAGTCACAAAGAATGAGAAACAGATGAGTTGACACCTACATCTTTGAAGGGACTATCCAAAGTCATGCAATTAGACTGTGAGCTCTTTGCAACTGTTTTTCTTTTTTTTGAAGAGGGAGGGTTCCTTTATATTCTCAATACTTAGCACAGAGTCACCAAGCACAGAGGAAGCCCTAAGCAAGGCTAACTGACTGATATAAATGGAAGACCTAGGTCGGGATAAGTTCAGAGGAAGGAGAACTCGATGCTTCCCATAGGAACTCACTCTGAACCAGCCGGCTTCAAGTCCCAACTAAACCCCACCTTCTACAGGGATCCTTCTCCAACCCCTCTTAATTCTAGTGCTTTCGCTCTTTCAATGACTTCCTATTTATTCGTATGTAGTTTGCTTTGTAAATATTTAACTTTCTTTTGCCTCTTTCTATATGCTCCGGGCTTGGCACGGTGCCTGGCATGTAGTAGGCGCTTAAAAACGTTTACTGAATTGCACTAAATAAGCAAGACGGGAAGGGTGCTGGAGCAGGGCCAAAGCAAAGGGAATATTCCATGCAAAGGCAGGACAACAAGTCTACAAGTATTAGGGGAGCGCGGGAGGGCTCTGAGTCTGATTAAAAGCATTAGGCCGGGGCGGCTGGGTGGCGCAGTGAACTGGAGGCAGAAGGACCCGAGTTCAAATGCGACCTCAGACACTTAACATTTACTAGCTGTGTGACCTTGAGGAAGTCACTTAACCCCAACTGCCCTGCCTTCTCCCAAAAGCAAAAAACACAAAGGCATTGGGACTTTGAAATCCAGGCTGAGATCGCGAACTGGGAAAATTAAACTGCGGGCGGGGAGCGTCCGGGAGGTAAGAGGTGGTCTCTGCTCGGGCCTCTGGGGAGCGGACCCCCAGCTGGCTGCTGCACTCAGAGCACAGGCAGGCACGGGCAGCCGACCCCGCCGCGGGGGGTCTGGGCAGCTTCCGCGCCTACCCACTAGACACCTAGTTCTCACGCCTCCCGCCCCTGACCCTTCCTCCCTCCTCCCTGGCCAACCTTTCGCTCCACCTTTTCCCAAGGTTGGGGGAAGAACCAGGTTTTTTGGCGCTTTGAGATCCGGGGAGATAAGCGTGAGCTCGGGAGCCCAGATTCGGCCCCGCCACCCTCCCCGGCCCCATATATCCTCCCTCATACCTGGCCCTCACAGTTTAAGAACGCAGGCTCCCTAAGTCCTTCAACTTCGCTCGGCCTTCGCCGTGCGTCACTTCCGACCCCAAGGGAAAGTGGGACCGGAACCATAGAGATGCAATAGCGGGAGTCAGGAGGCGGAAATGGATTCTTACCCTCCCCATCTGACTTCCGGTCTCAGTCGGAAGGGAGAAGTCCAACTTCCCGAAGCCGGCTAGAGTACACTTCCGCCTTGTGAGGTGCACCGTCTGCGGCAACGCCGGCTGGAGCCGATGCATTTCCGGCTCTCTAAAAGGCTCCAGTTCTGACGCAAGGAATTCTGGGCTTTGTAGTCATTCTTCATTAGGACTCCCTGACGCTAAGGTCCAAGAGGTCTGTAATCGAAAGGCCAATCCCAAGCATACATCATCTAGTGATGTCACTAGTCGTCGGGCAGCTCCTTTCCTGGAAAGACTCTATGTAAAACCATCAGTGCGCCTCCTGGTGCTTCTTCCTGCACTTTCCAGTCCGGGTTAAATCGCAGAAGAATGAATGCCAAAGCGGGTGACCCGGGGCGAGTAAGGGGCTGACCCGGACCCTGCAGAGAAACACGACCAAGTTCGGCAGTGGCCGGCAGTCTCTTGTCTCCCTAGTTGCCACTAGTGCCACCCAAAGCTGCCACTGGGTGTCTGTTTGGAAGAATCACGATGAGAATGCAAGCAGCAATAGGAAAGCCCTGGACTGCGTCCTGGCCCTGGAGCGGACCGGCGGCGCGACCCTGGCCAGTCTCTCCAGGCTCGTGTCCAGAGCTCTGACATGGCCAAAGATGGAAAGCCAAAGACCGTCTGGCCCCAACCTCGCGTTTTGCAGATAATAATAATAATAACAACGTTTATTAGGATTTGCAAACACTGTTTACTTTTATCCCAGCACAACCCTGGGATGTAGGTGCTATTTTTATGTTTTACAGACGGGGAAAATTCGAGCGGCCCCGTTAGGTGTCTTGCGGATCCACCTGACAACTTAGCTGCTTAGGAAAGCGGCCCTGGAAGTCTAATTTGAACCCGGGTCCTCTGACTTCAGATCCATCGTTCTTACCATTGCACAGACCAATGAGCTACAACAATAAGGGGGCAAGAGACTCTGGGAATAAACGACAAATCTGATTTTGTTAGGACAGACAAATCTGATTTTGTTAGGACAGTAAAAATGGGATTCTCCTCACCGTAAAGAAATATAAGACTTTGGGGGGGAGTGAAGAGCACAGTCTCTGTCTCTCTCTTTCTCTCTCTCTGTCTCTCTCTGTCTCTCTCTCTCTCTCTCTCTCTCTCTCTCTCTCTCTCTCTCACACACACACACACACACACACACACACACACACACACACACACTTCAGAAAAGAAGCTGACTTTATTACAGAAACAAGGATGTTTGACTTGAAGGACCCAGATTAAAGTCGGGAATCTGTTCAGCATCAGTCAGTTGCATAGCTGAATTTTAGACCTATCTCTAAGCAACGGGGATTGGGTTCTCTGATCTTTCCGCCAACTCAGCTTCCTGGGGAGGGAGAGGAGTATGACCATAGGACTTAGGGAGACTTCGAGGCTGACCCCGATTTCAGTAATCCTATCTCCCATCTCAGTTATACAGAGCTTGGTAGCGCTTCATTCCTACAAGACTTCTTCACACCCACAGCTGTTACTGCCTGACAGTGTTTGGAGGAATGAAGAGGCAATTAGTCCCTGATTTGGGGATGGAGGTGGCCTACAGAGCCCCCCGTTCTTGTTAGGGGACCACAATGTGCCATTCACTGACTAGCGTCCCCTCTGCTGGCTGGACAGAGCCCCAGAAGACTATTAATAGCCCAGTACTCAGGCTGCTGACCTGCTGATATTCCTGCTGCTGCCACCTGATCCTTGACGGAGGCTAGAGCCAAGAATATTCCTCACTTTTCCTCCCCCTTCCCTTTCCTTCACTTAAGCCTCCCTGCTTCTTTACTCCGTTTTGTCAGCCTGTCTTGAGAAAAGTGTGGATATTTCATTGACTCCCCTGGGCCCCGGGTTTGATGCTCTTGAGGCAGGTGCTTCCCTTCATCCTCTCAGATTCTGCATGTGCCAGGATGTGGTAGATGGAGATCCCTTTTCTCCCATCTGGCTCCCCTACTCCAAGAGGCCTTTTTCTTCACTTTGATACCTCCTCTGCACCCCCCAGAAGTAGGAGGAGAGACCAGCCCTTGCTCCCTGGAGCACTTTTCCCAAACCCCCTAATGATCAGTACTTATGTTGGTAGAACTGAGACTGAGAAGCCTAAATATTTTAGGAAAGGGAGGGGTGGCATTCAGAGAGTGATAGGCATATCCTCAGCTGAAGGCTGGAGGGAGAGAAGGCAGGGAGTGGTTAATGGAAAGGTCAGAGTCAAAGCCACTCTGAAAAGGTACTGGAGGTACCTCAGTCAGATTAAGTTCCTGATACCCAGAGAGTGGATGAGCCCAGGAAGAGGGGAGGGAGGAGCAAAGTCTCTAGAAAGGTCAACTGGGTAGGAGAGGAGCTGGCAAGAAAAGTGCCAAAGCTCAAAAAGCAGGAACCCAGAAAGTCCCAGGGAGGGGAGAGGGGCCCCCAGGGCCTCTGATGCCAGCAAGGCTGACTCTGATGCCAGGGGAGGAGGGTTCTGAGGACAGAGATGTTGCTAGGAGAAGCTGGGGGGGTAGGAGGGGGGGATTGAAATCTTTGTATTTTGTTACAAACACTGAAATCCATTGACACAGGACGGTGCTCCTGGTGAAGTTGGAGCCAAGGTGATTCATGGGGTTTTGTCTTTCTCCTCTCCCTCCCCCCAAGCCCAGCCCACCTCCTAGGCCGCTTTTGCACCAACTTCCTCACTTCCACAAGAAGCTGATACCCCTAGCTGCCTCACTGGCCACTCACTTGGGCATCGTAACTGGTAGATGGGGTTTTTAGCTTTGTGCATAAATTTTGTAGGTCAGCAAATGCAGCAGCCATTCTGGCCCCCTCTTAGACAGAGAGCCCTGAGGTTCATTTCCCCCATCCCCAAAGAGAAAAGACAGATGACCCCACCCCTAGAGAGGAGGTGGGAGGAGAGGAAGACCCAAGAATTCAGGACTTCCCAAGCTGAGATGAGGTAAATTGCTTGGGTTTGATTTGGACTGCAGTTGAGTTGAGGGTGAGCAACTGTGAAGTCTTGGAAAAGTTCTTGGGACCCAGGATGCCCTGGTGTCTCCTGCCCTTTAGTCAGGTTCAGGAAACTGGGAATCTTCAGTAACCCAGCCCCAGCACCGTTCACATGTGTTCCGGGTGCTTCTGGAGGCACTGGATAAACTTCTGGACTGGGTGACCCTCATAGCACACCTGGTACACTGCCATAAACAAGGGGAATCTGGGAAGAGCAGGAAGCAGAGAAGGAGTCACTGGCTCAGCCTTTGAGGCCAGAAGCCCCCCTTTTCACATACTGACAAACTCCTCAACCTTGAGGTGAACAGCATCCTCACCAATGGCCCTTCTTTCCCTTCCAGCTGTTCCTGCCACCACAACCTTGGCCTACACCCTCCTCTCCTGGACTGGGGGCCTCGTACACATTCCCTGTCTCCTTGCCTGCCCCAATTCCCTCTCTGTCTAGGCAGTTCCTCCCACCAGAAGACAGGGCCAGAGCCATGGTCTCTTTCTACCTCTTGTCTGACCAGCCCTCATCCAAACCCTTTTCAAAATTCCCTGCCTCCAGGAAGCTTTCTCAAATCCAACTCATCACACTGGCTTCTCTCTAACAGGATTTGCTTATGCATACAATACATATGCTCATGTTTCTGCGTGTGCTTTTAGAGTGAACCCTGAGAGAACTGGGACCCTCTCTCCATGCAAGGGGTTGGGGTGCTCAAGATAAGTGGGAGGGTCAAACAAAATGCCTGGTTGTCAAAGAGTGTCCTGTGCCTGGGTCATTCAGATCTTTTCTCCAGTGACAGGGAAAGGAGGAATGGTGGAGAAGGGGACAGAAGGTCTGCTTCAGTGTGGCTGCACTCACTTGTCCACCAGGCCCTTGTGTTTCAGAATGCTGTACAGCTCCCGAGCTGTCTGGGGCCCCTGAAGCTTCTGCCCATTCAGCATCTCTTTTTCCAGTTGTTCAATAGACTGTGAAGGAGACGGAATTGGGAGAGGGGGGAGGTAGGGAGCAGAGGGCCTCAGTAGTTGGGGTCAGGTAGAGTCTGAAATCTCAGCTAGGGAGTAGGGGCACTGGGGAAGAATTCTGGGAGGGGGTAAGAACATTCACAGCAGATGCTTAGCTGGTGCCTTCTCCCCAGTACCCTGCCTCAAGCCTCTTTTAGTCCACCCAACCCCCACTCCTCCCAAGTCTTCCTGACCCCTCTCTTCTTTCCCATTGCCCTCTTAGACAGTGTTCTGCCATCTTCCACCCCACCTCTTGAGCCCCCACCTTTCCAGTTCGGGCAAAGGCTTCAGCCACTTTTCGGTTCCGACCCCCATAACAGGTAGTAATGAGGTCAGCAACCCCACAGCTTTCCAGGAAGGTGGCCGAGGAGACTGGGCCCTTGCAGAAGAGCTTGGAGAATGCAATCATTTCCATGAGTCCCAGCCGGATCACAGCAGCCTTCGTGTTGTCACCAAAGCCCAGTCCATCACAGAATCCAGCCCCAACAGCAACCACATTCTTTGTGGGGAAGAGAGGGGAAGCAATGTAGCCCCAAGGCAGCATCTTAAGGACCAGGGTCTGTCTCTCCTCCCCCAGCCCCCTCTGCTCTCTTTATAGACCTGGCTGAGGTAGAGAGGAATTACCTTTGTTTTGAAGAGTTCTTAACCAGGAGTCTGTCAACTTTTTTAAAAAATATTTTCACAATATTTCAATATAATTGGTATTCTTTGTAATTTTTTTTTGTATTTTGTTGTATGCATTTAAAAACACTATTCTGGAAAGGGTTTCATAGGATTCACCAGACTGCTAAAGAGATCCATGACAAAAAGCAGGGGCTTCCTCCATTTCGATAGAAGATTAGCAACTGGGGGCCCCAACCCAGGGGTGAGGAACCTTCAGCCTTTTGACCAAGTCCAGATTTTACAGAAAAAATCCTTTTATTAAGGGGATTTGTTCTATGAAGTTTGGATTCACTCAAAGGGCAGCACTTGAGGGCCTAGGGGGCCACATGTGACCTTGAGGCTGCAGGCTCCCCACCCCCACCCTAACCTGTTTCCAAAATACTCTGAGTCCAAAGACTGTTCCTTTTCCCAGGGACAACCTGAAATCCCTAACCTAGGCAGTATAGAGTGCTGGGCCTGGTGTCAGGAAGCCCTGAATTCAAATCCAGTCTCAGACACTAACTAGCCCTGTGACTCTAGGCAAGTCTCTTAACACCTGTTTGCCCTCAGCTTCCTCATCTGTAAAATGAGCACCTGCTTTGAAGGGTTGTTGTGAGGATCGGATGAGATGGGACAGTGCTTAGCTCAGGACCTAACCAACCCTACTTGGCACCTACTTTCCTGATTAATTCATACCTCTAGCATTATTTCTACATCTCCTTCCAGCTGTCCCTTGTTCATTTCTTATCTCTAAATCTGTGTCCTTGGTGTCTCCCTGTCTCTTCCACCAGACAGGGGCTCTCTCCTCCCTCTGGACCTCCCTTTATGTAGCCACAAAGGGCTAGATCATCTGGATGAGGGCAGGTGTTTTTATCTCACGGAGGGAGGAGCTGAACCTGTTTCTCCAAGGTGCCTCTACAGGTTGCATTCACTGGGGTTCTCTCTATGGAGCCCAACAGGACTCTCGCTCCTCCCTGGCCCCTCACCTTGAGGGCCCCACAGATCTCTACTGTGTCCACTTCTTGTACCACAGTTATTCGGAAGTTTGGTGTCTGCAGCAGCTCTTTCAGCAGCTGCCCTTGGGCTGGCTCCTTGCAGCCTGAAGTGGAAGAGATGAGACTGAGGAAGCAATATCCCTCAATGGCAGCTGTTCTCCCCCATCTCTCTCCAGACAGGGAAAGGGTAACCCTTCCACTCCCCTTGCCCTACCATACCCCTCCGTCCTCCCTCTGGTCTTCTCCTTCTCAATACCTTTATGGAAAAAAAAAAGATGGGAAAAGAGGTAAGTTGGGCTATGGGGAGGGTAGGGACAAGGAGGTCTCACCAATGGTGGTTTCACAGAATTTCTCATCAGCCACCTCATTGGCAATATTGGCCCCCATCAGCACACTAATGGGGATTCCCAGTCGTTCGTGGATCACCTCAGAGATCAACTTCAGCCCTTCCGGGCCCTCGTCTACACCCTGGGCATAGAATGGGACTCAGAGCTCTGTTACTTCCCACCCCCACCCCCCATCTCTTTGTCTGCCATCCCAAGTCCCCATACATGGAAACCTACTTCCTCTAGAACTGTCATTTAGTGAACCGCCTTCCACTTCAGTTCTCCCTCCTACCCCAGTTTAGGAACCACAGGACCTTCTCCTTAGCCATCCCTATTTCCCTACAATTGCTGCTCTGGTTCTCACCCCTCACTATAGCCATTCCTTCCCCCGCCCTAGGCACCTTGATAAGAGACACCCCAATGGCATTTCCCTTCAGATGACCCTTGAGTTGGTCACAGATTTTGCCAATGAATTGATGGGGCACCACGAAAATGAGGATGTCTGCATCTGCTGCTGCCTGGATCACATCTGGCACAGCCACCTGCAGGAGTGGTAGAGCAGTGCTGACAGGACTATTCTTGGGGTGGGGGAGGGTGGTGGTAGTGGTGGGAGAAGCAAGCAGGGAAACCAAACGGGTACTTGGGGGCAGGATTGGGTTTCACAGGAGCTATTAGGCTTAAAGAGACAGGGCATTTTCCCAACTTCCCTCCTCCAACAGCTCCAGCTATTCTGTGGGGTGAAAGATTCTTGAAAACAGCCTCTGAAACCCTAACTTGCTTCCAAGCCATGACTGTGGGACGTGACAGGTAACTAAAAAGAGTATGGGTTGGACTGGATAGAGCGCTCGGATGACTTTCAGGGCTAAAAATGAACCCCAGACAACATTCCCTCCCCCTTTTCAGGGGGAAAGTAAAAGACAAATGATTTTGGCCCCACTCCAGTAGTCCACAGAGCCATCTCCAAGGTCAGCCTCTGGGTGAATGAGTAACAGGATGAGAGCCAGGGGCACTATCCTGGACCCCAGAGTCTGGAAGCCTCTCCTTGGTTACCAGAGATGACTTGCTTCTAAACCTCCCCTCCCCCTTTCCTCATCCAACCCAGCCCTAGAGCTACCTTATGGGAAGTGGGGACTGCATTTTATTCCTTCTCTGGTCCAGGAAAACAGAAGATCAGTATTAAGGGACTGACACCCCTTGGATAGATAGGTCATGCTTTGTGCAGACCTCAGTCACCCTCTGGGGCTGGTACTGACCTGGGATAACATCCAGCTTCCCTCAACCAGCCTAAACCAACCACTTTGGGGCCTGGAGTGTGGCTCTGTACGCTCTCCCCTATCATTCTCCCCACCCCCATTCATCTTTAAGGGGACCTCACCACATTAGGAGGCAGCTTGTGCCCAGGTAGGTATTTGACATTCTCGTGCTTCGTGTTGATGATCTCTGTTAACTTTTGGCCCGAAACTTCCTCCTCAAACACCCACATGGAGACCTGAGGGTCAAACTGTGCCTGCTGGGCCACATTGCTACCCACAATCTTGGCAATAGCTGAGCCCCTGAGGAATGGTGGTAAAAAGAGGAGCCTATAGTGAGGTTGGTGATAAGGGAAAAGTTTCTAAGATCTGATTAGGCTGAGGAGACAGTAGAAACATCGAGCACCTCTCCTTAGGCTAATGGATAGATTGACCCCACTGAAGTTTAAATAACCACCTTGTCTATCATATCCCCAACTCCTAGCCAAGAAATAATGGACCTGAAACTCTAACTAGTTTGGGATACTAATGAGATTTAGTCCTACTCACTGGGGATGAGACTCAGGTTCCAGATTCATACCATCCTGCTGCTAGAAAAAGACACCTGCTGTCACCCCAATACAACTTAGTCAATCAGATACTGGTGGGAAGGAAAAGTCAAGGTGGCTCCTTTTCTTCAGGGTTAATGGTACAATTGGAAAGAGAGGGAGCAGCCCTCAAGCCCCATTTTGCCATCTTGTTCAGAATAAGGATTTAGGACTCGGGGTAGCTGTTGGGATGAAGGCAGGGCATGGGGGTACTTCCTCCTCTCACACCCTCCACTCCAGATGGTCATATTGTTTCCCTCCCTCTCTCCCCACCATAGTCCTCAACAGGGCCTCTTACCAGTTTCCTGAGCCAACAATGCAGACCTTCTTGCCACTCATGGTCCTGCCTCCCTGCCTGGGCCAGCTCTGTACCATACTGCCCTGCTCCTCCGTCAGCTTGGAGTATTTAACTGTGACTAGAAGGGGGAAGCTAAGCTCCACCCCTAAAGCGGGGGTGGGAGTAAGGGAGAGTCCAGCAGGGACAGGGAACAGACAGGGAGGTGGAGACAGGGAATCAGGACAAAGACTAATCGCAATCTTTTTCTACCCTTGGCTAGTACCTTCTGGTCTCCTCCTTCCTTAGAAGAGCTCATTAGGTGAGGGACAAAAGGCTGTAGTTTCTATCAGCAGACCTAGGAACTATACCTTTTCAAAGCACCAGGAGGTTGTCTAGTAGGGACAAGGATCTCCAGGAGCTAATATCCTTCAATTTTACAGACAAGGAACCCCCAAAATGAAAGGGCTCTTCCTCCATGTAACCTTGCTAGGGAGCTTGAGAATGAAAGAGGTCTGGCTCCTCAACCAACACACTAAAGACCAAATGAGGGTCCAGTAAGTCATTCTGGGTTCCCACCTCAGATTCCATGTGTTTTGAAGGGCTGAGGTTGTGTGAGGTGACAATCTGTTGATCCAGGTCTCCATGTGACACAGCTCACCTTTGAAGGGTGGTGGAGTTTCTGTCATTTTGGGATGACAGGGTAGAAAGATTCTGAGGAAGACTTGGCAAGGAGCTGATCAATTTATAACTCCCCCCTCCCCCAGCTCCCATGCATATCTCCTCAAGCAGAGGTGATATCAATAGACAATACTCCTCTCCTGCAGCTTTCATGCCTGCTACAATCTCATCCCAAGCCCAGGTTGCAAGCTTTGCCAACACTACCACACTGTTCCTAGAGTGTGTGTGAAAGGGTGTCAGGAGAAACGGCCAGAATACATCCTGCACAGGGCCAAGTCTGTGTGCTCATGTAGCCATGTTTGGTTAAGAGAGGGCAAAGGTTCCCAAGCAGCCTTGGAAAGGGGGGTAAGAGGCCTCCTGGGCATTGCTGCTGTGCACTTTGGCCTAACAGGCAGACATCACCCTATCACCCTAGCCTAAGGCTGTACTTGCATGCCCAACTCCTCCTCTGGCAGTTGCTACTAGGTAAGAATTGGGCTAGAGGGGAGCCCCCATTTAACTAGGGAATAGAAGTGAGCACATGGGAGGTAAAAGTTCACAATGCATGGTAGACTTGTGTTATTTTTAAATTCTAGATGAATGGAAGAGCCCATGGAGAATTGTCCAGGTTCTGCAATCCCTCCTCTGGCTAAAAAAGAACTCATTTCAGGATCATAAGATTTCCCTGAAGCTTGGTTATATTCCCTCTTCAGAACATAATGTTGATTCAAACTCAAGGCCAGCTTCTTTCCCACAGCTCCACCCCCATCTCCCCCCTGGCACAGAGTGTGCAGGCTGGCAAGAGCTCAAGTACCAGCTGGAAGCACTGGAAGACAGGGAAAGGCAGAATAACTCTGGAACACCACAATTTCCTTTACAGGGTCAGAGGACACTTGACTCAAGCACCTCAGAATGTAGGTGAACCCCAACATCTGGACCCAGCTGGTGGTATAGCAGCAGGCAGAGCTCTGGGCCAGGAACCAGGAAGGCTTGAGCTCACTTAGGAGGTGAATGACTGTGGACGAGTCAATTCACTCCTGCTTGCCCGTTTTCTGTTTCATGAGATTAAGAGCTCCTACCTCACAGGGTTGTTGTGAGGGTCAAATGAGGAATCATGAAAACACTTAGCACAGGGTACACTGTACTTATTCACTTCCCTTCATTTTATTGCCAAGATTCTCTGCTCATCTGATTCCCTCTACCCCCCCCCCCCCCCAGTCATCTCAGGGAGGTGGGGGCAGGGATAAAGTAAAAAGATAAACTGAGATTTAGAGGAAAGTCAGGACTGGCCCAGTGTCACACTCCCAGTTCTTAGAGCTAAGATTTAAAAAAAAAAAGACCAAACTGCAAATTATTTATCTACAGCTAAGAAAATGGTATTTAGCAAGTGTAACTACTGTCCAGCATACATGGCCCTGCCCAGTTCCAATGTCACTGACCCCTCCCACCAAGCTTCCCCCACCATTCAGAACTGATAAGGTTTTAAGCTTTGGACCAGGAGCTCTAATCTAACATACCCCATTTTAATTGAACTGACAACTTGCAGCTCTCTACTAATGCAGGGAAGCAGAGAAGTAACAAAAGTGGCTTAACTTTGGGAAGTGATTATTAACAGACCCACTTGCTGTTCCTAATCCCCTTTCTCCTTCCAGTGGGGTCCTAACTCAGCAGTCTAGGACCAAACTGAATGGCAGAAGAAAAGCCTGGGATAATCTGCCAGACAAATGATTGGGTTGATTGTAAGGAATATCAGTGTAGGTTAATATACTTTGGGGACCAATCTTGAGTGGTTGGCTCACTTTATAGTATAAAAAGCAGTAACAGCTTACTACTTCCAAACCTCAGATGTGATTGTATCCTCTGGGCCTTAAAAAGAGAACTCTTAAGACAAGGGGAACTAATAGCAAGAGGCTACAGAGAAGCCTTAAAATGACCTGGCTAGCAATGACAACACCCCAGCCCAGCCCTCACCCCGGCCCCAAGCACAGCTAATTCCAGGATCCTAGGGAATCAGGGGCTTCAGGTGAAGCTAAGAAAGTTCAAGCTACAACAGCAAGCTGTGAGGAGGGGCTGGAGCTGGCTGAGCTACATAGCTTCTCTTGGGAAGATGGGATACAGGGGGAGGAGCCCCTATGATCCAACCACAGGTAACTCTGCTCCTCCCATACCCGAAAACTAATCCTAGTAAGTACTGGGTGCCTCAGGGTTATGTTAGTCTTTCTATAGTACCCAGGTTCCCTTTCCCTGTACAATAAGCCATAAAAAAATGGAGGCTGTGAACACAGTAACTGGTAGTAGATAGAGAGCATTAGATTGATGGAGAGTTCTCTATCAAGAAGGGCAAACCCCATACTTCAGAAGATGCTTTTATTAAAACTGGGTGACATCTATAAGGGGACAGTACAAAAAAAATTTTGGTCCATGAAAAAACATAATATTCAGTTAATAAAAAGTTATCTGCAACAGGGACACTGCCTAAGTAGTGGGAGGAAGGCCGGTGTCTGAGCTTCCTTCACACGGTCCTGGCCAGGAGGGGGGCCAGGGCTCAGCTGCCCTCCCCCAACAGAGGTTTGTGAGGTGTCATTGTAGTAGTGTAAGGGAAGCCTTTCCAAGGGACAATGGGAAGATTCCGCTGCCACGAGATGTGGAGCAGGCACGGAGGAGGGTGTACTCGCAGGAGCCTGAGGAAGGGTGGGGAGGCAGGAGTCTGTCAGTTCTGTGGGGTTTTGGAGCTGATGCCAAACCCAACGCCCCTTCTGCACCTGGCTCTCTCCCACCCTGCTGTGTTGAGTCTGCGAGCCTGAGATATGCTAACTTAAGGGAAAAATTCAACCTGGAAAAGGAATATGGGGCTTTCCTGGAAGGTTGCAAAACCATCTCAGTTCCACTGCTGCTTACCTGAGGGGCTGAAGGATTTCATTTGGGATTCGGGGCAGAGAGAGTCACAAACCCAACGAAGAGCCGCTCTCCAGCCCTCGGCTCTCCTTACTCCCCAATGCCCCCAGACCCACTATGGGGTACTAACTAAAGGGGCAAAGGACAGGGAATCGGAGATGGCCCAGGGCTTTTATCCATCAGGTCTGAGGGGTCTCTCTCTACTGGGGAAAAGCTGGGGTGGGAGGATCGTTGGCCACATCTCCAAGCAATAGCTGGAAGGAATGGATGCCTTTGCTGGCAGTGACAACACACAAGGGAATGGACGTGGGGAAAGGCAGGGCTCCCAGCCCAAATGCCCTGGCTTAGGAGGAATCCTAAGAAAAAGCAGCAGCTCTAGGGAGTGTGCCAGGTGGGAGCAGCAGTCAGGGAGCAAACTCTAATACTGATGTGAACCCCCCCATGGGGGATTCAGGGAAGAGCTAAACCAGTAGGCCATCCTAGGGGAACATGGCCTAGGGCTCAACTAGGTCAAGTGGTCATAAGGTTCCCTTGGGTCCCAGAACATCCCATTAAGATAAAGAGTTTGTACCAAAGCGGTAAAAAAAAATGGGATTCTATATAGGGACAACCAAAACCAACTTACAGAAAGCCCTCTGGTCCAGACCTGGGAAAAGGGACTATGGCCCTCAATCCTGGGTCTCTTAAGGGCAAGATGAGTTTAGTTGTTTCCCTTGAAGATCACTTGGCCTTAGGCCCAGTCCATTCAGAGCATTGATTACCACTATAAATTCTCTCACTAATACTAACTAGAGGTCCTATGTAGACCAGGAAAAGGGAGAGGCACATGGGAGTTTTGTGAGGCAAAGGGGAGTTGGAGAGACTGGGGAGGAGAATATTTGTCTCTTGAGACAGAAATGTGGGACCCTCTTCGTCATGGTGTCATCTTTCAACCAGCAGCTTCCCCTGAGGGACTCCCAAGCAAGACTATGGAGAGGCACATGAGCCTAAACGAAGAACTGGTGTGGCCCGGCTGAGGATGGAAGAGGGGCCTTATGTATTTCGGATGCCCAGGGCCTGCTCCAGTTCCTGCCGTCTCTGTTGCACCTGGGGGGGAAAGGAGAGGGAGGCTGGGGGCAAGCAGGCCTACAGGCTGGGACCTGACATCCCAGACTTCCACTCGGGAAGTAACAGATCTAGGCCCCTTGCTCTGTCAGTTTTCTTGGTCTTCTCAGGTACCTACCTTAGAGTAGAAGTATCTGCACACAGCCTCCTGAGCCCACGGCTGGAAGTAGAACTCAGCTCGGCGCTCTTCCTCTGGGTTACCCACGACATCAGTCATGGTCTAGAGAAGTGGGGAAGGGCAGACTCATTCTTAGTCTAAGCCATCAGCCCACACCTAGATTACTGTAATAGCCTCACAGGTATACTCTTTGACTTCAGGCTAAATTAAATATTCTGAAGTGCTATTCATCATGTTGTTCTTTTACTCACTCATCTTTAATTGCTCTTTATTTCCAATTCTGCCATTTAACATCTCTTCCTAATTTCAAGAGACTCCTCTATAACCTGCCCAACCTTATTTTACTTATTATCTGTTTTTAGACAGGTTACTCTCTGATCTATCCCACAATCCACCAGTGGTCATACTTGGTTCAGTCCCTCCTCCTTAAAATGCTCTTCCACCCTCCCAATCCAAATCCTACTGATCCTTCAAGACCCAGTCCAAGTTCCCTTTTTTTCCACGAAGCATTCCCTGACTGACCCAATCTTTGTTGCTCTCATTCTCCTCTGAATTCCTAGAATAATTCACATTTATATAAAGCTTTCAGGTTCTCTAAGTGCTTCACTCACAACAATTCCTAACACTTATTATATACCGTTTTGCACTGTTTGTTACTGTTGCTTTGTACGTACTGGTCTTGCCTTTCCAATTAAGGCAAGGACCACAGTGAAATACTTCTCCATCCTCCAGAGCACCCAGCACAGGTGCTCTTTCATAGCAGGCACCTCAAGAGCATCTGCTGATTGTTTAGACCTCCCCATTTCCCTCTCTAAAATCAAAGAGCGTGGAATCTTTAGACATCTGGCTCCCACAGCTACCTCTCCTGCTCCTGTCCCAGCAGAAAGGAGGCAGATGTGTGACCACTATTCTGAATGGGTTACCTTCAGGTCCCGGCACTGGGACTGAAGCCAGTCATTGATGAAGCCTTGGGGGTCTCTTGCGAAACTCAGCATGAACTCTCTCTGGGTTTTCAGCTGGTTGATGGTCTCTATTGTCTCATGGATCTAAGGAGACAGACATGCTTCCAACAGTCTGGATTGAAGAAAACCACGGCAATTCTGTCTTATGAATACACCTTTTATACAGACAGTGCCTGACAGCTTACAAAACACGTTCATATGCTGTATGTCCTTTGATCTTATCACAGGCAAATGGGGCAGAAGGCATGAATCCCATTTTACAGACTAAAGAAACTGAGGGTCAGAGATGTGAAGTGACTTCCCGCACGCAAGGCCAAACATTTAAGAAACAGCAAAATAAGGACGACAAGCCAGGCCTTCTGACCTTAGCTCAGAGTACTTTTTCCTATACTATGCTCTCCTAAGGTTAAAGGCAGGTGCTTATTCATGACTCCTCTGAGCTACTCCAAACTCTGGCAGAGTCTGCTTTAGAACATTATTCAGACACAGCTATGCACATAGCGAACCTTTAATCCACCACTCTGTCTCAAAAAAATCTGAGGGCAGAGAAATCCACAGAGTGAGATCCTTGAGGTCTATGAAGAGGTGAAACTGGTCTAGCAACTTTGACTAGGAAAATCCATGATACCCAAACTGCCTGGGCAGAGGCTCTTACCTTGTTGTCTAGAGCAGCGATTTCCTGCTGGCTCGCAGTAGACAGCAGGAAGGAGTTCATCTGGGTCTTGAGGGTATCATCTACTTCCACATCTATGTCATAACAGGCAGTCTTCTTCTGGTCATTGGGGTCAACGCTGGGGAAGAAATCACAGTGGTGTGGTAAAGGGAATGCCTTCATAAACTCGGTTACTGAGGTCCAGAAAGATGCTCCTAATTCTGTGTCTCTGAGCTTAGAACAGTTTAGCTTCTAGTGATCCAATTCACATTGTCTGCAGAATCTTGGGTCATATGCTAGGTAATGGTACCCCAATGGGAAAGAAATAAAACAAAACACAGAAGCAATGAAACCTGGAAAAGGGTCCCAGGCTCAGCTATAGAAAGAAGTTACTTTAAGGCTATGAGGCTCTAGAGATGCCTTCCTCATTCAACTTCTTCCCAAGAGGGAAAGCGCAAAACTTCAGCTCCTGCCTCTTCATTACAGGAAAAAGAAGGCTCAAGTCCTCCCACCCTCCCCAGTCCCTTGCTCTTCAGCAAAGAAACGTCTTCTTCTCTTGTCGCTACCATGCCCCCACCTGATGACGTGATTAATGATGATGGGCTCTGGTGGCATAAGCAAGGCATGGAGCCGCTGGGGGATCTCTGAGAACTTCATCCGTTGCGACTCGAATATCTACAGGGAGAAGCAATTTATGGCTGAGGATGCACAGGGCTCCCTGCCAGAACACAGTGAATGCTTAACTGAAAAGCAGAGCCCTCACTCACCTGCTGGAGGTATTTATCACAGATAACAAACTCCCGTTCGTGGGGGTCCTGGAGCTTGTGAGTCTTGATGTACTGCCACAGTGCTTGGATGATCACTGGACGTGTCTGGGTGTGAATGCCCAGAAGCCGGGCCAGGCGGGGGTCCAATTTAAACTGAGGAGGCTACAGAGACACAAGGGTAATGGGAAGGTGTAGGCACAGTAAGCCAAGTCTGCATCTTCAAGGACTTCAGAGAGATGGGTAGGGAAGAGATGACTCATAGCTTAGCCAGAACTGAGAATAACTAATGAGATGGGGCTATGAAAGCAGGACTCTTCCCCCCATAATACCTGGTAATCTAGCATCAGCAAAACAGTGCAACGAACATTTACATCTCCTGGTCGCTTCACCTGGAAGCCGTCTGTCTCCTGGGTGGTAGCAGTCCTGTGCCACTAGAGAGAGAACTATATCAGGGGCTGCTCTCCCAAAGGAAGAACAGCAGTGGTGGGAAGAACATCTTTTTACTGAAATCTGATTAATTTTTTCGGAGGGTGGAGTGGTGGGTGGTTTACACTAGTTACAGCCCAGAACACTTTTGTTAATAAAGATATTCAAATCAATCTTTTTGTGCTGTTGAAAGGGAATGGTAATGGAGGGCAATCAAAACAAAACACTTTTGACTCTAAATTTTTTTTTTGCAATATATTTTACTTTTAACTTGCCTGCCTGACTTATTAAAATTAGCTTAAATTCAAACAATATAAAACCTAAATACATCAAAGTTTCATTCCCAAATAGAAAACAAAGTATCTATTAGCTACAGATATACAGATTTCTGCTGAGTCCATGCCTTGCTTCTTAGACAGTGAGCTTAGTGAGTGTAAGGACCACACATGCTCTAGCTCCATAGCTATGCCTCTTGCAACTTCAATTGGTTTTCACTCACTAGTAGAAAGCCCAAGACCCCTAATGCCACCAGCTCTGTCTGCTCCTCATTACAGCCAAAGAAGGGCAGCCAATCCAGGAAGTCTAAAGTAGGAGAGAATGGGGAGCTAACTGTATACTGGCAAAGAATGAAGTGAAATAGTGGAGAAAGAACTGGCATTGGTAAAGACCTGGATTTAAGTCTCATCTTTGGCACATACCAGACATGTGATGCTGAATGAGTCATTTAACCTCTCGATGCTCGAAGAAGCTCCCTAAGTCTCAAAGTTTCAGAGTCTGCACTGATCTGCATTGGCAGAGAGTTTCCTCACCAATTCTCTATAGCAAGGAAGTCACAGGTCCAGTTAAAAAAAAAAGTGGTGGTAGAACACTCCATCTGGACCTATGGATGTGATGAGCCACCCATTCTGATGCTGACTTGGTGGATATAACCCTGGGAATAACCACGCTTCTAACTTGATCTATATAGCAAATAACAGGCAACACTTACAACTAGGCACATAATAAAGGTTCTTTTATAATAATCATTCATTGTCTGTGAAGTTGGAAAAACCCTTTGTAATAATACCCCAAAAGAGCCAGGGACTAATGTGGAAGGCCCAGAACTGAGAAAAATGTAACCAGTAGAAAAAAAATGTCTATTGTGCCAGCTGATACCATGAGCTATAGCAGCTCCCCCCAGGAAGCAGCATAAATGGGTTTTAAAGTGACACATGATCTCACAGGTGACAAGCAGGATGGGAGCTGGCCTTGGACATGGGCATAATCAAGAGTCCCCAGCAAGGAGTTTGGGGAGGGGGGGGTTGGAGGAAGAGGAGAAGGAAGGTGGGGGAAGGGAGGTGAAAAAGAAAAAGTGGAACTTTTATATGCCTAAGAGGTCCTAATAGTAAAGAGGCAAAATGTCAAAGGTGTCTTCTAGCCTTGGGAGGAACAATCTCTCCTAGCTCAGAACTAAACCAAATGGTGCCCCCTGGAGGCCAACACATAAGCTATAAAGGATAAACGTTTGGTGTGGAGGTTAAGGTATAACTGGAACAATCTCTTGAATTTATTTTGGACTTATACTTCTCTCCCACTACCTTAGGTATCCCAGACTTGGTTCCCAGTTCCCTCAGTCCCATCCGTGTCAGAACCTGGACAAATGAACTACTCACTTCCACCAGGTGGTTGTCTGGCCCGTATAAATCTTTGTCCAGCTCAATCACCAAAGACTTAAAGAAGGAGGAGAATTTACGCTTCTGCTTGGTAGCATCGTATTTAGACAGAGCTGACTGAAGAAGAGAAGAGAAAAGCTGTATCAGGGAAGAAAAATTAGAAAATGCCCCAAACAAGGCCCATGGCCAAAGAACCCACAATGATACTGGGGCAAGTTCAAGCCAAATAGAATCAGAAATTATTTCCAAATATTTTTATTGGGGGATGGCAGGTTGATATCTTGGGCAACAAACCAGGTATAGTGACACTGAAACCTTAGAAAAACAATCTGTAATATATACATGGTCATTTATTCACCCACCCCACTCCCAAGGGAAAAATACTTCTGGGAATGAGGCAAGGAATTCTAATATCCACATTTAGGAACAGAATAAATTCGAGGAGAATAAAGCCTGACTGGAGGGAAAAGTGAATCATGAGCAACAGCAGCAAGAACAAAAACGGTTTTACTGGGACAGAATGACAACACAAGCAGATGGAACGTACTTATGTATATGGAAAGGAAGCTCCGATACAGAGTTCCAGTTCTCTGTGCAAAATTCACTCAAAATAGCTAGGCTATAAGCAGTCACCATGGCTGAAAACAGGCTAAGAGGTAAACAATGGAAGGTAATGAGGAAAAAGTAAGTTTCTCTAAGGAGCAAGTGGGGGTGGGAGGTCTAGGGGCTTACAACTCCCCAGTTGACACTCAGCATGAAATAATGAACAGCATGTCAGAGAAATCTGCCTGTTCTAAATCATGATGTGTTCTCAGCAACAGCAAAGAGAAGGGAGATCACACAGTAGGAATTAAGGACCTTAAGGATTCAAGACAGGAAGTCATGGCCTGAAATGCCATATGGGGGAAAAACCTGCAAACTCACTTGATAAATAAGCCCAAACCAAGGTAATCAGCAGAAACCTGGGAAACCATTAATGGCCAGAACGAGCCGAGGGGGGAAGTGAACAGCAAATCAGATCACAGGACAATAGTGTTCTCAACACGATATGGCAGTGAAGGCCAAAGCTGTGGGAGCTGCACACAAAGAGCCATTGTCTTCCAACGCAAGGAGCCGAACGTCCCTCTCCCTGCTGCTCTGGAAAGGAGTTGTGAGCACCATTCAGGGTCCCTCCAGACCAGAAAGACATTGCTCTTCTCTAGATGCCCCCACCCCCAGTCCCTACCAGTGTGAACTTCACACTCACATCCTCGAGGAGCCGTCCTTCCACCCGGAGCTCCCAGGAAGCCACGGTTCCTTCCCCATCCTCAGCATCTGATTTAGCTGGATTGAAAGTATTCGAAATGAAAATACGGAGTTTCCGTTTTTGCTGAAGGGGGTGGAAACAAAGATTAGTATAGAGCTCTGGAAACAATACTGTGCCCTAACCATTTAATTCTACCAAACCAAACTGCTGTCTGCCCAGTCCCTTGGGTTGGGCAGAGATTCCAACTGGGAGAAGTGAATGGGCAACCAGCCCCGAGAGCATAAATAAGGATGCAAGACAAACAAGGATATTCACAGTGCCAAATGGGTTCCTGGGTGGAGGACGCAATTACAACAGTGACATGGAAAGGACAAAGATTTCTGGTCAAACAGTGGGCCCTCCTCTCCTTTTTC
The DNA here is from genome assembly GCA_028646575.1 of Pseudocheirus occidentalis. Lineage (NCBI taxonomy): Eukaryota > Metazoa > Chordata > Mammalia > Diprotodontia > Pseudocheiridae > Pseudocheirus > Pseudocheirus occidentalis. Next base: position 217,554,810 of record CM053597.1, read on the forward strand.
TATTTTGGAACTTCTAATAAAATTTGCTATTAGGGAAAAGGGAAACTTAAAATGCCTGGGAGATCTATAGTAAGCTTTTAATTTCTTATTCTTAGACTGCTGATGGTTCCTGAATCCCTATTTCTTGGCTCTTTGCCTGGGAGTTTCCTGTACCTTGATAGGTCGTTTCAAGGCCTCCTGGATATCTAGCCGTTTCCTCATGATGGTCTGATCCAGTTTCCTTTCAAAAGCCAAGAGATCCATATAGGCCTGGGATTCTGGTACCAGCTCACGAATCTAAGGACAGTAAGATATTGTCAGGTATATAAAATTTGCTTTCACACTCATGTGTGCTAGGGCCCCTAGGGGAGACTGAGGGCATGGGAAGGCGTGCTGGACTCACCCTTTGAGGTAGAATTTTGTCAGCCATCTTCTTTTTCTTTGCACTGTTCAGAATAAACATTGGTATTAGGCTGGGATGGAACTGACCAGAACCTGAAAATGGGGAGGGCAGCATCCTCATATGAATGCATAAGAAAGAGGAAAAGGGGAGACCAAGGGCTGAAAAGCTTCTTTCAGACCAGAGAAAAATCCCACCATCCCATGACAAACTCAGGTAAGGTAGATTCATGAGAAAAGGATATGTTATATTGGTTTATAGACACACTCCCCAGTTTCTGCTGCTCTTCCCACCCATGGCTCCACAGAATACCTTTTACCCTTCCCAGAAGTATCTTACTTGTGATTTCGATTCTGGACCGCCTGCTGCTGGACCTGTTGAATTTGTTGAGGAGCTGGTCTCTTTCGGGACTGATCTATTCCTGACTGGGCCAGACCAGGTCGAACTGAAGGGTTCCCCCCATAGCCAGGAGGTCCCATAGAAGGTCCCTGAGGTGTCATACGGCTCCCTGGCAACATGCCTGGACGCTGTAGATAAGACATAAGGGAGAGATATTACAAGACATAAGGGAGAGATATTACAGCTGTCCGGGCTGTGGGAGGGGGATGTTAAAAAGAATACTGTGCTATCTTGGTGAAAGGTATGGGGAAAATAGGAGAACCCTAGAACCTTCTATAATGTGGGCCAACCGAAGCTTCCTTTTACCCAGGATCCTGGCTCCAGGGCAGGAGACTGCCCAAAGGTCCAAGCAAAGGCTAAGGATGACACCAAGGTAAAAGTCTATCTAGCCTAACCTCAAAAGGTCATTTCAGGGTTCTCTTCCAGCTCCTTTAATGAATGAAGATGCCTCCTTGTTACCTGGGATGTCCCTTAAATCTCCTTAAGTTAACCTGCCTAGCATTTCTTTGGGGTTCTCCTTTTCTAGCTCATATCTCTCTGAAAATCATCCCTTTCCTAGTTACCAGGACTCCCTAATCTTCTCCTGCATACCAGGCCTCCCTAATCTTCTCCTGCATACCAGGCCTCCCTATTCACCCTCTCCTCTACTACTTGACTCCACACTCTTCCAATCAAACAGAACCACAGATTGTTAAGAGCTGGACTGGCCCTTAGGGACCATCTTGTCCATCTCCCAAATTTAACAGTGGGGAAGCTGGGATACAGTGGATGTATCCAGAGGCATATCGGAAATGAATCCCATGGACTAACGAAGTCCCACAGGGCCTTTGTAAGTTCAACCCCCTGACTTTACAGACGAAGAAGCCGAGGCCAGAAAGGTTACTTAAACTTGCCCAGGACCACGCAGGCATAAAGTAGCGGGGTCAGGATTTGAACTCAGGCCCTCCGCCCCCTCCATCGACCTGAGTCTTCTTCCGACCCCCACAGACGGAGAGACGGAGCCTCTGGTCCTGCTGCTCCCTCCCCACCAAAGCCGCCCGCCAAGAGCATCTCACACCCCATCCTCCCTCCCCTCCCTGCGGGTACCACTAGGAACTGCCAGAGACTCATCCATCCTCCCACCCTCACCCTAGCCCCCGTCCGGACCCCCCCCCCCGCCCTTTCTGCCACTCACTCACAAGCCCCGCCCCCTGTCCGCGTGCCCCTCCTCCTGCCCCCCTCTTCCCCGCCCCCACTCACCGGATAGGCTGCTCCGGGCATCGGGGAGCGGTAGAGCCCTTGGCCAGGTGCCGGGCCCATTCGCACTGGGGGCCCCGGGGTCCCACCCGGGCCCAGAGCGGCCGCTGCGCCCGCCCCTGACGCAGCTCCGGTGGCGCCGCTCGGAGCCACTGACTGGAAACCAGCCCGGGCCGCCATCTTCCCCCGGAGCCGCTGCCGCCGCCGCACAAAGAACCGGAACCGGAACTCCCCCCTCTCTCAGCCACTCTCCCTTCCCCCTCGCCGGCCCCCCGCCCCCCGTCCCCCGCCCTCCGGAGCCCGCCGGGGATGTGGAAGGGGAGGCTTCGAGCAACGAGACTGCGGGCTAGAAGGGGTGGTGGAAAGGAGGGAGGCGGGCTCTCCCCTCCTCCGGGCCTCCGCGCTCTGGGCGGAGAAACCAGCGAGAGGGCGCTGTGGGGCAGAGAGGTTCTGCATGGCGCCCCCTCCCGGCCGGAGGCGGCCAGGTGTGGAGCCTGTGGGGCGGAGCACGGGATCTATAGCGGACTGGGCGGGCTCCACGGTGACCGGGGTGATAGCCGCGTGGGCGCTCTGGCACCTTTCAGAAACGCTTTGCCGTCCTCCCGTTATCTTATTTCCTGTGCCAGCGTCGGGTGAGGCTCTCAGTCTCCCTTTGTGCAGATAAGGAAACTGAGGTCCGGAGGCCTGGCTCCCTCGTCTTGATGTAGCACTTTCTGGTATGAAAAGCGCTTTACGAACATCCCAGTTTGGTATCCCCACAACAGTCCTGGGGAGGTGGGGCCTTCCGTCTTACAGATGAGTAAACGGAGGCAGACAGGCGCAGGGAGCTCGCCCACGGTCACTAGGCCGTGGCAGAACTTGAACTAGGGTCTGCCTGACACCAAGTCCCTGCGCTCTGCTTGGTCGAGGTAGCACTGACCTCTCCCCTGAGACCATGCGTTGTCACGGAGGGGGAAGTGCTTGGGGAACCTTTGGGAGAAGTGCCCAAGCGCGCCCAGCCCCGAAGTGGGAGGGTCGGCGTCTATGAACCAGATCCCCAGACTCCGAACCAATCAGAGACTTGTGCAAAGCCCCTCAGGTTCCCCGCCAGTCCCCAGCTTTTAGGTCCGCCGTACCCTCGTGGTCCTGGGCTGGTCAGGAGGGCTCGAGCCAGGCGTAATGAGCTGTGCAAACCACCTTCCTATAAACCGGGGGGACTGACACTCGCACCTTACACTGTAGAGTGACTGTGATGCTCCAGTGAGAACATTCATAAAAGCCTTTTTTTCTTAAAGTTCATGAAAGTTCACGTAGATACCGTAATTTAACCCAGACTCGAACTACCTTATCTGCCCCGGCGGATCCTTTCTTGGGGAATCCTCCCTCTCCCTGAACCTCGAGCTCGCCGCGGGTCCTGTGTTAGGCAGCCCCGGCTCAATAGAAAGAACCAAGATCTTTGGTCTGAAAATGGCCCTCTCAGGGTTCTTTCCCTCCCGGCACACCGGTGCCAAGCCCAGCAGTGTTATGAGCCCTGAGCCTAGTACCAGATGGTATTTAACACGTACTTGTTGAGCCGATTAATCAACAATTAATAACAACACTGTGAGGGGAGATGGTTGAAACCCAGTTTATTAGACCAGAGGAGTGTCTCACCCACAATCCTGCTTGCTGCCACCACTGCTGCTTAGAGTATATTTCCTCCTGTTTTTCTACAGGGAGGTCTACTCTCTGTCCAAGTGACAGCCAGAAACGGGATGTTTACAGACTTCCAGCAACATTGCCCTCCCCAGTCCTTACCATTTCCCCACAAATGGGAAGGAGAGGGGAGAAAGAGTATCTCCTAGAATTATGCCAGAGGCCTTATCCTCATCATCAGAGGCTATGTTGCCTGGGGCCTTCCTCCAGGGAGCTCTAAGCAAGAGGGCTTTAAGATGGAAGGGATATTTCTGGACCATCTAAGATAGTCAGAGAAAGATGATTGGAAGGCTCAAATCTCTATTTTCACCCTATTCCTCAGGGGGAGGAAGGGAAATAGTGTAACAGCATGAGCTCCCATTTCTTCCTCTAGTCCTATCTCATTATCAAGTCCAGTCTTGCCCCTAAAATCTGAGCAATGGAGGTATAGGCTTGAACCCCAGGTAAGGTAAAAGAGGATGAGTAGTCAGTAATGGGGAGAATTTGACCCTATCCAACATAGCCTTGGGAATAAGAGCCTTAGACACTATCTCCTAGCCACCTATGTATTTTTCAGTGGCTGACCTTAGAAGCTGTGGGTTGATTCCCACCCTTACACTGTCTCTGACACCTTATTTCCATGCTCCAGAAACTCCATCCTCTGTAATTCTCCTTGGCTTGGAGCCAAAAGGGAATATCCATCCTCTGAGCTAAGTGCCAAATCTCTGTGTCCACCCCTTCCCCCAGGAGGAAAGTCCCGGTCAGAAGGGGGATAATAGGACTGATGGGAAGGAAGGAAGAGGCCTTAAGGCTACAGGGAGGGTAGAGAATGCTCCAAGCATAGGAAGGTTGGGTGGAGGGGGGCAGGCCAGAAAGAGGCAGAGCTTGTGATTCACAGCTTCCTTTATGTCCAAGACAGTGAGAGAGTTACAATGCGTACGTCGTCTCCTTGTGCTTCTCAGGGGGATGTGTGTACACAGTACAGACACCGGAGGAGAGAGTCCAACACTTTATACAGGTGAAGGCATTCAGAGGGATTGGTAGTAGGGTGGTCAGAGAGACAGAAGGAGATTTGGGAGGAAGTAGGGATGGAACTTAGAGACACAGGGGATAGGGATGGGGATGGGGATGGGCAGAGACAGACAGGGGCTTAAGGAAGGGAGTATATACAGAGTTATAGCAATATAGAGTCTGTATCATATAGAAATAGAAAATGCAGATGAAGTCATAGAAAGAAACAAATGGAATAGAGGACAAAGACTTGGGGAAGTTCCATAAGAAAATTTATGGATGCGGTCCCATGCAAGGGACCTCTGGAGGGAGGAACTGGGAGTTAGGAGAGAAATAGGTGCCAGTTCCCCTCTCCCTGAGTTGGGAATCAAGTGCCTACATTTTTTTCATGGGATGAGGATGAGGGATCCCATTTAAAAATTTCTCTGATTTTGGGGTAGGACCAGGGCATATTGGCATGAAACCTGTGCCTCATCCTGTCCCAAGTCCCTCAGGGAACACCATCCATTCCTTGACCTCTGAGGGGCACCCAATAATAATAAGGGAGGGAGGGCCAGGGGCCTCAGTTCCTGCCCTTGTGATTTACAATTGGAGGGGGGGACACTGTACTGAAAGGGTCTCTTAAGGCTAGGGAAGCCCTCCTCCCCCATTAGCCCTCCCTCCTAAGGTACATTCTCTGTCTGGGGCCCAATTCAAGACCCCCAAGGAGTCTTTCCACTCATGTCCTCCCTGCTGGAAGAGAGCTTCAGTGAATGGTGACAGCAGGATGAGGATGGATGTTCAAACAGACATAGGTCAGGCTAGGAGCAGGGGGAGGCAGCACAGGGCATAGAGGGACAGCCTGGGGTCCCTTGCCCTTTCTCTTTGTAGTTTATTTCTGTTGTTATTTGTTTTGTTAAAAATAAAAATGTATGGATATGGAGGGCAAGGGAGTAGAGAAGGGCACTGGACTCAGAACCCCCTTCCAGCAGTTCTAGGAGGGAAAGACTTTGAAGGGAGTTGGGAGCTGCCCTTGAAGTGGGAGGGGCAGTGGTAAGCCCCAGGGCAGGTGAGCAGCTTGATTTCCCAGGTTTTCCTTGCCCTCTTTTTCCCTCCCAGGCCTTTGGTACGACGGCTGGCAGGACTCAGCAGGTAAAGTCTTCAAAGGTGCCTCGGGTTGGATGGTGAGGTAGGATGTTGGCGGCATATGTCATCCCAGCAGGATGGCCCCGGAGGCTCTCACAGGGGTTCTAAGGAGGGGAGAGAAAGAGCAGTGAAAGAGTGACTAGGAAGCCTTTGACCCAGCAATACCACTTCTAGGGCTGTATCCCAAATAGAACATACAAATGGGAAAAGGACCCACATGTACAAAAATATTTATAGCAGCTCTTCTTGTGGTGGCAAAGAATTGGAAATTGAGGGGAATAGCTGAACAAGTTGTAAGAAATGACGAGTAGGCAGACTTCAGAAAAACTGACAAAGACTTATATGAAGTGATGCTGAGTGAGGGGAGCAGAACCAGGAGAACATTGTACACAGGAACAGCCACATCATGCAATGACTGACTTTGTTAGACTTGGCTCTTCTTAGCAATGCAAGATTCTAAGACAACTCCAAAAGGCTCATGATGGAAAATGCTATCCACATCCAGAGAAAGAATTACAGAGTCTGACTGCAGATCAGAACACTCTATTTTCTCTCTCTCTCTCTCTCTCTCTCTCTCTCTCTCTCTCTCTCTCTCTCTCTCTCCCTCTCTCTCTTTCTCATGGTTTATTCCATTGATTATAATGGAATATATATTTACAACATGACTAATGTGAAAATATCTTTAATATGAATATACATGTAGAGCCTATAATCAGGCTGCACTGTCTTATGGAGGGGGAGGAGAGAGGGAGAAAATTTAAAACATGAAAGCTTATTTAACTGAATGTTGTAAACTAAAAATAAATAATTTTTTAAAAAAGAATAATTAGGAAGGCAAACAAAGGAGGTCAGGGTGAAAAATATACTGGACATGGGTTGGTAAAGACTCATGGCAAAGGAAGACTAGGAGTAATTGTTTACTTCTCTGTCCTTCACCCTCAATCAATATTCACCCAAACGTTGAATCTTATTGATCCTTCTTTCAGAATGTTTTATGCCCAAACATATATTTCTATTCCCACTTTATCCCAGTCATAACTCTATTATTCCTAGATTAATTAATAATTCCTAGAATAATTAATTAACACTACCTTATTCCTGGATTATTACAGTAGTCCCTGAGATGGTTTCCCTGGTATCTGCCCATTCTGATTAATTCTACATACCCCATACAGTATAAGGTCTTTGAGGACAGATGTTATTTTTAATTTTTGTCTTTGTATCTCTAACACCTACAGTGCCTTACATATAGTAGGTGCTTAAAAATGTTTGCACATTGTTGAAGAGTCAAAGCAGGGAATAATTTTAAGGAAACATTGGGGATAGTATTATCTTTGGGATCACCTGGAGGGAAGAACAGATAGACAACATTGGGATCCCAATGAGAACAGTGGGAAATGAGAGAAGGAAAGAGGATAGAGGTGGATTTTGGTGTGTATTAGAGGAAAGAGGGAAGAGAGAGCATCTTATTCAGGGTCTCTTACATGTCGCTTGACATCATCCAGGCTGAGGGCTACCCCCTTATCTGCACTGTTCCTTTTAGACTCCTTCTGGCACCTGCCCCGACGGCACAGCTTGTGCTTAATCACCTGGATGGAAGAGAGAAGACCTGCAGTGGGGATGGGGGTCCAGCCAGAACTACCCAGCTTGGATCCCCAAACACATCCTCCTCTAAAAAGTCCCCCTCCCAGGCTCTAGCATCCCCATGCCCATCTCGCTGCCATCTGTTTGCTCCCTTCTCCCATCTGTTGCTCCCTTCTCACCTCATAAGCATAGTCGAAGAGCTCCAGAACAGTCAGGATGCTTGCGCCAATGAACAATCCCATCTGACCCCCAATGTCACCTAAATAGGGAGGCCACCAGGCCCATAGAGTCCATGGCAAAGCAGTGGGATAAGGCACAGGGTTACTGGAGTTGGGCAGAGTGGATTGAATCAGGAGGCTATTAATGGAATTGGAGAGGGGTCCATGGAGTTGGGAAAGGGTCAATGATGTCAGAGATACTCTGCTGGAGTTGGGACAGAGGCCGGCAATTAAGAGCATGCAAGTTCAAAATAATATTCAAGTCAATATTTGGTGTATCTGCCCCAGCCAAAAAGCTCCCAGGTAACACCTGTTTCAATTCATAAGAACAATAGCTTGCCCTTACTCTACTCACAATAACCAACAATCTACATTCTACCCCAAATGTTAGGAGAATAAAGGTTAGAACTACTTGTGAAAGTAGCATAATCAGTAAGGACAGGGAGATGTCACTGGTATCCAGGAGAGGCCACTGAGGATGGATAAGATCATGGTATTGGTTTGAACTCCCTGTTTAAAGACTAGGGAATTAAACTAGCCTTGGGTGACAGGCCAGGTGGCAATTTCCCCAGTAGCTCACCCAGGAGTCCTGCAATCTCATAGGCTTTTTTTTGTTCAATGGTCTCATAGTTCAAGACTTCAAAAAAGATGTCCAGCACCAGGATGTTCTCCCTGCAATGGAGAGTGGAGAAAGAGGAGGGACAGGAAGAAAGGAGGGAAGTAGCATGAATGATATCTTCCTATTTTCCTGCTCTCTCCAACCTGGTCCTCACTCCACATCATTTCAACTTTTCAACTTCCCAACTCTCATATAACTCCTCTGACTATTCCTATGTGTGCTCAGCCTCCTCTTACAGCAGCAGACAGAGGGATCTTATATTTCAGATTCATTCTCCAAAGAATGTTGGCTCAGCCATTTTAGACACACGTTCTGGTCTATCTTCACACCCTAAACTCACCTCTCAGGCCCAACTCTAGTCCCAGTCAAGACTCTCACCCAATGTACTGCTCCGACTTGTTGAACTTTTTGGCCAGGTACTTGGCTGAGGCTTTGCTGGGAATCTTGACCATGGACAGCTCCTTCCCATAGCGAGTCAGGTTACAGGGCATTTCACACACACAGTAATCCTGGTCCTTCTCCACCAGGAAATCTGGGATAGAGGTCCAGGGGACAGGGGAAAGTGGAGTAAGCCAGGGCACTGGAGATCACTGATCCCATTCTAGGAACTGTGTTGTCACCCAAACAAGCAAAAAGATACACAAGCTATTTGATGACTCTCTCTGAGCAAAACTATGACTGGAGCAAAATTTATCTTTCTTCCCTCACCATCCTCTATCCCTCATGTCTCCTCCCCTTCTCTGTCATCCTAATTCTAAACCTGTCTTCTCTAGTTCCACACTCTGTCCTATTCTTCCATCCTGGTATATCCTTATACAATATTTACCAGTCTTGAGTCTCATCCCCTTAGAGCCCAAGATGTCAATTGGCTACTTTTATAAGTGCTGATTCACCTTCTAATAGGAGAGAGTAAAAAAGGGGAAGGGGCTTTCTCAGCTTAACACAGATACATTTTCACAGAGGTCCTAAATTTATTTTCCAACTCTTCATGACCCTGATGTTTAGGATTTCAAGCCAGAAGGAAGAGGTATGGTAGAACTTAGGAGGGAGATATTTGGAGGCAAGTGGGCCTAAAATTCATTTTTGTCTTCAAATTAAGGGTAAATCTTGCTCCCCAGTTTTCTTTTAAGATATTTTTTCCTTTGGGACTTTAGTGGAGGTTCAGGACCTCTCCTAGGTCATTGTTTGAAAATGAAGGATTTGAAAGAAGGGTGACTAGGGAGGGGAGAACAGAATTACAATTCTTAGCAGTGGCAGGGGGGCAGCTCACCCAGAGCAGGATCTGCACACTCCTTATATTGCTCAGGTGTGCAGTATGGGGCATCACCTACAAAGGAGAGAAATTGGGGGGGGGGAAAGGAAAGAATAAGTCAGAGGCAGACAACAGAAGACCCTTCCTAAACAATCTCAAGCGGTCCACAATCTTATTCTCTTTTCCTTCTTTCCTTCATACTAGTCAGAATTGGAAGGGTGCATGAGGATAGTCAAATGGGAATGGAGAATACATCTAGACATGGAGAGGGCAGGGGAGGGGAAGAGCCATATGGTACCTCTGTAAGTCTGCAATGGAGATTAGTGGGAAAGGAAGTATAGACCATAGAGTTCAGTGAGTGGGAAAAAACACGTATTAGTCATATATGTTTGGTGAATGAGCATACTATTGAATATAAGAATTGAGAATATTGAGGAGTTATGTGCAGGAGCAACTGGGGAGGAGACTGTAAGGAACTAGAGGAAATGTAATGGCCAAAGGAAAGCTATGGGCCTTCAGGGAGTAGTTAGAGAGGAAGTTATGAGGCAGTCAGTGAAGGGGAAAAACCTCAGAGGGTGTGGGAAGACGGAAGTGGGGCGAGGGGCAGACCTGGCATGTGCACCATACGGCAGTTGCAATTTTCTACTAGATAACGTGTTTCGCAGTCAATTCGACAGGCTGTGATGCTGTACGAATCAAAGAAATCTGAGTCCATGGTAACAGCTTTACAAGTACCCCAGGGTGGAGGCAGGTAGATGAGCTGTAGGAAACATGGGAAAACCAGGGTTAATGGAGGGTAGGGGGGAAATCACCCCGAAGGCCCCCTAACTAATGTTGATAGGAGTTGAGAAGTCAAGTATTTTCCCTCCCTTTGGTAATCTACCTAAACCCTGGATGTTTCTTTACTAATTTTCCATGGCATATATGACTAGCTTCCATTCTAAATGCTTGGCCCCAATTCATCCCTCTTGTCTCCTTTACTTGGTTCCTTCCTCCAACCAGACTTCTATTCTTTCCCCAGTTTCCAGTTTAAATTTCTTTCTAGGTCCCAGATCCCAATGAGTAAACTGTTTTCTAATGTATGGCTTACCCGTTGCTCCTGGCAAGCCACAAAGGTCTGGAACCCAGGAGCCACACCAAAGCCTAGCTGGTCAATGAAAGGCGGCTCATCCTGACTGTGAATCTGCACCTTGATCCCAGCCTCAAAGGAAGTTTCATCTGTAACAGTAATGTCGGGAAGAGTGCTTACAAAAGGGAGGGTTCTTCTGACATGACTTCCTGATATAGTTTGCCCCCACTCTTCTGTATCCTGGAAATCATTATAGCTAATACTTTGGGATTGAGAGTACTGAGGCTAGAAAGCTTATAAAGGAAGAGAAGTAGAAGGAAAATGTGGCTACTTGGATGTAGTGAGGGTTAAGACCCCCAAGCTTCTCTTAGAGCCAAAGATCCATTAGGTCTAAAAAGTTCCCTACTTCTTACTCTCATCTTCTTTTACTCATCTATAATTCTCTCTCTCTCTCTCTCTCTCTCTCTCTCTCTCTCTCTCTCTCGCCCTCTTTTTTCTTTCCATCTCTCTCCCCAACCTCTTCCTTCCTTCCTTCCTTTCTTCCTTCCTTTCTTTCTTTCTTCCTTCCTTCCTTTCTTTCTTTCTTTCTTTCTTTCTTTCTTTCTTTCTTTCTTTCTTTCTTTCTTTCTTTCTTTCTTTCTTTCTTTCTTTCTTTCTTTCTTTCTTTCTTTCTTTCTTTCTTTCTTTCTTTCTTTCTTTCTTTCTTTCTTTCTCTTTCTTCCTGCCTATCTGTCCCAAGGCCCCTGAGAGCAGATGGCAGGCAGCCTGAGAAAACATAGTTATTTATAGAGCTGAGTGGCGGTTCCTGATAGAAAATGATGGCTGGTTACCTTGGAGAGGAATTGAGCCAGGATGGAGAGGAAAGAAAGAAGGAACAGATAGGCAGGCAGACAGACACTGTATGTCAAAAAAACTAAGATACAGAAAGATACACAAAGTGAAAAGGAAGTTCCCTACTCTGAATGCTACAGTCCCAACAAGGACGGGGAACTTAGGAGATGTCCACTTGGGACAGTGACCTAGGAAGGCATAATGTATAGGGCTTAGGTTTGGGGGAGTAAGTGCTATGATGAAGGATGGCTGGGAAGATGGTACCCTGAGTAGTGATGGTAGTGGCAGTTGAGTGCCCATACCCGTCTCTCCCCAGACTGGCAGGTACTCATCCTGTTGGATGTCCAGCATTATCTCTAGCCCGTTGCCTGTCCCACCCTTCATAGTCTTGAGCAGTGGCCGCCCATCCTGGCCTGCGTTGAATGTGTAGCATTTTCCATAGCGTGTAAAGACCTGGTGGGAGCAGAGAGACAAAACCTGAGCCTGAGCCTGAGCCCCTTCCCCCCTAGAACTTTCTTGTCCCCCAATACTAAGACAAATTACCCTGGATTTGCCCAGACTCCTGACCCCTAGAACTAGAACTCCTCCTGGAACTAGCCTTCTTATGTAGATCCTGAACCCTCTTGCCACAGAGCACAAAATATCCCCTGCCCTGCAAAGTGACACTGCCATTCCCTCTGGAATAGGGCTCCCCTCAAGTGCTAGTCCTTCCTTCAGCCTCAGAACATGTCCCTCCCATAGACCCACAACACTGTGTCTCTTGGTCAATAGCTAAACTTTCTGCTCTTCTCCCATTATCAGCTCCCTAATCAATTTATCTCATTATCAATTATAGCACAAACCAGGTTTATTACCTAATCCCTCCCCATGTTATCATATCCATCTCTGTCCCTTGGGCACTAGAGGCCCAATCAGCAGGCACACTCACCAGGTCCTATATCAATATGCCAGTTACAACCTATTGATAACCAAAGCTATCAGTGCCTTTGGTCCAAATCTTTGACTTCTGAGGTGGAGAGAGGTCTCCTTAGCCATCCCATGCTCCATCTCTCTTAAATAACTCCCCTTGTTTTTTATGCTTCTCTCATTACAAAAAGAGGCTGGGACAGAAACAGAATCAATATGCTGAGTTTGGCTAGGTTTATCTGAATTCCCATTTTAATAATTGGTGCCTCAGCCCTTCTTGGCTACCTCATGGGTTACTAAGTACCACTCACCAAGGAAAACTTGAACAATCATTTCCACAGAGGGCCCACAAGAAATCTCTGCCCATAGATACAATGGCACTCAACCTACAGTATTTATTCCATGGCCCCCACTAATCATGCCTTTTGATCTTTTCAGGATCCTTTCAGGAGAAAGGAAGCATGGTCTGGTGGATAGAGTACTAGAGGGAATATCATTGGATTTAGAGTCCTAAATAGCTGGTTCAAACCCCACCTCTGATGTTTACTAGCTACATGACCACGGGCAAATCAAAATCTCCCTACATTCCAGTTTCCTCACCTATAAAACGCAGATAATAAAACCCCTAGTACTTAAGTCACAACGTTGTTGTTCTGAAGATCAGATGAGATGATGAAAAATATTTTGCAAACCTTAAGCAACTTATAAATGTCCATAATTATTAAACCAATGTTCCTACAACATTAATTAAGAATAACAGTTTTTCACAAACTAGGGGTGTGTGGTTGTAGCCAGGGAAACTGTTACCTTTGAACAGTGTAGAATGTCAAAGGATATTATAAAATTAGTATAGACCAAGGGTTCATGTGTGTGTGTGTGTGTGTGTGTGTGTGTGTGTGTGTGAGATCCAGCCCTCTGCCAGTCTAGTGAAGCCTATGGATTCCTCAGAATAATGTTTTTAAATGCATAAAACAAAATACACAGGATTATAAAAGAAAGCAATTAATACTAAAAAAACTTAACAAATTGTATTTTTCTTTAAAGTTCATAGACCCCAGATTAAGAACTCCATGTAAAGAGAGAGCTCAGGAAAAAAAGAGAAACAGTGAGTATGTTATCAGGGATAAGAGGAGGAGGAGCATCATTTCTTTGCTGATTCTTACTCCCCACCCTCAAAAGAGTCCAGGGTCTCCAAGTATAGTGAGCCATAAGACATATCTGCCGGCCTTCCACACATCTAGGAAAAATACTCTTTTCCCTCATTTTGTGGATAAAGTCCAGCTAGCATAACCACAGGACCTGAGATTCTTAAATTCTCCCCTCTTAATCCCAAATCAAAGCCCATTGACTTCCCAGCCAGACCCAGAGGGAACATGGTAATAACCTGAAATCTCCTTGAGTGGAATCAGACCACTGTCAGGAAGATCATTAGGTATTGCTAAGGCATTGTAGTATCCTAGAGAAAGCAACAGAAGACCTGAGTTCTACTCTTAGTTGTGTCATTTACTTGTGTGACCTTGAATGTGACATTCCCACTCCCTAGGCCCCAGCTTCTTCATTTACAGAATTGGGGGAGCAGAAAGAGGACAAGGAAGTAAAAGTCAGAAATCAAGGTCTTATATGTACCAAAACACCCACACAAGCCCTCTCTGTGGTAATAAGGAACTGGAAACAAACAGGTTGTCTATCACCTGGGAAATGTCCAAAAAAACCCCACCATGGTATATATGTATGTAAAAATAATGCTCTTATGTTGTAAGAAACAACTATGAAGAAGTCAGAGAAATATGGAGATCTGTATGGACTGAAGCAGTGAAAAGTGAGCAGAACCAAGAGATTAATATACATAACAATCGTAATCATGTAAAGATTGCTAAAAACTCTGAGTAATGGGAAAAACAAGTGAAGTTCCCAGAGAAGAGATAATGAAATATACCTCCTCCCTTACAGTGGATGGGTGGGGAATATATATATATATATATTGTATACAGTCTCTGTACCAGCCTGTCTCTGTATAATGTTTTTGCTTAACTGTTTTTCTTTGTGACAAGGGAGCATTCATTCCAGAAAGAGCGATGAGAAATAATCTCATACGAAGACAAAAGGCATTAATAAAACATTTTTAAAATAAAAAATAAGAATTGGATGATTTCTAAGGATTTTTACTATTTTATGATTCTGGTAAAAGTGTCTTATTTACTGTTTTTTTTTTCATTAATTCATTTATTCAATATTTGAATATCGAATGTGTCCTACAGAGGATTTCAAGGAAGAAGATTCAGTATCTGTCACTAGTTGGGGAAATAAGGGGACTAAGTGGGGGTGGGGGATGGGGAAAAGGGCATCAGGCTATGAGATGCTGCTGCCACCTGGTGGTTCCAGATGAGAAGTGCCAGCTTGTCCCTGGGTACTGACATAACCTTTCTCCTCAAATCCTCTTCTCTTCTCCTGATGTTTCCGATTTCTCTAGGATCTTTTTGTTAATTCTTATGGGCTTGGGAGCACAATGGTTACACTTTTACCAGGCCTCCATTCTTTCTGATGTGACATAGTCTGTCTGTCCCCTATTCTTCCTGCCAAGGTTTTGAGCCCAGTCTTTAGAGAAAGTCAAATTTGATAAGTCAAATAATTGGTGTCTTGGAGAGAGGACAGGTGGCATGGTGACTTGTGACCGCACAAACTATGCAGACTTTGGAACTCTTAGGCAAGATTGGGGCTGAGATTTCTCCTGAGAGTGAGACTCCAGTAACCCAAATGACTCCCAAGATCTCATGCTAACTACCTTTCCCCAAGGATTCAGAATAGCTGCAGATGGAGAGAAGCCAGCCATGGGAAGATCGTATCCCATTACTGCTCACATATACTCTTGACCTTGTGAGACACGGGACTGCACACACACACACACACACACACACACACACACACACACATCCCGAAGGGGAACAGAAGATAGAGGTTTGGAGAAGGGCGGTGGCAGAAAGGAAAGAATATATCTCTGTATAGGCCTTGAGTGTCCAGAAAGCCTTTGTCTCTGGTCTTGATGTCATGGAGCAGGGAGGCAACTAATTGTCTGCCCACTCCCTCTCCCCACCTCTATCTTGTAATAGACCCTGGCAGAAGTTCCTGACTCTTCTTCTTTCCTGTCCCTCTGTCTGTCAGATTCCTGGGTCCTGACCATACCTCTGAGGATCCCAACCTCAGATCTCTTCTTTCTTTAAGTCTTCCTCTGCTCCCTTCTTAGATCCCTACTTCCAAGCCCTGTTCCAAAGCCCCTGAAACAGACCTATCATTTAGAGATGGACTAGAGGTGGGGGTAAAGCTTGCAAAGGCCTTTTTATAGGAACCAATCCCTCTCTTGGGGGAAGGGCATTGTGGAGGGGAATTTTGTTGCACCCAGACCAGATGCTACCTGGAGTAGAAGCCATTGGGATGATGCTGATGCCCCCGGTGGTAATGGGAAGGAAGGCCCCACATTCTTTGGGTTGTTGGGGATGAAAGGGGATGACCCTGACTCACCACAGAAAAGTTGTGGGGGCCACAGGGGCCCCCTCGATAGGAGCAGTACAGCAGCATGTCCTCCAGCCGGTGGCAGGAGCGATTGTAGAAACGGTGCAAGTTGAAGGGCTCCCCAGAGAAGGCATCAGGGCCTGGTGGAGCAAGGGGCACACCAGGGTCTTCCCCATCCTCCAGCCCGAGGAGCGGGGCCAGGTAGAGCAGGTCAGGATAGCTGAGCTGAGACAGCCGCACAGCATTGGTATTGCAAAAGGTAACGGCTGGAAAGGCCAGCTCAGAAGTGGACACTTCATCCAACAGTGTCACATGTGGGTAGCTTCGGTAATAGGTCACCCGATCCCCCACCTGGTACAAAAAGGTGCCCAGTGCCAGGGCAAAGGCCACAGCCCATAATGCCTGGCGTGGCCCTAACCCTCCTGACACGAAAACATGGCTGGCACCATGGAGGGTACAGCTGTTGGCAAAGGCCACCAAGTCCATAGCTAAGCCTTCCTCTTCCTCCTTTGCCTCTTTCTCTTCTTCTTCCTCCTCTTCTTCCTCTTCTGACTCAGATTCAGACCCCTCTTGCTGCTGTTGGTTGGAGCCCCAGCTGTCTCTTACAGCCCCCGGGTCCTCACCCGAGGAGAAGGACAGAGAGCAGAAAATCTGGATGGGCATCTTTAGGAGATCAAGGGAGAGAGACAGAGGGATGATGTCCCTGGGACGGAAAGGATGGAAGGAGGAAAAGGGAGGAGCAAGAAGAGAAGTGGGTGAGATGCCCAGGCCTGGGGGGGCAGTCAATGCCAGCCAGCAGTGCCCCAAAGCAGTCCAGCTGTCTGCGCCTGAGCCCTTAGTGAGGAGTGTAGAGGGAGAAGAGGGAGGGAACGTGGGGCGGAGCTGGGGAAGAGGCAGAGCTGTTCAGTCATCTATGCTGCTGAATAATTGATGGCCTATAAGAAGGGGGAGGTAGTGTGGAGTGAAAAAGGAAAGCCCCCACCCCCAAGCCCTGACCTACCAGCCTCAGCTAAGGGATGAGGAATGGGATATGAGAAGGCCACTTACAACTCCAATCCACCCACACAGACAAGCAATCCTGTAGTATTCCAATTGCTTAAACTAATGACCAATGCTCCTTGTGTCTACCTCCCCCATGAAATACAGAGGGCAGGGCCTGGTCAAATAATCACCTATATCTTTGATCTAGCCACGATAACTGACTCAGCAAATCCCCCCCACCCCCAAATATCTATACCCCAGGTTCTCATTTAAATCACTCTCCTAACCCGCACCAGTCATTTCCTGAATTCTCATCCTGATCTAGCCCCTCCTCTGAGCCTATGGTCTCCAGTCCCATTTAAATCACAGCACTTAACTAACCTCTTCCTATAGCTAGGAAGCTAACCTAGCTCTCTTCCTGTAACTCCCCTCCTATTTTCCCAGTCCCTCTAGTCCCTTCTACGAGACTCTTCTTTCTCTCCTCACTCATCCCACGACAAATCCAATTGATGCCTTTCCCCCTTCCCCCCCTTTCCCTCTGTGGCTTTTAGGGCAGCCCAAAGATCCATTAGCAGAAGTCTTTCAGTGACCACAGACTCATTTGTAGCTATTTCCGGGCATGGGGTGGGTGGGGGTGGGGGGTATAACCCCTTCAATCACCTAAGAAGCTTCCTGCCTGCTCTTCCACCTCTCTTTGTCTCCACCATCTTCTCCCCCCTCAACACCTCCCACCCCCCTCCCCCACTATCACCCTCCTGCTGTCTTTCAGACACCAGTTCTAGAAATCTTATCCTAAACCATGGGGCCAAGGTCAGGCTGGGAGATTTGAGAACCAAGGCTGAGTTCTACTTGAGGTTCCTGTTTGCTGGCCTTCTATCCCATCCTTTAATCCCTTCCCCATTCTCTTGGTCTTTAGCTCTTGGACCATTCATTCCCTCAGGCCCCTAGACCAACATATTCGGCTCTTCCCTTCTGGGGGCTCATAGGTCCAATCAGCCCTCATAGCCCTCTTGGCCCCACCCCAGTCCCTCAAGGGGGCTCTGGTTACTTCAGCCCAGTGGGGAGGAAACTTGAGCTGACAAACCTAGTCACCATTGCTGGGAAAGTGATGAGGGGTTGGGGGTGAGATAGAGAAGTAGGGTTAACTCTTGTTCTGTGTCAATGCTAAAAGCATTCTCGGTTCTGTTCTACCTGAGGAGCAGTCCTGTTGTTTAGACCATAGCCCTAGTCCAGGTTCTTCCCTTCCCTCTGCTCCTTCTCCCTTCCTTTACAACCCTGTATTTCTTCCATTTGCATTCAGAGTTTTGCAAGGATGTTGAAGGGATGACAAGGAGGTTGGGAGGGATGGGAACCCAACTCCTAGGGATTCTCAGTGCTGGATGATGGCTGGGATCCAGGATGCCTGGGTTCTATCATAGAAAATCTGAGCCTCTTAGCTTTCGTTTCTTTGATGAGAAGGGAAGACATAATGGAGGAGAAAACAAAAATATCCAAGCAGATATACAGCAAGAAATGCAGAGAGGTGGAGAGATGCACAGAAAGGCACAAAGAGAAACAGGGAAATTGCCGCGTGGAGACGGAACCAGAAAGATGTATGAGGAGCTAGAGTCTGGAACATGGAGAATCACAGACATCAAAAGGTACAAAGAGCTAACAGAAATAGAAACAAAACAGAGACAGTGAGAAATTCCTGTGGGGAGAGAGACCCCATTCAGATAGCCAATAAACCACCACCACTGAGGGATTTGGGCTGTTCTTCCCAAACATTTAAGTGATACTGTGCAACAATTAGTGAATGGTACAGAGATTCTCCAGGCATTTTCAAGATGTGTTATGTTTTCTCAAGTAGACTATAAGTTCTTTGAGGACAGCTCTCCAATTCTGGTGTTCTACATGCCAAAAGTCCAATACCCATCTAGAGCTGGGGGCAAATGCTTATGTCCTCTGTGGTCACTAGAGGGCATTGTGCTTCACCCCAGCCACTCCTACCTACAAGGTTTACAGAGTGGCCAGTTTGGGGAATTTGGCACTGGAATTTTATTTTTATGAGTCAGGGCTAAATGAACATACATACACCATGGAGAAGGGGAAGCTGGATTCTTGTACACACACACACTCACTCTCACACACACACACACATACATACCCCCTCATAAACATTGTTAACAATAAATGCTCTTGGTCTTGGGCATGCACGCACTCTGTCTTTCTCCTTACTTTTACTCCACCTGTCTATGGCAACCTTTCTCTCTCAACCAGACATATAGCATTCTTCCTGCATCCCTCCAACATCTGTGTGCAGAGACTCACCAAGCATACACATGCACACAGAACACAAGCATATAAAGTACAGAGACATTGAAGCCCTTGGGCAACCTTTACCACAATCCACCCTGCTTTTTGCCTTTTCTCCCTCTTTTCTCTTGCAGCCTTCTCCATTCTGTAATGGATTCCTTCCTCCCAGATCTACTCCCATCTCCTTCTGTAAGTGGTAGCTCTGACCTTCTGTAGCCCAATAGCTCTGAACTTTTTGGGGCTCACCAGCCATTCCCATCTTCCTCCAGCTTCTCAGAGATACAGGCTTCTGAGGCTGGGGGTTGGATGGATGGGCAAATGATGAAGGGACAGCTGCACACACTCACTGGAATAAATGTCCACAGAACCATGCACAGGGTACACACAAAGACATACTGATAGTACATGCAGAGAGAGATACTCACAAATACACACACTGAACTTCAGTAATGTTCTTTATCACAGACTCCCTTGCAATCTTCTTTCCCAGTCTGGAAGTCTTGCCACCCTATGTGATTCTCCACCTAGAGCTTTTCACTCTAGAGCTGCTGTCTTTCAAATGTCTCTCCTGCTTTTCATCTTTCTGTTTTTGAGCCATCAAATATAGGCAAGTTCTGGGTCTACGACAAGCATCCACTGACATACATTACATACACATGTACATACACTTGCCTTCTTACAGTGACATACAAAGAGGAGTTCTCTAGCTCCTCAACATCTCCCAACATACACACACAGTTATGAGATAATAGTGAAGCCCATGTTTGAAATGTCGAAAGCGAAGCAATTCTTTTTACAAGAACAGCTTCTTTACAATAGGATTAGGGTTAGAAAGGACCTTTAGTCCATGGGATAGTCTGTCCCATGGACTAATTTCCCTTACAAAAGTCCCGAAGGGGGGTCTTCCAGCCCTAATTAGTGATTTTTACTGGAGAACTCACAACCTTAATTCTATTTTCAGATATCTAAGTTATCAGATACCTACATTAGGAAATTCTTCCTTACATTAAGCTTAATATATCTTGCATACACCTCCACAATTACACATAGAAGCATACCAAGCTACTTACATACTCTCACACATTCTCTAAGTTACATGCAAATACATAGTTATTGTAAAATATACATGGTTATACACATAGAAATGTGCATACACATATTACTACTACTACTACTACTACTACTACTACTACTACACACAGAGTTTTGTGCATGGTATTAAAGAAAGAATCCTGCTTTTGGAGACAGAAAATATAACTGAAAGATTGTTTATGTGTATATTTGTGAATGGAGGTAGGTTACAATGAATACTCGCTATAGGGACACAGATTTCATCCAAATAAACCTCATTTCAAATTCCACTTCTGCCACTTACAAACTCGTGTAACTCTAAGCAAGTCCTTTAACCCCTCCAGGCATCAGACGGCCTCTGAGGTCCCTTCCAGCCATAGATGCTACCTTCCTTCTTTATGCACATACATATACATATTCCCAGGGACACACACAGACATAATATAAATGTTCAGGTACTTTCCCTTACTTATGTACACTCTCACAAGTTCCCCTTGTCACGTATGCAGAGATTCATGCAAACATAGACCCTCCTCAGACTGGAAACGTGTATCCACACATAATCATTCATACATACCCTGGTGATTATCAAAAAGCCGTACAAACCGTGTGCGGCCCAGACTATGCTATAGATGGTAGCAACATGACCCCTAACTTGGCAAGATTGCTTCCAAATCTGATGTCTTGGCAGTCAAAACATATTAAGGGCACATGAATAGGTGCATGGTCACTTATCAGGTACCACATTTATCTGGTCATCTCTCTTCTCATCCCAGAAAGGATACACCAAGGGCTTGGAAAACATTTACATTTAAATGCCCTTGTGGATCTTGAGGAAATGAGTCACACTTCTTAACCTGTTCCCTAGAGAGCAGCCTTAAGCAAAGAAAAGAGAATCTGGGGAGTAGCTTGTGGGATGGTGTGGAGATGATGAGCCCTATTAACACACCCTGGTGGTTTTTCAAGGGGACTCTTCTTTGAGACTTTAATGCTTAAAAGGGATGGCAATTTTGGGCATGTTATGGAATGATAAAGATGGAGTTTAGTTTGGTATTTATCTTCAGGACTTGGGGATGACTGGCTTTCTACTGATGAACCTCCTAGAATTTAGCTAGGCTGGTCTTCTGATGATAGTCTGCCAGGTCTATATTCAAAGCCTTTCCAGCTTAGAAGACTCTACCAGGACTTCTGCTCTGTGGGCATGGTTCTGAAGGACTCAGGGTCACCTCCTTGCCATGATAAGGCACTGGAAGACTTAGTGGGAGTCTGTGATACAGGGAAAAGAGCCAAGTAGTGGGTAGAAGGGCCATAAGACATGAATTTAAACACCACATTTGCATCCCATACGTCTTTACAAAGATGCCCAGATGTGCGCAGACAAGCACCCTGTACACACTGATGGGTGCTTCTTGCTGGCTCCTCTCTCTTCTGCCAGTGGCTCCAGCAGCTGAGTGAGGGCTGAACCTTGGCAGTGAATATCCAGAGTAATCCAACTAGGAAGTAGGTGGGATCAGAGCAAGAAATACTGGAGAACAGAGGAGGGAGATAAGACATGAAAAGCAGAGGGGGTAGAGCTTAGCAGCAGAGAATAGAACCCAGGAATTCTAACACCCAGTTTCATCCTCTATTTGTCCCTGAATTCCATGTGTATTAAAACTACTTCCCCAACCTTATCAATGGTTTAAGACAACTCCCCCAAGAGTCCTGGTCCAAAAGAACTGGAAGATCTCCAGAATCAGGAGAGAGGCAACTACAATGTGTCAGGCAATGTTTTAAGTGCTTTAAAAATACTATTTCATTTTATCTGTTTATTATACATGCATATACACATGTGTATACGTGTGTATACACATATATACCATATATACATACATCTATTCACCATATACATCTATATACCATATATATTCCATTCTCAACTCATATTAGGGAGAAGAAAGGAAGGGGCATAGGGAGCTCAGAGATCCTGAGGATTCTATACTGAAGAGATGAATTAAGATGGAGCAGCAGGTTTTGGAGGTATTGGAGCAAAATTAGAGGTAACTGAAATAAAGCATCTTGACTTCACTAGATGTTTGAGTCCCTCATTCCCAGGATTCAGATGCCTTTCCTGCTATTTCACCTTGGTCCCTAGCTTAGGCCTGTCCCCATTCTCAGGATTTAGGTTCTTTCACTCAGACTTGGTGCTTAGCTCTCTTCTCCCCATCTCTATCCCTAGTGCTTAGCATACAATTCCCCTTTCCCAGAGTCACAGACATCTGAAAATGTTTTCAGTAGAGTCATTTCAGGAGCCTTAGTAGCAATCTCTATCCACATGGAGAAAATCCCTGGGCACTCACTCCATTAGGCTCCATCCCTCTTTCCCCATCTAAGCCCTTAGCCCATAGCCGTAATCTTAAATATGTAAGTCACATCCTTCAAGGATAGATAACCCTGGACCCAGGCTAAGACAGCAGACGAGGTCCAAGACCCAAAGCTGCTCCTCCCCCTAGCTCTTTCCTGGCTCCTGCCCCCAGAGGCACTTAGTTACTTATATCAATTCCCTATTACTTTAGCCAACAGTCTGGCGATCAATTAGCTTAGAGCAGTCACTTAGCAGACTGCAGCCTGAGAAGTCGGAAACTAGACAGAGAAGGGAAAAATATCCTGCCCTCAGGATCTCCTTGCTTCCCACCAATGCTGCTCCTCTGCTCCAAACCCTTCCTTCTCCCACGTCAGGGAGGCATAGCTCAGGATCCTGAAGGCAGAGCCCTTGTCCTTTCCAGACAGTGAAGTTCAGGTACTCCTGGCAGTCTCTATGGGGAGCTGGGCTGCAAGCTCCACTGTTCTGATTGACCTGCAGGCACATAGAAATGTGGCCACATGCATTTTTCCTCATCTGCAGCCTGGGCTCTGGATAGGGACTTGCTTCTGTGTCCTGCAGCTGTCTGGAATTCTGCTGCTTCTTGTCTGTCTCCCTCAACCCAACCCAGTTCTACTGGAGGGCAACAGATCCCTACACTGAGCCCCATGGTTCAGACATTCACCATCGCAGGCCAGACTCTGAGACAAGCCCAGTTTGAGTTCTTGAAGTGGGCGTTGGGGAAGGGTGGGACAAGATCCTCCAGGGAGAGAAGACAGCAGTGGGTGTGAGGTGTGTAGGGATGGGGAATTAAAAGATGGCAGAGGTAAGGGTGGGGGTTGCCCCATAGGTCATAGTACCATATTAAATCTTGGCTAACCCTGACCTACTCTATCCCACCTCATTCTTTACTGACCTGAACGCTTTATCTATTTTTTCTTTTACCCCCTTTTCTCTCTGCTCCAGTTCTTCTCCCTCACAATTATTTCTCTGTCCTTCTGCTTCTTTCTGGCCCAAGGTTCCTATAAGGGTCCCTATTCCCCTCCTGCCATACCTCTGGTGAAAGGTTCTGAATCCAGCTTCAGCAGATAAGGAGTGGAGGCTGGGGGGGAAGGACAGGGCATCTGTACAAACTGGGCACTTATTTATGATTCCCCCCATTCCTGCGTTGTTCAGAATTCTATCCACATCAGCTTCTCCCACTGCCAGGGACAAATAAGGTACAGCTGGGCACTGAGGCCCTGGCTGCAGCTGCTCCCGCTCCCCCTGCCACACCCCCTCCCCCCAGCACCAGCATGCAGCTGCTGCTCCACAACACCCCTTCCCTCACTCCGTGCCCCTTCTCTGCCCAAGGCCCCTTAGCCAGGGTAAGGGCAGCCTGGGAGGCAGGGAGCACAGACCCTGTTGCTCTGGTAACTGATACCCAAGCTATAAGGAAAGGAGTTCAGGAGAATTAGGGGACTTGGAGTTAGGCTTTCACTTTTGGGAGAACTGGGAATGGAAAGTTGAGAATTATATTAGTGAGATTTGGGGGCATTTGCAGGGAGGAGCAGCTCACTGCACCCTTTCCTTTACCTTACTCCTGACTTTGCCTGCCTCTTAGGATCTCTCGGTCCATGATTTCTCTCTAGATCTGCTGAGGGTTTTTGCATTCATCCACTCTCCCAAGATGGCTCAGCCTCTGCCAGGGGTGATCACAGACAAAGAGGGGGCACCTGGGTGTCCTGGGGCCCACAAATCATCTCTTCAAAAGCAGGGGGCAGGGAATTCCATCTGGAATTCTACAGCTTCTATCCTCTGGCTGAATTAGAGCAAATGCATCAGGACAGCTCCAGGAAGCTGCGGTGTCCATTCCTAGTTGTGGACTTTGAGAGGTGTAGAAGTAGATAGAACACCAGACCTGGAGTCAGGAAGACCTGAGTTCAAATCTGACCTCAGACACTTATAAATTGTATAATCCAAGGAAGTCGCTTAAACTGTCTGCCTCAGTCTCCTCATCTGTAAAATGAGCTGAAGAAGGAAAGCACAAACCACTCCAGTATTTTTGCCAAGAAGAGCTGAACACAACTGAAAGATGAATGAACTGAAAATAATCCTGTGTGCCAGTAAGGTCAGAGGGAGCCAAGAAAGCAAGGAAGAACCCTTTGTATGGGAGGGGATAGCATGGAGTCATCTTTTTGGAGGCACCTCTAGAGAATGTATGTATATATAATGTGTGTGTGTGTGTGTGTGTGTGTGTGTGTGTGTGTGTGTGTGTGTAAGCTAGGGGATTAGAGGATGCAACACTGGGTTAGCCTGTTTCAGAGTTCCAAGGTACAGGTTGCCAAGGAGGGAGCTTCTGGCGTTGTACTTTATATTTTGTGCATTTCAGATAATCAAAAATGAATGAAAGGAGGATGCTGAAAACCCTAAGCCAGATTAGGATGCAGGCCACAGTTTCCATTTGGTATTAGGAGTCAAGCAAACCTTAACTTTCCATGAGACCTACAAACTAGGAAGCGCTGCTGTCCACTCCATTTCATCCCTGGAGGCCTCTGGATCTGCCCTGTGAATCTATTCACCCTCTTTGTGCCCCTGGAGTCAGAGCTAGCCTCTTGTTGCAAAGAAAGAAGCTCGGAGCTCCCCTGAATATTTATATTTTGTTATCACTGCCCAGAATTTTCTTCAGACAATATGAACTCATTACACTGCAGCATTCCCACTGTCACGGACCAATTATTTCTCAGTATCACCAATGAGAAACCTCATTTGGACCAACTGAAACTCAACGTCACTTCTTACATGTTTTTGCATATCATCTTTATGCTTTAATACTCATCCAGATATACCAACCCATCATCCCTTCAAATCTTCTCTAAACAAGTAGAAAGTCACCTTTTCCTCTGGCACCTTTGGTCTGCAGCTGTCCAAGGGTGACCCTCTCTTTGCCCCAAATACCTGATGGCATAATCCTGAGAAGAGTTTCAATGATATTTGTTCCCTTTGGATGATGGAAAGAAAACTGGACTTGGAGTCAGAAGACCTATATTCACGCTCTCATAACACCATTTACAAGCTGTACACCTTGTGAAAATCACTTCCTTCCTCTGAGTCTGTGTTCTCATTTGCAAAAATGGAGGTGATGATCAATAGTTGCACAGCCTGCCTCACAGGAGTATTGTGAGAATCAAGGAAGTTATGAATGTAAAGTACTTTACAAAGTTATATAAGTGCTACATTGGTTTTGGTTTTGGTTCAGATCCGCAATTTCATCTGTGTGTGTGTGGGGGGGGAGGTCCCTCCACAAAAGAAGATTGGCAACCCAGCTAAATCTCAGTTTTGGGGAGTTTCCTGGGACACCGAGAAATTGTGACTTGCCCAGCTGGGGTTACAGAGTCATGTATGTCAGAAGCAGAATTTGAATTTGGCAGGTGATGCCAAGGCTAACTCTCTAACCACAAAGTCTCTCTGCCTCTCAAATGCAAGTCATTGTTTTTAGATTGGAGTAAAGGACATCCAAGAAAAAGAAAGGGAAGTTGAGTCTTGGACAAATTCCAAGATCCTCACAAATATGGTTAGGGAGAGAGCATACATCTTTGCTATATAGCACTGGAAAGAGCTTTGAGGGACTGGCAATGCTCCGTACAAACCACTGGGATTGGGATTAGGAGGAAGGAAGAAAAAGATATTCCCAATCTGCTAGCTACTTGCAAAACAAAAATAAAAATAAAAAACCCATTTCCATGGTATGTCTTATTTATTTACAGAATTTCTTCAGATATGATAGGTCAGAGGGGAAGAAGAACAGAGCCTAAGAGCGTTGATGGTAGGGCAGAAGAGTCGGAAAAAAGGCGGGAGAAGATCCAAGAAGGTTTGAGTCAACAAGGGTATCCCAGGACAAACTTGATTTTAGAAAAATATTTCCCCCAACTGGGAGTGGAGTCAATCAACATCAACATTATGGTCCAGTGAACAGGGCAGAGGGCTGGGAGTCAGATTCTCATCCTGGATTTTACCATTAGTTGGATATCTGGCCTTAGGCAATTTGGAGTCATTTTCAAATCCTCCTGCTTGGAGACAGTTTGGTGCAATGGATAGAGCACTGGACTCAGGGTCCAGGAAGACCTAAGTTTTAATCCTGTCTCAGACACTTATGTAATCTTTGGTAAGTCATTGTCACCTTTCTCAGGCTCAGTTTCCTAATCTGTAAAATGTGTCTAATAATGGCACCTACTTCCCTGGATTATTGCAGAGATAAAGTGAGATGGTATATGCAAAAAAGAATTGCTCTCAACACTATATAAATATTTTTCCATTGCCCCCCAAATTCAATCAGTTGCCAAGTCTTATCAGTTGCCAATATCTCTTGCATCCATCCCCTTCTCACCAGTGTCATGGCCACCATTTTAATTCAGGCCCCATCATCTCTCCCTTAGACTATTGAACTAACCTAATTAACCTCCCTGCTTTCAGTCTCTTCTCTCTTCAATCCATGCTCCGTAGAGCTGCCAAAATAATCTTTCCAAGACCATGTAATTCTGAACATGGAATTCCCCTGCTCATGAATCCTCAATGGTTCCCTATTTCTTCTGGGATAAAATACAAACTCTACAGCTTGGTATTTAAAGACTTTCACAATCTGTTCCTATCTTTCCAGACTAGCTTCACCTTGCTTCCCTTTACACACTCTCTACGTCCCAGTCAAAAGAACTATTTGATTTTCTTCAGACTTGGCATTCTATCTCCCGCCCCATGGCTCTGCAGAGTTTTCTATGCCTTTCTCTTCACCATTGCCTCTTAGACTCCTAAGTCTCCTTTTGGGTTCAGCTCATGTGCTTTCTGCTATGAGATGCCTTTTTGTGACCTACTAATACAAATACAAATACAAATAGTATTCATTAGTACACTTCTTTTCTCAAATTCTTGTCTGTGTGCAGGTCATAGCCCCTGTACAATGTAAGCTGCTTGAGGGCAGGGACTATTTTTCAAAATTTTTATCTTTCTACTCCGTTTCCATTACATTGATGTGTACGTAGCCAGTGCTCAACCCAAATGCTTGTTGAATGAAATTGAATTGAATGTCTTTGTGTTTTAATTTTTGCATTTGCATCAGAAATAATATTATTTGTCCCACCTACTTCATAGGGATGTCAGAAGGATTCAGTTACGTGGTAGGCGGGGAGGTGCTTTGTATTAGTAATAATTAATAATATCCAAATTAAATACACAACTGGGATTCCCAAAGACTCAGTTGGGTACATTGGCCTTGAGGTGGATGTCTCTAGCTTAGCACTTGGGTATTATGAAAGGAATGCTGGGGTTCATATCCTGGCTCTGAAACTTCCTGGCTGTGTATCTTTGGGCAAATCATGTCACCTCTCCGAAGAGTAGCTCCTTATCTCTAAAATGCTAATAGTAACCAAATTACAACACGATTGACTGGCCCTTGATTGACTCTGGTTAACAGCATTTAAGCTCTGAGGAGCTTAAAATGCTTCATAAATGGGAGTTGTTGTCACCCAAGGCAAGTCACTTTTCCCATCTAGACCTCAGACTGCAAAGTATGTAAAACGAAAGGGTTGAACTAATGTATTGTTCCTTTCCAGCTCATAATCTAAGATCCTAATAAGGAACTTCTCTCCCTGTAATACCTAATTAGGCAGCTAGGTGGTGCAGTGGCTAGAACAATGGGCTTGGAGTCAGGAAGATATGAGTTCAAATACTGCCTCTGATACTTCCTAGTTGTATGACCCTTGTCCAGTCATTTCACCTTTGTCTGTCTCAGTTTCCCGGATATGTACAATTGAGATAGTAATAGCAGCCATGTCCCAGAGTTGTGAAGATCAGATACGATGATAATTATGAAACACTTAACACAGTACCTGGCACATGTAAGTGTTGATTCAGAGCAACTCTACTGTTATTTTGGACTGGGGAAGGCAAGGCAATTGGGTGGGGGTAAGTGACTTACCCAAGGTCACACAACTAGTAAGTGTCAAGTGTCTGAGGCCGGATTTGAACTCGGGTCCTCCTGACTCTGGGGCCGGTGTTCCATGCATTCCACTACCCAGCCATCTCAGAGTTACTCTGCTTTGAGAATTACTCCATTTTGTTCACAAAAATCAATTAATTGCTAAACTTTTACTTCCCAGGTTGTATAGTCTATTTCAACTTTGGAAATTTTGCTACTAATTTAACTAAACAATTAAATTCTATGGAATCATTTCAAACTAGCAATATCCTTGGAAACTACGTGCATCAGGAAAACTTGAGTTTAAATCCAGTCCCAGAAACTTACTAACTGTGTGACCCTGAGTAAGTCACTTCACTTCTGTCTCATTTCCCCTGTCTATACAATTGGTATAACAGTAGTACCTACCTCCCGGGGTTATTGTAAGAATCAAATGCCATAATAATTGTTAAGTGATTAGCACGGTACCTGGTACTTGGCAAGTACTACATACATGTTGGTTATCATTATTATTTACTCTATACTAGTTTCTTATTGCAATTGGTATATATTAGAATATTGGTATTATATATAAGTATATTGGTATATATTAGAATATTGGTATTATGCATAAGTATATTGGTATATATTAGAATATTGGTATATATAATATGTATATTGTATATAATGTACAATATAAGTATATTGATATATATTAGAATGTCAAATTGATAGATGGTGATTTCTATATAAGAGGATTCAGAAATGCATTCAACTGAATTGATGTGATTTGACTGGGAAAAAAAGTTTTGTATTATATTTTAAAAATCCATTGATACTGTTTATGTTATTGTTGAGCTTCTAATTTTTCTTGTATTGTGATTTTTGGGGACATCTGTGTATGAGAGAAGCTGTTACTTTAAGAAAAATCGCATCTGGAGAGTAATTCACTTGTAACATTAGAAACAGAGCAACTGAGTGGCATGGTAGATAGAGCACCTAGCCTGGAGTCAGGAAGACTCATCTTCCTGAGTTCAAATCCCACCTCAGATACTCACTAGCTGTGTGACCCTGGGCAAGACAGTTAATCCTATTTAACGGCAAACCTTTCAGTATCTTTGTCAAGAAAACTCCAAAATGGGGTCACAAAAAGTCGGACGTGACTGAAATGACTAAATAAAAAAAAATTAGAAAAATGAACTTCTCTTTTAATCTGGATGGTGTTAGATTATGAAGGGAGCAGGTGAAGAATGTGGTCACAAAGTTTAAAATTCTAAAGTAATTAATTGGGTATATTTCGCTTTAAAATGGATAATAATAATAATAACTTCCAGTTTGGAAAAATAGTACTACAGACTTCTTAGGATGACCTTTTCTGTAAAGTTCTTTGAGACTTTCTATTTGGGCAGGGTCAATCTTATCAATTCTATGAGAGATGCTGAAAAAATGTTGAAGTGGTTTGATGAGGAATTAAGATCTCCCCTAGCCAAAGTGAGAGGACTTGCAAGTTTGTTTACAGTAAAGAGTTAGTTTTATCTGAAAGATTATTTCTCCATCACTTACAATGTCTATTGGGAGTAGCTAGATGGCACAGTGGATAAAGCATGGGCTTGGAGTCAGCAAGACTTCTCTCCATCACTTCAAATCTGGTCTCAGACACTTAAACTGTGTAACCCTGGGCAAGTCACGTCACCCTGTTTGCCTCAGTTTTCTCATCTGTAAAATTAGCTGGAGAAGGAAATGGCAAACCATTCTAGGATTTTTGCCAAGAAAACCCCAAAGGGGGTGAAAAGGAATCAGATACAACTAAAACAACCAAACATCCTGCTAATAAATAGTACTATTAAAATTACATCTTTGAGTCAATTTATCAATAATAGACCTTAGATTCAAAGATTTTATTTAGCCTTAGGGGTTAATAGACAATATGAATTTATGCTCAACTCCATATCCTAAGCAACTAGGTGAATGAATTCTTTGGCTACCCATTCCCTTGCCAACCTTAAAGTATCTCATTCTTCCAGGATGATATGAAGATTTTATATATATACATATATATATATATATACACATGCATACATACATATGTGTGTATGAGTACGTATACCTTATCAATAATTACATTTGGAGATATATAGATAATCCTCAAAAGAGGGAGACAAGATAAAAATGTAAAAATTTTGAATTTTTAATGAAGTAAAAACTGTGAGAAAGCAACAAAATGAGACTATTTTCTCTAAGAACTAGGCTATCTATATGTATATTTATATCTATATCTATATCATCTATATCTATATCTATATCTACATATGATTGGCTTCAAAATGTTTCAAATGGAGTACATGGTCTTTGAGTATGTTTTAGTATGTTCTCAAAATTGGATTCAGGATTTTACATGTAAATTTGCATTAATAATTGTGAAGAAACTTTAAAATCATGCTCTTTTCCTGTTTTGAAGTCACTCTCTGATAATATTAAGAGATAGAAGGGCACATTTTCCAAGTCAGGCCCTCATAGATCCTTATTCAGATTCTTCCTTCAGTCTGTCGGTGACATTGTCCATTTCTGGTACAGGGTTCAGGTAAAGATAGTAAGAGCAAACTGAATTTTTCTGAACTATGGGGTTACAATTTGATGTTCTATAGTACTGTCGTTAATAGGACTAGCTCCATAAGGTTTGGACTGGTTTTCACTACTTGCACTAGTTACTGGAAAACCAAATTTAGGAGACTATATTAAATTGTATTGAGTATTATTAGTGGAAGATTTTAGCAGTATTATATAGGAGATCTCTGCCAGCAACCTGGAACGAGGGAAGAAGACCTACTAGGAAGGGTCCCCTCCAGAGCTACCACAAGAATGTACAGAATTTCCAAAGATGTTTACAGAGATCTGGATGACTGCATGGAATAGTGGGAACTCAAAAAATAGCTTCTAACGACATGAATTTGGGAAGTGGATTACCAAGAACAAGGTGACTTGGTGTTATTTAATAGCAATGATGATTATTTTATTACTTTGGCTTTTACGTTTTCTGATATTTATGTTTGCCTACAAGAAGAACGGGCCTAAATCACTTTTTTTTTCCTATTTGGGAATCAGGTCCATTCCTCCTGAAACTTTTATTGAACTGAAAGCTTCTCTTCTGTTTATATCAACCTCTCCTGACCAAAACTTGACTTATGGAAATAAGTCATCTGACACTCCTCAGGTAGAAACCAAAGGGAACTTCCTAAAATGACTTAGTTATTTGTCAGTTACCCAGCTAACCTGTGATATGTTCATCTCCCCCTCTCAATCACTCTATTGTGAACCCCTAAATTAGTAGTTTAATCTGTAATCTGCCTTAGCTGTCATACTGTATACTTAGTTGTCTTTTCAAGGGATGAATGAGATTATGATTCTAAGTTTATTCAACTTTCATGACATTAAAGAAAGTATAGGACTACAATTTTTTTTTGTGATACACATGGCCATAAAACATGTTTCCTAGTGTAACTTTATGTGTCTTGACTTATAACCAAGTTCTTTGTGCTCTCCTCAGGATGCCTGACTGCCACCGCCTTTGAATTACTGACTACCCTGTGAGTGTCAAATCCTTGGAAACCCTAACCTCCAAGGGCACCTCTGACCATCTCACACTTATAAAAATTTGATCCATGACCCCTTTTAGTCAGGTTGTTGTGCTTGTATAGCACAAAAGAGTGGAAGTATGGATCCAGAGCTACTCCATTTTGAGAATTACTCCATTTTGTTTACACATAGATGTCTGTACTCTCCCATTCATGCAAAAAACCCAAAATAAAATGTGCCGTGGTACCCTGTTGTACAACCTGTTCTGAGAAACAGCCCTAGACCTGTTATATAGAAACCCCTAACCATGAAACTGGGTAAAGGGGTTTATTATACTAAATTAGCCTCAAACCCTAGCAACAAGGACCTTGACTAATCAACCCCATCCCTACTCCTTTCTGACCCTATAAAAGACATTGCTCCTTTCCTGAAAATGTGACTCTCTCTGAGCCAGAAAAACACCTTCACTGACAAACTCAATAAACCTTGCTTTGGTTTACAAATTTCTGGTCCAGTTTACCTGGCTTTTCCCATTCTTCCACATAAGTGCTAAATAAATGTTAGCTATCATTATTATTGATTCAGGTCTAACAAAAAAGTTGGCAGAACTAGAACCTCCATCTGGACTGTGCTCCAGAGGCCTTAGCCATGCCCTTTAATCTCTTATCCCTCACCTCCACACCTGGCTCTATGGCGATTGCGGCCAAGGAAATAGCTCAGAGGTTCCCTGCTTGACTATTGTTCCTTCCCTCTGCTGTTTGCTCTATCCCTGGTAGAGAGAACCACCCTGGTACTGGGGAGCCCCTACTCTGACATTTGTATGCCACAGCAATGGGAGAGAGGGGTTGGTCTGGGACACAGTCAGGGTTGGGCAGGGCCATGGCAGCATGAGGAGGGTGGAGAGGGGTGCGTGGGACTGGCAAGCTCCTAGAGTCAAGAAATTTAAAAGCTGAAGGGGCTAAGGACACCCCACTCATCCTGAGATACCAACCTCTAAGTGCTAAGCAACACCGCCCTCCCACTCTGAACACTGAGCAAACACTGTGCTCCCAAAGCAGCTAAGAAACATCCCTCCCCACTCTAAGCAAATCACTTCCACGATGAATCCGAAGTCTAGCCCTTCCCACAACTAAAGTAACCCACCTGACTGACTCCCACACACTCCCAAGCAAACACCACTTCCCTCACCACTTTGAAGTCATCAGCACTGCAGACTTCACCCCGAAAGTGGCAGGACAGCAACATGTCATGGATGTCATGTCCAGCTCGGTCATAGAACTCCAGCATGTTGAAGGGTTTGGGCTTAAAGTTTCGGAAGTTGGCCTTGTCCTGTAGCATTTCCAACTGTTTTTCATCTGCCATCTGTGTGTCTGGGATCTCATACCTGGGCCAGAGAGAGGGGTTGCAACTGAATCTAGGAATCACTCTAGCCTTGTCCCCCTTTTTTCTTTCCATGACTGAAAAAAAGGTGACCCAGACTGTGGAGACAGAAGGCTGGGAAGCAACAGGTAAAAGGAGTGTGGGGGTGGGATATGATCATGATGACCAGGACAGAAGACATATTGTGGTGAGGTCCCATTCAGATCTCAGGCTTTATGGGGGCTGGGATGAAAATGGGGAGATAGATATCCTAGGACCATATGCTTGGGACATCTAGTCATCTAGTCCACCCCCTTATCTTAGATACGAGTACCACAGAAGTTAAGAGATTTGCCCATGGCCACACAGGTTATAAGCAACAGAGTGAGGATCCATGGCAGGGCTGTTTAACTCCAAATACAGAACTCTTCCCTTGCACCATCAAGATCACCCAGAATACTCCCTGACCATTTGGAAACAGAACGAAAAATTATATTCTTGGGTTCAGTCAATTGTTCAGCACCTGCGCCCAGGGTAGCACCTGTGACTACTAGGTGAGTTGAGAGCTCTCAAAGTAAAGCACATAAAGAGTCTCCCTGGAGAACCAGGCACACAACTTTAGGGGCAGTGCCAAGAGAGAAACAAGCAGGAAGCCTAAAGAGGAAGGACATGACTTATGTCATTAACTTCTACTCTTTGTCCCCATGTATGTGGGGTTATAGACACACTGGCCCCAGCCTTATTGTATGCTTCATCATTCTTAAAGATTCCATAGTCACTGGGGAAGGAACTGGGTTTCATCCAAAGGAATGGAGGTCATAATCAGGCTTCATAAGCCATATACACAGTGTACCAACCGTCATTGTGTGTGTGTGTGTGTGTGTGTGTGAGTAGGTGGGGGGGAATGGCATAACATGGTGGTCCAGAGTCAGAGGTAGCCTGAGTTGGGAGAAGAGATAAGCAAAACCAAAGAGAATTTAGCATTTGGAGGGAGAGACTCAGTGAGAAGTAGATGTAAATAAAGTGTAAACACCACTGAGTGGTGTTATCCAAGCTGAGTTAGGAGATATAGGGAAGTGGTGATGAGCTATAACCAGACTAAGGACACAAATCCCAAGGTGAGGGTAACTCCTCAGGAGCAGGGCCTGGAGAGATGGAATGTCTGGAGTGGGAGGGAGAAGTACATCCATGGGTATGCCTGGAAGAAGAGGAGGACTTGGTGACTGGGACCAGGCCAGGGAGGGATTGGAGGGTGCCCACCTGTTGTTGAGCAGGGCCAGCAGCTCACCAGCATGGTACAGGTCATTCTTGGAGACTCGGCTGAAGCGAAATTCGTTAAGGTTGCACAGGGTGATGGCAGGGAAAGTGAGGTGTGAGGCTGCCACTTCGTCCAGCTTGGTGACATGGTGGTAGTGGAAGTAAAATTGTACACGCTCCGTACACACACACAGAAGCACGGCCAAGGAACCCAGGAAGCACAGGGCCCACAGTGCCCGTTTCAGGGACAGCCGCTCGTAGGAGAAGATATGGGCCAGGCCGTGTAAGGTGGAACTGCTGGCAAAGGCCTGAATGCTGACAGGCTGGACACCACCCACCTCTTCCTCATCTGCCTTCAGCTCCATCCTGCCCAGGGAATATCCTGGGAAGTGGAGAAAAGGGTTTGTCTTTCTATATGGAGGATGGAGGTGGGGAGGAGATGGAGAACGTAGATGGGAAGAGGAGAGGGCTAAGAAGTATTCTTCCTACTACCCTTGGAAACTCCCTCCAGTCTGACTCCAGTGCAGGGAATCCCCCAGACCTGCTTAACCCAAGGCTTGGAGCCTCTCTGCCCAGAATGAGGGTTCCTCCAAATGTGAAGTAGCCTGGGACAGAGCCTCTCCTGATGTGGTCAGCTTAGGACAAGGGATTTCTCTATAAATGTGCTGACCCCAGAACAGGAGATTCCCAAGATGAAGCAATGTGGGGCAGGAGAGATGTCTCAAATATATACCCAGGGCACAGGAGCTCTTTCCTGTTACTCAGGGACAGCTCCCCCCCCCCATTCCCTCCCCCTTCCTAGTAAAAAGCTTCCCCCATCCCCCATGTGCTGACCCTAGTGCTGGGGGCTCCTTTTTAACATGGGTGTCACATGGACCAATACTCTCCCTGTGGATAAATTCAGGGTCAGGGCATCCTTACAGGCTGGGGGAAGGGGGGCTGTTTTCTTACCTGCAAGTCCCTGTACCTTTCTGTGTGTGTGTGTGTGTGTGTGTGTGTGTGTGTATGTGTTTGTGTGTGTGTGTGTGTGTGTGTGTGTGTGTGTGTGTGTGTGTGTAAGAGAGAGAGATTGGAGGGCAGCCCGGGTGGAAGGATGGGGGGGGGGGAGGCGGTTCCCTCTGACAGAGGGCTTTCCCTGCCCCAGAACCCCCACTCCATAGATTCTCGCCGCAGCGAGGTCTTCTGCCTGCCCCACACCCCCCACGCTATCTGCTCAGCCACCGCACCACCCTAGGAACCCAGGAGGAGAGGGAGGGAGAGCCCCTGCTTCTGGGTGATGAGGCTACCCAGGGCGTGCGACACGCGCGTTGGGGACCAACCTGGGGTAGTTCCGGGAGCCCAGCGGTCGGCGGCGGGTCCTGGATAGCTGGGACCAGACGCCTGCTCAGCGCCGAACCACCGAGGGGCTCATGGCTGAGAGCGGGAGAGCCCCCGGCCGCTGCGCCGCGCCTCGCAGAACCCTGCAGGGAGCGGCCCGCCCGGTCCGGCTCAGCCCGCCCGCCCGATCTGCTCGCTTCAGCTCCGTCCGGCTTGGCTCGGCGCGCTGTGCTTTCAGCCTAGGGATCTGCAGGGATCCATCGTCCGGCCAGGGAGGCTGGGAGGCGGGGAGGCGGGGAGGCAGGGAGGCAAGAAGGCGGGCGGTCGGGTGGGGGGCGCGTGCGCGTGCGTGCTTGAGTGTGTGTGAGTGTGTCTCTGTGCCGTGTGCTTGTGTGCGCGGGGTACCCTAGATCTGGGAAAGGGGACTACAGAACTCAGTCTGACTCTGCCATCCTCCCTCCCTTTGCCTATCCCTCTTTCAAAGACGTCTCTGTCTCTCCGCTGCCTCCCTCTGAGGTCAGATGGCTAAGTGCTAGAGAGGGCTGGAGCGCAGAGGTTGTGCATCAAGGGGTCTGGGAGTGAGCTTATGTGTGTGAGTGTCGGCACCCCAGCGTCCGCTTCCCAGAGCTGTCTCGGATCGATGGTCCTGCTCCTTGCTGCTGCTTCCTCTGGTGGCTGCAGCTGTACATACACACGCATACGCGGTTAGAGAGACACACTCAGAGAGAGACACACAAGCACACAGTCACACTGAACAAAGACAAAAATACACAATCACACACCAACATAAACAAGCGCCTATGCATTTACGGCGCATATGCAAGTACACAAGGACACAATGACATATGCATGCACACATTCGTATTTATGAACACAAGCACTAATGGAAACTTAGCACCCAAACACAATGTAATAATCACATTCGGGTTTGTATCTCTGTACACTTCATCCAGGTCCTCATGCACACACCATGCAAAGAGATTTACAGATACATTCATTCACCCATTCTTACACATTTGCACACGGGCACAGGGCATGCCCAAACATACAATGTCCTAAATTCTCTGACCCTATTTCATAGTCCTAACCCTGCTTTAAGAGGTTAGCCCTGTGCTAACTGAAGCAAAATAGGGGAGAAGGGGACAGGTCCCTGAGTCTCAAATTTCTAGAAGGCTGGAGAAAAAAGAGGAATAAATGATTGAAGTTGAGGAACTTGGAAGGAAAGAATGAAGGGAGGGAAGAGAGGACAGAAGGGAGGAAAAATAAGAGTTTAGAGGAGGAACAAGATGGGGCGGAGGGTTGGTTAGAAGACAGAATTGGAAAGAAGATTGGGTTTTGTGGAGGAACTCAGGGCTACTTCATGGGGGCAGTGGAAGGTGAGGTATACTCACTGTGGGGTCTGTCCTTCACAATCCTCCCTTCATCAGATGCCTTGCTGGGCTCTCCCCATCTAATTAACAGGAAAGGAGCAATCAAGGCGAAGGTGTTAATTTGCTGATGCTCATTAGGAGCTCTTAGCACTGAGGCTGCTGAGGTCCTGATGTTTTAAAATTATTGGGAAAGAAGGTGGTGGTGATGGGCAGAGAGAGGTTAGAGTTTGGGAAGGTGGAGGAGAGCCAGTCTGTATCCAAGAGGTGGAATTCAGTTTCTAAATTTCCATACAAAAAGCCTAGAGCTGGAACATGGGAGAGGATGGAAAAGGAGGGGGCACATGGGGAAGGAAAGAGAGAGCAGAGAAGTGTGAAGACTGGAATTAGAAGGATAAGACAGTCATTTAGACAAAGATGCCAGGTTAGAGGAAGTGGGGGTAAGAGGGGAGGGTAGAAAGAAAGCACCTATGAAAAAGCTTCAGGAACACTTGAAGGGAGAGAAGTAAGGGACTGTAGTGGGAAGGGAGGAAGAGGCCAGAGAGGGTAGGGGCCAGGCAGAGAAACCCTGAGCTAGATCATACCTCCTTGGGAGATATCCAAAAACACCTAGAAGCTCTTTGGTAGGTGAGGCCTCTTGGTAGATAAGGTCTATGGGCAGCCACTGGATGGCAGCAACTACCAGGAGACTTAGAAATCCAGTGAGGCATTACTGGGTTAGAATTCTGCAGGATGAGGTCTTTTAGAAGGTACAAGAGTGCCTAAATCTGGATGCCCGGATCCTAAAGTTTCTTGAAGATTGGACGAGTCTCAGAGCATCGGTAATTTCCCCTAAGACCCAACCCCAACGGAGCTAAGTGATCTATGAAATTCCCTTCAAGTGATTTCCAACAATGAGTTGCAAATTGTTTTAATCAAATGAATATTATCTAGAAAACAATAATAGGAGGACAGGAGGGTGAAGTGAGGGTGTGTAAGGAGGCCGGGTCAATACTGAGGCACTTAGCACCATTAGTATGAATCCCAATAGGACCGCCTCTAAGCCATTCTAGCTAGGTAAGAGTCTCTTCTAGAGATCGCTAGGGCAGAATCCAGGGCTTCCTTCAGTGGCAGATTTTCAATTTCATAACCTCAGCTTTTAGGAAGACCTTTTATGTCTTACTTAAATCCCTCATATAGCATTTTAAGGCAGTTTCTTGTTCAATCCTCACTGAAATGAATCCTGCCCTGACTTTTGCAGCACAAAAACCAGCTAACAACTACTCAGGGACTCTTCCTCCTCCCTCCCTCCCTCCTTCCTCTTCTGCCTCAGGTCTTCTCTCTTTCAGGCTGAAGGATCCCTATTTTTCTTCAGCTTCCTTAATTGCTACTATTACACAGTGCCCCACCCCCACTCAGTTCGAATTCATTCCCTTGAATTTGATGTTCCCATTTCAGACCAACCCCCTTGTGGGTAGGGGATGAACCTAGAGGTTCAGTTAATCAATCAATAAACATTGCCTCCGATGTGCCAGGTGCTGTGGATGTAAAGAAAGATAAAAAGACAGTCCCTACTCTCAAAGAGCTCACATTCTGATGGGACACATTCTGATGGGACACTACGTGCTTGCAATTGCATCCAAATAAGCTGTGTACAGGACAAAGTGAAAATGATCAACAGAAGGGGAGGTGCTTGAATGAAGGGAAATCAGGAAGGTTTCTTGTAGGTGGGATTATAGTCAGGACTTGAAGCCCTTCCTCATAAGGTTTTATTTAATGAAATAAATCTTTACCTAAATGCATGCTAGCACTATTGATACCTAGTGTTGGGCGGGTTTGTTTCTAAATGGCTCATCTAGGACTCTCTCTATTTTAGACCCCTGCAGGAGTTACCCTAACATTTCCCAGAAGTTAGGCAGGTAAGAATTCAGACAGGAAACACCGGTTCTCCAGGGATAGGAGAGAACCCCTGGTCCTGATTTCCAATTCTCCTCCCCTTCTTTCATCAATGGTACCGCTCCCCCAAAGCGTGAAATGACAGGCTCCCCAATCTGTCTGCATCGACTTAATCTGCCAGCTCAGCAAATGCAGAGACTATTAAGGAGTTAATTAGTGGGCTGGGGTGGGGCGGGGGTAGGGAGGGAGCTGCAGGATCAAGGAACAGCATTAGTTATGATGGGTGCACCAGTTCTGCCTCAGCCATCCCACATATACCACCTTCCAGTGACAAAGGGTAGTAGAAGCAGGGTTATGGGTATGGGAAGAAGTCTCTGCTATTCTCCTTAATCATTGGGTGAACTAAAACCTGATTAATCCTATGCCTATGACCCTTCTCTCTTCTCTCACACTCATCCTTTCCTTTTCCACAGTTCCCCATTCAGGATCTCAGATTTAGAAAAAAACCCACTACCCTTTAACTCAACTCTTCACCTTTTCCTATCTCCCCTCATTCCTCTCTTTGTTACTCTTCCTCTTTCCTTCTTCTGCATTCTGTTCTTTCCTCTCTCCCTTCTTCCTTCTCATTCCTCACCGCCCCCCAGCTCCTGCCTCAGTTCTCTTAAACTCTGCTTTTCTCTTCCCTATCTTTCCTCTCTCCCTCTCTCCTTCAAATTCCACATGCCTTTTCCTCTCTGTCTTTTCCCTTCCATTTAGCGCCCCTTTTAAAGTCTCTTTTCTTTCTCCCTAATCTCCTACATCCTCCCACACCTCCCTACCTCTAATTTTGGTCTCAGTAAATTTGCTTTGCAAATTGGTCAACAAGTGTGTGACTATATATTGGTACTGATGCATGTATTAGAGCAGTGTTATGTCCATGTATTCTGTACATCTAATTATGTCATGGAGGCTCTTCATATGTATTTACATGTGTTGCCATTGGTGGCCATGTCTCTGAATAGTTGCTTCTCACTCTATCTCTATTTTCTGTGCTGCTGATTTCAATGTCTGTATTTCTTTATGTATCTCTCTGTCTCTCTCGCTTTTTCAGGGTCTATCCATGGCAATTGTGTCCTCTTCCACAACCACCAAGTGGAGACAGATGGTTATCGTTTTCAAGCCACATTCTCTGATTTGTGGCCTCAACATGTCATTTGTATTACAACAGCTTCTGGGGTA
This sequence comes from Pseudocheirus occidentalis, assembly GCA_028646575.1. Lineage (NCBI taxonomy): Eukaryota > Metazoa > Chordata > Mammalia > Diprotodontia > Pseudocheiridae > Pseudocheirus > Pseudocheirus occidentalis. The sequence continues at coordinate 217,595,182 of CM053597.1, forward strand.
GGGTAGAGGGAAGGGGGATGGAACGGTGAAGAAGGGAAAATAAAGAGATTATAATGCAGAAACAGAGGCCTTTAAAAGAGATAGAGACAAAACACAAGAGATGTCAAAATAGTCTGAGAATAAGAGACAGAGAAATAGACTAAAAAAAAAAAAACACCAGAAAATAAAGGAGGGGGAAAAGAGAGGAGATACAGGGGAAAATGAAAGAGATACCAGGTAAGAGTCAAGGGAGAGGGATGAGGCAAGAGACACAGAAACACAGAGAATTTGGGTCAGTCTCGGCTCTGGGAAGTCTTCCCTGACTACTATTTTTTTCCCTCTTTCCCCTGACATCCCCCTTCACCATCACTTCTCCCTTCTCCATTCATGGCTCAGGTACCTACAGCTTTAACCACACCATCTAATCCTCTTTTCTCTGTTGGTCTGCACCTTTTTTGGAAATCCATCCCATCTCCTCTAGAAAACTGAATACCTCCCCACTGCAGAGACTATGTCTCTCTGAATAAGAGATAGGGTGATGGTAGAGGTGACAGTGTAAAGGAGGAAAGAACTGAGACTGATTGGACAGGCCCTTGAACATCGTGGGTACTAAGTAAATATTTGGTGATGATAACAAGGATTTCTGGAGGATGTGGTTGGTCCTGGGAACCCTTTAGGCATGAGAATTCTGCCTTCTCCCCATACTCACTGTCCCTAAGATATACAGATACATTATTTCGCACACCAAACCCAAGCATTCGTCCTTATCTACCTGTCTTTTGCCTAGGTATACCTCATAACCTATTCCATTAGCTAGAGCTCCTCCAGCCAACACATATGTAAAGGTGAACCCTGTGAGAGACCTGCTGGTCTTTCACCAGTTTTCACCCCATCCCGACCCCCTACCTTCCCTCTTTTGAAGGCAAGCGATCTCAGTGCCCTCGGCCAGGCTCTAGAGCCAGAGGAGGATGCATCCAGTGAATAATTCATGGGGCTGGGAGGCCTGTTATCTCCTCTGCTGAGTCCCACACAGGGCCCCTGGGCTAGGCTGCCATTCCCGCCTCGCCTCCCTCAGCTCCATGCTTTATCTCTGAGCCCAGCTTGTAATGCTGCCCGCCATATCACAGGCAGTTGGGGAGATTAATTTTCTGGTTTTGCATGGGATTGGGGGGGGGGGGTGAAGTAAGGAGAAGGGAGCATTGGGGAGGCTGGGGAGGATGCAGAAACTGGGATCTTTCTGATTTCAGACTTCAGCTGCTTAATCCTTTCCCAGGTCTACAGAAAGGAGAGGAAGAGAGTACTTAAAGCCAAATTCCATCCTCTGAAGCCCCAACAGTGGAAGGGAGATGAGGGCTGAACAGACAAGAGAGGCTGTTCAGATGGTTTTGTGTAGGGGAGATGTACTTGAATACAGGGCTATTCTTTAAACATGAGCCTAGGATCATGCACGCCATCCTTGGGACTAAATCCATATGTAATCATGAACATGACTGTTCATCCCCACACACGTGTATATGCATATTCACACACATGAACATGCATGCATTTTACCCATGCCAAGAAGAGATGACTAGAATCATTTAGTCACCAATTATGCTCTATATATTCATACAGTGAGCCATGTTTCTACACACAACAGTGCATCTGTGTGTACATAATAATTACCATGATTTATATAGTGATCTCTAGTTCTGTTTGTGTATTCTGCTGCTCACTCCCCTTTAGTCCAGTGATTATATTCTATGATTTTTGTAGACACATTTCATTTGGGCTTGAGTAGTTTTTGTAGGGCAGGGGTGAGGTGAGAGCATGAAGAAGTAGAGAAAGGGAAATATCAAGATTAAAATACCAGAGATAAAAACTAGAACTCTTCCAAGGTCATGAAGCTAGTAACCTTCAGGACCAGGATTTAAGCCCAGGAGCTAGACTTGAGCCCTGAGACTCTTTCAGGTAATACCACAATGGCTTCTTATGGAAACATACAGCAAGTGGGTTATTCAGATCCAGGAGTGGGAGATGCCTGACTCCATGGAGGGTTTTTGTTAGATGGGTTACCCATGCTCCAAGAAAACAGGGGAACATATCTCTGCACAAATTACAGGGCATTTTTCTGGCAGATCTGGTAATGTGAAAGGTCCTAGGGAAGTCTATCCCCTTTGAGAAACACCCCAGAAAAGATAGGAAAGTGTACCAGATGGAGCAAGGATTCAATTTAAAAAATAAAAATTTTTAAAAAGAGAGAGAGTGAGAGATAGCAGCAAACTCATCCATCCAGTCCAAGACTACATAAGGAGGAGTCTGGAAGAATTATAGGCATTCTGGATGGGAAAGCCCTTCAGGAGGATCTGAAGCCAGTATGAGCTATCATTAATGGGGCCTGATGTTAAAAAGGATTTTGGTCCCAGACACAGAAGGGGACAAAGCCAGTTCTCAGCAGATGACTGCCCAAGAAGACAGAGAAGTCTATTAAGTTGTTCCAGGAGGCTTGAAACCAGCTTAATGTCCATTGTCTAGTCAGAGCCACACCAGGAGGCCTAAGTCCTGATCAGTGATTGCAAAAATGTGGGGCAGAAGACAGGCTGTACATTAGGCCTCCAGGAGACAGAAATACCATAGAGATTGCCAAGGAAAAAGACAGAAGGCAGGGCATGGCCCCGGATCTGAGGTTCAGCTCCTGATTCCAGGCTAATATGATGAAAGAAGGTAGGAAGGAGGACCAGAGCATGGACGCCTCTACCTAGAACTATGGCAGGACAACAGCAACATTATTATGGCTGCAATGGAGACAGGACACATGTCTAGTCTCCCCACCCAAGAGTATGGGGGAGAACAGAGCCTACTTCTAGCATAAAGTCCCACTGAGGAAATGAGAGAGAAGACATGAGTAAACAAGAAAATTCCTAATACAATGCAGAAGTACTAAGTTCCAGTGGTTCTCAACTTTCCTAATGCTGCAACCTTTTTAATACTCATATGTGGGCGGACCTGCCTGGAGACAGATAGAGGAACGGGTGTCTCGGTTCCTAAGATGATCAGAAATATGTGTTTTCCGCTGGTCTTAGGTGACCCCTGTGACCCCTGTGAAAGGGTCATTTGACCCCCAAAGGGGTCGTGACCCACAGGTTGAGAACCACTGTAGGGGTAAGAGAAGCACAAAAGTTAAATCTAGAAACAAGTATTTCCACAATTAGTAGAAGCTATGTCCAGCTTCCTCGGTTTTTCAAGCGACTTAGAATGAAGAGACAAGTTTGACTACAGAGTGCTAGGGACTTCGGGGTTTGGAAAACTACTCTTCTGTACCCAGAAGTAAAGAGCCCCTATTTTTCCCCATGGCAGCTGGAATCCCACCTTTACCTTTTTTTTCTCAAAAGATTGTTAATATTTTCCAGATGATTCTTCTAATTTCATTTTCTCTTACTCTTTTCCCATAATTCCACACTCTAATAACAGGCAGGAGAAGCAAAAAGCAATTTTTGGAAATGTATAAAATTAAAATCTAGTCTGTGTCTTTTGCTACTGCAAAAAAAAAAAAAACAATTCCCCCCATAGGAAAAAATTATTCTCTAATCTTGCAGATTCCAGTCAAATCTTCAAACTCAGTCATTGTACTTAGCCATTTTTTTTCTGGACTTTCCCTACTTTTCTCCCCTTAATTTCTTTAGAGTGGAATGAAATTGTCCTGGAGAGGTGGTTGGTGATGGAGCATATAGGTGTGTTTGGGGGTGGGTTTTGGTAGGCATGTTTAGAAATGGGAAAGCCAGTAACTGAAAAAGTTCAGTAGCCAAAGTAGGTTTTGGTTACAAAAAAGAAAGTCTTTTTCCCCCACTATCCCAATCTTGATGCTGGTTGGGATACTAAAGTATTGTGTCTCTGTTTCTCTTCTATGTCTATCTCTTCCCAGTAAATCCTATGATTTAATTAAAAAAAAACCTTCTTATTTTCCCTCTCCTCATATATCCAATCAGTTGCTAAATCTTGTTATTTCTACCTCCCCAACATCTTGGCATTATGACCCATTCTCTCTACTTATGCAGCCACCACATCAGTTCAAACTTTTATCAGTTCTCTACTGGACTATTGCAAGACTGTCTACTTAACCACAAGGACTCCAAGAGTAAGCAAATACTATGTGGCAGGCTCTGTGCAAAGTTTATATCAGGGGATACAAAGGCAAAAGGAGAGAGAGAAAGAGATAGAGAGAGGGAGGAAGGGAGGGAGAGAGGGAGAAAGAGAGAGGGAGAAAGAGGAGAGAGAGAGAGAGAGAGAGGGAGAGAGAAAGAGAGAGAAAGAGAGAGAGAGAAAGAGGGAGAGAAATGAGAATCATTGACATCCTCTTAGGAGAGATAACATGTATGTGTGTATGAATACATAGAATGAATATATCCAGAATAAATACAAAATCATTATGAGATAGTTAAATACAAATTAGTCAGGGAGGAAAGGCATAAGCAACTGCAAAGACCAATTTCTTCAGGAAAGTTTTCAAGTAGGAGGCACTTGAGCTGAACCTCATTGGAAGAGAAGGACCACTGGGTAGAGATGAGGACAGATTGAATTCCAGGCAGAAGAGATGGCCAGTGCAAAGGCATGGAGATGGGAGATGGAATGATTTCTGTGAGGAACAAGGAGTAGGACAATTTGACTTGGTCTTAGAGTGAGGGAGGGGAAAGGAATAAACATTTATATAATACTTTCTATTTGCCAGGCACTCCGCTAAGTACTTTTACAAATATTATCTCATTTATCCTCACCATAACCCCGGAAGATAGTTGCTACTGTTATCCCCTTTTTACAATTCAGGAAACTGAAAACAGAGGTTAAGTGACTTGTCCATGACTAAGTGTCCGAAGCCAAATTTGAACTCAGGCCTTCCTGATTCCAGGTCCAGTGCTCTATCTATTATGCCACCAGCTGCCTCAGGAAGGGAGCAACCTATAATGAGGCTGAAACCATAGGGCAGAAGCAAGTTATTAAGAGCCCTAAGAGACACAGAGAAGACTTTACATCTTATCCTAAAGGCAACAGGGAGCCAACAGAATGTACTGAGTGGGTAAGTGCTACAGTCATATTTTCACTTAAGGAAGATCACTTTTATAGCTTGTAGAGGATGGGGAGAAACTTGAAGTAGGAAAACTAATTAGAAGGTCATTACAATAATCCAGGATGAGGACTTTAACTGAGGTGATAACTATGTGAGAAAAGAGAAAGGGATTTTAAAAAGTTATTGTAAGGGTAGAAATATTATTCCCCTTTCCACAGAGGAGAGATCAAGAAGGATGGGAACTGGGAAAAATGAAGGAAGATGAAAAATAAAATTAGAGTTCTTGAGGAAAAGAACAATTAAAGGAGAGTAAACAGATTAGAAGATGAGGTAAATAACCTTATGTAGCAGACATTCTGAAAAACAAAAAGTAGCAGAACTCAATGATTCAATGAGAAAACAAAGAATATTGGGGGAGGGGAGTTTAAAAAAGTAAAAAAAAATCAGAATATATGAGGTATCTACTATTAAAAACAAATTATTGGAGGTGGAACCAAGAAGGTGGAATAAAGGCAGGGACTCACCTGAGTTCTTCCAGAAATTCCTCCAAATGCTTTTCAAAAATGATTCTAAACAAATTATAGAGCAGTAGAACCCACAAAAAGACAGAGTGAAACATAATTCCAGCCCAAGACAACTTGGAAGGTCAGCAGAAAAGGTCTGCTGCACCAGGGTAAGAGTTCCAGCACAGCCTGGCTATAGCAGACCAGGAGCCGGCCTTGGGAATGACTGAATTGGCCACTGTAGTGGCAGTGGCAGCATCTGCTTCCAGAGCTCTCAGTCCACAGATGGCAAGGGGGTTGAACAACTGGTCAAAAGGAAATTATAGGGGTCTCTTTGCTCGCACTGAGACAGGACTCTGTTGCTTTGCCCATACTTGAATCTGGATCACAGTCCTGGGTGGCAGTCTCAGGGGGAGGAGGAGCCTTAGCATAGCAGAACATGCAGCCACAGTTCCAGGGTAGAAAAGAGTACTTATGGTTGCTCAAGATGCACAGGCCAGGTGTAATGGTAATCAATTTGTTGGATATTTAGGGCTAAGTGGATAGGATACTTAGGGCTAAGTAGATCAGATACTTAGGGCTAAGTATAGAACTCTGTCCATTGGTGAAAAGGTGTGAATTCCCCTGTTGACTTGG
>CM053597.1:217601840-217637186 GCA_028646575.1 Pseudocheirus occidentalis
AAGAGGATCCAAGGAATCAGAGAGACTACCCAGAGTCAAAATGAAGAAAAGGCCTCCCCTTGGACTAAACTGAGGTTTGTTGGAAATCAAGGGGTGGAAGGTTTGTGTGGTTGTCTAAGAACTTTATTTGGAGACTAAAGTTAATGGTTGCCCCATGAGTGGATGATCAGTATATTGTTAATTGTTGATTGAATCAACTTAGGGAAACTAGGTCATTCCTTTTGTTAATTGATTGATTGAATCCTTAGCTGGATTGATTGAATCTTTAAAATGTGAAGCTGGTTTCTCCCTTAGGGAAACCAGCTGATTCTTCTCTTGTTCCTTGTTCCTTTCTGTAATAAGATATAATATTGAGACTCTCCTTGTTCTGAAGATCGTATATAATATTGTGAATTGTTGATACTGTGAACATTGTACCAAATCTAGATTTGTAATGGAATAAACAGAGTGTTTATATACTGTGTAATCCAAATCTTAAAAGCTGTTCACAGTAGCATTCTCTCAGGAATCTACTGCTGATTGGCTTTACACCAGGAAAGGAGTAGACACCTCTCCTTAGATCATACCACCTTGGAAGAACTGAAAACTTACAGGTCCCTAAACGTATCTCTGAAAACAGCTATACAAAAACCCCTGCGCTTGGGAGAGTGCACCCTCCAACCTGGAAGCAGAATCCTGCTTTAATAAAGAGTTACAAGTCAACTAATAGCCTAGGAAAATGGGCAAACAAAAGAAAAAAAACCTCTGACTATACAAAGGTGCTATGATGACAAGGAAGATCAAAACACACAATCAGAAGAAGACAACAAAGTCAAAACTTATACATCCAAAGCCTCCAAGAAAAATATGAATTGGGATCAGGTCATGGAAGAGCTCAAAAAGAATGTCAAAAATCAAGTCAGAGAGGTAGAGGAAAATTGGGAAAAGAAATGAGAGTAGTATAAGAAAATAATGAAAAACAAATCAACAGCTTGCTAAAGAAGATGCACACACACACACACAATACTGAAGAAAATAACACCTTAAAAAATAGACTAGGCCAAATGAGGTCCAAAAACCCAATGAGGAGAAGAATGCCTTAAAAAAGCAGAACTGATGAAAATGGAAAAGGAGGTCCAAAGGACTTTCAAGCATTCATGATGAAAAGACCAGAGCTAAATAGAAAATATTACTTTTTTTTTTTGCCTTTTTTTGGAGGGCAGTTGGGGTTAAGTGACTTGCCCAAGGTCACACAGCTAGTTTTTGTGTTAAGTGTCTGAGGCCGGATTTGAACTCAGGTACTTCTGACTCCAGGGCCGGTGCTCTATTCACTGCGCCACCTAGCCACCCCGAAAATATTACTTTCAAATACAAGACTCAAGAGAAACACAAAAAGTAAATAAGAAAGGGAAATCATAAGGGATTTAATGAGGTTAAACTGTTTTTATTCCTACATGGAAAGATGATATTTGTAACTCATAAGACTTTTCTCATTATTAGGGTAGTTAGAAGGACTCTGTGTAGACAGAGGGCACAGGTGTGAACTGAATATGAAAGAATGATATCTAAAAAATAAAATTAAGGGGTGAGAGAGAGGAATGTACTGGGACAAAGAGGAAAGGAGAGGTAGAATGGTATAAATTATCTCACACAAAAGAGGCAAGAAAATGTTTTTACAGTGGAGAGAAAAAGGGGGGGATTGAGGGGGAGTGAGTGAACCTTACTTTCATTAGAATTGGCTCAAAGAGGGAATAACATACATACTCATTTGGGTATAGATATCTATCTTACCTTACAGGAAAGTAGGAGGGGAAGGGAATAAGAGAAGAAGCACGAATATGACAAAAGGGAGAGCAGATTGGGATGGTCAGAAGCAAGATACTTTTGAGGAAGGACAAGGTGAAAGGAGAGATAATAGAATAAGTGGGGTGGGAGATAGGAAGGAGGGAAATACAGTTAAAAATAACTGTGAAAAATTTGTTGAAGCAAGTTTTTCTGATAAATGTCTTATTTCTCAAATATATAAAGAACTGAGTCAAATTTATAAAAAAAAATAAGAGCCATTCCACAATTCACAAATGATCAAAAGATATGATCAGTTTTCAGATGAAGTAATCAAAGCTATCTATAGCCATTTGAAAAAAAATACTCTAACTCACTATTGATTGGAGAGATGCAAATTAAAACATAATTTGTTTTAATTAATTAATTAATTAAAACATAATTCTGGGATACTACCTTATACCCATTAGATTGGCTAATAGGACAGCAAAGCTGAATGAAAAATATCGGAGGGGATGTGGGAAAAATGAGGCAATTAATGCATTGTTGGTGGAATTGTGAACTGATCCAACCACTCTGTAAAGCAATTTGGAATTACGCCCAAAGGGGTATAAAACTATCCAAAGGTACATACCTTTTGATCTAACAATACCACTACTAAGTATTTATCTCTCCAAAGAGATAAAAAGCAAAAATGAAAATGATCTATATGTACAAAAATATACATAACAGTTCTTTTCTCAGAGCAAAGAATTAGAAATTGGGGGGATGCCCATCCATTGGAGAATGCCCGAACAAGTTGTGGTATGTGATTATGATGGAATACTATATTGCTATAAGAAATGATGAGTAGAATGCTCTCAGAAAAATCTGGAAAGATTTGCATGGGCTGATGCAAAGTGAAATATACTGTGTACAAAGTAATAGCAATATTGTAAGGTGATCAGCTGTGAATGAGTTAGCTATTCTCAGTAATAAAATGATCCAAGACAACCCTGAAGGACATATGATGAAAAATGCTATCCATCCCCAGAAGAACTGATAGTATCTGAATACAGATTGAAGCATACTTTTTTTAAACTTTATTTTTCTTCAGTTTTTTTAAACTATGTTTTTTTCATAACATGATTATTATGGATATGTTTTGCAGAACTGCATATATACAGCTTATATAGAATTGCTTGTCTTTTTAATAGGGGTGGGGTGGGGAACAAGGAAAGGAGAGAATTAGGAACTCAAAGTTTTAAAAATGAATATTAAAAATTGTTTTTACATATAACTGGGGCAAAATAAAATGCTAAATAAAAAACAAAAAATTATCAACAAATATAAAGAAACAATTCTCAAAAGGATATTTGCAAACAATTAAAACCATATCAAAGAATGTTACATTTTTTATAGCTCAAAGGGCTATAAAAATGTGCATACCCTTTGACCCAGTAATATCACTTCTAGGGCTGTATCCTAAAGAGATCATAGAAGTGGGAAAAGGACCCATTTGTACAAAACTATTTATAGAAGCCCTTTTTGTGGTGGCAAAGAATTGGAAGTCAAGGGAATGTCCATCATCTGGGGAATGGCTAAACAAGTTGAGTTATATGAATGTAATGTAATACTATTGTGCTATAAGAAATGAGCAGAAAGACTTCATAATAACCTGGAGAGACTTATATAAACTGACTCAGAGTGAGGGGAGCAGAAATAGGAGAACATCATACACAATTATGGATACATTGTATCTGCAATGACTAACTTTGATAGACTGAGTTTCTCTCAGCAATGCAAGGCTATAAGACAACTTGAAAAGATTCATGATGAAAAGGAATATCCAGACCCAGAGAAAGAGCTGCAGAATCTGAATGGAGACCGAAGCAAACTGTTTGATCTCTCTCTTTTTTGTTTTGTTTTGTTTCTTCTTTCTCATTGTTCACTCCATTGGTTACAATCCTTTACAACCTGACTAATGTTTAATGTGAAGTTATATAGAGAACCTATATCAGATTGCATACCACCATGGGGGGAAAGGAGGGAGGAGAGAGAATGGGAAAAAATTTGGAATTCAAAAGCTTGTGGAAGTGAATATTGCAAACTAAAAGTGAATTAATTAATTTTATAAAAGAATGTTCCAAGTCAATAACAATGAGAAATGCAAATCAAAACAACCCTGACATTTCATTTCACACCAGGCAAATTGGTGAAGATGACAAAAACCAAGAATAGGCAATGTTGTAGGAAAATAGGCATATTGGTGCTTGCTTGGTGGACTTGCAAATAAGTATAGTCAATCCAGGAAACAATTTGGAACTATGTGAATAAAGTGTATAAAATGCTCATACCCTTTGACCCAAAGATTCCCCAGCCAAACATGTACTCCAAGGAAGTTATTGGTAAAAATAAAGGTCCTACATGCACCAAAATATTTATAGCAGCACTTTTTTGTGGTAGCAAAGAATTGTAAATAAAGTATCTGGCCAACTGGGTAATAACTAAACAAATTATTGTGCATAAATGAAATGTACTATTGCTGTCTTGTAAGAAACAATGAATATAGAGAAACACAGAATCACTTACATGAACTGATGCAAAGTGAAGTACAGCCAAGAATATAATGTATACAATAACTATAACAATGCAAACAGAAAGATCATCACAAAACAACTGAAAATAAATGCTACAAAATTGTAAAGAAGAGATTTGAGACAGTCCAAAGTAGAGATATGATAAGACACTTCTCTAAGCTTGTTTGCAGAAGTGGATGAGGGGAAAAGGGCCTTTCCTCAAATGTGGAATAGTGCTGATACTGGCAGGTTTAAGGAGGTATTAATTGGTTTTTCTGATGTTTTCCTCTTCTTTTTCTTTTAGAAAATCCTTTGTTATAAGAGATGACTTTCTGGAAGGAAGAAAGAAAAGAATGCAGGAGGAAATTTAGGTGATATAAAAATAATAGACATCAACAAAATTAATTTTTTTAAATGATCTGGAAAACAGAATGAGAAGAGATAATTTAAGATCTGTTAGACTCCCTGAAAAGCGTGACCAAACAAAAAACCTGGATACCATGTCTTCCCTTTTATGCACTATCTTCCACCACTAGAATATAAGCTCCTTAAAACCAAAACTTTCTTTTTTGTTTTTATGTATATACCCCATGCTTAGCATATGCTTAGCACAATACCTGATATACTGCAAACACTTAATAAATGCTTGAGGTTGATTTAACTATTAAAACCAGGAAGCAAAGTGAAAATAAAAGAAAACCTGAGTATTATATATTATATATAATTATATTAATATATTAATTTTATATATTTATATATAATTTAAATAATAATATAATTAATTATATTAATATATTATATATTATATAATATCCTGAGAGAAACTCCAAATTGAAAACACTTACAAATGTCATAGTCAAAGTCCAGAGTTTTCAGGTAGAAGAAAAAAATGCTATAAGCATCCAGAAAAAAAAAGGTTCAAATGCCCACAGTGAAAATCAATAAATCAGTTAACAAGTATTTATCTGCTATGTGCTGGAAATCGTACAAAAAAGAAGAAAGAAAAAATGAAAGGGAGGAAGGAAGGAAAAAAAGTCATTATTTTTAAGGAGCTTCAAATGAATAACAAATACATGCAGAAGTACATATAGGCTAAATACAAGTTAATTAAATATGACAGTTAAATAGAAAGTAGACCATTAATAGTTGGCAAAAAGGCTTCATAAATAAGATCCTGTTGGAGCTGTGTCTGAAGGAAATAACAAATTCTATGAAGTAAAGGTTAAGTTGGTGTGGAAAATGGACCTTTAATAGAGTAGAACTTTTGAGCACTCCTCAGAGAAAGACTAGAGCTGATTAGAAGCTAAGAAGGTAAATGCTTTTGAGCAATGCAAAGGGGGGATGAAATAACAACTGAGTGCTTAAGGCTGGTTGAAATAGAACCAAAATGGTAACGGCTATGTAGGGATCAAGTATGGTGTGTCTGACTGAGGTTGATCAGACCAATATGAGATCCCATGGCTCTACCACAGGTTGAGCACAAATAGTCCACATGAACATTTGCAGTGGAGATGTCTAAATTTGTGCATCCCACATTCCTTTTGGACTAATACAATTCTGTTTTGCTCATAAAGCGCAGCATCTTCTGTGATGCAGGCACATTATTCTGTGCGGTCCTTTGCCAGTATCTTCCTTGTCTCACAACTGATTCCAAAGTTCTTGAGAGAAACTTTGAAAGTGCCCTTGTATCATTTCTTTTGGCCTCCATGTGAGCACTTGCCTTGTGTGAGTTCTCCATAGAAGTCTTTTAGGCACATAGACTTTTGACATTTTGAACAATGTGGCGAGCCTATTTGAGCTGAACTCTCTGTAGCAGAGTTTGAATGCTTGTCAGTTTAGCTCAAGAGAGGACTTCGGTACTTTATCTTGTCAAGTGATTTTCGGAACTTTTCTATGACAATTCAGATGGAAGTGATTCCATTTCCTAGCATGGTACTGGTATACTTATATGCCAGGCTTCACAGGCATATAATGATGAGGTCGGCACAATGCTTCGACTTGCTAAGCAGTCTAATAACTCTTTTCTCCCATACTTTCCTCTGGAGCCTCCCAAACAATGAGCTAGCTCTGGCAATGAATGTGTCAGCCTCATCATCTATGCATACATCCCTGGAATGTATACTACCAAGGTAAGTGAACTTATTCACAGCATTCAAAATTTCTCCAGTTGTTGTAATCAATGGTTCCACATATGGATGGTGAAAAATCTTAGTGTTAATTATTAGGCCAAAATTAGCACAAGCAGCAGAGAATCAACTCATATTTTGTTGTATTTCATCTTCAGAGGCTACATTGAGTCCACAATCAGCTGCAAAATAAGTCACGCACCAACTTTCCCTTCACTTTAGTCTTGGGCTTTAGCCTTTTCAAGTTAAACAATTTACCTTTAGTGTGATAGCTGACTTTGATGCTGTTTTCATCCTTGGTGATGGTGCCCAACAACATCACTGAAAATATCATGCTAAAAGGCATAGAGGCAAGCAGACAGTCCTGATTCATTTCACTGGTGACTGTGGAAGTATAAGAGCATTGTTTGTTATCCAGAACCCGGGGAAGCATGCTGTCATGAAACTCATGTACAATACTGATGAACTTCTCCAGGCAACTGAGTGCTTATATTCTAATAGGAGAGGAAGAGACGATGATCTCTTCATAATATCACTGTCTTCAGGCATGACAGAGAGAGTGAAGGAAGGGAAATGCAGGTACTAGGTATAATTTTGTTCTGTTTTGTTGGTTTTAAAAGAGAAATGAAAAAAGAAAAGAAAAGGAATGCATTAGAAAAAATCAAGAAGATGATGATTGGATTTCTCAATTGGAAAAGAATGGAAGAGTATACAAACACATACAATGAATGTTGTGTATATTTACTAATATAAAACTAAAGAATGGCATTAATCGACAGAGAAGTATGTGGAGTCAGGGAAAGAAAAGGCATGAGTCTAAAAGGAAGGGTACATTTGGGTAAAGAATAGTCTCAAGGACAACAAACTTCAGCTCAGGATGGCTGACCATAATAGAGAAATTAAAAGGAGAAAAAGAAAGTGTGAGAATGAGTTATTCAGTTTTGTCAGTGGGCAAAGGGAGGAAGACTAAAGAAGTAGAATCAGATAAATTGAATTATAGATGACTACTGTTGATCCCATTCCCTTTCTTTCATTGACTTCTTTTTATTTGCAAAGAGGAGGCAAAGAAAGAGAAAATTATAATAGGATATTATGGATCACATATATGATTAAACCAAAATTAATAAATGAAACCATGAAAAAGAGCAAGATTAAAATAATCCATACAATGTAGGATAGCAGAATGCACTAAAAAGCAGAATTTAACAATATGTTGTTTACAAGAAATGTATATAAAGATATATAGTTAGTTAAAGATAGTTAAATATAGTTAAAGATAAATATAAAGATAGTTAAAATGAGGGGGTGGGGCAGAATTTATTATGCCTCTGGTGAATTTCTTTAAAAAGCAGAGGTAGTAATCATGACCTGTGAAAAGGGAACAATAAAAATATACATGGTGAAAAGTTAAATCAGGAAACTACATTATGCTTAAAGGCACCATGGATGTTGAAATAATATCAATACTTAATACATATGCACCAGATGGCATTTCATCTAAGTACTTAAAGGAAAAGCTAATCAAACTACAGGGAGAAATAGACCACAGAACTATAAAAGTTCCTGTTTTCAAATATAACCCAACCTTTAAAAAAAAAACAAACAGGGGGCGGCTAGGTGGTGCAGTGAATAGAGCACCGACCCTGGAGTCAGGAGTACCTGAGTTCAAATCCGGCCTCAGACACTTAACACACACACACAAAAACTAGCCGTGTGACCTTGGGCAAGTCACTTAACCCCAACTGCCCTCCAAAAAAAAAAATAAACAAAAAGAAGTTAAAGACCTCAATGGCATTTTAGAAAAATTAAATATAATCAATTTCTGGCAGTTACTTAATGGTCATTGAAAAGAGTATATATATTAGCTTTGCTTGACATCTATACAAAAAAAAAAAGACAGCAAAAGTGTCAAATACACTACCCAGCCAGCAGCACTCTCCAGTATGGCCTGAACCAGATTAAAATATAATTAGGAAATGCTTAGAAAATAAATAAAAATACAATAGAACATAGATAATGTTAATGCATGATTTTCTAAGTCAATATACAGGGTTAGGTGAGGTTTAGGGAGTTTCTATTTGAGTTTGGCATTACTGTTCTAGGGCATATAATAAAAACATAAACAAATGTACAAAAGTAGAAAAATTAAGCACATTGTTATCTGACCACAAGGCAACAAAAATTATAATCAATAAAGGGTCTTTGAAGAAAGGATTATGGAAACTAAAAAATTTTAATACTAAATAATTGGTGGGATAAAGAACAAATTAAAGAAGCAAAGGCAATTTTATTTTTTTTTAACAACATCAAAAAGAAACATGCCAAAATCTTTCCGATACCATCAGTCCTTAGGAAAAAGTGAGTGTATTCATATGTGTGTGTACATATATATGTATGTATGTATATGTGTATACACATATATATGCATTATAAATACATATATATATATAAGTATAAATACTTTCACCAGCAAGAGAGATAAAGAACAGAAGAAATGGACACACAACAACAAAAACAAAAAAATACACCTTAAAAAACACATTAAAAAACAACATATATATGCAAAAAATAGAAATTCTGAGACTCAAAGAATAGATAAAAATTGAAAACAAAAACTTTGAATTCATCAATAAGACTAGAAGATTAAGAAAACTAACAAAATGGGCAAATAAAATTAAATAATGTCATTTAATTTTTTTAAAGAAAGTAAAACCACATTACAAAAATTTTAAAAAAATGAAAAAGAAGGACATACAGAGGAAGAAGAAGTAAAGGAAATTGTTAGAAATCATTTTGCCCAATTATATACTAACAAAACGGATACTTTAAATGAATTGAGTTCATACTTACAAATACATAAATTACCTAGGTTAACAGAACAAAAATCAGATAATTTAAGTAACCCTATCTCTGGGAAGGAAAGAAAAAAAAAATTGAACAAGCTACAAATAAACTCCCAAAGGAAAAAAAAACCTTACAACCAGATGATTTGTGCCAAACATTCCCCAATATTACATAAACTGATTTAAAAAATAGAGAGTGAAAGCATCCTGCCAGACTCCTTCAGTGAGACAAATGTGGTCCTCAGACCCAAACCAAGTGAATATAAGGCAAAGAAAAAAAAAGCTGTAGACCAATATTTCTGATGAATATTTCTGCAAAATATTAAATCAAATACTAGCAAAGGAGCTACAATAATATGTTAAATAGATTATATTTTATAACCAAGTTGGATTTCTACCAGGAACACTTGGCAAATCTACAAACATGATAGACCATGTCAATTATAAAACAATAAAAATAACATGGTCATATCAATAGATGCAGTAAAGACTCTTGATAAAAATAGAACGCATATTAAAAACACCAAAAAGCGGGAATAAATGGTTCTTTATTAAAATGGCAAAATGTATCTATCTGAAGCTGAGAGCTAGCATTACCTGTTGTGAAGAATGCTAGAGATGTTTTCAGTGAGATTAAGGGTAAAGCAAGGACGTCCATTATCACCACTATTATCTGATATAATTCTAGCAATATTGCAATAAGAAAAGATAAAGAAATTTAGTAAATAAATAGAGACAAAGAAGAAACAAAATTATCCACATTGGCACATGATAAGATGGTATCCAGGAATACCTGGTTTGGCAGGAAATGATTTACATTGTTTAGAGGACTTTTGGTTGGATAAAAAAGAAATAAGAAAAATATCTACTGGAATACATATGAGAACCCCTAAAAATCATTTTGGACAGATATTACCTAAATCAGGATTAGCAGCTCAAGGAATATGTGTATTGGCTGGAGTGATAGGTTCTAATTATCTAGGAGAAATTATTGTGACATTCCAAAATTTAGTATATAATTTTGTAAACATGATAGAATAGTTCAAGTGGTTATTATTCCTTGTGAAACAATACCCCTTGTGAAAACTGACCCTCCTTCCAAAATAACTATCAGAGGAACTGAAGGGCTTGGTTCTGATAGAATAAAATTGGGAGCTAAAGCATGGTTAAAGAGGAAGCCAGATTATGTTCCAAAGACTGCAGAAATTCTAGCACATGGGAAAGATAATACTGTCACTGTTGTTTATTCAGGAGAAGATGATTACCAAATTGTACCCTTAACTCATATATTCTACTATGAATGAGGTTTTGATAGTGGTTTCATGGATTCCAGAAAAATGACTGACCCTATATCTGCCCTGCTTCTGGTTATTGTCACATCGTTTCTTTTCAGCTTTTTGTCTGTTAAACTTGTTTGCTAGATTCACTTCCTGCAGGCTTGGTACCCTCCACCTTCAGATGCCTGATTGCTTAAGCCCAATGTCACCCCCTGCCCACAACTGTGATGTGTCACCCCTGGACCTGATGAACAAGCTCCAAATACTAGCTAAAGAGCTAATCTCTTGAACAGAACCTCTTGGGATAGGGACAGCTCTACGCCCAATTTCAGCAGGAAATAGCTATTGGAAGAAGAGACGTTTGCTGCTTACCCCAAGATTTTGAGGGGGGAATGTTCCTAAGATATTGTTTTATGTGCTTATTTTGTGTTATCCTGATTATATTGTTGCAATGTTTCGGTAGATACCAGTTGCCCCATTAACCTATGTAATCAAATGTATTGTTAATGTATTTTTGCTATGTAAGGGACATGAAAGGTCCTTGGGGTTGAATGTGATGGGAACAGGAATTTGAAAATTTTCCCTGCCCCCTAATAGGCCAAATGTAATCACATGGAGCCTGTGGTGGGAGGAGCTTGCTGAACGGATGGGTGGAGCAGGAACCTGGGAGTCAGAGCAGTTAGCAAGGCGGGAGAGAGAGGAAGTAGGCAAGGAGAGAACTCGACTTGTGAATATTTGTTTGTGGGAAGGCTAAAGGTATGATGTTGCTTTTTGTGGTGATAAGTTGTTTTACCTTTGTTGCTATGATGGATTTGACTTTCTGGTACTGGGATTTGACTTTTTGGTTTTGGGATCCAACTTCCTGCTGTCTGAATAAATGTTTTGCTATATTTTGTAATTCAGAATTATGTAAGCATATTCATAGTCACTGTTGGTGCCATGAATATTGCATTGGTGCTACAAGGGGGGGAGATCTTCCTAACAATTGACTCACATCTGTGCCCTATTTCTATGTAGACTCCTTCTAACTGCCTTAACAATGATAAAGTCCTTAGGAATTACATATATCATATTTCTGCATAAGAATGCAAACAGTTTAACTTTATTGATTCCCTTATTCTTTCATGCTTACCTTTTGTTTTTCTTGAGTCATCTGTTTGAATGTCAAAATTTCTTTTCAGCTCTGGACTTTTCATTGGGAATAATTGGAAGTCCTCTCTTTCATTAAATATCCATTTCTTCCCAGAAGAATTATATTCAGTTTTGTTGGGTAGGTTATTCTTGTTTGTAATCCTATATCCTTTGTCTTCCAGATTATCATATTCTAAATCCTCTGCTCCTTTAATGTGGAAGCAACTAAATCTTGTGTGTTTCTTACTGTGGAAGCCACACTATTTGAATTGTTTCTTTCTCGCTGTTTGTGGTATTTTCTCCTTGACCTTGGAGCTCTGGAATTTGGCTATAATATTCCTGAGAGTTTTCATTTGGGGATTTATTTCAGGATATGATTGGTAGATTTTGTTATCAGGGCAGTTTTCCTTGATAATTTCTTAAGATGTGATGTCTAGAGTCTTCCTTTGATTATGGCATTCAGGTAGTCCAATAATTCTTAAATTATCTCTCTTCTATTTTCTAGGTCAATTGTTTTCCCAATGAGATATTTCACATTTATTTTATTGTTTTTAAAGTCTCATGGAGTCATTAGCTTCCATTTGTCCAATTCTAATTTTTAAGGAACAATTGTCTTCAATGAGTTTTGGTACCTCTTTTTCCATTTAGCCTATTCTATTTTAAAAGTTCTTTTCTTTAGTGAATTTTTGTGCATCTTTTGTCATTAGACCAATTCTGTTTTTTAAGGTGTAATTTTTTGGTGCCACTCTTACCACGTTGTTAATTCTTTTAATATTTTTTTTGTATCACTCTCACTTTCCCCCATTTTTTCCCCCTCAACTACTCTTATCTCTTTATTTAATGGTTCCAGAAATTCTTGCTGGCCTTGGGCCCAGTAAGTATTTTTCTTTTAGGCTTTGCTTATATCTGTTTTCACATTGTTGTCCTTTTCTAAGTCTTTGTTTTGCCTTTCACAGGAGTAGGTTTGCTCATTTTCCCAGTCTATTTCTTCACTTTGAACTTTGTATTAAAGTTGGATTCTGTTCCCCCAGGGGTGGGGAAGCATAGAGCCAAGCTTTAAGCTTTTTCATACTGCTGTTTTCAGAGCTAGTTTTGGGGGTCTACAAGTTTTTACTACTTCCAAGATAGTGTTATCCTGGGAAAGGTATGGTCACTGCTCTCCCAGTTTGTGCTCTGGTCTTTACCCAGGAAGGGTCTCTACTCCCCTGCAACTAGAAGTAATAATGTTCCTCTTGGTTCTTGAACTGAGACCAGGTCCCCTGCTCCCTTGTGACCAAGTATAAGTGCTCCTCTCTACCCTGGAATTGCAACCCAAAACTGTGTATGGGTAATAGAGCTGTCAGTCATTGTAGCTATATGCAGTGTCAGCAGAGGGTCCCCAGTAATCTCTTTCTGACCTGTTGTCTGACTCCCTTATTGTCTCTGGGTTAACATTTCTTGAAGTTGCTGCTACTGCCACTGCCTCCAAGACCCACCTTGATCCTCCCTTGTTCCTTACCCACTCTAGTGTTACAGACCTTACCCATGGACCTACTAAGTTGTCTCAGGCTGCAAAAATGTCTTCCTCTGACCCTTTGTTATCTTTGCCACTCCTCATTATTTTAAAGTTGATTGGAGGAGAATGTTGAGAGAGTTCATCTGGGGCCTGGTGTGTGCTCTGCCACCTTAGTTCTGACTCTCCACAGTTCTTTTTAACATCCTTTCTCTAGTTCTCCAGCTCTCTCTAACACAGACACCATCTAAAAACTCACGTTCTCTGTTGGACTTTCTCTCATTCTTCTTCACTTCTTTTCCTTTGTTTTTTTCCTCTTAATTGCCCACCATTTGCTATTTTTATTATATTACTTAATTGCTTCATGCAAAGTATCAAACAATGCGCTTCAGGAATAATCCAGCCTAATCTAATCCAACATTTATTAAATCCAGAACTTATGAAATCTATCCATCTAGCATTTTTTAAATATTTATTTATTATTTAATAATATACTATGTTTATATTTATATTGAATATGTTATATTGAATATAACATAATTTTGATATTTTTAATATATTTATTAAATAAGTATTAAATATGTAACAGCACTATGCTAGGAAATGCAAAGCAAATCTTTGTCAGTTAGTGTTAGGAGATGAATTTTGTTTGGCTTTATTTGGTAACAAAAGTAACTGGTGGTCTGAAGGAGAGGGTCTAGGTCTGGAATGGAATGGAGAGTTTGCTAGTAGCAGGACTAGAACCCAGATCTCCTTGTTCCTAGCCCATTCTCAGTCCTATGAACTTGCTCCTTGGACATTAATTCAGTTGGCAGGGCAGAGGTTATTGATCCTAGAAACTAATATGAAGGATAGGGGAATATATCTAAGGATATATCTAAAATATAATCCTATAAGTTTCTGATTTTCACTTTTCACTTCTCCTGACTTTGTTATTCCATTTCCCTTTGCCCTCTGAAAAATGAGATGAAGTTAGGGAATAAAGGCACATAAAAATTTGGTTTGTGTCCCTCTACCTTCTTTCACTTCAGCTTTGTCTAGCAGTCTTGGAGGACAGCAGCTAAGTGTGGGGTGCATTTATTTTATGGTAAGTGGAAGAACCTGGCCAAAAAAGAGGATAAGTGAAGACAATGACCCATATTACAGGAAAAGAGAACGATAGAGTGTCCAGAAGTGGTGGGCATTTACCACATTGACTGTTGGCAAGTTTTGTAAATATGCCCACTTTCCTTCCTTCTTTGTTCTCTCACTACCTACCTGCTTACAGGTTTATGGGAGGTAGGGAAGAAAGAGAGATTAGAGAAAACATAACATCTCCAGGGAGCCCCTAATATGAGACTGACATACAAAGATATGGAGAGGACATAGAGACAGCAAAACAGGAATAGAGAGAGAAAGGCATTTACATTGCAAACAAGGCAGAGGTGAATGGATTACCTCCCCTAAATTTCTTCCATACTTTGGAGGTACCTCAACCCCAGCGTGGCACAGTAAATCTGGAGGGATTATGTAGGATGCTAGGAAAGGTGGGATCACTTGAACGAGAAAGTTACCCATAGATAATTATGGGCTCAGATATGAACCCTTTGGATAGCCTTTGCTATGTGTGACAGGTATTGCTCGTGCCCTGTTGGTTTGGTTCTGGCAAACAACTCATTGGGCTAAGATAAGAGCCTTCAGGGGAGCCCTGAAGTCTCTCAGATTGAACCTGGCACATCTATCCTCAATGGAGATATGGATTATACTCAGAGAGTGTATGATTGGGGGAGCAGGACAAAACACTATGTTTCTTCACACTTTGGGGAGTGTTTTTTCACCTCTCACCACACTAACAGGTGGAGGAAACAATATTGGCATTGCTGTAAGGAGGAAGTAAGGAAACATGGTGATGAGGAAGGAAGTAGAAACAGTCCCTTTGTGTCATGGTAGCCATAATAACTTGGTTGTATGTTTGGAGGGAGTAGCAAGTTGTACATGTAGATTTGCAGTTTCGTGTGTAATCTTTTTTAATGTATTGTGTTATGGAAATGCTTGTTCTGTTCCATGAATCAAAAGTAAATTAAAATTTAAAAACCTGAATAGCTTCTATGGAGATGATTTTGGGCAAAGAGGTTGATTGTTGTCCTTCGTAGTAAAAGCAGTACAAAGTGATATCACTATATTGAGGTCAATGCTCAGTGTGTCCAGGTGTGACTGATCAGACCAACACGAGCTCAGAATGCTCTACCACAGATTGGACACAAAAGTCCATGTGAACATTTGGAATGGAGATATCTTGAAATTTGCACATCTCATGTTTCTTTTGAGCTATTACAATTCTATTTTGTTCATAGAGTACAGCACCTTCTTTGCAGCAGGCACATCATGCTGGGCTGTGCCAGTGTTTCCTCCGTCTAATAATCAATTCCAAAGTTCTTCAGAGAGGCCTTGAAAGTGTCCTTGTATCACTTCTTCTGACCTCCATGTGAGTACTTGCCTTGTATGAGTTTTCTGTAAAAATAGGGTTTTTTTAGGCAAATGTAGAGGTAGGAAAAGATATGATGACTACAGAAGTTTTGAGAGTTGGGATTCCTGGGTCCCCAAATGGCTATGGTCTTAGACTTCCCTACATATCCTGGCTGGAACCCTCAAGCTGACAGCTGTCTTCCATCAAGACCCCCCCCAGAGAGACTAAAATCAAATATTTCTACTCCCCTGTTCAGGCAGCCTTATTGCCATCGACAGTAAATGTATTGCTGTAATCTTTTCTCATTTTGCTGGGATAGGTTCCATTCTGACCTCCCTAATAGCTTTAAAGGTTTTACAGAGGCACAGAAGAGGGATAAGAAGGAAGGGAGTGGGGAAAAGAGGAGGGAGTTGAAAGGTTTGGAGACTGATTCAAATTAAGCTGGAGGAAAGAAACATCATCCTGCAGAGAATGGAAACCTAGAAAGAGGAACACTTATCTCATGGAGGGTGGTGTTGGGGAGGAATTAGGATGCCTGCTACTCATGTATGGCTCTGCCTCTGTCTCTAGGTAACAAAAAACCAGGGGACAGTTTCTGGTTCCTCTGGCAGCCAGGCTTATTAAGGCTGGTTATTCCCTTGGGGGGATGACCCTGAGGGAGGAATAGATATGGTTTCCTATTCTTGGGGAGCTAAAAGTCTGAGTGAGAAGTAGCACAATATACTCTATACATAGATGCAAAGGAAGAAGACCAGCCCAAGGGGTAACTGGATAGATACAGTGATCCTACCCCACTCTCCCATCAGTACTGTGTGTTTGGGTGATGGGGTAGGCAGGGTAAGAGCTGAAGGAATTGAAGCTGGGTGTGTTCAGTTGAGGAAGGCTTCTAAGATGAGGCTTTAGGTTCATAAGCAAGAAAAGTCAAGGATGGGGTCCAGGAGGAGAAAGTATAGCATAGGACAAAAACGGGGAAGTACTTGTGTGGTAATGTGACAAAGAAAGGAATAGATAATGGAGACAGCAAATTATCTCAATGAAGCAGAGTTGCTGTGCCAAAAATTCACAGAATATAAGAGAACTAATAATTCTTTTTTCTATGGTGTGTCTGCCTGACCTTAGATCAATGGATTTACTATTAGCCATCATCAATAGCTCCCAGAGGACACCCACCCCAACCCCTCATTCTGAAAGTCCCTTTATTAATCTGGGAGACTATTGTTCATTGAGGCCTTTTAGCTCTGCCCAAATTAAGGTCTCAGGATCATCAGGATTCAGAATGGCACTACGTAAGAATCAGAGGAGAGAGTGAATGGGAACAAAGTAAGTCTTGAACCTGGGTGATAGTAACTGTTCATCAGAAAACCTGGCATCTAAGAGGCTGCAGCAGGAGGAGAAAGTAGAAAAAAGGGAAGAACATGACAGAAAAGGAGAAGGGGTAGACGCACTCCAGAGCCAGTATGTCAAATCAACAAGAAGGAATGGAGAGGTCAGATCTTGGCCTAGGTCAGAGGAAAGGATGTGCCCCAGAATATGGACCTCTGGAGTGTTAGGGATGTGTCCCCACATGCTTTGAAAAGATCAACTAAATGTGGTTCTTGAGACAGAGTGGAGTACTTCTGTTCCAGGGTATTGAGGCTCTTTGCAGGCATAAGCCAGAGACTCTACTTCTTAATTTCATGCATCTCAAATCAGTCAACTGAGCCTGGTCCTCAGGCATTTCCTTTCGCTCCTACTTACCTATCTCTAACCCAATTTCCACTGTTCAAATAAAGGAATATTTCAAAATGCGTTGAGATGAAAGAATGTTCACTCCCCCTCCCCACAGACTTAGTCTCCTAATTGTTCCCAAATACATTATTCACATTCCCTCTCCCCTACCTTTGCTCACACTGTTCCCACTGCCTAGAATGTTGTTCCACCCTCCTCTCCATTTGTCTGAAGTCTTATCTTTCCTTCAATGTCCAGCTTAAAGTCAATGCAATTCAACAAACATTTATTAAATGTCTACTGTGTGCGAAGAATTATGCTAAACTCTAGGGATACCAAGATAGACATGATATTGTCCTGCTCTCAAAGAAGAGAAAGAATGGGTATACAAGTAAATATTATACAGAGAAAAGTAGGTAGAATGAGTACAGTGGAGATGTCTGGATTAGGTTTAAGGAAGAATTTGAGAAAGAGGAGATGACTTTCCTCTGGGAAGGTCAGGAAATGCTTCATAGAGCTGAGCATTGGAGGTGGGCCTTGAAGACGGAAAAAGGCTCCCTTCTAGGCATCTGTACAGGATGAGCAGGATGGGGGATAGGCTGGTTTGACTGGGATATAGAATACAAGCATACCTCAGAGATATTGTGGTTTTGGTTCCAGACCACCACAATAAAAGTGAATATCACAATAAAACAAGTCACACACATTTTTTGGTTTCCCAGTGCATGTAAGTTACATTTATACTATACTATAGTCTATTAGGTCTATTATGTCTAAAAAAATGTACATGCCTTACTTAATAAATACTTTATTGCTAAAAAAAAGTGCTAGCCATCATCTGAGACTTGAGCAAATTATAAAGGGTCTGGTATCGATGACTGTTGCTGATCAGGGTGGTGATTGCTGAAGGTGGAGGCAGCTGTGGCAATTTTTAAAAATAAGACAACAATGAAGTTTGCTGCATCGATCGACTCTTCCTTTCACTTGAACACTTAGAAACCATTGCAGGGTTATTAATTGGTCTAATTTCAATATTGTTGTGTTTCAGGGAATAGGGAGGCCTGGGAGAGGGAGAGAGATTAGAAGTAGCATACTGGTGGAGCAGTCAGAACACACACACAACATTTATCGATTAAGTTTGCTGTCTTGTATGGGTGTGGTTCATGGCACACCAGACTATTATAATAGTAATATTAAAGACTGCTGAACATAACTACAAAATACATAATGATAATGAAAAGTTTGAAATGCTACAAAAATTACCAAAATGTGATATAGAGACACAAAGAGAGCACATGCTGTTGAAAAGTGATGCCAATAGACTTGCTTGAAGCAGGGTTGCCACAAACCTTCAATCCATAAAAAAAAAAAACAAATTAAAAACCCCCCACAATCTCTGTGAAGCACAAGAAAGAAAAGTGCAATAGAACAAGGAGTATGACATAAGGTTGGTCAAGTATGTCAGTCAGAATGTGAAGGGCCTTGAAGGCTGGAAACATTGCTTTATACTTATTTGGTAGATGATGGGCAGCCTCTAAAGGTTTCTGAGTACAGTGGTGATATGAACATAGCAGTTAATTAGGAAAAATTACTCAGGTAGCAGTGTAAAGGATGAATTAGAGGAGAGAAGCAAAGGCAGAAAGGCTTATTAGAAGGCTAATACAATAATCTATATAAAAAGAAATGAGGGATTGAAGTAGGATGCTTACAGTGGGAATAGAGAGGAGAGAATGAGTCTAAGAGAAAGAAATACTAAGACATGGCAAATGTTTGTGTAATAGGTAGGAAGAGGGAAAGAAGTGATTCTAAAGTTACAAGTTTGGGGGGCTCAAAGAATAGTGATTCTATTAACAGATAATCAATCAAAAAGCATTTATTAAGCAGAGACAGGTATTGTGTTAGGCACTGGGGGTACAAAACAAAGAAATGAAACAATCCCTACAGCTTACATTCTAATGAGGGATGCATTAGTATAGGCAAATAGTACATATTAGAATATGTACAGAATAAATCTAAATTGAATAAACAGGAAGTATACAATTCCATGGTAGTTGGGGGGGGGGGAACAGCACTAGCAGGTGAAGAAATTCAGAAAAGCCTTCATGCAGAGGGACTCTATGAGGCAGAAGTAAGGAGGTAGTTCATTCTAGGAATGTAGAAAAGTCAGTGCAAAAGTATGTAGGTAGGAGACATAGTGCCTGTGTGAAAAATAGAGAGAAACGAGCATAGTTTTGCTGTATGCGAAGAGAAAAGGTGTGGAATATCCTGTGAGGCCAGAAAGATAGGTTGGGGCCAGGTCATAAAGGGCTTTTAAAGCTAAACAGAGGAGTTTGTAGTGGCAATAGGAAGCCACTGGAGTTGATCAAGTGAAGAATCACATGGTCATATTTGCGCTTAAGGAAAATTACTTTGGCATCAGTGATTAGACAGATTAGAAAGTCTTGAGGTTGGGAGTTCAATTAGGAGGCTTGTTGCCATAATCTAGGGGAGAGGTGATGAGGTTAGATGTGAGAGATAGTGTGTGAGGAGGAAGAAACAAAAAAATTTGCTGAAGTGATTGCATATGTGGGGTGAGGTAAAGAGCTGAGGATAATGCTGAGGTTGTAACCTGGAGACTCTGCAAGGATGGTAGTGCTTTCAACAGAAACAGGGCAGTTTGGAAGATGGGAAGGTTTGGAGAAGTGGGGAAAGATACTGAGTTTAATTCTGGAAATATTGAGTTTACTTTATCTTTGAGACATTCACTTTGAAACATCCATTAGGCAATTGGTGATATAGGACTGAAGTTCAGGGCAGAGAATGGGGTTGGATATTTGTGTATTTGTGAATCATCTGCATAGAGATAGTGGAGGCCATCACCAGTTATCCTGACCTATGTCATGCCACTGGACTCTGATGGCTCTGGAGAAGAGAACGAGGATGATGACTTTGCATCATTTAAAAACAATTCATTTGGACAAGATATTACCTGCTGTCATTGGTCCCCTTTAAGAATGAAGGATGAACAACAACATAGAGATGGAGAGAGAGAGACAGAGAGAGAGAGAGAGAAAGGGAGGGGAAGAGAGGGGAGTGGAGAGGAGAGGAGACAGAAGAGGAAAGGAGAGAGAAGAAGAGAGGAGGGGAGACAGGAAAGAAGAGAGGAGAGGAGACAGGAGAAAGGAGAAGAGAGAAAAAGGACTTAGCATAGAATCTTGGGTACCACAAGTTGTGATCTGAATAACGAGCCAACAAAGGAATCAGAAAAATTATTGAAATGGTTAGGAAGAAAACCAGGAGAGAGTAGTGTCATGAAAACCTAGAGAGAAGAGAGTAACCAGGAGGAGGGAGTGATCAACCTCCAAAGAGAGGTTGAGAAGGATGAGATCTGAGAAAAATGTATTGGACTTGGCAATTAAGAGATCATTAGTGACTGTGGAGACAGAACAGTTTCAGTTGAGTAATGAATGAGGCCAAGAAACCAAATTTCACAGAGTTGAGAAATGAGAGGAAGTGAAAGCAATACAGAAGGCTTCTTGGAAGAGTTTGTCTGGTCAAGGGAGAAAAGACATAGGACAATAGTCTGAGGGGTTGGTAATGAAAGATCTTTAATTAAGTCTGGGGGAGATTTAGATATGTTTGAAGACAGCAAAGCAGGAACCAATAGATAAGAAGTTGAAGGTTTCAGAAACTGAGAAATAGAGGTTGGAGAAGGGCAGGTTGTGAGGGGACAATGAACCAGTTTTTGACATGATAAATTTGAAGAGCTGGTAGGACATCGTAATGTACCTGTCTGCCATTTAGTTGGAAATACAAGACTTTGGGAGTTATCTGCATAGTCATATTGAAGCCTATTCCACACCATTAGAACACTAAAAAGATTCCTTGTTTTCACATTTCCCTTGAACTGCTTCAGCACTTATCTGTTTTCATGTAATTGTTAGCCTACACTACCTTGAATTGCTGTTTTATTTTTTTATGTATCTGCCTTGTCTCTCCCAGCTGGGACTGTAAGTTCCTTTAGGACAGGGGTCATGTCCTATATTTTATACTTCTTTGTCTCTTACACACTCTGCCATACACAAAGTAGGCATTTAATTCATTTAATTGTTTTTTGGTGGTGATAATATAGCTCTACCTCTGACTCTGCCAGGCATTACTATCTGCATGAATCAGATTAGGTCATCTCCTTTTTCTGGGTCTCAGCTTCCTCAAATGTATAATGAAGATATTGGACCAGATGATCTCTAAAAAAATTTTTCTAGCTTTAACATTCCATTATTTAAAAAGGAGACAACAAAGCTGGAACATTATACTCTATGCAACCTAGGTTAACACCCTCTCCTGGGTTTTAGGTTCCTCCTACAATCCTTTGGTGAAATAAGATTTGTTTCCAGTTTACTTTGCAAGCAGGGGTGGGGATGAAAGCTCTGCCAAAAATGTTGTTTCAGTCTCAGTCTCACTGGATCTTCAAGGGCTTAAAGAGAGAGGAAGTTCATAGAATCATAGGATTTAGAGCTGGATGAGATTATCCGGTTCAACCCCCTCATTTTACAGATGAGGATACTATGTCTCAGGCAGTTCAAACAGGTGGTAAGTAGGAAAGCTGGGATGTAAACCCAAGCCCCCTGATTCCAAAATTGGTGCTTTTCCATTATGGCCCATGGGAGAGAAAGGAGTGAAAGACAGGGGGAGGGGCCATCCCTAGGCTGGTTCAGGATGGTGGTAAATCACTTTGTATGGGTCATCATGCATACAGTATAACCTTTTTATTAAGGAGTCAGGCTAAGATGGACCTCAAGGATAACTTTAAAAGAATTTCTTCTGAATACTCAATTAACAAACATTTGCTGGATAAGCATAATAGTGCATACTCTTCCATGTCCTAGTACTAACGAAATACAAACTTAGACTCTTATTAGTTTGGCTCTCCCATGGAAGGTATTTCCAGGAGATTCACAGAGAGTCTATGCTAGGAGATGGTGACCAAGGCCTCAGGAAGAACTAGTATCTGAGGCTGAATAGTGAACGCTGTGTTGAATAGAGCATTACACGTGAAGACAGGAATCTCTGGATTCAAATCCTGCCTCAGAAATTAGTTGTGTGATCCCGGGCAACGAGCCTGTTTACTCATCTGTACAATGAAAGGGTTAGACTTGATGGCCAGTAAAGCCCCGTCCAGTTCTCAATTTATGATTCTATAACCCTGTGAAATGAGGGAAAGAGGGAAGAAGACAGTGAGAAGCCAGAAAAACAGCAACAAAGCAGAGAAGGGCAAAGAACAGCAAAAGCCAGTAAGCAAAATGGAAGACAGAGGAGTAGCGGACGAGACCACAGAAGAAATGAGGTTTTGACCCCAGTCTGGGCCAGGAAATCTCTGGGTGCTAACTGGCGTCCTTTCCTCCAAGGAAGGGGTAGATCAAATTTGTCACTTCATGTCACAAGGTGAAGCCTGAGGCTGCTGGCAACCAGGAAAGCCCAGTGGACTAAAGGTCTAGGAGGCCCAGGGAGCAGTCAGGCTGAGCGGCAGCCACTGGCACACTCAGGCAATCACCTGCATCGGCCCCATTAGCATAAATCCCATTAGCAGTTTCCTGGCAGAAGCTCAGAGTCTGGGTGAGGGGGAGGAGATGGGTGGGGGCGCAAGCCCGACAAATGATGACTGCAATAATGGGATGGAGGCCAGCATCCAAGGTTTTCTTCCCTCATCCTGCCAAGCTCCTCCTGGAAATGCTGGGTGGTTTGTACCTCTGGATCCCATCCCATCAATTCAGAGGTTTGAAGGAAAAGATTTCAGAAAAATCCCACCCTTGCTTTTACTCTTTCTTTCCTTTGAAGGCTAAATGGTTGGTATAGAAAGTTAAATGGGATTTGCCTGGGATAAAGGTGACCTTAGATAAGTCCATGCAGTAGTTAATTTTATCAAGAGATTTTCTTTTCCTCTCCCCACAATTTGTTCCAAAAGAAAGTATGGAGAGGGGGGAGTTTGTTGTTGTTTTGGTATGTTTTTTTTTTTTGGCAGGGAGGGGTGCATAGGGTGGTAGTGGTAGAAGATTTCTCATTTGATTTATTATTAAGTTGCTGTTTCTTACAGGTCATTATTCACCCACTTCATCCTTAATTCACTGACACTCCACTACTTACCATCAAATTATCTCTTTACCAGCACCCAACATTTTCCCCAAGACTCACCCCTTCCAGGAAACCCATTATTAGAGGGCTCCTGGTTATTCCATTAATCTTTTATTACAGTAACTTCCATTCCCCTCTATTTCTTTCTCCCCAACCCTTTCCTGCATTACTTCTGACCATTTAGAACTTGTGTTTCTGATTTTTGCTTCTTGTATTTCATTGTTAATATCGGTGCTTCTTTTACCTCCTCCGTTAGACTAGGTATAATCTCTAGGTCAGAAGGCCCTTCGAATCCTGGGATAGGACTCTCCATAGGTTGGTCTGGAATGAGGACTGGATAACTGTGCTTAGGAGTGAATTTTGCTCTAGACAATCATTACACCATAGAATGTTAGAACTAGTTTTTTGGTTATTTCAGTTATGTCTGATTCTCTTTGTACCTTCTTTGGGGTTTTCTTGGCAAGGATACTGGAGTGGTTGACCATTTCCTTCTCTCATTCATTTTACAGATGAGGAAACTGAAGCAAATTGGGTAAAGTGACTTGCTCAGGGTCACACAGTTAGTAAAAGTGCTAGTAAAAAAAGTAAAATTCTAGTAAAAAGTGTTAGCTAAAAGTTAGTAAAAAAAAAAAAAAGGCTACCAGACCACTAGGCTGCCCCTTCCTTATTTTTTGTATAAGAATACTGACCCAAAGAGGTAAATTGATCTCTCCAAAGTATGAACAGGGCAGTCAGGGTGCACTACTATCTCTCTTGCTCTGGATGCCATGCTTCTTTTAATACAAGATTAGATTATTTAAGGGTTTTATTTGGTTTTTTTTTAGCAACAGTATTATAATGTTGATGCATACTGAATTTGTAGTCAACTAAGACTCTTGTCTGTCTCTTTAAATGTGCACTGTTGGTTCTTTGAAACTAAAGCAGGATTTTTTTTTTTGTTTCATTTTGTTAGTTTTAGCCCCAGACTTCTAGCTGGTTAAATTCTTGAATCTTGATTCTGTCATCCATCTCATTAGCTATTTCTCACAGCTTTATGTCATTCATGAGTGTGATGAACATACCTGTATGTCTTTTTCAAGTTAAGCATTAGTGCCTACTATGGAATAGGCCAGGGGTGAGGAACCTGTGGTTTTGAGGCCATATATAGCCCTCTAGGTCCTCAAGTGCACCCTTTGACTGAATCCAAACTTCACAATCCAAATCCCCTTAATAAATAGATTTGTTCTGTAAAACTTGGACTCAGTCAAAAGGCTGTACCCAAGGACCTATATGTGGCCTCAAGGCTGCAGGTTCCTCACCTCTGGACTAGGTACTGTGCTAAACTTTGGGGATAGGAAGAAGGGCAAAGGACAGTCCCTATTCTCAAGGAGCTCAGATAAGGTGCGAATGACTATGTTCAGACAAGTTATATACAGGAAGTTGAAAGGAGGCACTAGAATTAAGGGATACCAGGAAAGGCTTCCTGTAGATATCTGGGACTTTAAGGAAGCTAGGTAGTGGAGATGAAGAAGGAGATAGACAGAGAAAATGCCTGGGGTCGGGAGATGAAGTGTCTTAAGTGTGGAATATCAAGGAAGACACTGTCAGTAGACTACGCAGTAAGGAGTGTGTGAGGGGAAATGGTAGAGGGGAGAAGGAAGGCAAAGTACCGGAAGGCTAAAAAGGTGTGTTTATGTTGAGGAGGAGAGAGTAGTTTATGAAAGGCTTTTTACACCAAACTGACAATTTTATATTTGATGCTGGAGATGATAGGGAACCACTGTAGGAGTAGGACATGGTCAGAAGTACACTTTAGGAAGATCACTTTGTCAGCTGAGTGGCAGATAATCTGAACTGGGGAGAGACTTGTGTCAGGGAGACCAACCAGCAGGTGATTGCAATAGTCCAAGAGTGAGATGATAAGGACTGGCAGCCAGGTGGTGCCAGTGTCAGAGGATTTAATGTAATGAGAGACATTATAAAGGTGACATCGACATACCTTGGTGATAGATTGGAAATGAGTAGTGAGAAAAAGAGGAGTTGAGGATAACACCTACATTTGGAGCCTGGGTGATTTAAAGGTTGATGGTACTCTTGACAGTAACAGGGAAGTTAGAAAGTAGGGAGAGCTTTGGGGAAAAAGATAATGAGTTCAGTCTTGGTCATGTTGAGTTTAAGATATCTATGGGACGAGCCAGTTTGAGAAGTCCAGTAAGCCTTAATTGGTAATATGAAACTGGAGCTCAGGAAAAAGGTTAAGAAAAGGTTGAAGAGATCTCAGTCCTTTTCCTTCAATAGTGGTTACAGAACATTAAGATGAGAAAGGACCTTGAGTTGTCTCATCCAGTCCCCTGCTTCCTAAAAGACCTATAGTTGTCCCAATAGCTAAAGCAGACAGTTGGATCTCCAGAGAAGACTGCATAACCTTTGGTTATATATCTCAATGACAGATCCTTCCTTAAAAACTACAGCAGGTAGAAGAGATGAGTGTGTCTAGCCTAAATCCTGATGTAGTTTGTCTGTTACCTCTTGTCTTCTTTTAGTGGAATTAGAAAACTTTGAAGGAAAAAAAACACACTGGAAAAATTACTTCTTTTGAATGATCCCATTGGGAACTGGAGAAAAGTGAATGGTGTCTAGTGTTATCTCCCACACTCTTCCAAACTCCAGTATGGGATTCACAACTATTGTTTTGACCTCGTCTGGATTAATTACCACATTAATTAATTAAGTCCCCCAATTACCTTTAAATTGTTTCTGTATTAAGTTGTGGCATATGATTGTATAGGTGGCGCAGTGAATAGGGCACTGGCCCTGGAGTCAGGAGGACCTGAGTTCAAGTCTGGTCTCAGACACTTAACACACTTACTAGCTGTGTCAGGTCAGCTAAGTGACCTCTGGCAAGTCACTTAACCCCAACTGCCTTGCCTTCCCCCCTCCAAAAACCAAAAAACAAAAATAAAGAGATGACAGTTTAATCCATGGGAGCTGGTGAGGTTGCTAAGTGAAATAGGATAGATGGAGAAGAGGGCCTGGGACAGAACCCTATGGGACACCTATCATTAGTGCGAGTGACCTGGATGAAGATCTAGGAAAGAAGACTGAGAAGTGTTTAGAAAGGAGGAGAACCAGGAAAGACTCATGTCTCAAGAGTCAAGGGCCAACAGAGTATCAAGGAGAAGAGGGTCATTGCTAGTGTCAAAGGCTGCTCAGAGGTAAAAAAAAAATGAGGATTGATAAAAGGTCATTAGGTAAGGCAACTAAGAGGTTATTAGTAACTGGGAGGGGGCGGGGAGTTAAGTGGTGCAGTGGATAGAACTCCAGGCATGGAGTCAGGTAAGACCTCACTTCAAATTCAGCCTGGAACACTTACTAGATATATGACCTTGGATAAGTCGTTTAACTCCACCCCATTTCCTCATCTATCAAATGAACTGGAGAAGAAAGTGGCAAACCACTCCAGTATCTTTGCCAAGAAAACATCAAATGAGGTCATAAAAAGTATGTCTGGAATGAAAAAACGGCTCAGTAGTAACTTTGGAGAGAACGGTTTCAGATGAATAAGAAGCCAGACTGGAGAAAGTTAGGAAGAGGGGGAGAGGAAAGGGAGCCTTCTCAAGGAGTTGATGGTTACAGCCGGAATGCAATGATTAAGGTGGGGTTTTTGGGCATGGGAAGACATGGGCGTGCTTGTAGGTAATAGGGAAGCAGCGAGGCGACTAAGGAGGAAGATCTGCCAAAGAATGCGTATAGAGGGGTTTGCCTTGGCAAGGAAAGGGAGACCGGATAAAGATAGCAACGCTGGTGAAGGTACTCTGGGAAAAGGGCATTGCCTGTCCTGGGCTATCTGGGGAGGGAGAGGTAACAGGAGGGCGCCGATGTCCGTGCTGAGGCGTCTGAATCAAGGCAAAGTAGCCCAGAGGTTGGTTCAGGGCATGGGAAATAGTTCAGTTTGTGAATGAAAGCCATTGGGACCATGCCCGTATTGTCCCCATTTTACAGATGGAGCAGTCTAACTTGGGATCGAATCCTACTCCAGATGGTGGCTGGGTGACCCTGAGTAAACCACCTAATCACTCTGGGCTTCTGTTCCCTGATGTGTAAAACGATGCTCTGAGAAATAATGGCCGATAAAGTCCCTTCCAACTCTTAAATAAATGTGTAATCCTATCAAAACCTGAGGAAGTGCGCAGCTTAAGAGGCTCAGTAGCCCTTGCCCTTAACCAACATGGCACCCCTAACGGTTTTATTAGGCAATACCTTAACTAAAATGGCTGCTTCTCTGGCTTCGTCAGAGCATTGTGCGCAGGACCTGCGCGGCGTGTGCGTAGTGCGCAATATTCGGCAGGGTGGGGGAAGGAATATGTCGGCCTCTGATTGGCCGTTGGAGGATTTCAAATCAGAGCGGGTGGCGCGGCGTCTGGCTGTAGATGGGTGAGGCGCCGTTGGGAAGAGAGCTCAGAGTCGGGGACCTGCAGACCACCCGGTTGCCTCCGTTCAGGCAGGTTTAGTGGTTGGCCAAAAGGGCCGCTCCGCGTGGGCTTTGTGATAATAGGCGAGTAGGCGTGTGTGTGTGTGTGTGTTTGTGTTTGTTTGTGTGTGTGTGTGTGTCTGCCGTCCGAGGGGCCTGATACCCCTTTGGGAGCGGGGGCAGAGGGCTAACCTGGTCGGGCCTTGGGGAAAGGGGTTACGGGGAGGAATACAGGGGGCGTGACGTGGGGTGGGGCGGCCCACGGGCAAGTGAGTCCTAAGGGGTGTTTTCTGGGGCGACTAGGGTACACCAGAGTTGTCGAAAACAATGGTACGTACCCCATTCCCTGCCCACGCACCCCCCCCTTTCCTACGCACCCCCTCCCACTGCCTAGCTTTAGGAGGTGAACGCGCATGCGTGAGGCAGGGTGGGCAGGGGTCTGCGGCGCGCTGCGGGGCAAACTTAGTCATGTTTTCAAGTAGTCGTTGGCCCTATTTTGCAGATGGGAAAAACGGAGGTCCTGAGAAGTTCAGAGGCTCATATGAGGGTGTACACAGCCCTATAAATGGCATAACTGGAACTTAGCCCCAGGGTTCCTTCTGCTATGCCGTTGCTACTTTGTTAACACCACATAACTTGATAGTGGATGCGGTAGTGATGATGACAAAAGCCTCTAGGGTTTGCAAAACGCATGTTACCTCATCTGGTTCTCACAACCACCCCGGGAATTAGGTTCACAGTAGGTGCAGTAGACTCCTAGCCCAGCATTCTTTTGGGGTGGCAGTGTTCTGTTTGTAGGGAGGCTTAGGTGATGACTGTAGCATGTAGGGTTAGGGTTAGGTAGGGCTTTTAAAGGATGTTTTTCTCTTTGAATTACTGAAAGGCTATTTGGGGATGCTTAGGATGAAGTAACTTTAATTTCCCGGGTGTTCAATCAGTCAAGCTTAGTTCTGAAGAAAGAAAGTTGAATTTGAATCTAGAGGACACAAACTCAAATCTTGACTCCGCGGTTTATTTCCTTTGCCATTCTGGGTGTCACCAAGATTTTTTTTGGGAAAGCATAGGAAGATAAAGAATACAAGGCAATCTATATTGGTGAGAGTAAGTTTCACGGAAGAAGTGAGATTTGAAACATTAAGGAATAGGACAATAAGAGAAGCTTTGCATATAGAAGGCTAGTTAAGTTTTTCTAAACAATGGTAATTCATTCTTTTTTTTCACTTCATCCTTTAATTGAAGCAAGTCATTTTACTCCTGCGTATCTATGCAGCTGATAACATCAGTATATATTGGGGGGAGGACCGATTATGGTGGGATGAAGTAAAGAATGTGAATTTTGTGGGGAGAAATTATATTTTGAAATGTTTGTGTGCAGAAAGTTTTGCAAGAGCAGTACTTTGTAGTGAAATAATTTTTCTGGCTAGAGATGGTGCAAATCTACTGCCCCCCTTGGCAACACAGGAGTTCTGTCAGTGATTTTTCTAGGGATTTTTCATATTTCTTTTTGTGACAAGTATTTTCATTTATAAAATTTCCCTCCCCCATCAACCAAACAGGCGTTGGTATATCTAGTAATATGACACCCATATGCATATATTTTTTTTTAAAAAAAACTGATTTAGAAGTCTGTTAATAATGTTGGGGCTGGAGAAGGTTAGGGATAGAGAAGGTGGAGGATAGAAACCTTATCTAGTATACCCCGCAGTTAGATCTATAATAGTCTGTTATTCTGAAGGAGGATGTCTGTCTCTTGGCTGCATGATTGAAATTAAATTGGGGCCTCAAAGCAATCACATCAAGCTGATACTCTTGCATCTTGATGCTAAATTGCTCCCTTAGGGACACTCACAGATTGGGAATCTGTGAAATAGTGACTTCTGCACTGGTAGGGCTTCCCATCAATAAGAGCTGAGATTCTCTAGCACAGTTTTGTGTAAAGTGCTTCACAAACTGATTTTCTAGCTACACAAAGGTATTATTGCAGCCACCTATATAATGAAAGGGAGGGATAGCTTGTTTTACAGCTGTAATGTGATTTTGTTTTTGTTTCCTTTCACATAAACATCTTGGAAATAATATTGTGTACATTGGAGGAGGGGAGGGGATGGCTGAG
Organism: Pseudocheirus occidentalis; assembly: GCA_028646575.1. NCBI lineage: Eukaryota > Metazoa > Chordata > Mammalia > Diprotodontia > Pseudocheiridae > Pseudocheirus > Pseudocheirus occidentalis. The sequence continues at coordinate 217,631,856 of CM053597.1, forward strand.
AAATGAAATACTATTGACTGGAGTGAAAATGATAACCAACAAGAGAATTAAGACCATTTCAACTGATTCTACAGGAGGTGGATAAATTTGAGTTTTTCTGAGTTAGAATTTGACTTTAATATCAGGGTTAACACTGGTGCGGAAATAATCTAAAAATAATTCCTGAGTTCTCTAGAATCTTAATTTTAAAGGTGATAGTTTCTCAACAAAGAGAATATTATTTTGCTAGTATGGTTTTAGGGATTACGTTAAACCTTTGTGAGATGAAGAGCTAAATTTACTGATGCCTCTCCTCTCAGAGACTTAAGTCTTATCTCTGCCAGCTTGTCTGAGAGCCGTGCCAGGTCAGATGTGAATATCTGTTCCTTCTAGCGCAATGTAGTTTTGGGGTAGTGTCTTAGAATGCTCGACTGTAACACAGACTTCTGGTTCTGATGTCGTCTTCTCCCTTTCTAAAAATACATTGTGGGAATTAAGCGGCATGTGCCATATACTGGGACATAATGAAGTAAGCAGAATCAGGAAAACAGTATAATGCAGTGACTGCAATAACATCAAACAAAAGGAACATCCAAAGGAAGCCCAACCCTGTAATTGTCATGACCAGTCTTAGCCTTGAGAAGAAGTCCTCTCTTACTTGGAGAGTGGTCCTTGGTTTAAATGTTTTCATTTCTGTCTGGAAGTGGAGAATCTGTCAGTAGGGGCATTAGATTAGAGTAGGGAGGAGAGAGTACTTTTTTGGAACAAGGAAGTAATGTTTCAAACTAGACTAAGATTGACTTGTAGATGACAGCTGCACATCACGTGGAAATACCTCATGGGCCTTTAGGAATTGGAACTTGGGGAACAGAAGTGTTTGTATAAGATGGATTAGCTTAATTGTTTTTCATTGTTAAGGGGTGACTGAGTTGGGAGTAGGGTATATCCAGAAATAAAGGTGATATTAAAACAAAAACCATCAATAAAGTAAATATTAATCTTTTGTTTTTATATCCCCTTCATTTGTGAATATATTCATATCCTACTCACTACCTTCCCCCAAGAAACTATCCATTTTAACAGTTTTGGAAAATGTGTAGAGAATCTTATACTGCTCAACAAAAACCAACTAACATCAACCAATATGTCTACTGTTCTGTATGGTCCCTCAGCAGTGTAAACCAACAATGGAAGTACATTTTTCTCAGTTCTTTTCCAGGGCCAGGCTTGGTCATTTTAATTAGTATGTAGTGCTTTTTTAAAGTGAGTTAAAATTTTATTTAGACATTTTTAAGGATTTTGTGATACCCCTTTTAGTAACTTGACACATCCTCAAAGGGTAGAGTCAATGTTTAAAATATAAGTAATGTTTGTAAGTTTACGACTCTTATCACCAATACATTATTTCATATCAATAAGTCATATGCTGCCAAATTAGAAACTGTTGGTAGTGGTAACATGCAAACAAATATTTGTGTGTATCTGTTTTGGCAGATAACATGAACTTTATGAGCTTCTAGAGCAGCCAAAGAATATTATTAGAGATAAGATCACCCTAAGAAAAATGTTAAGTAAAAATAATGAGAAAAGTTAAATAACAGTACAAAACCACGTGGCGGATATTTTAGGAAAATTAATCTGATATGTGTATAGGATAGATTAGAAGAGGCAGAGAGTATAGGTGGGATGGCTTTGGCTGCATAGCAGATGTAGGTAATAAAAGACATTTGAAAACAACAAGACTTGGAAGAATCAAAAATAACTACTGTTTTCTAGAATACTTTTGGTTCCACTGATTTTTAAGGGCTAGCATTTACATGATCCTTTTAGGTTTGCAATGCATTTTACATGGGTTATTTCATTTGAGCCTCACAGCCCTGTGAGGTAAGTGCCATTAAATATCCCTGTTTTTACACATGGGGTAACTGATGCTTAGGAAGGTTAAAGGGTCACACAGCTATTAAGTGTCTTTGGTAGGATTTGATATCAAGACTTTGAGAGTCTCAAGTCCCTCAGTCTACTGCACCACCCTTCCTTCTGACTTCTAGTCTGAGTCTATGATTCTGATGAGAAGTGGAGGAGTCAGTAGGGGCATTAGATTAGATTGGAGGAGAGAGTACTTTTTTGGAACAAGGAAGTAATGTTTCAAACTAGACTTAAGATTGACTTGGAGATGACAGCTGAGCATCAAATGGAAATACTTGATGGGCCTTTAGGAATTGGAACTTGGGGAACAGACAGGAGCTGGAGATGAAGATTTTGGAGGTTTCTGCAAAGAAGTGACAGCTGAACGTAAGAGTGAATGAGTTCATTAAGGGGGTAGAGGTAGTGGAGAGAATACTTAAGTATATATAGCTCACATCTGCGTAGGTTTAGAGAGTGCTTTGCAAATACAGTTATCTCATTTAACTTTCTCAAAGGTGGAAACTCTTTCCCCCATTTTAGAGTTTAGGAAACTGAGGTTCAGAGATTAGAAGTATTTGAGATGGGATTTTGAACCCAGTTCTTGACTACTACAATCAAGCTTGTGTGTTGAACCTTTGAGACCATCTGATGTTGGGGAGTATAAACAGGAACAAAGAACAATAATTGAAATATTATATGTTTATGACATATGTACTCTCTGTTTTAAAAAAAATGATTTGAATATTGTGGCTTAACAAAACTGGGAGTTCTGTCTTTGTCCTTTTGAAAGCATAATGCACATATGAGCTGGTAGCACTAGATAATAGAAGAAATATGGACAGTTTTGGCTGAGTAGTTTGGTCTCTCATTTTGTGGATGAGAGGATGCCCTTGATATACATCAAGAAAATAGGAGAGGAAGGAGGAACAGTGGGATAGAAGGGGATTTAACATTTTATCTTTGTTGATGCCATTCGTTGTACCAGTCCCTACTTAGTGAACCATTCTTTGGAATAAAGATTTTAAAAGAGGAAAATGCATTTCAGCACAACCAACACTTCAGGCACATAGTAAAAACTTAAATGCTTATTGACCTCACATATGATAATATATGCAATATTTGATATCCATAATGTAGAATAGTACCCTACTTCTGGCAGGGGCTGGACCATGTAGGGGACCATAGTTCTTCACCTCTGTTGTGAAAGGAATTGCATTTTTTTTTTCAACTTTTCTCCAGGGCAAGCTTAGTAGTATTATTATGCAGCATTCAATATCTTTTTGTTGATTCCATTTACATTTTGTAGTTGTTGTCTATATTTTTTCCTGGTTCTGTTCAAGTACCACAACTTTTGTTTAATCATTTCCCCAATCAGTAAGCAATTACTTTTTTTTCTAATCCTTTACTTCCTCAAAAGATTGCTGGAGTGAAAATATTCTGACCTTTGTCTTTGACCTTCTTGGTCATATATGCTTAGCAAGAGCAATATCTGGGTCAAAGAATACGGAATTTTTAGGCACCCCTAATTAGCATCATTCCAAATTGCATACCAGAATGCTTGCTCCAATTCACAACTCCACCAAGTATGTTAATGTAGCTGTCCTCCTGCAGCCAAGAGGGACATTCTTAAAATGAAGAATCCAGTAATTTTATTGTCAATTAAGAAATTCATCCTAAGAAAGAAGTATTGGTATTTGATTAAACCAATTGGGAAATTGCTTCTCCCACTAAAATTGGCGTGCTAAATCAGTACCTTTGTCCTTCATATAAAATTTCTTGGTCTTTTTGCAAATTGGGTTCTCACTGCCTTCCTTCCTTAGTACTCAAGATGATAGCCTTTGATAATCTCACAGCAGAGCTAGTGAGCAATGACTTCCATTTCTATTGGGATCCTAAAGAAATCTTGTAATTTGAATTTGCTGCGGAGCTTTATGCCTGTGCTTAGGCTACATTTTAAATTATTATTATCTTGTTCTGTCTTGTCACACTGGGGACTGTAGAATTGTTTATTGATTTAACAAAGCTACCACTTGTAATGCTATTTATTCTGCTTTTAGTTTTGTTCTTTACAACGAATATCTTTATAATCTGTTGGCTTGGTTGCTTAGCAGCTTGTTGTGAATATGTAGCATGGAATGGGTAGTTTTCCATTTGGAAAATCTCAGTTGCTGACCCTGAATTTCGGAGATTACTGGGTATACATTTAAATTAAATGCTTCTTCGGTACTAGAATAATCATTGTACAAGACAAGTGAATAGTTTTATTACATTTACCCGACCGTATCTGTCCTTTTGTGGAGTTACCTCTTTTTCCCATTGGCAGTCTTTTTCTGCTATAGAGCTATCAAATCACTAAACTTTCATTACTTGAAGAAAGTCTATAAGAGAAACTATGTATTGTTGCTGTTGTTGTTTCTCTTTTATGTTCCTTATAAGTACCTTGGTTAAACATGGGGCTTCAGTTTATGTTTCTTCTCTTTGACAATTTCCACAGTAGCCAGTTGAGATCTTTGTTGTTTCTATTAAATGAAGACCTTTTTTTTAATTCCAATTTTTCTTGGCTAAGACTTATTTGAAGCAAAACTACTTATATGAACAATGTTTAATGTGGTATCAGCAGGTCTTTGAGGGAAATAGGAAGCCTGAGATTCTTTATATAGAACACAGTAGCAAATGATTTTTCCTTTGCCCTTCTCACTGTGAAGGTGGTGTATTGTCTCTCTGATGCCAGGATGTGGTACAACATAATCCTTTGCCTATACTTAGTATAAATTTATTAACCATAGTCCCCATACGCAGTCCAGCAGAGAGACCTGCATTACAGAAATAATTCTTGCGCTGCTGAGCTGGCGATTTCCCACTTAATCACTCCTGTGACGTCATTGGCACTGTTGGTAGGAAATGTGCTGACCATGTCCTGCATTTTAAAAGCTGGTTACTACAGTGGCACTAACTAAAAAGAAATACAAAGCTTTCAGAGAATGTTAAAGGTCTCCAAAGTCTAGAAAGATAAAATGGTTAAAAAAAAAAATAGACCTGATTTGAAAAACCACATTTTGTAGTTACCTGATCACCTAGTATGGTATCTTTAATTATGTTCTGAGCTCCAGGGTGGAGAAAGGTTGTGTTGTGTATATTGTTTGTCAAAAGGCTTTCTGATAATTTTTAAATCAGTTTGGAAGTATATAATAAAATTCATTCATTAGTTCCAAAGCCCTCCTGTTTGTCTCACTCTGAACTTCTTTGTGTTCTGTGTATTTTTCAAATATTTCATTGGCACTTTTTTTTACATTACTGTGAACAGCTCCTCTATCTCACATCCCCACCCTATAGCCCCAAGAAACCTCAGCCTTTCCTTGTAATAAATAAAATAAATTAAATAAATAAATTAACAAATAAAATAAATTTAAATATGGAGTTGATCTTATCTGAAATTATATATAAAGT
>CM053597.1:217637686-217668886 GCA_028646575.1 Pseudocheirus occidentalis
GTTTTCAAAATCCTTCTTAAGCTCCTCTGTGGCTTGTAACCAGTCCATATTTTTCTTGGAAGTTTTTGGCGTGGGAGTTCTGACTGTGTTGTCTTCCTCCCATTCCATGCTTTGAGTCTTTTTATCCCCAGAAAAGGAATCTAAAGTTGCACTGCTATTTTTGTTTTGCTTCCTTTGCCTGCTCATGTTGCCAGTCAATTACTTGACTTTTAGGTTCAGTAGAACTCTGCTTTCAGAGGGGAGAGCTCTGTTGCAAATTGCTGGGGTTTTGTCAGCTGCCAGAGGTATTAGGAGGCTGCAGTCTCTGCAGCCCCCATCAGCTTTGGCTCACTGTTCACTTACTGTAGGACCACCACCCAAGACTATGATCCTGACCCAGGCAGCTCAAGGCAAGAGCACTTAGCCTCTGAATGGTCACTTGGCCTCCCTGCAATCTGAAGGCTGGGAGGTCTGAAGCAACCAGGTTGGAGGTGGTAGCAGGGCTGCTGCATCTGCTGCTTTCTTGCCCTGGGGGTGGATGGCCAGACCTGCTTTTCTCACCCAGATTTAGCCAAGTTCCACTGACCTTTCACTTTGTCCTTGTTTCTTATAGGTTGATAATTCTGGAAACTGCCACAGCTGTCAGTGAGCCACTCTCCTGAAAACTCCAGCAGCAGCTTGTCCTGGCCACCCCAGGGGGCCAAGTTGTAGTTTCAGGCCAGGCTGGTTTCAACTCCCAGCATGCTGCGATGAGCCCTTCCTGTCTTGCCTGCCAGGCTGCCCTCAGTGGGAACTTTGTTTCTCTGTACTTTTTGTGGGTTCTGGAGCTCTAAATTTTGTTTAAAGTCATATTTTATAGGTATTTGAGGTGGTTATGGGGGCAGCTGAGAAGTTTTCCTGCTTCTGTGCCACCATCTTGTCTCTGCTCTTTACTTGTTTTTCCAATGAGATATTTCACACTGTCTTCTATTTTTTCCATTCTTTTGGTTTTTGTTTCATTGTTTCTTGATTTCTTGTAAAGTCATAAGCTTCCACTTGCTCTATTCTAATTTTTAAAGGAATTTTTTTCTTCAATGAGCTTTTGAATTTCTTTTCCATTTGGCCAATTCTGTTTTTTAAGGCAATGAGTATTGGCTTTCTGTACCTCTTTTGCCATTTAACCTAGCCTGTTTTTTAAGGTGCTATTTTCTTCAGTAGTTTTGTGTGTGTCTCCATTACCAAATTGTTGACTAGTTTGTCATGATTTTCTTGCATCACTCTCATTTGTCTTTCCAATTTTTCTTCTCTCTTACTTGATTTTCAAAACTGTTTTAGAGTGCTTCCCTGGCCTGAGACCAATTCCTATTTTTCTTGGATGTAGTAGTTTTGCCTTTGTTGTCTTCCGAAAGTGTGTTTTGATCTTTATATAATCATAGTAACTTTCTATAGTCAGGTTTTTTTTATTATTTGTCTCTACACTCTATTACTTGACTTTTAAATCTTTGTTAAAGTAGGGCTCTGCTTACAGGGTGGAGGGTAACCTTTCTCAAGCTTCAAGAGTTTTGTGCAGCTATTTTTAGAGATACTTCTAGGAACCTGTAACTTTTCAGTTCCTCCAAGGTTATATGATCTAAGAAAAGGTGTTTACTACTCTCCTGGACTATGTTTTGCCCTGGAACTGTGAAGAGCAGTGGTTCTCAACCTTCCTAATGCCATGACCCTTTAATATTCACATGTGGGCGTATCTGTATGTGGGCAGACTGGCCTGGAGACAGATAGAGAAGCAGTATCTCCATTCCTAAGACCATTGGAAATATGTGTTTTCCGATGGTCTTAGGTGACTCCTGTGAAAGGGTTGTTCAACTCCCAAAAAGGTTGTGACCCACGGGTTGAGAACTGCTGGTGAAGAGGGTCCCTCCTCCACTGATATCACAAGTTTTGCTACGCTAGTGCTCCTCCAGATCTAGGTGTGGGCAAAGAAACAGAGTTTTGCTTCAGTGCTAGCAAAAAGACCCTTAGACTTATTAAAGTTGAACTGTTTACATTTCTACTTTGAAAAATGGTATTTGTAACTCATGAAACCTTTCTCACTTTTAGGGTAGTTGTAGGGAATTTTTAAACACACATGTACATATATACACATACACACACATATAGACAGAGTAAACAGGGTGGGTTGAATATGGAGGGATGATTTCTAAAAAATAAAATTAAGGGGTAAGAGGAATGTACTGGAAGGAGAAAGGGAGATATAGAATGGGGTGAATTATCTCACATAAAAAAGGCAAGAAGAAGCTTTTACAGTGAAGGGGCAGAGGGGGAGGTGAGAATGAGCAAACTTTACTCTCATCTTAAGGAATAACATACACACTCATTTGAGTATGGAAATCTGTCTTACTCTACAGGAAAATAGGGGGTAAGGGGATGAGAAGGGATGATAGAAGGAAGGGCAGATTGGGGGAGGGGGTAATCAGAAGTATACACTTTTGAGGAGGCACAGAGTCAAAGGAGAGAATAGAATAAATGGGCTACAGGATAGGATGGAGGAAAATATTGTTAGTCTTTCGCAGCATGATTATTATGGAGGTGTTTTGCATGACTACACATGTATAGCTGGTGTTGAAAGCCTTCTCAATGGTGGTGGGTGGGGAGGGAGAAATGGAGAGAATTTGAAACTCAAAGTTTTAAAAAGGAATGCTGAATATTGTTTTTACATGCAACTGGGAAATAAGATACACAGGCAATGGGATATAGAAATCTATCTTACCCTATAGGAAAATAGGAAGGGATGGGGATGAAAGAGGTGGGGGAGATAGAAGGGAGGGCAGATTGAGGGAAGGAGTAATCAGAATACACACCATCCTAGAATGGGGGGAGGGGAGAGATGGGGAAAAAATTTGGAACTCAAAATCTCGTAGAAGTGAATATTGAAAAATTAAACGAAATTAATACGTACATATGTATTTTTTAAAGGCCCCTGTAATCTCCTTCTGACCTGTCATCCAACCCCCTTATTGCCTGTTGGCTGAGAGCTCCCAAAGCAACCACTGCTGCTGCTTATTCAGTGACTCCCAAGGCCTGCTCCTGGCTCGCTGGGGCTGGGGCTGTGCTGGTGTGGCCTGCACTCCTCTCTCACATAGGTGTGACAGACCCTTCCTGCTGACCTTCCAAGTTGTTTTTGGCGTCTGTGGGCTGAGATGTCTGGAAACTTCCACTGCTGCCAGTGATTCAGTACCCTGAGGACTGCTCCAGGTTTGCTAGGGCCCCATCCATACTGGTGCAACCCATGCTGGGCTGCACTCCACTCTCACACAGGGGCAACAGAGAAATTCCTGCTGACCTTCCAAGTTGTCTTGTGCTAGAAATTTGTTTCCCTCCATCTTTTTGTGGGTTTAGCTGCTCTAGAATTTGTTTAGAGTAATTTTTAAAAGGTATTTGGAAGGGTGTGGGAGGAAAGCTCTGGTGAACCCTTTCCTTTATTCCACCATCTTGGTTCTGTCTCCAGACAGCTTTAGTTTCTAAAGAGAATTGAGATCCAGAATGGCAGTGACAAAAACAGTGCTAAGGTTTCCTGGAAGAGGTAAACCTGAAGGCAAGGAGACCCATGGTCTTGCTGCTAGAGTAGGCTGTAATTTCTTATGATAATACAAAAGAAGTGGCCCAGTTATCATTACTTTTTCTTATCATCCTCAGTCTGCTTCAGGGCAGAGGAAGAGAAAACAGGACACTCAAGACATATCTAAATAAGTACATATTAGTTCAAGGATAATGTGACTGCAGCCAGACAGGGTTTGGGAGAATTTCACTGAAGAAAAGACCGCCAGCAGAATTATGGAGAGAAGGAAGAGTTGAGTTGGCACTTAGACAAATCACAGTGAGGCCTAGAGCCAAAAGAGCTTGACTAGAGCCAAAGACCAGGTTGGGAAAAGCCAAACAAACAAAGAAACAAACAAAAAACCCAAAACACACAACAAAAAACCCCAAGGGTAGAATGGAGGTTTGAAAAACTGGAATTTCATAATTCATAACATGCTTTAAAATGTAATGTTATCTATGTTTTAATGTTTTTAGTTATTTTGTCAAATGTTTTCTAATTACATTTTAATCTGCTTTGAGCTGCACTCAGGAGTGTTTCAGACTGCATATTTGCTACTTCTGTTCTAGAAGACCTTCCATCATTTACATGATTTTAGGGCTATCAATAGACAACCCTAATTTTAGGAATACGGGGCCTGGCACAGGAAGCACTGGAAAAGAAAAATTAAAACAAAGATTACCACTCTCATCCCTCCCTCCTCATCCCCAATCAAGTTCTTGGGAATTATAGAATATTGAGAGGAGCTAAGACAACATATTCTAGGAAACCTTCTACCCTAAACTGCAAACCCCCATCAGGAGGGATTCCAGGTCTGTGAGATAGGTGATGACAACTCTTGTGTTCACAACGAGTCTCTGGATGTAAGTGACTGAGAAGAATCTGAATCAGGAATACCAGAGGTATAGCATGGATGACATTTCCAGCAGTCAGTGATCCTCATCACAGGTCAGGGTCATTTGTAAGGAGATGATGTCATTGCCTTCTTGCATTCAGCCCTGTTCCCATTGCCAGAGTAGATACTGAGAACTGACCTTTGCCTCCCCTTACCCAATTATTACCCAGTCTACCAGCCAGGGGTCCTTACGGGAGCAGGGGCACAGAAAAGGGTAGAATATCTCATCTTTTCCTCTTTAGAAACCTCTGCTGAAGGATTACATTCCCTACCCCTTTCTTTTTTTCTTTTAATTTATTTTCATTTTCAACATTCACTTCCATAAGCTTTTTAGTTTTACATTTTCTCTGCTTCTTTCCCTTTACCCCTCCCCAAGACAGCATGCAATCTAATAAATGGCCTACGTATACATTCTTATTAAACATACTTTTATATTAATCATGTTGCAAAGAAGAATTAGAATGAATGGGAGAAATAACAAGAAAGAAAAAAAGAACAAATAGCCTGCTTCAAACTGCATTCAGGCTCCAAGGTTCTTTCTCTGGATGTGTAGAGCATTTTCCATCATGAGTCTTTTGGAATTGTCTTAGATCTTTGCATTGCTGAGGAGAGCTAAGTCTATCAAAGTTGGTCATCACACATTGTGGCTGTTAGTATGTAGCGTTCTCTTGTTTCTGTTCACTTCACTCGGCATCAGTTCCTGTAAGTCTTTTCAGTTTTTTCTGAAGTCTTCCTGCTCATCATTTCTTATAGCACAATAATATTTCATTACCTTCATATACCACAACTTGTTTAACCATTCCCCAAATGATGGGCATCCCCTCAATTTCAATTCTTCTTTACCACAAAAAGAGATGCTATAAATATTTTTGTACATGCCCCATGCCCTTCTTCTGAATGAGCTGGGTAAACAGTTTCATTTTCCATCTCATGTCAGAAATGAAGCCACCTCCCAACAATGTAGCACCTTTTGATCCTCCAACTATTCCCTAAGAAGTTACCCAATGACCATCATTCACTAGACTGGCAGCAATATAGAAGGACTCCATCAGCTCTAGATTATATTAAACAAAAGGTTCCACTGGGTCTACCTTTACCCATCCAGGTGCCCATTCTGCTGGATCTCTAATGTCTACTCTACTAAGGCCTGAGCACTTCCTTCCCTCTCCAAAGCTGGTCAGGTCGCTACTGGGACCTGAACACAGCCCCCCTGTTCTGCTGAGAGCTAACCTGGCTCCTTGGCATTTCTGACTCTTTGTACCTAAGCCACCAAGAAGCTATGTCAAGGGCCTGAGCCACAGTCCTCTGAGTCAATTAAGCCCAGAAGGCTGCTTCAATAATTTTAAAGAAAAAATTAACATGACAGATATTCTGCCATAGGTCTCTTTCAGATATGACAGCCTGGCAGACCAAAACAAACAAACAAACAAAAAGCTCATGCTGAAACTATTTGACTGAACTATAAAGATGAACAGGGCTGATGGGTCAGAGCTCTAAACAGTAAGAGAGATGCTAGAGGAGGTGGGATTTGAGAGGACATGTTCTAATCCCTTAGATTCCACAGCTAGAGCAACTCTAGAAAGCATAGGGAAACCAGGCCAAGTGAGTTGACCTCACTGAGCAGAAAGATGAGCTTAAGTTATAGTTTAGTTCTAGGCATTAGCAATGAGAAGGAAAAGCCAGGGGCTAATCAAGATGAAGCAGCGACTAAGTCATGCTTGCCTTGGGCTGCAGGGGGTCAGCATAGTAGAGGCTTATAATCACTTCTCAGCAAGAGGCATCTGTGTTGAGGTGCAGCCACAGGCATTTATCAAAAGAACTTGGGGGAGGGAAAAGAATGAGGATTGGTGGGAGTGGGGAGTCCAGCAGCTTTAATTAACAGGCTGTAGTTAACAAGCAGAATAGGAAGAGAATGAAAAATGATCTTTTAGAGCTCCAATTGAATCAGGCAATGGGGAAAGAGATACTGGATTGAAGGAGGGAAGCAACTAGCTCAAGTCAATGAGCCTATGTCCTTAGGAAGAGGTGGGAGGGGGGCAGGAAGACTGACCACCTAAATGGATGGACAGACCTGTGACCTAAGGAAAAAGTCCACCCTTCACCTGTCCATGTCTTCTAAGTAGAACAGGCCAAAGAGCCAAACAGATGGTGACACCAGGTTATATAGAAATTATCCCCACTTTCCTAGAGGCAGTTGATTGTCACTGAGACTACGAGTCTTCTCTTTTCTCCACAGCTGGAGGAAGGATCTCTTGCCTGGAGTCTTCTAATCAACTAAGGTCCTTGGACATAAGCAAATACAAGACAATGATTTCTTTCAAAAGAAAATAATAGTAGTGACTGTTCATATCAAATGGGCAATCACTGAGGCTACAGCTAAAGAGGTAAGTGAGATACTTGGCAATTAGGATAGGGTAGTGCCCTTGCGGGCCAGAGTTCCTCCAGAGAAGAAACTGACATTGAGAAAGGCACCCCAATTGAATAGATCTGAGCATCATAGTTATGACACTGTGGAAGCATCCCTTTCGATCCATCTCCTCCTCCTGGGGAGAACATGATCCCTACATGGGGTCAAACAACGATTCACTCAGCCTAGTACTGCCTAATAATTATAGCAGAATGTTGGAGGGCATGACAGTCCGTGATATGTTGATCTTTATTGTTCATGATTAATTTTTTATCTTTATTCTTCTAGGTCCATTGTTTATTCTCAGAATGTGAGTTTTTGATTTGCTATTCAAGAAAGTACTCCTGTTTACATGCTTTAGAGAAGTCCCTCATTCTAATATTTAGTGACAAGTTTGAAATTCTAATTTGAAGTTCTAATTCATACTACTCAGATCCTCCACTGTTCACAGTCTAGGAGTTGACAATCTATGGCAAAAGCAATTCAGGAGGGGATTTTCCACAAAAATCTATGAGGAAAATTGCAAAGTAAGTGAAGTTTCAGTGGAGAGTTGGTTCTGAGCTGTGGGAAGTTTTCTCTGGGACTCTTCCTCCCTCTCCCCTGATTCCAGTCAATCCCAGAAAAAGGGTAAAGAGGTTGGTTTTCCACTCCTGGAAGGCTGTTATATTCTGTCTGCAAAGTAGGCGCTAATCTGCATTGATAAGGGAAGCTTCTTCACTTGAATTTCCCTCTACAAAGAAAATCAAAGATATGGTCCAAAAAACTCCAAATAGGCTTAAAAAATCAACTGTAAAAGTACAGGATATCAAAGTGGTTTAACAGCAGGTCATTTGAAAAAGACCTCGGGGTTTTAATTGACTACAAACTAGTTCAGTATGTCAACATTGACGTTGAAAAAAGGCTAACAATCTTAGGCTTAATGTTATGTTCAAAGCAAGAAAGGTAGGAGGTGAGATCATCCCCATTGTATTCTGCATTATCAGATCACACTTGGAACTCACCATAAATTTGTGCTCAGGTTTTGTATAAAATAAGGAACTTGGGGCAGAGGAAGCCAACAAAAACCAGTGTTTACAAGAAGACTCAGTGAAAGAAACTAGGGATGCTTAGCCTAGAAAAGGTTTCTTTTTGGAGGGAGGAGAAACATGACTGTTATCTAAAAGTATCTAAAAAGACTGTCAAATGGAAAAAGGACAGAATTTGCTGTCTCACCTCCAAGGGAAAAGCGAGAATCAAAAAGTAGAAGCCATAGTGTGAGATTTAAGCTCAATATAGGGAAGAATTTTCTAATTAAAGCTGTCTAAAAATGGAATGGGCTTTGTCCTTTTCATGAGTTTCCCCAACAATGGAGCTTTCCAATCAAAATAGACAACCACTTGTCTAGAATGAAGGGGGGAAAAAGATAGAGGGCAGGACAAATAATTAAACTTTAACATAGTTCATTCCAGGTTCACTCCATAGTTCACACCATAGGACAAAGCCCAAATGGAGGGTGGTCTCTGGGCTCCAGCCTTATTTCTTCTCTAAGGAAATGAACAGAGGATGCCAGTGTCCCCCAGTTATACAGTCTACTTCCCAGGCACCTCAGCTATCAGAGTTTCCAATTACCTGGGCCATATCTTACTTTGGACAGCTTTCTTTTTCAGCCTTTAGCTGCTGGCTCAGCACACTCGCCTTCCTGATGTGGAATCCATCTGCTGCAGTGTTCTGCTCAGAAGAGACAACAGATAACCCTGCTTTTCAGGACAAAGGTAAGAAAACCAGTCAAGCTAGTGACCACAATTCTCAGGTTCTGGGAGTTTCCTCTTTGTGAGAGGGTAAAGGCCTGCCTTTACCTACCCCCTAAGTCATCTTCCAGAGAACCTCCAGCATCGTTGTCAGAAGATGAAAAGATTAGTTATTTCCTCCTAATCGGGTTTAGACAGCTCCGTTAAGCTGCTGGCTGCAGGCAGTGCCTGTTAAAGCAAGCAGCTGGAAAAGGCTTAGCCCTTTAATGCCAGCAGCTGTATTACTACAGTGTGGATGCTCTGCTGAGAGGCTGGACTCTGTCCAGCAGCATCAGGCATTTAGCCCCAGTCAACGTGTATTAACCTGGAAGGAGAGAGCAGCCAGCCCTTTCGGAGAATGGAGAATTTTCGTTTACGTCACCTCCACCCCTAGGCTTTGCTTTGGAGCGAGGAAAAATAATCCTAGATCATTTTTTTCCCTCTCCCATACTTAAATGAGGAAAACTGAGCAAACATCATCCACATAGAGGCAGAACTCTCTGTGGTAGGAGCTGTTTCATCTTAAAAATCTGTTTTTTGTCTGTTGTCTATTGACAGATTGGTTTGTTAGAAGCTTACACAGCAAACGCAGACCTTTCACCCACTATCCTAACCTCCTCTATTCACCTCCCTTCCTTAAGGCTGGTTTCTTCCTCTCCCTTGGTCCCTCAGCCTTCTAAAGACTAAAATATTCCTCTGATTGTCAGAAACTGGAGAGGGGGAGGGAGATGGGAGGAAAAGACGCAGAATAGAAATTAAAAACAGGCTTTCCTGACCCCCCTTCACCTTCTCCTTAATTCAGCCTGCCTCTCTTTAGATAGTACCAATCTCTTAGGCTGATAGAGACAGCTCAACAGTCCTCAGAAAGCCCTGGCACAGAGTAAGCTACTGAAGAGAGATCACTCAAAGACTTCTTACTCAAAGCCAGATGGTGAGCATGAGACAGGGTAAGAGCTAATGCCACTCAGGGGGAAAGCCAATAAGCTAATCCGCTGACACGTTCTAGAAGCAGCCTGATGGCTTTGGCTTAGAGGCTCATCTGCACTTGGCTCTAGCCTTGTGTGGCATACAGGGTACACAGAAGTGACCACAGAATCCTACTGGCAAGAAGGCACCATAAACACTCATCTAGTCTTCATAAAGGGCCATACCTAAACCAGCCTAGACAGGAACACCATTTGTTATTACTATTTGTTTGTTTAAGGGAGACTATGGTCTCCCTTGGTTCTCAATCTTAATGACAAATAACCATCACTTATCATAAAAATTTTAACTGCTCTATGTAATGAGCCCAGCCACTACCTAGAGAAAACAAGTGGGAAACTAAATGACAACATAATCAGAAAAAATACAAATTAAAATAACACCTTAGGAATGGTTAAACAGAATCGTAGTACATGAATGTAGTGGAGTATCACTGTAGCTACTAGAAACAATGAATATGATGACATATAAACAGATGCAAAGTGAAAGACAGCCAAAACATACAGAATGACTACAATATAAATGGAAAGAGTAACAACCACAAAACAATTGAAAATGAATGTTGCAAATTATAAACAATTAAAATGGCTGGAAGAGACATAAGAAGCTCCCATGCCATCTCTTGCAGAGACGGAAGGTTCACAAGTGTTGCACATCACACATATTTCGATTTTTTGAGGTACTGATTTTTTCCTTTTTCTTTTTATATTAAATTACTCTTTAGGAAAAGCAAGAGCTATAATGGGGAAAACTGTGGTGATGTAAACAAAAATCACAAACATTTCTAAAATTAATTAAAAATTAGAAATGAATGTTGCAACATAATGACCAAGCTTGGTCCCCAGAGATTTGAGAGGTTACCCTCCCTCACCTGCTCCTCTGCAGAGGTGAGGGTCTTTGAGTATGGAACAATGCACATAATATCAGACTTTTGGGATGTGTTGATTGCTTTTGTTGAATTTTTTCCTCTTCTTTTTAAAAAATTCTTTGTTATAAGGGATGCCTGTCTTGTATCCTCAGAGAAGAAGAGAGAGAGGGATAAAGTGGTAATTACAGGTGGTATAAAGACAAAAGATATCAATAAAAATGTATTTTTTAAAGAAAAAAAATCAAACATCTCATACTTTTTTAGCAAACATGCTAAAAGCCAGGAAAACTCATTAATGTAAGGGCAGTGGGGCTATTCACCGTTGGTGAAGTTGAGAATTAGTTCAGCCATTTTGGAAAACAACTTGAAATTACACAACAGTCACTAAAAATGACTTAGCTTTTCTCAGCAATACAAGATCCAAGACAATTCCAAAGGACTTATGAAGAAAAATGCTATTCATCTCCACAGAAATAATTGATGGAGTCTGAATGCAGATAGGACCATACTTTTTTTTACTTTCTTTTTTTTCCCCAGGTTTTGGTCTGTGTTTTCTTTCCCACCATGACTAATGTGGAAATATTTTGCATGACTGCACATACATAACCTATGTCAAACTGCTTGCTTTCTCAGTAGGGGGTGAGGAGTGGGGGGAAGGAGGGAGAGAATTTAGAACTCTAAAAAAAATTGTTTTTACTTGTAATGGGGAAAATTTTTAAAAATAGTCACTAACTCATTCATATCATTCGACATACTGATAGATGTATACCCTAATGAGGTCACTGACAGCAAGAAAAGACCCATATATACAAAAACATTCAAGAATAGTAGCATTATTTCTGGTAAAAATCTGGAAACAAATTCCCAATAGGGAATGTACTGTGGTCTATTAACATAACAATATTACTGAGTCATAAGAAAAGGCAAATAGGAAGAATTCAGAGAAATATGAGAAGACTCCTATGAAATGATACAAAATGAAGAGCCTGCAATGCTTCAGGTGATTGCAACAATGTAAATAAAGCCAAGAATGAGGTCTTCAAGACTCTGGTCAAACACAACTGATGTTAGTGTATCACCAAAATTAAAAGTTCTGTTTCTCCAAGAGCTCTGCCACAGTAGCTCAGCCGCTGTTTCACCTTAGAACTCACTTCAGTCACAGAGTTCCTGTGCCCTACAAAATCCCTCTGCTGGGCTGGCTCCTTAATCCTCGTCTGTTCCTTTTGGAGCCTCCGTTTTGGGGATGTGCCTAGCTTGGTTATGCTTCATTCCCCTCTGGGCTGTGCTTCTAAGGACTTCACCACGGCGCCCCCTCGAGGGTGCCCCTCAGGGACTGGTTCCCTTTTTTATGTGCAGTCTTCTCCTATCAGAATGGTAACCTCTGAAGAGTGTGCCTATATGTGTGTGTATATATGTGTACACACACACACACACACACACACACACACACACACACACACACACACGCACGCACATATTTATCCCTAGTGGTTGAGAGTGTGTGGAACATAAGCACTTAATAAATTCACTTACCTACTTGGCATATGGCAGGCATTTAATATTGCTTAACAATTCCTTTTAATTAACACAGCTATGAACTTTTCAGGAATGTTGTTTTGTAAGTTGACTTCTTGGGGAATAGGATAAAATCTGTCATATTTCCATATATTTTGTCCTTTAATTGCAGGTAAAGCTCCATACAGGCTATAGCCCTGGTATTTAGGGCACTTTACAATCTGGCTGCACTTGAGCCTTATTTCATATTAATTCTGCCTGAAGTAGTTCGTTTGGCCAGCACACAGCTATTCCCTAAGCTATTCTGCCTCTTACCTCTGTGCAGTGGGATAAGCACTGTCCTATGCCCAGAACGTACTCTCATCTCCTTCTCCAAGAATGGCAATATCCCCGCCACCCCAGCTGACTTCTTTCTCTGCTTCTGCTCCCCAGCCTTCTAATGACTAAAACATTCCTCTGATCCTCAGGACGAGGTAGGCAGTTGGGGTTGGATGTGAAGAAGACATTGGATAAAAACTAAACTGGGCCTTCACAAATTGCTTTCACTTCCTCAGTCCTTTCAAGGTTGAGGTCAGGTAAAAGCTCCCCCTCCCTAATCCCCCCCCACCTCTCCCCAAATTGTTAATACTCTTTCCCTCTTCAAATTACTTTGCATTTTTAAGGATACCTATCTGATTCTTCCCTCTCTCCCCATGTCCTCATAGAAAATAAGCTATAAAGGTCAGTCTCACATTTGCCTTTGTGTTCCTACAGAGCAGACCCACAGAACATACATCTTGGATAGTTAGGATAGCTGGACAATGAGCCAAGACCAAGACTGAAGGGGAGGGAGGAGAGCTGGATTGTCTCTCAGAAATAGCACTATCTTTTAATAATGCCAGGCTTCTCCCTGAAACAAGAGGTCCTTCAAGCACACACACTCACCTTCCCACACTGGTTTTCCAGCAAGAATGAGAACGTGGCACAGTGAATAGAGCACTGGCCCTGGAATCAGGAGGACCTGAGTTTGAATCCGGCCTCATACACTTAACACAAAAACTAGCTGTGTGACCTTGGGCAAGTCACTTAACCCCAATTGCTCTCCAAAAAAAAAGCTTAAAAAAAAAAGAAGGAATGATAAGCCACAAGAGCTATACAGTAACAAAAATAACAACCAGGTTTACTATTTCCTAGTCTTGGCTCACTTTAAATAGTTGATCCTTTCTCTTTCTGCAAAATTACAAATGTCTTTTATGGGGAAAACAGGTAGCTCTGGCTATCATACCATCTACAGCTATATGAGTATTCACTGTATGCGTAACACACTATCATCCTGTAATTTGCTGAAGCAATTTCCAAGGTTTTAGGAGCAACTGGTTCCTAAAAAATGAACATTAAATTCACCATCCCAGATACAGATAAGAGTGTATGGCTTTTACTTGGTCAAAAACTAAAGTAGATCACAATTAATTCTTAGAAGTGTAACAATCATCATTTGTCTTTACGGTTAACTGTGGGAGGTAAGGAACAAGAAATGTCATGAAATATGCATCAGAAATTGGTCAGAGGTGAGGGGTGCTGTGTTGCTGAACAACCTCCCAGCTCCTTTTAGACCAGGTGATTGTATGGAAAGGGCAAAACTCTCATAGACTACAAGGTTATTCCAACATCAAGCTTGTATTTTGCTTAGTTAAATGAATAGAAACTATCAACAAATACAGCAAAGAGGTATAAGTATCTAATAAATTAGACAAATTAAGCTATTCCCATTTATTTACAAAACACATCGGCAACAAGGAACAATTTTTTTTAAACCCCCACCCCCCTCCCCCAGCTCAATCAGTGACCAAGTTCTTAAGTGGCTATTTATACTAAAAACACGACGAATGTTACCAAACTTTGGTGACTTAAAAGCTTCTTGTTCAAGTGGCTGGAGAAGGAGTCATCACACCATTATCATAAAATCACATTTATCAAGAGCCTACTGTGTGCACACTTCTAATATGGGCATTAAACTTTGTACCAGCCTCATTTCTCAAACCTGGACTGTTACATTCTGAACAGTCATGCTCAGACTCGAACATAAAAGCTGATTTGAGAAAGACTCCTCTGTTGCTATTATAGCAATGGGTCCCCCCAAAAGCCTCTCCAACAGGAAAAAAGCACATAAAGGTTGAGAATGGTTTTGCACTCATGAAAAGAAATACAGCAAGTCCACCATCTGCTCCCTGTACTCACTCAGCAACGTGAGTTGCGTATGCAGCTTGCTTCTCATCCTAACAATGAAAGGACAAAGCCTGCCAGAGGTCTGGGGTTTAGCCTTTGGCCAAAACTGACCCAATCTATGGCAGATTAACCAAATAGTTGTTAGACATCATTGGTCTAAAACTCAGACTTTTGCCTAAGAGAACAAAATCCCACAGCACTTTCCAGAAGTCTTTTTTCAGCTCTTTTTAGGAAAGGGCTTTGGGGACTCTACTATAAGAAACAGGGCCCAGTGAGTTTAGTTTCTCCAAGAAACAAAGTAAACAACAAATAACAAAAAGCAAGTCCCACCACTGAATCAAACTACACAATGCCCACTCAGGTAAGTGAACATCAAACTCAGTTGCTTAAAAAATTGCTACCAGAATACAAGGGTAACAGAGCAATGCTTTCAAGATCCTGTTAACAAACCTGCAGTAAAGTTAGGGTAAAAAGGAGGCATCAACATGGCATGGGTATTAAAGACAACTAAAAAAAAAAAAAAGAAAAAAGAAAAAACGGGACTTCCCTCACACTGATCTCATAGTAAGAATGCATAATTTTCAGTCAAGCAAGTCCTTAAAGGCCTATCTGTTCCACATTATGTAAAAACTTTTTAATCTTATTTTTACTGCTTTTACGTCACACTCATTTTCAAATATATCCCTTCCCCTACCACTTCCCCTGTTTATTACAAAGATTAAAAAGGAAGTTCAGCAAAATTAAACAATATATCAACCAGGTTGACGGTATAGACAATATTCCACACCCGTTGTCATCCCACCTCTGCAATGAGTGGAAGGAGGTACATTTTCCCAACTCATTTCCAGGGAGCATGTATTTCTAATATGCTGAGAAAAAAAAATATTTTCATAGCTAAAGCCGCTGCCTAACTCAAAAGTTGAGCAACTGGCTGCCAACATTTGACACACAGGTCCATTTCCCTTTTGGTTAATGGGCCATCAGTTTCTAGATAGGGTAGTCTTGCCTTTACTAACATTACACAATCCATTTACTCCTTCTACATTAGTGACTTAAAATGCACCTTGGGGAGATACCACAGAACAGCAACCGTGGACTCTGGCCAAATCTCTTTGCTAGCTAAGACAAAAGAAAAAAAAAGTACTTAGGACAAGAAGAGGGAGGGGAATAACTAAGAGAGGAATAAGGGGAAGCTAGGGGCACGTCTGTTATCAATTCACCAAGGCAGATGCCTCTCATGCTGTGAGAGCTACCACCTCCTGGGAAAAGAGTCAGGAGGCTGCTTCTTTTCTCCACAGTTACATATTAAGTCTGCAACTGTTTATGTTCAATCTCAGATACATTCTGTTCACTGGTCCAGAGTTCCAAGCGCAGGTGCCCTCAGTTAATCATCCCAGCTTACTCCAGAGTAGTTTCTAGCAGGAAAGATGTTCCCAGGCAGCAAGACTGGGGACTTTTTTTGATCGGTACCATTCCAGCCCCTAAAGATTTGCTCAAAGGTTTGTGTTCTTTTTAAAATGAAAGGTGTTTCTCCAAAGAGCAAGGCAAAGCTGAGTTCAATCATGGAACAAATCTAGGGCTCACATTTGAATTAACTGTGGCCAAATAGTGAAGAAAAACCTAAATGGTGGAGATAGGGAAGTGGAACAGGGAGGAATAAAACTGGATTTTATTAACAGATTCAGAACAATATGTAAAGAGACTTTTTATAGAAAAAGGCTTTTAAGAGGAAAAAAAAAAGGTAACACATATAGCAGAAATCAGAGAGGCACTCTTTATGGGGTCAAAGCATCGGAATCAAAGTAGGTACCCAACTGGAGAATGATCAAACACACTGTAGTACACAAATGTAATATTGCTGCACTCTAAGAAACAATGTGGAGAATTCAGAGAAGCAGGGGAGACTAACAGAATTAATGAATTATCGAGTAAATAGAAACACAACGACCACCACAACTTCAGCGAGGGAAAAAACAACACAAAAGAAAAAACATAAAATGAATGCCACATAATTATGACCAGTTGGCCCCTAAAAGAACATGGAATACTGTGAACTTTGTATGGCATGGCTGATATAGTTAATTGTGATGAACAGCTTTGTTTCAAGAAGCAGCTCATCGGAGAAGGAGAGGAAAGAGGGAAGAATATATTTGGAAATGAATGTGATGTAAAAATATGAAGCTATTAATAAAAATAAGATTGAAATTGTTCATTGAAAAAGGAGGCTTTGAAAGTATTTGCCAGGAAAATAAACAAACTATATTCATAATGAAAAAGCAGTTTACTTTTTTCAAAGTTATCATTCCAAATATCTGAGTTTGACAGACAAGGGTCAGTACAGTTTCTGAGATATGGATACAAAACAAACCATTTTTACAAATACTGGGTAAGGTCTTTTGAAGAAAAACACTAGGGATATATACATGTTCCAGGGGCAAATCCCAGCATCCAAAAAGTGCAAAAAAAAAAAGCCCCTAAACCCTAACGACCAGTGCTTACTCCATCATGTAAAGCTGTGATAATACTCACTTTAAATTCTACTTTCTTGACTATTAGGTAAGGACACCCAATAAAAAGTTTATCAACCTTCAGAAATGAGGTTCCTTTATACAGCGTGATGGTCAAGCACCAGCAGAAATTCATTTTTAAAAACAGACTGGCTTTGACCCCAGCTAATGGAAACTTCCAGTCACACACATGGCATAAATATGAGCTTTAGTATCATATTTACCAGGTTGTGTCCACTTAATATCAAGAGCTAATCAATTCATGTTAAGCCGAGCATACTATATTTCTAACTGGCACACCAAACTATCATGTTTAAAATGGAGTTAGGAATAGTGGTAAAGGAAATTTTAATGTTTGCTGAAGCTGACATGAGATAAGTCCTTTATCCCTCCTCTCCCCACCCCCCTGCTTTCATTTTCCACTAAGACAAGCGAGTCTTGCCAAAGAGATGGGATTCTTGCCACTACCACAAGGAAATACCTCTTAAAAAAATCTTTGGGACACCTGGGTCATTTCATGGGCAGCATTTAAACTTCAAGCCAAAAGGAAGCTTAAAAAAAAACAAACAACCTAGTATTTTCTAAAGTATCCATCCAATTCCCACTCCTGCACATATCTTCTCTCCCTTAAAAGTTAACAAAAACTACCAATATTAGGTGTTACTACTTCAATGGAAAATATCTATGTGTGTATGCATATATAATACGTTGTAATGAAAACTCCATGCACAATTAAATTTAATAAAAAGCCTAGAGAATGATAAAGTTGTAGCAAGTCCTGGAAGTCACAAAACAGAGTGTACAGTTGTGGGTTTTCTTGCAGAGTGCAAATGCCAGGGAAGAAGCAAAGCCAGAATGACTTCACTTGAGCATTGGAGAGGCAAAAAAGTTGCCCTGACGTCCCAGGGTGGTAGTGGACTTGCTTTTGCTTCCAAACCTAAAATAAAATGGAATTATATTAGAGAACACACAACAGAGATTGGTAAAAGGACCATAACTATCTCTAAATATATGTATGTGTGTGTGGTGTGTGTGTGTGTGTATATGTTCATTTCTTGACTGTTTTTTGTTCATGCTTAAAAAACCCTGGAAAACAGCAATATTGACATACCACAATGAACTTTATTCATCCCCACCACAGCCCTGCCATAGAATCTTTCTTTATAACAAAAGAAAACAGATAAAAACAAAAAGACCTATGGCTGGCCACAAAGACAGTCTGAGTGTGTGCAATATACCCCGACATACCCACTCACTACTTTGTCAAGAGGAAAAGGTGCATCTTGTCCCCCTCCTCCTCCCAGACTGTCCACTGCTTCACGGTGTTTTCTTTTACATAATTACAGTCACTGTGTACACCATTTTCCTCATTTTACATGGTCCAAACAAATCCTCCTATAGTTTTCCCAAATTTTCCCTGTTTCTTACAGTGCTTTACACATAGTAAGTGCTTAATAAATGCCTTCTCATTCATGTAAACATGATATGATAACACTCTACTGGCTTCACAAACCACAATTTGCTCAGCCATTATCCAATTATCAGGTACTTCTTTGGTTTTCAGTTGTACTACCACAAAACATGCTGCTACAGAACCAGAACAATTACAAGATGACCACAACACAAATAAAGCACTAAGAAACATCCAAATTCAAATCACACTCAGATGAACCTATAATTACATCAATTCAAACCCAAGTGTTTCAGCTTCCAAGTCCACTGCTCTATCATGTTTCTCTGAAAGGTGCTGCAGCATTCTGGGGCATGTCATCCACAAGCAGGAGCAGGTGGAGCACCTCGCCATCTTTAGAGCACCCCTCTACACTCTGGACTCTATAACGAATCTCTCCTCTGTGACACTACAGGCAAATGCCTACACAACACACATCTCTCTGCTTTATGCCCTGCGCAATATTGATAATCAATGGACTGAACAAGTTTCTGGCATAACTTTCAAAAAATCTGATATAATTATGATGTGTGCATGAGAAATATCAAGTTTTAAA
Source organism: Pseudocheirus occidentalis (assembly GCA_028646575.1). Lineage (NCBI taxonomy): Eukaryota > Metazoa > Chordata > Mammalia > Diprotodontia > Pseudocheiridae > Pseudocheirus > Pseudocheirus occidentalis. Next base: position 217,656,393 of record CM053597.1, read on the forward strand.
GAGAACTTTTAAGTCTGGGTTTTTTTCCCCCTATCAAAAAACTTAAAAAAAAAAAAAACCAAAACAGTGCGATCTGTTGGTCTCCATATCTTTTAATGAACTGCATGATGGCATAAATATGTGGTCTTTATTATGGAATTTCACTTATGAAAGGCTTTTTTTGGGGGGTAGGGAGAGCCTGAATATAATTTTTAAATCTAGAGTATCAAGAATATCCTAACTGTGCGCATATTATTCTAATAACTGTATATAAAGAAAGACATATAGGTGAATAGTTGCTGATGCAAAAGAACTGGTATGGATTTTTAGATGGATTGTCATGCACATTTTGCTTTACTATTTTTCTATTATTAGAGATTTAGAGCATTTTTCTATGTGATTATCGATAGTTTCCATTTCTGCTATTGAAAATTGTTTCCTCCAAAACTCAACTCAAACACTACCTCCTGCATAAGGTCTTTCCTTATCTCCCCAGGTTAGTGCTCCCTTCCCAAAATTACCTTGTATTACCATATACTATTACAGGATGTTTAAAAAATCTTACTGTGGTTTTAAGCTTAAATAACTTAAAACTGCATTAAAATTTTTGAAACAACCTGTACATCCTGACAGTATGAATGTTAAGTTCCTTGAGGGCAAGAATCGCTAAATTTTTGTCTGTGACCTAAGAAGCCTAAGACTATGGTTCCTCAGTTACTTCTGAAAACAATTTGGAACTATGCCAAGAAAATGACTAAATGTCTTATGTCCTTTGCCCCAGAGATTCTACTGCTATGCATATACCCCAAACAAGTCAAAGATTAAGATCCCATATATTCCAAAATATTCATAGCAGCACTTCTTATGGTAGCAAAGAACAGATGCCCATCAATTAAAGAATGGCTAAATAAAATATGTGTGAATACGATGGAATACTACTAATACTGTAAGAAATGATGACTATGAAGAATTCAAGGAAATATGAAAGGACAGACAAAAGGATGCCTGGTAAAGTAAGCTCAGCCAGGAAAGCAATGCATATGATGTTGATAACAATGTAAATAGAAAGAATAATTATTAACCCCCCCCACCCCTCCATCCTGAAAGTTGAGCAATTACAATGACCAGCTTGATGCTGAAGTAGAGTTCACAAAATGCATCGCTCTCTTTATGGCAGAAGTGGGGCACCGCGGGCTTTGCATATTGCTCAGACTGTCACACATGGTCAGTGTGCAAGCTGGTGGTGTTTAGATTTTTCCCCTCCTTCTTTTAAAATCTTTGTTACAAAGAATGGCTGGCTAGTATAGGAAAGATAAAAAGGATACATTCAGAAATAAATATGTTAGCACCACAAAACGCATCAGTAAAAATTTTACAAATAAAAACTGTTTGAGAAATTTTTCTAAATTTTATGAGAGGCAGTTGAAAAGTCAGAAAGAGTGAAGTTTAAGTACTGCCTATGATACATACTGGTATGTATGATGCCGGCCAAGTCACTTAATTTCTCAATGTTCTAAGCAATTAAGACCAGGAGTTGCAAAGGTGACAACCTACATTTTGGTAAAGGTAGTTCCCTCACCTGGGAGTTCTCTATGCTTATCTTGGATATCAGAAGCAAACTTTTTTTTCTTTTATTTCACATCCTTATGCTGATTTTGAATTTTATATAATCAAAACAGTCAGTTTTGTGTTTTGTCATCATCATCTTGTTATGTCTGAAAAGTTATCTTGTTCTTATTTCTAGTCTTACTTCAAAAGTTTTGTTTTAATTAGGAATTAGTCAATAGAAGAAAAGCCATTTAAACAACCCTGAGAAGTCAAAGTCTACTTACTTAGGAGTATTTTTACTGATAGTCGAGCGAACTCTTTGGGACAGTGAACTGGATGAAGGAGTCTTGATGAGTTGTTGCTCAGGAGTAGTCAGAGGCCCTAAGACACTCACTTCAACAACAAAACGTGACATGTGAAACGAGGCATTTTAGAAGAGAGGTAAAATTCATCCATGTTCATTGTCAGTTTAAAAAATCTCATGGGGGGTACTATCTAAAGAGCTAAACTCAAAACCCCAATCAATTCCTAGACAACATATGCTATAATCTTAGAAAATGCATACCATCTCTAGTAACCTTGTAATACCACAGATGTATAATCTGTATTATCTAATTTTCCCACGTTTGTTTAAAGGATCAATTGCCCCTAAAATGTACTGGCAGTTAAGACAGCTTTAGGTAAAACTGGGAGAAAGCATATTACCAAAGCTAATGATGGGCCTTGATCCAGTAAGATATACTTCTTCAAGAGGAAGGCTTTGATTTACCAAAGCTCTCCCCACAGCCTTACCTTTAACATCAGGCGTCTGTGGTGTAGAAAAGGCATTTTCAATGCCATGCATTGGGTCAATATTCTCCTGCTCTACCATCATGAACCGGCTCCAGTAATCCACTGGCAGAGAAAGCAGGCGCTCTATCACCTAAAAAACCCAACGACATTATCTCACACAGAGTTCATCTATCATCTCCTAAACATGTCAAAAAGTGACTTTTAAAGTCACAGCACAGTATTATTATCATCTGTGATGAGGAATCACAGGCACTTTGTTGGGGAATCAAGACATTTGAACACTCACATATGATTGTGAATATTCGTATAATTTGTGGCACATTCTTTGAGAACTAGTGTCAAAGGCAAAAGCTACCCACAGCTAGTTCATCATATGATATAGATTTTTACGAACATCATCTCTGGCTACCTTGGGCTGCCGTTTGGTATCCTGTAGCATTGTCATAGGATCAGGATTGGGTACTGCATGAGCAACAATTGTAGGACCAAAGACTTTGGCCAGATTGGCAATGTCCATTTTAGTGCTGGAGCTCTGAGCAACTCTAGACAAAAGACAATGTTAAACCAGAAAGTATGCTATTTCTCTTACAGAAACATCAAAATACAGATCCCGACTGAAAACAAACCATAACTCCCCACACCAGCCAGTCCAGATAATCTTTCCCATTGGTAAATTCTGTAACCTCCAGAAACAGATGTTACCAAAGACACATTTGTACTGACCTCTGCAAGTGTATCATGAGGAAAGCTAATGTGTCCCTGTTGGCCTGGGGGAGCTCACCAATAGCCTGGTACATGGCAGCTATGCTGTTGGCCTCATCTGTGATTTCTATAAATGAAAAGAAAGCACTCAGAAGCCTAGAGGCTCCTTTCCCCAGACAGCAGGCATCTGGGTTATTGACTACAAAGGCTCATCTATAGAGTACAGTTTTGATTAGGTTCATGGCTACATCAGCTTCAAGTTCCATTAACAAACAGGATACTGACCAACAGCTCAATATTAGAAGTCAGAACTTAAAAAAAAAATCAGCTCATCTGTTAAGAAAGTACTTAGCTCATGATCTAAGACCACACATATTACTGCAGTGATGCCAATTACGTAGAAGCTACTCAAAAAAACTTTTAAGAATTAACATTTTTTTCTATTGGTATTAAAGATGACACGACACGTTAAACAGAAACTATCAGAAGGAACATATTTTTCTGAGATCTGTCCTTACCTGCTGCTTCCATAAAGGTCTTATTTAACCGAAAGGTAAGAAGGGGTTCCCTGAGGTTTCGAAGAAAATCTTTAAGAAGGCCACATATAGCATGGATGTCATCTACTTTGCTGAGAAGGGGAACAGTTTTTGATCGAAGGAACTTCTCTTTCAATTCTTTTACTGTCCGGTCACAACCTGAGATCCTATAGAGACCTGCCTATAATCAGAACACCCTTGATTCAAGAAAGTTCTATTTGCAGAATACAACCACAATTCCAATTTTTGTCTTTCAAATCTTACCTCATTCAACCCTCGTTGTTCAATCTCATTTACACAATGGACAATAATGGAGGGGATCATTGGTGAAGTCAAGGACACAAAGTCTGCCAGAGTTCCCTTTACAAAAAATAAAGGAAACTTATAATCATGCTTCACAACATTCAGACCAGCAGGTGTAGACTGAAAACTGCATACTAAGTCATCTCTAGAAGACATGGACTTAGGCTGGATTAGTGTGTATCACATTCCCTGTATTACCCGGTAAGTATACACGTGAGTATCTATAGACTGTATTTTGTGTGTATGTGTGTACATGGATGTATTTGCATGCTGTGTGTGTACATGTATGTATACTTCCCAAAGAGACCTATCCCATATATCCTTCCAGTGCCATTTACTGGCCAAGAACAGGACAATGTTTTGTTAACAAAGGAAGAAAGAGTATTCTAGCAAAGAAGGAGCAATTCTACCAAGCATTCCTGACTAGGGAATATCACTATAACAATTAAAACTAATTAAACTTAATAAGATTGCAAAGAACTAATCAACACCAAGGAGCTAAGAAATCTAGTGACTCCATAAATGAGAAGCTCTGACAGATGCACATTTGCTCAGCATCTTGAGAGAAACCCATAGAAGAGCTTCAAACCCCAATATGATCTCATATCACTCTGAATTTTTTTAAAATTATTTTTAAAGAATGACAATCTTCAAGAGTTAGAAGGGTCCTCTGAGATCATCTAGTCAAATCTTTGCCTGTACAGATTATATTCTTTAGAATATTCCCATCAAGTTGTCTTCCAGTCTTTACTTGAAGACCTATCATGAGGAGTAACCCACTACTTCCTGTTTCCATTTCACTTCCATTTCACTTTCAAATAGCTTTAACTGTCAGGAAATCATTCCTTATATCCAACCCGTTCTACTACTGCCATTTCTGAATAAAGAAACTTTACAAAATGCAAAGGGGTCTGAAAACCAAGAGAGAAAGCTTTTGAAAGGCTCTCTTCTTCCCCCATTTTTTCCCTTTTTCATAATAAAGACTAGACAGGATTTTGCTAGAAGTCTTGGGGTCCTAATTAGTATATTTTAGAAGACAAATCATATAATTCTATATATAATCATATAATTTTATATGATTCTGTGAAGTCTGCCATTCATTCCTTCAATGACTATACAGGGTCTATGTAGTCCGTGAATAGTTCCCAAAGCAAGTTGTACCTCCCCGATTCTGACAGGTGTGCCTGTAAACGTTGGAATGCAAGGAAGGGGACAACGGTCCCGGCATTCTGGATGAGCCACCACTCGACAGTCTCGGCACTTTAGGGACAATTTTCCAAACTTTATCCTCTTTCCACAAGGAACACACGACTCTGGTTTAATAACCTAGGGAAAGAGCAGACATAGAGAGAAGATAATGAAAACTGAAAGGAAAAATAGAGAGGGTGATATACAAAGCAACAAAAAGAACAGATTCAGAGAAACCTGGGAAGACTTACATGAACTGATCAAGAGTAAGGCAAGAAGAACCAGAAGAATAATTTAAATAATAATGATACCATTGTTAAAAAGCAAACCAACTGTATAGAGAAGACTTAAGAACTAAGATCAACACAATGACCAATCTTTCTACTTCAAATCAGAGAGGTGGAATACTACAAAAAGCAGAATAAGGCATACGTTTTCAAACATGACCAACATGTTAATATCTTTTACTCGATTACACTCATTACAAGGAACGACAGAAAAATGTGTTGCAGACTCCAAAGAACATCAATGAAATATTTCAAAGATCAAAAAGACTTGGGCTCCCATCCAAGCTATTCCACTTACTAAGCTGTGTGATACTGGGATTTAATCTCTCTGGCCCTCATAGTATAAAATGGGTTAGCTGTGGTGAAGATTAAATAAGGGGATATATAAAAACATCACACAAAAATAAAGTAAAAACCACAAAAGTACACAATTGTTCTTTTTCTTATAAAGTTGCTTCTTAGACAGAGACTTACCGTCTTAGAAACAAATTCATGCGAGCGCATGCCTCCATTACTTTGCGGAGTACTGAAACTGTCAGTCGTTGGCATGGACTCCATCTGCCTGCTAGCCAGTGTAGAGTCGCTGTTCCAAGGCTGTAAAGTGACTAAAATACACCAAAGAAGCAACTCAGACTTCATGCTTTTTAGTCTATGCTAATTATTCACATGGACCTAAGAAGCATGAAAACCAGGCAAAGTTTAAATTTAATGTGGTAATCTAATTTGCAAACTACAGCTAATAAAAGCCCCACTTCAAGGTACAAACTGATGTAAGTCAAAGATATGAAAGCCAATAATAAATGTCACAGCTAGTGATCTAAAGTTGAATAGTCAGTACTGTGCTTTATCAATTTAAAAGTTTTTTTATTTTTCTTTACGAACCAGCAAGAAACTTCGACACATCCTAGGGAGTTTATTCTAAGAATGTGACTCTCCCAAATTTTATCATTTTCCTTACATAGTCACCGTTAGCTATAAATCAAAATCACCTGTCTTCCTCTGGCTCCTTGTCCAACAGGGTACAGTTTCAATAGTGGATATTGCTTCAATAGGGCCACCATCATTGGGAACAGTAACTGTTGTTTTTGCAACTATAGATTCATTTGCCTGAAAGAAAAGGAGCAATGAGAGAGGGCAAACATGCTGCAAGAGACAAAATAGCAGAGAGAATGAAATTTCCCCCAGATAAACCTTTTGGCTCATGACAAACCCTTAAGTTCTTATCAGGGTTTAGGGTGCCAGATGGGTTGCTTCTAAGTTTACAATCTCATATTTTAAAATGGAAAATTTGGTTTGTAGTAGCTCATACTTGGAATCAAATATAAGGATAAAGCTATTTGCTCAAATCAGTTTTAAAATGTGGAGTAGTCTCATTCATCATGGAAGTGACAGGATATATATTGTATAGAAAAATTCTGCTTCATCCACCAGATCTCAAAGACTAACACTGCATTACTGACCCCAGGAATTTTCAGTGCTTGAGGCTACAAATTCCTTGTTGGTTCATAATAACAACTATCTCAGAGATGCTGCTCTTACCTGGTCTGCTGTAGAACCAATGGAACGAGTTTTCTTCATTGGTCCTGGTGGACCTTCTATAAACTGTCGGCTATTAGAACGCTAGAGATGGGACAAAGAGTGATAATGTTAGGGTGGGGTAGTAGACTTATGAAGTATAAGAGAGAAAGTGGCTAAATTGGCCAACCTTTATGCAAACAACTATGGACTTTTAAGGCCGGGAGGAAAAAACTACAAGACAAAGGGGGAAGGAAGCAAAATATGCCCTTCACCCCTAAAATCTTCATTTCTGTGTGAAACTTAAAGATATATTCACACAAAATGGTTTTAAGGTCCTGAAAAACATGAGAGTAAGCTATAAGAATTTACATGACAGCCTTAATAAAAAGACTTGTAATCCTATCTAAGGACACACAGATTAGAACATCAATTGCCCCAACAGCACCACCCCCTCCCCAAACACACACTTGAGGCTTTTCTCAGGGCAACAAAATGTCTCACATACAAATTAACATGACAACTGAAGGCAGACATAAATTATGTTCTATTTTCTTCTAAGAATGGAGGCTGATAAAATCCAGGGCAGGAAAAAGGACTGGGACTTGGTCACCCACTGACAAAACAAGCCACAATATACTGATGTTTTGTTTCATACTCCTCCCTAGCCTCTAAAGGCTAGGACCCATGCATTAGGTATTTGGCATTGTAGTTGAATTTCACATAGCAAACTTTTCTACTTCCTACATACCCTCTTTTCTCTCTTCTTCAGCCTTAAGGTCTTCACCATAGAAGAATCCCAATCCTGTTGGAGATTTTACATTATCTTATTAATTTCTTTGGTTAGACTTGCACTGAACCATATCCAAGCTTCTAGAAAACCTTTTGTCCCAACCCAGCTCCCAATGTGCTTACAAATTCAATAGGGAGCAAACTCCAAATTTAACTCCACAGCTCAACCACACTACATCTTCACTGTTGTTGCCGAGTTGTGCCTGACTCCGTGACCCCATGAAGCATACTGACCATGCTGGAGTGGTTTGCTATGTCCTTCTCCAGTGGAGTAAGGCAAAGAGAGGTTAAGAAATCAGATCTGAATTCAGGTCTTCTGAACTCCAGGCCCAGCACTCTATTCACTAAGCCATCTAGCTGTCTCTATAGCATCTTCATACTATTTCTTAATAACTAAAGCTATGTTTGAGTATAATATATACATATCATATATGTAATAACGGTTTCAAGCATAGACCAAAAAGGCTACCAAATCAACCTTTCTTTTACTTTCTGGTTTTGGTCTTTAATTCTAATTAACAATTCTTTTTGCCAAGAGTCTAAGAACCTGTAGAAAGCTGGTAGCGAAGTCACTAATCAAACAATGAGACACACCATTCCCATCCTTAGAAGGTATTTTTAAAAAAAATCATTTTGCCAATGCTGTTACATAAGAACTGTCTAGCCTAAGTGACAGGTTACTGAATTAGGTCTCTTCCTTATGCCTATAATGGTAATTATTAAAGGATGATTTGGATTTAGAATCCAAACCTTTCATTTAAAGATTCTTATAATAAAAGTTTCTACTTAGCAGTTACCTTGTTTTCCTATCTATATTAATTTTGGGTATTATAAAGACAAGTAATTTGTTTTAGGCTCCCCATTACTACTACTAAGACCATTCCTAAGAATAATACTTTTTCAGTCTCAGGAAATTTATGTAATAACCTAATAAAATTAAAATTCTACAGCTCACAGTCAGGAAAATTCGGCCACTGGTTGCTTGATTCAGTTTAAATTACTGTGAATATTGATTATAACGAATCATAGGTCAGTCTATAGCTTTAGAGTTCATAATACCCCAAAATTTTGACAAACACTCTAGGTTTAATTTTTCTCATTTCAGAAAGATGACATCCAATTTTTGTACCTGAAAAGTAAATGATAACTCTTCCTCAGTGAAGTATATTGTATTTGAAGTAGTTCTCCCAATTAATAACACATTTGGAAGTATTTTAGCATTTTGATACCTCAGAAAAACTGACTAAAGAAATCTCTCAATATTGCCCAGTTTCTCACGATGACCTTCTGAAGAGAAGCCCAAAGCAGCAGAACTGGCAGCCCTCTTCTGACCATAATACATGTTTCACAAATGTGTCACATGGTAGCTGCTAATCCTCATGACATTTTAGAACTGCTACTTTTAGCATATTATTAGTTTCTTTCTAATTGGGATGTATATAAACCAATTTCTCCTCAAGCCCCAGACTTGAAAAATAAGGCATTAAGTCTATGTATCCAGGGGGCAGCTAGGTGGCACAGTGAATAGAGTACTGACCCTGGAGTCAGGAGAACTTGAGTTCAAATCCAGCCTCAGACACTTGACATACAAACTAGCCATGTGACCTTGGGCAAGTCACTTAACCCCAACTGCCCTCCAAAAACAGGCAAAAAAAAAAAGTCTATGCATCCAAAAATACATCTAGGATAGAGGAACAGCAAGAAAGACCCATCACCAGGGGTACCCTCTCTCCACCCTTACCCCAACGCATCCAAGCTATTTAAACTGCTTACGTGGCTTGGTTTAGATGAGTCACCTAGTCTATTCCTTCTGGTAACATGGACCACCAGGTCTTATCATTTGACCTATAGACCCTTCCCTTCTCCCCCCCCCCCACTCCTTTGCAGTCATCTGACCTACTGATATAATCTAAGGACCCATGGGCCCTGCCATTTGTCCCATGGACTTCACCATTCATGCTGATCTTTCTTTCTGCTTACTGTTTCCCCCCCCCCCCCAAGAGGATAATCTCCATGAGAATAGGGACTACCAAACCTTTTCTATTTATATAGTAAGTGCTTGGCACTGGGCCTGGGACATGGTAAAAGCTTAATAAACACTCTTTTATTCATTCATTCACCAAATTACAAGGAAGCAGACCATGTCTGGAAAATTTTGGTTTTTGTTTCTAAATTTGCTGGTTGAGGTCTTGATCAGTCAGGACATAATCTATTTCAATGCTGAATTCTGAACTGTGCATTTTTTTTTCCCCTCAGAAAGAAAACCTCTTAAAGTGTTTATGAGAATGAAAGTGGGAGGTACAGGAAGATACATTTTTAATTGCTCTGTCAGAATTGATAGTATACTAACCAATGAAACACCAAGAGAGGAAAGGAAGGGGGTGTGTATATGGGGGGGGCGAGGGAGGGGGAAAATAAGGGGAGAAGAGAAACAGACTATTCAGGGCTTTATCAAGCTTCATTACCAGGGATTCATCAGTCTTGTCAAAGCTGATATCTGATAAAATGGAGCCTGACTCATCAATGGTTGACAGTCTAAAAGAGGGAAACAACAGAGTATTAGTCACAGAAGGCAGTAGAAGGTAAATTCTAACACTCAGTGAGTTCCACTGATCAGATCACACCATACACTGAGCAGTCTGTTTCATACAGGAACAACTACAAGGGCAAACCCTGGCTGTGATTTTTTCTTTAAAGGGCCTACAAAGCTAGCTCTGAGTTGCAGACAAGAGTAAGATTCTCCACCTCCCAAGCTGTGTTTCTATAACATGGGCAACTCAAAAATCTGTGACAAGTGGAAGAATGAAATTTAATTTGATCTAAACTGAACCTGCACTCAACACAGATTTACCTTACCACTAGTTTGCTAAGAAATTAAGTTCATATGTATTTTTAATTATAACTATCTCTCTGAAAGACAACTTGGCCCTAAAACATAATAGCATCTAAAGCTCTGACCCCTTGCTCATTAATTTTACTGGGGTGTTAAATTAAAGTCTGGTTGAGACCATTCAAATAGCAAATAAGCTGAACTAGAATTGCCTGGCCTTGGCTCACAGACAGCTTTCTAAACCAGAAGAGCTACAATGACTCTTTGGAGAATAAACACAAAGGATTCCTGAACTGCCACTTCCACTATAGGCATCCTAACAATGTGCAGAATTACTTATTGATGTGCAATTTAGTCCCAGTATCAAAATTTTACGAGTGGCAAGACAAAGTCATACAAAGAGATAAAAAGCCCCCAAGCCTTCCTTTCCCACCCTACTCTTATTGGACAGCTTTCCTGCTTTATTCAGCACACAGTCCAGAGGCAGGATATTCACAAATTCAGAGAATAAGACCTTCAGACAGCTGTGCTGCTCCCGATCAAACAACAGATGCTGTTCTCCCACCTTTTGTTCCCAGCATTGCTGTTGGACTGCTGGCCCCTGTTGAGGAAAGCCAGAGCTGATTTTTGTTCCTCGCTTAGTTGAATACTGCCAGATGCATCACACATGAGCAGCTCCCGAATCAGCTGAATCTGTCGTTCCTACAACCACAGCAGAGTAAAACATCATAACTAGCCAGGGGAGAAAGCTTCACCTCAGATTTATGGGACAGGCAGAGCAGAAGACATTAAAATACAGCATTATGCAAATAGGCCTTCGGGAAGGCTACTACACCAATAGCATATTAATTCACATCAAGCCTAGATTGTTTCCAGTTCCTGAGTGGTAAAACAAACTCCATTTAGAATAGTAGGGTTTCTGCTGCAAGATTTCTGTATTACACTGCTAATCTAAAAGAAATATAATTTAAAATGAGGGCCCCAAAATAGATTTGTCATAGCAAACACTTTAAGCAGCATCTTATAGGACAATTATTGGCTTCTTCTACAGGTCAAAGCAGGCACCTATCTATCTTTCTAAATGGTGGAGGAAAATGCATTTAAAATGAATATGAAGCTGTAATATAGTGGAACCAGACAATTTGAACTTATCCAGGCAACTTACCAAGATGGATTAGTGCCTCCCACCAGAGACCTGACACTGCACCATTGTACCAGGACCCATCCTGGTACATTAAAATGCTAGGGCTCTGTCAGTCACACTGTTCAACTAGTTGACTACTCCTAACCCTCTATTTTGGAGCAGAGAACAGTGATGCAGAAAGCCTTACAGTACACTCTCTTCTATCACAGTGACCAAGTAACTACAGAGATAGAAATAGCCCCAGGAGGCATTTACAACGTTTGGAGAATATAAAGGGAGAGCCAACATCCCATGCCAGAGTAAATAAATTGGAAATGTCATTTACAGAAAGCTTGGAGACCTCCCATGCAAAAGGTGACATTTCCGGCCCATAACAAAGTGCACAGAGAAGAATCATGTCTTGGTTGCTAGTAAGAGTTATAGCTCAAGAAACAATACACACCAGCTTTTCACAGTCAGCTTCTGCTCGTTGTCTCCGTTTGATCTCCACATCTACCTGATTTCGGGCATGTTTCAGTTTCACATCTAGAGCACTACGTTCTGTCTCTGATTTCATCAAAAGATCCTTGTATTTTCCCAATTCATGCTCTGTCCTTTGCCATTTCTTGCGAAAGTCTTCAAAATTCTTTGCCAACTGAATAAATTCTGAGGAAATGGGAAAACATTAATAATTCAGAGAGAATAAACTCTAATAAACAAATCCAGTGGTTAGATTTATTTTAAAAGAATCATTAAAAGACCAGCTGAACCATGAGCAAATCCAGCTGAAAACAACCTGGTTCCAGCTACAGATTTTGGATTGATGCTCTTTGCTCCATACTCTCCCATATTTGAAGGCCTTACATATTTCATAGGGAGAAGCTCCTGTTTTTTTTTTT
>CM053597.1:217669386-217691974 GCA_028646575.1 Pseudocheirus occidentalis
AAAAAAAAAAAATGAGTCCTCACAGTCATAAAGCAATCCTTTCATTCCTCCCTCATTATCTAATACACTTTCCTCAGGGGCTATACCCAACTCTTCTTCCCTCAGTCTCTCTACACCATCCCTTTCTTATTCTCTCTCAACAGAGGACCACTGATGCTACTTTCCACTGATGGACACTGAAGCAGAGTTCATCCATCTCAAGCTCCTTTTTCTCTGCTCTACACCCCCAAACCTGCTCTCCATCATTCCCAATTCTCCTTTCCTTTGCCCTAGTCTCTAGGGAAGAGGTGGTTTTTCTCCTTGTCAAAGTCAGTCTCTCTACTTTTATTTTTATCCCACCCTCTCCTCTCTTGCTCTCCAACCTTCCCTCTCCCATCTTCACTACATTCTTATTCACCTTCCTCATTGCCTACAGACATACCCAGATTTCTCCTACCCTTAAAACAAAACAATACCAAAAAAAATCTTTACTTGACTTAGCACTGGCAAAGGCCATCTCCACTCATTGGCTTCATTTGTTTTTACCTTCCACTCACTTCTCAACTCCTTGCCATCTGGATTCTAACCTGAATACTACCTGAGTCTGCTCTCTCTGAGGTTACTGAAGTTGTTTTAATAGCTAAATACAGTGACTTTGTCTTAGTCCTCATTCTACTTGATTTCTCCAGTTTTTGACACTGTCAGAAAGGGAAGTGGGGGCAAGGAGAATGTTTCCCTGGATACTCTTTCTTCCCTTAGGCTTCTGTGATACAACCCTCTCCTACAGGAATATTTCCCAGCTCCCTGGACTTAATAGGGTTCTTGCATTCCTGATATTGCTTTGTATTTATTTATCTGTGTATCTTTTTGCTATTGTTGTTGGTCCTTCATTCTTGAATGTGTAAAGCATAAGTTTCCAAACTTTTTTTGGCCCTGCACCCCCTTCTAAAAAAATTACTCTGCACCCCCTTGGGAATATACTTTCTTTAACAGTTTTTAAAAATTGCATCATTAAAAAAACATATTTTAAGTAATGTATCCAAAATTTAATAATTTATTGTAAATTTGTGGGGTTTTCCCTACATTGAAATTTTGATGAAATAATATTATGTCATATAACAGTGTAATATTTTATTGTAAACAAGTCATTACATGCACATATTCCTGCTGATGTATCCTGGACTTCCTCACTGGCCACCAGCACCTGTTTGTTAAGACCTGTAGGAGGACTTGACCACTGGTTGGTTATAATTTGCATTTTGTGTGTTTGGAAAATAATGTAATCACTAGGACTGTAACTCTGTTACACAACAGATGAAACATACACAAATGGTTTTCAAAAACTTTCTTATCTTCTTTCCTTATGATTCCAATATCCCCTTATTTTTATTCAGTGCTCTTCAGTTGAATCCAAAGCTACTACACCTCCCCCCTCATCAATCCAGCACCCTCCATGGTATCAAAGTGATAACATCCACTTTGAGAATCTCTGAATGAGATAATAAAGCCACTTTGCAAACTTTAAATGTGAACTATTAAGTTCCCTGGAAGAAGAGACTGTTTTTGTCTTTACATCTCCAGAGCCTTGTACAGTACCATGCAAGTAGCACACACTTTAAAAAAAATGCTGAATTGAATTGAATGACCTCCAGAGTTTCTCCTTCTCTGGTATGTACCTGGGGAGGAGGGAGTGCCCAAGGAGGGAGGGCCAGAGGCCATCCACAGCAAAAGAGGAGAACAAACAAGGAAAAGATGGAAATATTACAGTGATCTAAGATTTATTAATGGGGAACTTTAGTCAGCTGTGAAGGCTAAGATGGGGTGATAACCATGATGGCAGCAATCAAGGGGTGGGGGGGAGGGTGGCTATCAAAAAGCCAGGTTATTGGGTACCAGCTTTACTTCCCGCCCCTCACGTTTTCCCCCGTGTCCATGCCTGTGCCTTAGATTGTCTTATAAATGTCCCAGTCCCAGCTCTCTCCAAAGACTGCTGGAAAAACTGCTTGAGTCCTTCTGTGTCTCTCCCAGCCTCCACCTAGAACCCCAGCCTAAAGGATGTGGGAGCTGCGTTCCTTAGCCTTCTCTCGGGCTGTCTGTGCAGAATTCGTGGCCACGCTCCTCTTTGTCTTCTTTGGTTTGGGGTCAGCCCTTGAATGGCCTAATGCTCAGCCCTCAGTCCTGCAGATCTCCCTTGCCTTTGGTCTGGCCATCGGCACCCTGGTACAAACCTTGGGCCATGTGAGCGGAGCCCATATTAACCCAGCTGTGACTGTAGCCTGTCTGGTGGGTTGCCACGTTTCCTTCCTCCGAGCTATTTTCTATGTGGCTGCTCAGATCCTGGGGGCTGTAGCTGGAGCTGCCATTCTCCAAGAGCTCACCCCACCGGACATCCGGGGGAATCTGGGCATCAATGCGGTGAGTAGTCCAGAAGCCTCGCCCCTCGGGGCAGGGGATCTCAGTGAAATAGTACCACAGTGGGGCTCAAGAGGGTTTCAAGTCAATTATCCCACTTAATGACTAGCAAGGCAATTCAGTATAGTGGAAACACTTGAATTTAGCCTTGAATTTAGCAGAGACTTGGTTCTGAATCATCTTCTTATACTCCATGGCTATGGTGGTGGTGGTCAAATCCCTTCATTTCTTTGTGCCTCAGTTTTCTAATCTGTAGATTAGACATAAATGTTAATTCACGTAGAACCTGCCTCTCTGAGCTGTTGTGATGATCAAATTAATTAATTGATATTAAGTGCTTTGTAAATCTCAAAGGGTTTTATAAATGTCAGGTGTTACTCGCTACGTGACTCTGGGCTGGTCACTCTAAACATATCTTCTCATCTGTAAAATGAAGACAACAACACATACCATTGACTTCACAGGTTCTTTGTAAGTTTGAAAACATTGTATTAATGGGAATCATTATTATTCTCAGTCTCCAGGAATAGACAAAGGCCAGGAAAGGCTTTTGCTGATTACTGGGATAAGATGACCTAGGACTCAAGCTTCTGGGTTTGAATTTGAGACATTAGGTTCATTGTTGCTGTTTTAATGGAAAGAAGAGGTAACCAGGACAGTCTATGTTTAGTGAGGAATGTTGGGGATTGCAGGAGAGATTCAAGCCCCAGGTAGAAGCTCTAGCCAAAATCAGAATCAGGGTTACAAACGTAATTAAAAGCTATCAGAGGTCTAAGTTAGCCGTAAGAATAGAGATTGGATAGGTACATAAGGTACAGAAATCTTGATGGGTACATAAATTCAGAATTTTTCCAAGGAATAGCCTTAGAAATCAGCACTAGAGTACAAAGTTCTTAACCTTTTTTTTTTCTTTTTTTTCCTGTTCTGGATGCCTCTGACAGTCTAGTGAAACCTTCTCAGAAAAAGATTTTTAAATGCATAAAATAAAACATGAGACAAATTAGTTATATTGAAACTGAGTTATCAAAATAGTTTTATTTGTTTTAACTCCAGTTCATAGACCCCAGTTAAAAACCCCTGTTGTAACAGAAAAGGTGCTAGGTTGCTTAGCTGGAGAGTTGGGTTCTAGTTCTAGTTCGCTTAGAACCAAGGGGAAGGGGGTAGGTCTGTGTGTTCTGAGGAATCCTGATGAGTTGTAGTGGAGGTCAGGGGTGGGGTGTTCTAGGAGCATCTGGACTCTGATTCTCTCCTCAAGGATCAGAAGAAGGAATCTACCAAGTTCTTCATGTACAGTTATTCTCCTCCTTCCCTTTCTTTCCCTTGCCTTCATCATCCCTGCTCCCACTTTTTTATGAGTATGTCTACTAGAGCCTAGGCAGGGGTCACTCACTGCATCAGATACACAGGACATAGTAGTTAATCCTGTGGGGGAACCACTTTCTTACTTGACTTGTGTTGACGATTACTTGTGACCCTAGGCAAGTCACTAAATTTCCCTGAGTCTCAGTTTCTTCATTTAGCAAATGAAATTAATAATACTTGTATTACCTACCTCAGAGCATTGCTACTAGGGCAGCTAGGCAGCGCAGTAGATAGAACTCTGTTCCTAGAGTCAAGAAGACTTGAGTTCAAATCCATCCTCAGATACTTACTAGCAGTGTGACCCTGGCCAAATCATGTAACCTTTCCTACAGTTTTCTCATCTATAAAATAGGGATAATTATAGCATTTGCCTCCCAGGGCTGAAGAAAGAAAGAAAGAAAGAAAGAAAGAAAGAAAGAAAGAAAGAAAGAAAGAAAGAAAGAAAGAAAGAAAGAAAGAAAGAAAGAAAGAAAGAAAGAAACAAAGAAAGAAAGGAAGGAAGGAAGGAAGAAAGGAAGAAAGAAAGGAAGAAAGAAGGAAAGAAAGAAGAAAGAAAGGAAGGAAGGAAGAAAGGAAGAAAGAAAGAAAGAAGGAAAGAAAGAAAGAAAGAAAAGGAAGAAGGAAGGAAGGAGCAACAAAAGAAACAAAGAAAAAAGAAAGAAATGGATAAATGAATAAACAGAGAGATAGATGGATAAATAAAAATAAAACACACATATACATATATTATTTTTCATATGCATATGAAAAATATTTATAAATGCTAGCCATTATTATTTAAGGCATTATGAAAAATATAATCGATTATTATCATTTTAGAAATGAGCAAAGCTGAAGCCCAGGAAGGCTTCAGTAGCAGAGCCCAGACTGCGTCCCCTAATTATTTGTATTATGCCTCACAGTCTCTTGCTAAGTTAAAACTAAGAAGAAATGCCGGCCACTCTTTTGAATGTGGTGCTGCTGGGCTGCTGGTGTTTGCGGGGAGAAGTTATTTGTGTAGTTGGAATAGACTCTGCCATCATTACCTGGGGAGACCTAGAAAGCCTGAGCCACAGTCATGGAGAGGTCCCAGAGAAGGCCTTTGAGTTAATAATAGCTGGGAATTGCAAACATGATTCCACAAGAGAGACTGTGATATGTTACAGAGAACTCTAGCCTTAGAGTTAGGAGCCCGGAGTCTGTGGCTTCAAACCAGTGCAGCTTGCATTATCTTTGGAAAGTAATTGAACTTCTGTGAATTCCTCATCTGTAAAGAATGGGCATAATAACTATCCGTCTCACAGGGTGAGAGAGCTCTCTATGAACCTTCAAGATATGTAAAAATTGAGCTATTATAATAATTGGCTGACATGAAGAGAGCCAACGCTGGGAGAGCCCGAGGTATGCCAGCCAGGCACATGTGCCACCCTCCTGAACTGGCCACAGCTTGAACTAGTGGGACATAATCTCTGATTCTGCGTCCCACCTCCCTGACCAGGTCCCCAAATTTCCCAAGGCTGTCCATTAGTATCTGACTCACATAAATTCATTGATACAGCAGAAAGAACCCTGAGTTTGGAAGCAAAAGAATCATATTTGTGTCCCAGCTTTGTTGTTTACATAGGTGATCTTCAGCCAATCCATTCTACTCTGTTGCCTAGCTTTCTTCTGTAAACTGAGGGGCTTGGATCCTACACCTGCCATAGTAAGCTGTAGGATTTGGCACAGAACTCTCACTATCACCTACCCCAGCCTCTCTGTTAGTCATAGAGGGCAGCAGTGAGCAAAGTTCAGGTCACTTAAGTTCTTTGCCTCAGTCTCTCCCATGTAGTGATACTGGGATCCACTTTCTGGCCCCTCTGGACTCCTAGAAGAGATAAGTGGGTTGCTCCCAAGAAATATCAGCAAGACTGGGCCCTGAGAAAGTTGATCCCATCCATTTATCATTTGCAGGGAACACAAAGCCAGTAGGGATAACTAATATAATGAGTGACAGTATTCAAAATGTTCATTGAGGTTTAGAAAATTAGACTAAATCTAATAGGATGAAACTCAGAAGGGAAAAAGGGAAGTTTCATATTCAGGTTTAAGAAGTTGACTTTGGAAGACACAGGGAGGCACAGTTAGACAGTGGTTTGCTGGAAAAATCTTGGGGATTTCAGTGGACTGCAAGCTTGATATGAATCAATAATGTGATTTGGTTATGAATGGAAAGAAAGAAAGAAAGAAAGAAAGAAAGAAAGAAAGAAAGAAAGAAAGAAAGAAAGAAAGAAAGAAAGAAAGAAAGGAAGGAAGGAAGAAAGGAAGGAAGGAAAAGAAAAGAAGGAAGAAGAGAAGGAAAGGAAGGAAAGAAGAAAAAGAAATGAAGAGAAAGAGGAAGGAGGAAAGGAAAGGAAAGGAAAGGAAAGGAAAGGAAAGGAAAGGAAAGGAAAGGAAAGGAAAGGAAAGGAAAGGAAAGGAAAGGAAAGGAAAGGAAAGGAAAGGAAAGGAACTGTGATTATAATGGCCCTCTTAAGATAAGAAAATGCACCTCTCTTCCTTCTTTGTAGAGGTGGAGGATCAGTGGTGTGGAACATTCTATTTCATTGTCAAACTCCCTCAGTAGGTTCGTTAGTTTTTTGAAGCTGCTCTTGTCTGATACTGTCTAGATATCCAGGTTATTAGGTTAAGTATTAGGCTAAGTTCTGGACCCAGAGTTTGGGAAGAGGGGACCCAGAGCATGACTCAGGCAAGGAAAAGTACATGACATGTAAAGATTAGTTGAAGAAGTTAAGGCTACTTAGCCTGAAGAAGAAAAAGCTCAGAAGAGATATAATAGCTGTCTATGAGTGTTTGACGGGTTGTCATGGAAGATGCATTAGACCAGTGATGTCTGGCCCCAGAGGGCAGAATTAGGAGCAGCAAAAAGGCAAAGTTAGGCTGGAAGACAAACTTCCTGACAATTAGCTCTGTCTGAGAGTGAGCTGCACTGCCTGAGAAGTGGCGGAGGAAAAGACGAGGTGTTCTTACTGGAGATCTTCAAGCAAAGATGAGATGACCATTTGTCGGGCATATTGTACCAGAAATTCCTTCTTTGCTATGGGTTGGACTAGATAATATTAGTAGCTAAGATATAGCATTTTGAGGTTTGCAAAGTTACATATATATGTATATATATATATATTTTTCAGTTGATCTTCACAGCAGTCTTGAAGGTAGAAACTCTTATTATCCCCACTTTATGAGAAGAAATTGACAAAGACGGAAGCTATGACTTGCTTATTAGTGAGCTGGGGTCTGAGGTCGGATTTGAACTCAGGTCTTTCTGATTTCAGGCTCAGTGCTCTATCCCCTGCACCACCTATACTGGGATGCTTTTAAATTTGAAATTGCCTGATTCTGTGATTCCCTCTTCTGTTACACTCACTAGATCCCCCCTCCTCTTTGCATGTGAGCACCTTGGCAGCAGGGGGAATATCTTTCCTTCAAGATGAATATTATTACTGTGGATGACTGGATGATCTTAGGCAGGAATTCCCATCAGGAAAAGAGATTGGGGAACAGGGCAGCTAGGTGGCGCAGTGAATAGAGCACCGGCCCTGGAGTCAGGAGGACCTGAGTTCAAATCTGACCTCAGACACTTAACACAAAAACTAGCTGTGTGACCTTGGGCAAGTCACTTAACCCCAACTGCCCTCCAAAAAAAAGCAAAAAAAAAAGAGATTGGGGTAATACTGGGTTAAGCATAATCTCCAACTCTTAGGATGCTTAGGAGGTTATAACTTATTATATTTATTTGTGTATATCAGTCTCTCTCATTGAGGTCACTTATTAAGTGCCTATTGTATACATTGTAGGAACTACTTGAAGGCAGGGACTAAGATGTTTTTCATCAGTGTATTTCCAGGGTCCTAACAGAGTACTTTGTACATAGTAATAACAGTAACAACAATAATATTGATATTAGCACATATTTATAAATCAATATTTAATAGTTTGCTTAAGTTTAATTTACAACAAAGGAAGAACTTCCTTAGCCCACTTGTTAGGGAGCTAACAAATTAGGCTCCCCCAGTCAAGGACAGTTGGTGGAATTAACTTCACTCAAGGTGTTAAATGCCAGGGGAGAACTTCAGTAGCTGATATGGCTTGGAGGCTATCCTGACCCAAAGCAGGATACCAGACGGTATACCTCAAGAGATTCTGAGGAGCCTAGGAGTCCTTTCGAGCCCATGAGTGGCTCTGATCACCAACAATAATGGAAGAGATTAAGATTTGATGCTAGAGGGGCCTCAGATGCCCAGGCAGACGACTGTAACCTAGGGTAGAATAGGGAAGAAATGAAGAAAAAGCAGGCTGTTACCTGGAGAAGAAGCCTGGGGGCCTCTTGTTGGCAGCTGTTCCATTCAGACCAATGCCTAATCCCTGGGGGCAGGGAGAGGCTTGGCAAAAGTAGTGGCAATAACTAGGATAGGCATTAGGTGTGGCTAGGTTATGAAATCAACCTTTAGTTCTTCTGCCTAAGGCTGCTCCCACCCAGCTTGGCACAGGGGTGAGGTTGGTGCCAGGAGTTATAGTGGGATGGATGGAGAGAGAACATAATTAGGAAAAGTGAGGCTCAGGGAGGGAGTAGATGTAGACCAGGAGTACATCAAGGAATGGGCCAGTCCTAGGAAATGGAGACATATAGTACCAGGTTAAAATCTTGGTCCAGGGAAAGATTTAGGGAGTGGGAATAACCATCCAAAAATTTTTCTCCCTACCATAGAAAACTTCCCCCAAACCTGAATTCTCAATAGCCAACCAGTTTCCCTAAAATTTGAGGAAAGAACTTTAGGCTTAGCTTCTAAAGAAGCTATAATTCTTTTGTTGTTGTTAATTTATTTATTTTTAGTTTTCAACATTCACTACCATAAGTTTTAAATCTTCTTCCCCTTCCTCCCCTCCTCCCTCCCCAAGACTGAAAGCAATCTGATATAAGCTCTCTATTACATCCTATTAAACATATTTGCACATAAGTCATGTTGTATAGAAGAATTATAATGAATGGGAGAAACCATGAGAAAGAAAAAAAAACAAAATAAGAAATTAGCCTACTTCGTTCTGAATTCAGACTCCATAGTTCTTTCTCTGGATGTACATTTTCCATCATGAGTCCTTTGGAACTGTTTTAGGTCCTTACATTGCTGAGAAGGGCTAAGTCTATCAAAGTCAGTCATCGAACGCTGTGGCTTTTACTATGTATAATGTTCTTTTGGTTCTGCTCCCTTCACTTGGCATCAGTTCATATAAGTCTTTCCAGGTTTTTCTGAAGTCTGCCTGTTCATCATTTCTGATAGCACAATTGTGTTCCATTACATTCTTATACCACAACTTTTTCAGCAATTTCTCAATTGTTGGGCATCCCCTCAATTTCTAGCTCTTAGTCACCACAAAAAGAGCTGCTAGAAATATTTTTGTACATGAGGGTCCTTTTCCCATTTTTATGATCTCTGTGGGATACAGCCCTAGAAGTGGTATTGCTGGGTCAAAGGATATACATTTTAATAGCTCTTTGGGCATAGTTCCAAATCGCTGTCCATAGTGATCAGATCAAAAGAAGCTATAATTCTAAAGAAGCATAGTCTTAGCTTCTAAAATCCCCCAAACCAGCTTCCCCCTCCCAACCCCCTCAAGGAAAATGCCTCATGGGATGCTTTGACTTCCATGGCAAAGTCTTTCCTTCTGTCCAACCTAACTCTCTTCTGCTGCAGTGGAAATCCCTTCCTCTCTTATCCCATTTGCTTCTCCTATAATAAAGAGATCCTACAGGAAACCTGAGCTTGTAGCATGATTTTAATATAGGCATATCTTGGAGATATTGTGGGTTCAGTTCCAGACCACAACAATGAAGCAAATAATGCAACAAAGCAAGTCACATGAATTTTTTGGTTTCCCAATGCAAATGAAAGTTATGTTTACACTATACTGTAGTCTATTAAGTGTGCCATAGTATTATGTCTGAGAAAACAATATACTTACCTTAATTTAAAAATACTTTATTGCTTAAAAAAATAGCTAACAGGGGCGGCTAGGTGGCGCAGTGAATAGAGCACCGGCCCTGGAGTCAGGAGTACCTGAGTTCAAATCCGGCCTCAGACACTTAACACAAAAAACTAGCCGTGTGACCTTGGGCAAGTCACTTAACCCCAACTGCCCTCCAAAAAGCAAAAAACAAAAAAACAAAAACAAAAAAACAAAAAAGAAATAGCTAACCATCATCTGAGCCTTCAGAGAGTCATAATCCTTTTCCTGGTGAAGAGTCTTGCCTCATTGTTGAGGGCTGCTGACTGATCTGGGTGGTCGTTACTGAAGGCTGGGATGGCTGTGGCAAGTTCTTAAAATAAGACAACAATGAAGTCCACCACATCTAGCTTTCTTTCACCCAAACACGTCTATCATTCTGTCATTCTATATTATCCCCATATGGAATGGTAGTGGGGCAGGAGTAAGGTATCTGGTGAAAGGAGAACTGGACTTGGAGTTCTACCAGGTTTGAGACCTATTCCTCTGAAACATCTAGGTGGTATGGTAGACAAAGTGATGGGCTTGGAGTAAGTAGTATTGAGTTTCCAGTAATTGAGTATTGAGTTCAAATCCTACCTCAGATACTTATTAGCTGTGTGACCTTGTGCAAGTCAATTAATCTCACTTAACCTCAGTTTCTCTTATCTGCAAAATGGGGATAATAACAGCATCAACCTCACAGAGTTGTTGGGAGGATAAAATAAGACTATGTGTAAAGGGCTTTGCAAAATTAAAAATGCTATATAGATGTCAGTGATGATTATTTTCCCATTTATTTTGGGAATTGTGACCTTGGCCAAACCACAAAGATCTCTCTAGGTTTTAGTTTATTTATTTGTAAAATGAAAGCCATAACTCGCAGGTCCTTTTCAGCTCTGAAGCCCTATGAACTACCTGGAAGGAAGGAAGGAAGGAAGGAAGGAAGGAAGGAAGGAAGGGAGGGAGGGAGGGAGGAAGGGAGGAAAGGAGGGAAGAAGAGAGGAAGGGAGGAGGGAAGGAAGGAAGGAAGGAAGGAAGGAAGGAAGGAAGGAAGGAAGGAAGGAAGGAAGGAAGGAAGGGAGGGAGGGAGGGAGGGAGGAAGGAAGGAGAAAGGAAGAAAAGAAAGAAAGAAGGAGGAAGGGAGAAAGGGAGGGCAGGAAGGAGGAAGAGGTGCCTGTCTGCAATAGCGCTTAGGGCCCCATATCCTCTGCTTCCTTCAGGCCACCCTTTACCCCCAACTACTCTCTTTATCCAGCTCAGTAACAATACAACTGCAGGCCAAGCTGTCACCGTGGAACTCTTCTTGACCCTGCAGTTGGTCCTCTGTATCTTTGCCTCCACTGATGACCGTCGGGAGGACAACGTTGGCTCTCCAGCTCTCTCCATTGGCTTCTCAGTGGCTCTGGGCCATCTGCTGGGGGTAAGTCATACTTCAGTTCAGGCCTCCTGAGGGGAAAGGCAGAGACACCCTTCCCAAGGGGAAGACGCTATTCCCACTGCCATCCCTTAATGTGTATGGTGCCCCTCCCCACTGTCAATTACCTGGTAAGACTATAATGATGATTTTAAAATAATTGGCATTTATACCTTGCACTGTAAGGTTATCTTCGGATTCTCACAGCAGACCTTCTGAGGAAGGCACTGGAGTGGGTTGGGCAGGGGTAGGATTCACAGGAGTGTTGTACATGTTGAAGGTGGGATTAAAACCTAGGTCCCTCCTCTCTAGAAATCCAGGCCTCTTTACACTCCAGCTCCCATTCAACAGCTGATTTCATACAGTGGAATCTTCATCCTTTATCAGACCCCTATGTGCCTATGGGCACATACATCTGTCTAAGCTACGTGGAAGCAAAGTGATGGTGGGGGAAGCAGCACAGGGGAGGAGAGAGGATACCGACAATGAGGAATCCAGGAAACCCTGAGTGAGGCTCGGGTGGAAGTTGGACATGAAGTGGAATCCTCAGTCTTGCTACCTTAAAGCACCTACTTAAGCCCTGCTCCCTTTTGACTGATGATTCTGCATGATCTTTTTCTCCCCCAGATCCACTATACCGGCTGTTCCATGAACCCAGCCCGTTCCTTGGGCCCTGCAGTTGTCGTGGGCAAGTTTAATGACCACTGGGTAATAGCTGAAGCCCTTTTCCCTCCCCACAAAAGATCCCAGAGAGAGACTGAGGGCCAGTCTAGACCTTTGGGGAAAGGGGAATTGGTTCATCATTGAAGGATTAATATCACAGGGATTTCCCAAAGGAATAAGATTCAACAACTCTCCTCCCATCACAATGGTAGAGTCTCCAGACTCCTCAAGGGACTTGATGGTTCTTGAAGGTAGAATCAGGCAGGCTAAGTCAGGGATAAGAATGATCCAAGATGCTCTAGAATTCCTACAATTCCCTTTGGAAATAGCTTAGAATCAGAGAATCACCTCCTTCTGCTAGTTTAGAACTCCTAAACATTCTCTTTTCTCCATCTTCTCCTAGGTCTTCTGGATTGGACCTCTGGTTGGTGCCATCCTGGGCTCACTTATCTACAATTACCTCCTATTTCCTCATGCTAAAAGCCTCTCAGAAAGGCTGGCCACTCTGAAGGGGAAAGAGCCAGATGTAGATTGGGAGGAAAGGGAGGTGAGGAGGAGGCAATCGGTGGAACTCCACTCCCCCCAAAGCCTGCCTCGGGGCAGCAAAGCCTGATGTTCCTTTGGCCCCCCCACACTCTCTAGCCCCACCAGGCCCTCTGGGGCAAAGAGAATGAGCCCCAGAGATAGAGCAGCTAGGGGAACGTGGAGCTGTTGACTGTGGGGGTCAAAGCATATGCCCTGCACTGGAGGGGGTCTCCCATCCACACACTACTGTGCCTCTCTTCCGTATCTGGACAGGAGACAACCTGCCTGCTCCCATCTACATTCTCATCCTTCCAAGGATGGAAGTTGGCCCCAGTACAGCGTCAGAAACAGCTTCCTGTACATTTGAAGCAGTGGGTGACCCCTGCACAGGACACATAAGGGGGGGGGGAGCAAAAGGTACTGGTAGGTGTGAGAAGAAGGACTGAGGCAAGTGATGAGGTCAGCAGACAGAAGCAGCCAAATCTGCTGAGCGACTAATGAAGGAGCTTGGTAGATTCCCTCCCTTGACCCTGGAAGGCAGAATCAATTCCCACCTGTTTCTATAACTCCACCTGCTTTCCTTAAGATTGTACAGAACCCACAGATTCACCTCTTTCCCTGTTTCTCTAAGTATTTAGATTCCCTTAACTAGAGCTAAGAACTGAAGGGCCAAGGGATAATAGAATATCAGCTACCACGTGCCAGTTGGTTTGTGTATTTGGGCTTATGTGTGTTCATATGTGTCAATGTATGTGTTTGCATGTACAGATTACTTATCAGTGTGTATTTGCACGTTGCTGTGTTTGTACACAAATGTGTGTTTGCACATGTGACTGTGCTGTTCAATATGTATATAATATTGTGAGTATGTGTGTGTGCATGCACAAAGGCATATTTGGGTATGCCCAGGAGTAAGTACACATTCTTGATTGTGTGTCTTTGAGGGTGAATGTCAGAGTCCCAGGCATGAGTGTCTGCTTCTGGAAGCATCTGTGAATGGGTCTGAGCCAAGGATCTCTCTCTCTCTCTTTCCTTGACTTGTCTTATCTGTCCTGGTATCACCAGACCTTTGACTATTCTCTCTGGGTTCACACTGATTGCCTGCAATAAACCAGATTCCCCAGCCTAGAACCCTTTGATGTTTTATGTCATGCAAAAAGAGGCACCATCCAGAGGCTAAATAAGTTGGTGCTGAATGGGGTGGATGAGGCAGGAAGAAGTTAGAAACGCCAAGAAGGTAGGGACAATTAGAGATCTGCTTGGGGGGTGGGAGGGGGCAGGGAGCAGTGAATCCACCAAGAACTGAAATAAATTGGAAGAGGGCCCTCAATTTCCCTACCCACTTTACCTAGAAGATTCTTGTAACTTCTCCCAGGTCCTAAACATGAACCTGGTGGACTAGGTCACCCACCTACTGGAACTTCTGGTCCAGGCCCCTCAGTGCCCAACCACAAAGCAGGCACTCAGCCAGGGCATGGAGCTTTCTTCCCTGAACCTGACCCCCTGGACACAGGGGCCCTGGGAGGAGGGGAAGGAGAGGTGGAGAGGGGAGGAGACCAAGAATATCCCAGATTCCTGAGTCCCCATCCTTTTTCCCACACTCTCCATTTAAGGGGTTAGAAGAAAGCTTTTTTCTGAGGAGTAGGGTTTTTGCGCATGCATGAGTATGTTCATTACCTAGGTCCCCATCCCCAGAGATGAAACTCAAGTATCAGTGAAAACAAAGGGATTGTGTGGCCCCCTGGCCTTTGTCTTGGGGGAGGGAGGGTTGTGGTGAAGAAGGAGGAGGGAAGCTTAGCAAGGAAACACTTCTTGAAAGCAGACACTCTTATGGCAAGGAAGCCTCCCTGCCCAGCACACAAGGAGACACCTCTTGAAAGCAGATACTCCTATGGCAAGGAAGCCTCCCTGCCCAGCACACAAACTTCTACGCTATGCAGAGACACTGGCACCATGCACCACCTTTCTGTTCCTCACATCTCTACCTACCCCTCTATCCCTCAAACACCCAGTCTCTCAAACATAAGTCCAGTAGTTCTTCCCACCGAGCAATGGCTTCCACTTCAGCCCCATCTCTCCAAGCTCTCTCCATTTCTCAAGGGAGAGAGCATCATGGCAGGGGCCTCATTCTCAAGGATCATCTTCTGAGGCCAAGACTGAGATCTTATTTGAGGTAAAGGGAGGGAGGGAAAAGACTCAGAGGTCCCGGGGTCCAAGGTGGAACAAGGTAGCTGTGGTACAGTATACATTTAACACCCATTTGCCCCTTGAACTCTCCATTCTTAGGCTCATGGCTCTAGAGTTGGTAGAGCCTTCAGAAAACATCTAATACAAACCCCTCATCTTACAGATGAGGAAAATGGCCCCACTGACTTGCCCATGATTAAAAGAGTCTCAGAAAAGGGGTTTGACCTCAGGTCTCTGACTCCAAAGTCAATGCTATTTCCACCGTATGACCCCGTCTCCCTAATGTCAGCCAGGTCAATGTGCTGATTACGACTTGCTCACACTTTGATCTTTGTCTGGCCTTTGATCTACCCAGTTGTCAAATAAGAAGGTTGGACTAGATCCCCTCCAAGGTTGCTTCTAGGTGTGATAGACTAGGATTCCTTCTTTCTCTGGAAATACCTCCCCTTCCTCAGAGCCCAGTGAAGGACTCTGATCATCAGGGCTCCTTAAGACAAGATGAGAATAAATGACCTGACCATCGGCTCCCAGCATGCTAAGTACATACAGAAAGTGTTCATACACACACACACACACACACACACACACACACACACAGTAGGATCAGAGAAAGGGCTGCCCAGGGGCAGAGATGAAGAGGTATACTCTCTAGTTCTCAGCTACCTCAACAACCAAGGTTTCATATGAATTCAAACTCCTTGGAGAAGGTGGGGTCAAGCAGAAGTCAGTGTGATCTTATGTTACACAGGGTGCTGGGTGTGCTCCCTAATTTGCTGAATAACTGAATAATTCTAAGAAGACAACTGAGCTCTCAATGTTCTTCCCTTGGGGCTCCCAACCCTGTTGTGTGCCACTCGTTCTGTCCTTGGGTCCCCGAAATTGATGGGGACTCGCCTGGGCTCTGACGCAGCAAATTGATCCAAGCCTTGGCTGATGCTCCCACCCTTCCTATCCATTGACCAGATCAGAAGGCCAGTAGGAGATCAGAGGTCAAAGCCAGGAGCAAGAATAATAAAATGAGAATGGACCTTGGGGTCATCTAATTCAACCCATCTTTGAAGTGCAAATCAGGAATCCTCAGCTCCCCCAATTCCTCTTGTAAGCACCATATTGAAATTAAGGAAGACCTTTAGTCTGCGGTGAGCCAGTCCCACTCCACCCTCACAATCCCCTAAACAGGACGGCTGTTCTCTCTGTATTCCAGATCATTGAGAATTCTCTCAACTCTCTTTTTTTCTCTTCTCTTTCCTTCTCTTCTCCTTCTCTCTCACCCTGCTCATTCTTCCTCAGGGTCAGGCATGTCCTGGACAAAGGATCATCTCACCACGGCTTAACGACTGCTTCCCTCCCCAAAATAAACTAGCAACCAGCTAAGCTAGGAGGGGCACAAATCTGGGCGCAGTGTTCAGACCTATACATAGGAGGCATATCACAGAAGTGTAAGCTCAATAATTGAATTGTTGGGAAGGGAGACAGAAATGAGAAGGGATTGGGCGTCTGTGGAGGCCCTGGAGCCTACAGAATTCCCTAAAACGTGCCCTGCCCCATCTTCCAGGGCAGTCCAGAATCACCCGGACCTCAAAATTCCTTGTATGTAGAGTCAGCCATTCAGTCAACAAACATTTATTAAATACCTACCATATGCCAGGCATGGGATGAAATGGAAACACAGAAAAAGAAGGAAAAAATGGAATTCACGTCTAAGAAAGAGACCCAGACAGGATAGATGGGGGTAATCTCAGAGAGAAGGTGCTAGCACCTAGGGGCCCAGGAGAGGTTTCTTGTACAAGGAGGGGTTTGAACAAAAAGAAAGCCAGGGACAGAGATGAGGAAGAGAGACCCTTTGGAAATACTAAAATGGGCCCAGGAGGAGGGAATGAGGCCTCTGCTTTGAGGGAGCACTCAGTTTGACAGGGTGTGAGACCAGCTGGATATATACCCAGGACACAGACAGACACATAGATGTGAAACCCAGCAAAAACTGCGACAGAGCCTTGAATGCTGGCACCATGGCAGAAGACTATGGGAGGTGAAATGGACCCAGCAATGACCAGAAGGAACCAAAGATTCCTTTCTGTACTTACAGGTGTTCTGAATCATCACCTGAGGTTTTCCCTGTGTTTATGGCACCTTCTCCAGCTAGGTTATCAATTCTTTGAGGTCAGAGATTCCTTTCTTTGATCTGTATTTCACTCGCTAACCTAAGCATTTAGAGGGCTGGGCCTGAGTTCAATATGGGCCTCAGATACTCACTGGGCAAGTCACCTAGTCTCTGTTTGCCTCAGTTTCCTCATCTGTAAATTGGGGATAAAATAACAGCCCCTATGTCACAGAGTTGTTTTGAGAATCAAATGATATTTACAAAGTACTTACCACAGGGCTGGCACATAGTAGGTACTTAATAAAAGCTTTTCCTCTTTCCCTTTCATAGCAAGTCCTTAATAGATGCCCCTTTGAACTGAATGCTGGTCCTGCTCCCAACTTAGAAAGGTTCAGTCCATGTGGGTCACTTACCAATTTGCTGAATGAATGCCCTACCATACCAGAGGAGACCTGACCTCATTGCTAGGCTCCCCAAATTGTGACCTGGATGGCATTTTAGAGAGAAGGCATAGAGGGGCACAAAACAGATACCAGTCCTGGGAGGAACAAGAATCAGAGGAAGGGGGGCAGCTAGGTGGCTCAGTGAATAGAGCACCGGCCCTGGAGTCAGGAGGAACTGAGTTCAAATCTGGCCTCAGACGCATAACACTTACTAGCTGTATCACCTTGGGCAAGTCTCTTAACCCCAATTGCCCTGCCTTCCCCCCTCCAAAAAAGGCAAAAAAAATCAGAGGAAGAGATGGAGAGTGGAGGAGTCACCTAGAGAGAGGCTCTTGAGTCCCCCGGAGGCCCAGGGGTGATCCGGGTACTTACTACCATGATGTTGGGGCTCTTTCTTACCTCATCCACCATTAGAACTCAGGGGTCCCCAGTTCCCAGTCCCCTGCTAAGTGGCAATACATTCTCTGGTCTTCAATTTCCTACCTGTACATAGGGTTGTACCAGGTGTTATCCTGGACATCTGCCAGCTCTGAAATCCCAATTCTATTGTAGTCGAGTACTACAGTTGGTGTATTGTCCATGCCAGATAGTGGTATAAAGGGAAGGAACAGAGTCCAGGGTCCAGAAAACTTGGCTTCTGATCCTGGCTTTTCTACTTTCTGGCTATGTCACCCCTGGCAACTCATATCCCTCCTGGGAACCTCTTAGTTTCTTCATTTCTAAAATTAAAGACCATCTATTTTAAACCAGGTGACCTTTCAGGGCCCCTCCAACTCTAAAGTCTGGTCCTTCTAAAAACTTTCTCAAGGCCTCAGTTTGGAGGGCAATTGGGGTTAAGTGACTTCCCAAGGTCACACAGCTGGTAAATATTAAGTGTCTGAGGTCAGACTTGAACTCAGGTCCTCTTGACTGCCGGGCAGTGCTCTATTCACTTCAACACTTAGCTGCCCCAAGGCCTCAGTTTCTTTATCTGTAAACTGGGCAGGGCAGAGGGAGAAGGCAGGACTAAAGGATGTTCTGACATCCAATCTTACTAAAAAGGATGCTTCTTATCCCATTCCAGATAAAGAGGCCTTAGGAACTGGACAGGCCTGGACTGGGCTGGGCAGGACACATTGCTGAGGACCATAAAGATCTCAGAAAGATAGCAGAGCTGGCTCTGAGGTGGCTCTCCTTTTGGGATCATAATACCACAGGAACGAAGGCCCTAAATCTCTACAGAAGGGATTGATTTCATTTTTGCCTTTGTGATTCCTAGCACCTCACACATAGAAGGCATTTCATAAACACGTGTTGAATTGAATCAGAATACCCTAAAGTGAGAAGATTCCAGGTCCAGGAGGTTTCACCTACAACTGACATCTCACTATTTGACCAAGAGAACTTTGCCTGTCTTATTTTCTTCTCTTCTGAACAGGGGTGGGGAGAACTCATAGAACTTACGCCTTGAGGTCACATGTGGCTTTCTAGGTGCTCATGTGAGGCCCTTTGACTGAATCCAGATTTTTTTGTTGTGAAGTTCGGATTCAAAGGGCCTCACTTCAGGGCCTAGAGGGCCACATGTAAGCTCCACCCACAGATTCCCCACCCCTGCCCTAGAACATAAAGGAGTCAACACCATAGGACAGGTATCAAACGATTCTCATCATTCTTCCTCCCCAGGGACTCTCTTATTCTTACCTCCCCTAGAATTCAAGACATATCCTAAAGCTTCACATGCCTGAGGAAGACTGAAGAGGGTGGAAGAGAAAGGAGGATGGGGGGTGGGGAGAGAGAAGAGAAAGGAGAGCTTAGAGAAGTCCAAATGACCAGGAATAAAGGAAGAACAGCTGGCCTGTTTAGGGGATTGTGAGGGGGATGGAGAAGAAGTGGCGATGGGTGGAGTAGGGTTAGCTACCACATCTTCCCCCAACCTGGTCTTCCCTAGTTCCCAATGGTGCTGCTTACAGGAGGAATTGGGGGAGCTGAGGATTCCTGACTCCTGAGGATTCCTGCTTTGAGATCAGGAAAGGTAAATGCTTTGCGCCATTGAAGATGAACTCTTTGATGTTCCAACGACCTCTATAACCTTCTGGAGACTGGCCTTTGGCTTCATCAGGCAGCGTCTTGGCTCCTGGATGGGTGACGGGGAAGTGGGGGTGGGGAAGGAAGCAGCACGAGCCGGAAATGCCAGAAGAAGAGGAACAATAGCGGGGTTTCATGGGCCAGTGTTTTCTTTGGCCTTTTCTCTGCCTTTGCCCCATGTTTACTTCCAGGCTCCTCCTCTCCCTCTGGCCTCTCTCCCTCCCTAAAATGCTTCTCTCCATCCTCACTCCCAGCCCCCATCTGTCCACTGACCAGACAACCGGTAGTCAGCCAAGGAAACCTGTTCCCTCACCCTACCTCTACCCCCCTTCCCACCGAGGGTGGCTCTCCTTGCCAAGCTCCCATTTATAACTGTGGGGAGTAGCCTCTAATTCCTCTGCTTCATGCTGCCCCCCTATCCTGAGGTCATCAGATACAAGAGGATATGTCAGAGATGAGAGCTAGCTCAGGCCACAATTCACCATGAAGTCACTGGGGGATGTAGTTAGAGTGAGGAGAATCCCACCAGCAACAACAGATAGAGGACCTCGGTGTCACACACCACCCCCCCACCAGACCAGGGCCTGGGGCCTGCCCTTCCCAACGCTCCATTCTTGGCTGAATTCCCTGACATCCCCGCCACACCCCCTTCTCTAAACACTAGTGAACAGGGTACACACACTAGAAACTCATTCCCCACATGCCTGACCCTAGGTAAGGAAGAGGGAAAAAGGCAAGAGGAGGGAAAGAAAAGTGGGAACGACAGGGTGAGGAACATATGGAATGCCAACATTTATGAGAAAGGAAGAAGAAGAGCAGGCTGAGGAAGCCAGTAGTCAACCCAGGGCACCCCTTCCTTCCCACTAAAAGAGAAAGAAAGAATCTGAGTGGCCTGAGAAACTGAGTAATGACTCTGATTTAAGGTCTGAGCTGTGGATTGCCTCACAATAAGCCTCTGAGGCAGATAATAGAACATTACTATCCCCATTTCACAGGCTCAGAGAGGTAAGTGGCTTGCCTACGGTCACTTGGTGACCGATGGAGACAACAGCAAGGATTTGAATTCATAGCCTCCAGACTCTAAATGTAATAATGCTCTTTCTACTAAGACTCATCACCTCTCCACCGGGAGAAAAAGAGGAAGGGAACGACCGGATCAAGAGGGAAAACTGAGAAACCCTGGGCAGAGGGGAGAGAAATGAGTTTGAAAATCAGAAGAGGCTGAAGGTGAGGAGGGAAAGCAGGGTCCAGGCACGGACAAGGTCAATAGTAGAATCCAGATCCAAATCCAGGCTAGGAGGTCCCAGTCTTGCTGCTTCCTCTCTACCCTTTCTGTACTTAGACAAACAGAAACAAAACTAACAAAAAACCCCACTCACACTGGGGGTCCACATAAACATTCACTCATTCACACACATGGTGATTAACTCTCCTCATCTCTACCCCTCCTCCTTCCTCTAAACCCTACTCCAAAGCAGAACAATTAAACCATCAAGGTCACCCCTTCTTCTCCCATTTCTCCCCTACTATCAGGGAGAGAAAAGGCCACCCTATCCCCCTGTGCTCTCGCAGTGAATAGTGGAAAAGAGCCCCATTGTTCTACTTCCTAGCCCCAGCTCACCCATAAAGGTAGGAAAGGGAGAATCAGGATTAGGAACTTATCTTTCCTATCCTCCATAGGGGAGGCAGGGGCAGCGACTTCAACCCATACCTTAGGGAAGCCAAATGCTCCCATGGGGTTAACAGCTCTCCTACTCATGGGACAAAGAGCCCTATTTAGTCAGCACACCATAGGGAGGCAGACTTGCCAAGTAGCTGGTGGGCACAGTGCCCAATCTTGCCAGTGTGCCCTCGTGCCAATTTCAACCTCTTGTAGAAAAAAAAACTTTGAGGCTCCAGTTCTTGCCCTTCCCATATTCAGGGTGAGACAGAGAGGCAAGGAAAGGCAGGGACCCTTGAAAAAAGCAAGGGGTATGGGTGCCAGCTAGGCCAGAATGACTGTCTTTGCCCACCCTTGCCAGTCACACCACCTGAGCCAACTCAGGCAGGTGAGATGATTGGGAAGCACAGGATGCCTGAATCCTGAGGGGTTCATACACCCATATGAAGAGAAGCCAAGCTGAGGAGAGACTGCAGAGGAGAGAGATTGAGATTGATGGAGAATTCTGATAATAAACAGGTAGAGAAATGAGATAGGGAGGAATCCAGGAGAGCAGAGAGGAAGGGGGAAAGAAAGTCTGATGCAGAAAGAGGAGACTAAAGATAAAAGGGGAGAGAATCAAGGGGAGAGAGTAAGAGAGAGAGGAGTAGCTCCAGAGTGGAGTCTGGAGGGCAGTGGGAGCAGGGGATCACCACACTTCTGCAAGCCCATGTGTAACCTCGAAGGACCGATCACCAGATCCCTGTCAGTGGTGGATGGGTGCAAGCTGTCTCTGAGTCCAGGCAGGTGGGAGGGAGCTAGGAACCAGCCCTAAATGGAAACTTTTTTCCCCATTCACAGCCCCAGGGTGGAGGAGCCGCCCAGTTCTACCACCCCACCCCCTTACCCTCTAGCTGGACTCCGGCCTCCTATATATCCCTCTCCTCCTCCTCCTCCAGTGCCAAGCAACCAGGAGGCAGAAAGCGGGAGTAAGAGACCAGACAGACTGGATTCAGCATAGCAACAAGAGGACAGTGAGCCCACCACCGGTGATAGCCCTCAGGATTGCCAGGGAAGGCACCTTCAGCCACCATGAAGAAGGAGGTGTGCTCTGTGGCATTCCTCAAGGCTGTGTTTGCTGAGTTCCTTGCCACCCTCATCTTTGTCTTCATCGGCTTAGGCTCAGCTCTGAAGTGGCCCTCAGCACTACCCAGTATCTTACAGATCTCCTTGGCATTTGGCTTGGCTATTGGCACCCTGGCCCAGGCCTTGGGTCCTGTGAGTGGTGGGCACATTAATCCTGCCATCACCCTGGCCCTCTTTGTAGGCAACCAGATTTCTCTGTTCCGAACTGTCTTCTATGTGGTCGCTCAACTGGTGGGTGCCATCGCTGGTGCTGGCATCCTTTATGGACTTACTCCTTTGAATGCTCGAGGCAATCTAGCCGTCAATGCTGTGAGTCCCTGGCCTAGGGCCAATTGGATTGGGGTGGGGGGGGGATGGCAGAGGGATGGGAGATGGGAAGGAGGTGTTGGGGGGAGGGGAATATCACATCATGGAAACTTTTTCTTTCTGTTCCTTTCCCTAGAGGGGGCTTCTGGCTTTAGTCTCTAATATAGGCCTCAGCTTCCCATTTAGGAAGTGGGTAGTAGGGTTGCCATTGTTGAGAGGTGGAATTGGAATGAGGGACTTCAACCTGTGTTAATGGATCCTTGCTCAAGCTCCTGCCTCCAAGCCCTACTCTGTTTCCATATGTTCTCTTCCCTTCCCTTCCCTTCCCTTCCCTTCCCTTCCCT
>CM053597.1:217692474-217709021 GCA_028646575.1 Pseudocheirus occidentalis
TCTCCTCTCCTCTCCTCTCCTCTCCTCTCCTCTTCTCTCCTCTCCTTCTCTCTTCTCCTCTCCTCTCCTCACTTCTGCCCTGTTCTATTCTTCTGACTGCTTTTAAAATTTCTTTTCCTTTACCATCTCCTCCCCTTTCAACTCCATAGCCTTGCCCACATTCCTCATTCATGCTTTTCTCCTAGCCCC
Source organism: Pseudocheirus occidentalis (assembly GCA_028646575.1). Lineage (NCBI taxonomy): Eukaryota > Metazoa > Chordata > Mammalia > Diprotodontia > Pseudocheiridae > Pseudocheirus > Pseudocheirus occidentalis. The sequence continues at coordinate 217,692,664 of CM053597.1, forward strand.
CAATTCCCAGACTATTTTCCCAATCCTGTGCTTTTTCTACTCCCCTTCCTTTCCCACAACAGCCCAACCTGATAGAAGCCTTCTACCCTAACCTCAAATCTGGCCTATGGTGTCTCTTACAATCTGGACTCATTAATCCATTAATGGAATCTGAAGGAGGATTTTCTTGGCTATTATGAGGCAGACTGCCCCACTGGAGAGACAGGTTTGGGGTTGGCACTGGCATTTGGCCAAGCATAGATGTGGGGAGGAGGGAGAGAGCTGGGCAGCTCCTCACAGAGAGGGAGGAAGCTAAGTAGCTTTGGAAGGACAAGACCCCCCTCTAAATAAATCACTTCGGATTTAGCCAGGACCAAGCTGTCTGGAGTACATGCAGGACCCATCAGAGGTTTGGTTCCAAGGCCCAGAGACTTTTTATGATCAAATGAGGCAGTATCTGTAAAGTGTTTAGCACGGTGCCTGGCACATGGAAGACATTTAATGTTACTTGTTTCCTTTCTCCCTACACAATTTTAGTGAATGACTACATCTATGCACAATTTGGGGTGCTTTGCAATCTATCTGTAACTAGGATTCCTGGACAGATGATAAAGCTTGTCTGATTGGGGGGGGGAAGAATCCAAGGCATTTTTCAAGACTGAGATTCACCTATTATCTCTTAGCCTAAGGTCTCAGGCTTAAGCAGAGAGCCAAGAAGGTGGAGAATAAATTCGTCAATGCAACCACAATAACTGAAGAACTTGGGGTGTTCCTTCCATTCAGTGACCCCTCACAACTTCCCTTCTCACATGCAGCTCAACAACAATACGTCTCCAGGCCAGGCCGTGGTGGTCGAGATGATCCTGACCTTCCAGTTGGCGCTCTGTGTCTTCTCCTCCACTGACACCCGACGCACTGACCCTGTGGGCTCTCCAGCCCTCTCCATTGGCCTGTCTGTCACATTGGGACACCTGGTTGGGGTAAGCAAACCAGTCGCAAGGATTCAGTCCTATTTTGAGCTTAGGATGGAGATGATAGACTAAGTCAGTGGTTCTCAACCTGTGGGTTATGTTCAATTTAAATACACCCTGCATATCCGATATTTGCATTACAATTCATAACAGTAGCAAAATTACAGTTATGAAGTAGCAATGAAAATAATGTTATGTTTGGGGGTCGCTGCAACATGAGGAACTGTATTAAAGGGTCGCAGCATTAGGAAGGTTGAGAACCACTGGTCTAAGTGACAGGAGCACCCATTGCATAGGGAGAAGATGGGAATCCCTTTGGCAGTCTCCCTTGGTCCCAGACTGTGAACTGTCCCTTTTCTAGGCCCAGATTTAGCTGAGATTCTGGTTTAGCTTTGAGTGTTCCAAGTTCCAGCTCTAATCTTATTCCTCTAGAAACTCACAGGATACGTTTTAAGGGGATGTGGGAAGTTACCTGGTAAGAGAGAAGAGTCAAGAATCAAGTTAGAGGAATGGAAGAATGAATTAATTTAAGATGAATTAGGTTGGTGAGGTGAAAAGATCACTGAGGTGAGAATGAGGAAAATTAGGGTCTAATATTAGCTCCCCTTGTAGCTTGCCCTAGGATCTCTTTGCCTCAGTTTCCCCATATGACAAATAAAGGGGTTGGGTTACACTTTGGATGACATGTCTTCTTTGTCCTCTAAAATTCCATATCATCTTCTGTGATTGGCTGAGGGCAAGGGAGGGGAGAGGAGCCTAGGGGAAGAAAAAGCAACCTTCTCTTCCACAGATCTATTTCACGGGGTGTTCCATGAACCCTGCTCGATCTTTTGGCCCAGCTGTTGTCATGAAGAGATTCAGCCCGGCTCACTGGGTGAGGCAACCCCCCAACCCTTAAACCACAGGTTGTACAGGGGTCTTTCCCTTCCCCCAGAATGTAGGGGATCAGGGCTGGTGGTGAGAGTTTAGAATGAAGCTGTGGGTGGGTAGGAAGAGATAACTTGTGGTCAGATTATACAGACTGCCCCTGGGGCAGGGGGAGGGAGGAGGATTTGTTTGTTTAGTTTTTCTTAAAGGCATTTATGGCCTGCTCTGGGTGGGGCAGGGTGGGGTGGGGGCTGGGTTGTGGAATCTGCCTCCAGTGCTGTTGTGAGAGGTTCTGTGTGTCCGGGTCCTTCTGGGTAGCTTTCTTAGTATTTGGGCTTCTAAGTGTTTGAGCTTCTATGACCTGTCCCTGTCACCGTCTTCTTCAGGTGTTCTGGGTGGGACCCATCACAGGGGCTGTCGTGGCCGCTATCCTCTACTTCTACCTGCTGGTCCCTAACTCCATGAGTCTGAGTGACCGCGTCGCCATCGTCAAGGGCACATACGAGCCAGAGGAAGACTGGGAAGAGCAGCGCGAGGAACGGAAGAAGACTATGGAGCTTACCTGCCACTGATTCACATGTACCTGGCAGTGTGGGGAGAGACAATGCTTTACTCCCATAAAGCATCCAGGGAAAAAAAAAGGACAAACATAAGCAAAGTTTCCTTCTTCCATAGATGGGCATTCTGGGCTAGAGAATCAGTCTCCATGGTTACCCAGTTAGAGCTGGAAGCCAGGACCTGCTCCTGGGTGGTCATGGGACTATAAGGGAAAGGGACCTCTCTACCAAGAGTTTTCTCTCAGGGATGGGCAGGCACCAGAGCTTCGACCTCAGAAATCATACCTGGAGGCCTAAAATTCAGAACCCAACAGCAGGACCTAGAGTCTAGAACCTGTGGAATGCAGAACCTAGAAGCCAGTCTCCTGAGTATGCTGCCAAAGAGGACCAAGTTCTATAATCAATAGTCTGGCCTGGGCCCATACCATCACCAGTCCTGCCTCAAAGCCAGAGAGACCCAAATTCCAAGGAATGGCAAGGACTCTCTCCTCCTCCCTATCCATGCTCCACAGCTCCTCTAGGAGAGACAGACTGCTTCATTGAAAGACACCTTATTGGGGGCGGTTAGGTGGCGCAGTGAATAGAGCGCTGGCCCTGGAGTCAGGAGTACCTGAGTTCAAATCCGGACTCAGACACTTAACACAATAAACTAGCCATGTGACCTTGGGCAAGTCACTTAACCCCAACTGCCCTCCAAAAATAAAAAAAAAACAAAGAAAGATACCGTATTTATTTTCAGTCAACTAGGCCAAAGGGTAGGCTGGAGGTGTATAGTGGTATTTGGGGGAGGGTTGCTCTGTCCCCCAATAAATCATTAATAATCCTGATCTGCCTCCTCTATATTTCCCTATTTAAGGCCATTTTCCCGGAGAGGGAAAGGATAAGATATCTCCTTCTTGGGCAGATAAGGAAGGAGGAAGAGAATAAGCATTGATTAGTATGTGCCAGACACTGTCCTAAGGGTTTTACAAATATATCATCTAATTCTCCCAGAAACCCTGTGAGATAAGTTCTATTATAATTCCCATTTTTACAGTTGAGTAAACTGAGGCAATCAAGGGTTAAGTTACTTGCCAAGGGTCAACTAGCTAACTGGTGTCTGATGCTGAATTTGAAATGAGGTCTTCCTGACTCCAGGCCCAGTGGGCCAACAGCTGTAGCATCACCAGCTAGCTGACTCTGGTAGCTTTTCAGATAACAAAACTAAAGACCAAGAGTATTAAGATAAATGAAATAGAGAGACAAATAGAAAAAAAAAATGCAAGCCCCACAAAGGCCTAGAGAAGACAGACACTGAGAGAGAGAAGGACAGAAAGACAGACACAGAGATAAGAGACAGACCTAGAAAAAGACAAAAAGAGAAATGCAATTAGGGGGCACATAAAGAGATTTCAGAATTTCTGGATTGTTCCCTTCCCCACCCCCAACTTCCAAAACCACCGAGTTCAGCTTGGGGGTGACTCCCTTCAAAGCCATCTCAAGTCTGCCACTTTCTAAAGGCCTTGGCATTAGCCTCAGGGTGTGCCAGGGCTGGGCAATCAAGGAGCAGGTAGCCATCAACTTAAACAGCCCCTTGAGATGCCTAAGGAATGACAGAGACACTCCCTTGAATTGCCTGTTTTCTGCGCTTCTTCAACTCTTTGGGGGCTCTCCCCATTTTGAGTGGTTATCAATCTCTGATTCTGGTTGCTTCCCTCTGTTTCTTCTCTTTGTGTCTCTATTAATGTTTCTAATTTTTGTCTTTCTGTCCTAGGCTCTCCTATTTTTATTTTTTTTGTTCCAGTCTCTCCTTGATAGTGTTTCTCTGTGCCTTGTTTCAGTCTCTGTATCTTTCCCTGTCTCTCTCTGGTTTCTCTGTCTCTCTGTCTCTCTCACTGTTTCTTCCCCCTTCCTCCTTCCCCCTTCCCTCCCCTTCCCTTTTTCCTCTTCCCTTTTCCCTCCCCTTCCCTCCGGTTTCTGTCTCCCTCTCCCTGTCTCTGTCTCTCTCACTGTCTCTTCCCTTCCTTTTTCCCTTCCCACTTCCCTCTCCTCTCTTCCCTTTCCTCCTTCCCCCTTTTCCCCTTCCCACTTCCCCTTTCCTCCCTTCCCTCCCCTCCCCTCTCCTCCCTCCCCTCTCTCTTCCTCTCTGCTTTCTCTGTTTCTCTTCCTGCCTCTCGGTTCACATCTTTTTGTCTCTCCCCGTCTCTGATTCTGTCTCTCAGAGCCTTTCTCTCTCTGACCAGGTCTCTGCTGAGTGGCCACCTAGAACACTGATCATACAGGTCAATGTGACTGGGCAGTCAGTGAGTTCCTTCATCAAGCCTGGGACAGCCTGTCTCTTTCACTCAGAGAAGGGAGTGAGACTCAGTGATACAGGCTTTGGAGCTGTTTGTGCTAATGGGGGGAGGGGGAGAAGATGGAGAGGACACCAAGAGAGGACCAGGAAGAAAGGGAGATACTTGGCCTGAGCCCAGTCTGGCTGCCTCTTCCCCCACAAGGCTGAAGATAGAGCCTGAATTGGGGTGAGACAGGAAGAGGAAGGCCTGACTCAGAGGAGGGGGGCACTTGGCTTCTATCTCACTAATAGCCTTCAAGACCCAGGGGAGAATCATCAGATCATGGACTCAGAGCTGGGAAGGACCTTAACAGTCATATGGTCCAATCCCTCATTTTATAGGCAAGTGGCTCTTATATCCACTTATCCTGCCTCTAAATTCTTTTTTTTTTTGAAGGGGCAGTTGGGGTTAAGTGACTTGCCCAAGGTCACACAGCTTGTAAGTGTTAAGTGTCTGAGGCCACATTTGAACTCGGGTCCTCCTGACTCCAGAGCTGGTGCTCTATTCACTGTGCCACCTAGCTGCTGTCCCACCCTCCAAATTCTTACTTGTCCCAGGGCCCTGGGTTGATGCTTGTTTGGAGAACAGGGCGCTGAGGCCTAAGACCATGCTTTGCCTTTTCCTAACTGGGAAAAGAGTGGGATTGTCAATCTCCTGTTCAAGGCAGGACAATGCTTAGCTTGAGGACAGTGAGGTGGTGCCGCCTCAGAAAGCACACGCTCTGGACAAGAAATGTTTGTGGATAGGAGATGGGTAGTGAAATCTCTCCTTCCTTCTTTGCTCTCTAGGGAGACTTCCTGCCAAGCTATCCTGCAGGTGGTGGAGAGAGAGAAGGAGGGAGGGAGAGAGGATGAAAGAAAGAGAGAGGAGAGAGGTGCACACGCATGCACACGCACACACACACACACACACACACACTCTGCAGGATTTCAGGGCTGTGGTGTTTGAGGCTGAGAACTTGGAAGGGAGTGAGAACGAAGATGCAAGGGGTAGCTATGAATCATGACTACAACTGGTCTGTCCTGGGAGCTGTGGCAGGAAGGCTGAGGTTGGGCTATAAGGTGAAGCAGAGACCAAGGTGCAGGAGGGTGTTCTAGGTCTGGAGAGGATTCAGACAGGCCACTACAGAGAGGCGAGTCTAAAAGACAAGGAGAAACAGTTTTTGAAAAACTCATTTGCTGCCTGGGAAGCTGGGAGACCAGTCTTATCTCCTGATAGACACCGTTCCCCTTTCCTGCAGGCTTGGAAGGAGTTTCTAGAACATGTAAGAATGCAAAAAAAAAAAACCCCAAACCACCAAACTTAACCCTCCCCCCCCCCAATATTTTTCACCTCTTGTCTTCTTTCTGTATTAAATAAATAAACTGTGGGATTACAGATGTCTATGTAATATAAATACACATAAATATAAAGAAGGTCAAAAATATATAGGATCAAGACTGAGCTAAAAAATTCCCCAGATATGTATGGGAAGGAGGTTGTGGGGTGGGAGCCTTGTGTCTAGACCTAATATAGATTTTTCCAATTTAAAAATCTTAAACAATATCAATCCTTAGCCTAGAATCCAAGTACAGTTTCTTTCTTGCCCAGTTATTTTAAAACATTCTTAAAAACAAGCTTAGTTGGAGGAGGGAGCCAGAGGGGAGGAGGGGTTTGGAAGGCTTGAATGTGTGCACTAGAAGGACTCTTCCACTCCTGTGTCAGAGAGACCTTGACAAGACCACTGAGTTGGTGGTTTGGATTTAGTGCCATCTGGTGGGAGAAAACATTCTACTCCCTTGATGATTAATAGAGTCTTTCTATAATGTTACATAAGGTAGGACACAACTGGCGTGGGCTGCTCACAAGCCTACAGCTCCAAAATTTCACATGATATTTGCACCAAGTACACCCACAGCCTACACCTGGGTTACATATAGATGAGGAACTGAGGTTCCCACAAGTTAAATGATTCTTATAAGGTTGCACTCAGAACTAAGGTCCTCTGATTCCTGATTTAGAACTCTTTCCACTGTACTATACTAAATAAAGAAAAGCTAGTGATGGCAGGAGATGGGGTGAAGGGGAGAGAGAAAAACCCAACTTAAGAGTAAGAGAGACCTGGAAAGCAATTCTACTGGGACTTTCAAAGTGGAACAAACTGGGTATCTGACTAGTTATTGGAAGACCAGTTTTGCTTAGAGGCAAGGGAATGAATGAAAGAAAGGTCATTTGTCTGAGCCTTGGTTTTCCCAACTAGGCTCTTGACACAGATCCTTGGTACACCATGATCTCTCTGTCCTTTGCAGGAAAGGAATTCGTCTCCCTTCCAGTCCCTCTCTCTGAATTTAATTTTCCTCATCTGTAAAATGGGGTAGTAACCTCTTCCCTGCCTACTGCATGGGGATATTTTGGAGACCAAATGAGACAGAAGTATAGGATACTGAACAGAGAGATAGTTAGAGCATAGAATTTGGGGCTGGGGGAAGCGGGTTGGCCTCACAACTCTGTCACTTACCGTTATGCCACCACCAGCATATCTCTGTGCCTCAGGTCCCTTCTCTGTCAATGAGGAGGCTGGGCTCATTCTCCAAATTCCTTTCTAGTTCAAAATACAGAGTCCCCTACGTATAATGCCGTGTGTTTTTTGTGTATTCTGGCCAGCAGATGTCGATCTTACCCACTGAATGATTTGTCTTAGCGGCCGGCATTCCCTGACTGTCGGGTGCCAAGACTCACAGGATTTAGAGCTGAAAGCAGGGGCAAGCTGGTAAATGTTTAATAATCGGCTCTTCAGGAAAAAAAAAAAGTGTCGCACGACACACTTTTCAGTGTCAGCTACCTTCACATTTTCTCTGACACTTTCTTAAGCCCAGACAATGAACAGAACAATAAATCAAGTCCTGATTTGTACTGTTTGCCAAAATGCTCACGCTGAAAATTTAACAATCTGCTCACGAAAGCAGCTGCCTCTGGTCATCCCTGACCAGAAGAGGTCTTAGAGGTTACCTAACAGAACCCTCTCATAGGGGAGTAAATAGCAAAGCTTCCGCTGGAACATAGTTCTTCCTCCCACCCACTTCACAATAACTCCTGGCTAATATGCTGCATTTGTAAGCAAGACTTGAGTTAAAATCCTGCTTATTTGTTTGACCTTGACAAAGCATTAATAATAATAATGGCTAGTATTTTACAACATTATTTCATTTTAACCTCACAGCAACACTGGGGTGGAGGTGTGGTCATTACCTGATTTTACAGAGGAGAAAACTGGGAGGGAAAGAGGCTGAGTAATTGGCCCAGGCTCACTTAGCTAGGAAGTGCCTGAGGTCAAATTTGAACTCAGGCCTTTGTGACTCCAGGTCCAGTGTTCTATCCACTGTACCACCTAATTTACCTGTTTCTCTCAGTTTTGCTTTTTCAATCCAGGAAACGGGGGTAACGAGAGCCCCTACTTTACAAGGTTGTAAAAATGAAAGCCTTCTTCAAATCTGAAAGCCTATCATCATCCTCATTTCTGGGTTTCACTCACTGTTTATAGGCTGAGGGTGGGAAGGAGGGAGGAGGGAGGCACCCAAAGGGAGCCATTTACTTGAAAATGTTTCCTTCGTGAGAAGCAGGCATCCTGCAGGGCTTCTGGGAATGATGTGCATATAGAGGGCGGAGGAGGGGGCAGGAAGGAGGATGGAGGATCAGTTCTAGGCCAAAAGTGGGTGAAGAGGGGCCTTGCCACCAGCAGGGGGTGATGGTGTACCACTCAGAAGCTCACACCGTCTCCCAGATCACATTAACACACACACAGAAATCCTCATACACAGTTGTCCGCTGGAACCCAGATTCATCCAACACATACACACGCTTTCACGCACGTTAACACATCAGGTAAAGACTGTCCTTAAGAGACCCGGATTCGGTGATTTATGCTAGGAAATCACAGAATCTATGAAGCACATCACTGTAGGCTGCAAAAATTTGGCACCTGCAGAATACCTCAAAAGATACCATCCTGTGGTTAGAGACGTCGGTCTTAAACTAGCAAATGACAAATTCCTGCACTACAAACTCAGGCTTTAAAATATAAGTTCAGGGGCAGTTGGGTGGATAGAGCACAGGCCCTGAAGTCAGGAGGGCCTGAGTTCAAATCCAGCCTCAGACAATTAGCACTTAACTAGCTGTGTGACCTTGGGCAAGTCACTTAATCCCAATTGCCTTGACTTCCTCCCTCTAAAAAAAAATCAGTTCAATCAACAATACACAAAGGAACATTTTAAACCTCCTTTATCACCAGCAGCTCCTGCCACTAACTAACAGTTACATCTAGGAGCCTTGAGAGTGGCATCTTCTTCTCCTTCTCCCCACCCAAACTTTCACTCAGCTTTCAGTCTGACCCCCCCTGGCTATCATCCAGGTAAGCAATTCCTGGGAGACATCCCCATCAAGTCAACCGACTGCCCATATGCAGAGAACACAAACCAGGATAGTTAAAGCAGCACAATTCTCTAAAGGAGAGATGGGAGGTCGAATGCACCGAGCAAATCAAATTCCTCCGCCATCTTGCCGACCACCTCCCATTAGATCCAGAAGGAGACAGCCTAGGACTCTGAATCCCAGACCTTTGGAAAAGCAATGCTTCCAGCCCAGTGCCCAGAGCCATCATCCTGGGAAGCAATCCCTGTGGAGATGCAGCCTGGCTGCTGCCCTGAAAGCATTACAGGCAACTACTGAAGACTCTGGAAACAAAGTTTTTGGCCACTAAAGTCTTTAGCACTGCCAAATGGTTCCACATCAGGAACAGAAATTATTTTATCCGTGGAAATAACATTTTTTTTTAAAAAAGGTATTACCATCGGGGCTAGGCCTGGAGTCAGAAGGACCTGAGTTCGAATCCAACCTCAGACACTTGACACACTAGTCTTGTGACCCTGGGCAAGAACTTAATCCCAATTGCCTTCCAAAAAGCAAATTAAAAAAAAAAAGGAATTATCATCATAAAGACCATGAGACCTGCCCATCTGACTTGCAGCTGAAACCTGACATAAATATAGATCCTTTTGATCAAGAACTGTCTTACCTTCCTTTACATATCCTCAGCACTTAGCACGGTGCTTTGTATACATCAAGTGCTTAATAAATGCCCTTTTCATTTATTCATTCATCTTTTCCAAGAAATTTAAGTTTTATTGACATGTATTGTTTTTGCATTACAAACAGTTCCAGATTATGCCTATTATTCTGTAAGAGCTGTCCTATAACAAAAATAAAACAATTAAAGTAAGCTAGTAATATGATAGGGACAGCTAGATGGATAGAGAACAGGACCTAGAGCCAGGAAGACTCATCTTTGTGAATTCAAATTCAGCCTCAGACACTTACTAGTTGTGTGACCCTGGACAAGTTACCTAACCTGGTTTGCCTCAGTTTCCTCATCTGTAAAATGAACTGGAGAAGGAAATGGCAAACCACTCAAGTATCTTTGCACTAAAACCCCTAGTAGGATAGAGCATCAGCTCTGGAGTCAGGAGAACCTAAGTTCAAATTTGGCCTCAGACACTTAGCACTTACTAGCCACGTAACCTTGGGCAAGTCATTTAACCCCAATTACCCTCCAAAAAGCAAAAAACAAAACAAAACAAAAAACCCTAGTAGGGTCACAAAGAGTTGCATATGACTGAAACAACTAGACAGCATCAGTAATACAATGACTTTACCTGAAAGTACACACAACATTCTACATCTGTAGCACCTGCCCCTCACTTCTCTAGGGTGTTTTTTAAAAAAATTAGCAGAAATCTGCTTTCTCTCCTTCCTATCACCCACCCTATTTTTAAAAAGAGAGAGGGAAAAAAGCAAATTTCTTACAGCAAATAGACATAATCAAGCAAAACAAATTCTCTCATTGACTGAATATTTTATATATATATATATATCATTGGGCACCCTAAATCCATCACCTGTCAGGAGGTGGTCACGCTCAGTCCTTTAGAATCCTGAGTGGTCATTGTATTCTCATAGGTTTAAAAGCTGATTATTTTTACAATGTTGTTGTCAGATAAATTATTCTCCTGATTGGTTTTTTTCCCTCCATCCTTTTATAAAAGTATTCAAAATTGTTCACTTTGAAGCATTATCACAGACCCAGGCACAATTCTGATCCATAAACATTTAAGAATAGTAAGAACAATGCTTTTATTTTTAAAAATGATTTATTTAGTATTTTATTTTTTCCCAATTACATGCAAAAACAATATTTAACATTCACTTTTTAAATTTTTGAGTTCCAAATTCTCTCCCTTCCCCTCTCCCAATGAGAAGGCAAGCAATTTGATATAGCTCATACACGTTTAGTCATGCAAAACATATTAGTCATGTTGTGAAAGAAAACAGAGACCAAAAAACCCCCCAATAAATAAAGTTTGTAAAAAGTATGTTTTGACTTACATTCAAATTCCATAAGTTTTTTCTCGGGATGGACAGTATTTTTCATCACAAGTCCTTCATAATCATGTTGGATTGTATTGCTGAGAATAGCTAAGTCATTCACAGTTCTTCATCATACAATGTTGCTATTACTGTATACAGTGTTCTCCTGGTTCTGCTCATTTCACTCAGCATCAGTTCATGTAAGTCTTTCCAGGTTTCTATGAAATCTGCCTGCTTATCATTTCTTATAGCACAATAGTATTCCGTCACAATAACATACCACAACTTGTTCAGTTATTCCCTGATTGATGGGTGTCTCCTCAACTTCCACTTCTTTGCTGCCAGAAGAAATTTCTTTCCTATAATTATTTTTGTACATACAGGTCCTTTTACTTTTTGTTTTTTCATCTTTTTGGGGATTCAAATCTAGTAGTGGTTTTTCTGGGCTAGAGTGTATACATGGTTTTATAGACCTTTGGGCATAAGGATAATATTTTTATAGAAGTTATAATGCCAGATATAGCAGAGGCTGTATTGGCTTGTTGCAGTGGTTCTCAACTTTCCTGACCCTTTAATACAGTTCCTCATGTTGTGATGACCCCCAACCATAAAATTCTTTTCATTGTTACTTCATAACTGTAATTTTGCTACTGTTTTGATAGTAATGTAAATGTCTGATATGCAGGATGCATTTTCATTGTTACAAACTGAACATAACCCACAGGTTGAGAATCATTGGCTTATAGAATTCACCATATGGACAGTTCTCAGAGTTGCCTTTCCTACTTCTGGTTAACCATGTGGGAGCTTTAGGGACTGCGTCTGACCATGTAGTGACCCAGTGCTAAAAGGACTTTGCATTTTAGTATAACACGGCAAACCTCAAGCGGTACCTTGGTCTTCTTTCTCCCCAGGACAGCCACAGAGGATCTAGGTGTTGCAATAGTTAAAATAAGACAGATTCAGACTCAGCCTGAATTATGGGAGTTATGTTTTAATTCAATTCAAAGATGGGAGAAAAGGCTGACCTTTCTCCACCCCAGAATCTTGACAGCCCATGTGGCCTCTAGTACAAGAAAACTTAACTAGGTGAACCAGTAACTGTACCTCTTCTTTTGTCTCTGCTGATTCTAAGTTAAAGCATACTTCAAGATAGTGTCCAGGTACGGAAGCCACCTTGTAAGACTGAGAAGTCTGCAGATCAGAGTTGAATGAATGGAAGCGGGAGAGGAGTCCCCGGCTACCACTCCAGTACTCTTGGAAAAGACAACTAACAAGAACAACAATAGCAAATAAATACCAACTAGAGAATAAACCCAAACCTGGCAGCCTACCAACTCAGGGAGTTGTTTAGACAGTACAAACATGAGGTGAAATGGAAATTACTTAATTAGTAGTCCTGAAAACTGCCTTATGTTCTGATGAGGTTCAGTATGAGCCTCCCAGTAGATTATACCAGTAATTATAAGTTAAAAAGCAGAAGAGCCATCCAGAAAATTGAAATTCAGTTTCTGGCTCACCTAGACAAGAATGCATCTCACTGTCATGTGTTCATAGCCACCGAAGCTGCCTGAATCTCAAGGCACATATTTGGAACAGAGGAAGAGCCTCATAAGTTGGTTCTCCCCTGAAAGTCTACTGAATGAGCAGCTCCAGCTGAGCTCTTGGTGGTCACTCATTTTTGGATATAGCCTCCTATTAATGCTGGGAAAGAGGCACATGGAGGGAAATCAACCCAAAACCTTGTGATCCTCCACAGAAACATGCCTTGCTGTACGTTGCTGGGGTCCAGGCTCAGTCCTACACATGATACCCTCGCTCCTCATTACACCCTGAAGTATGCACAGTCATATATGAAAGAAATACAAGGTAGTTTTAGGAAGGAGGGTAGAGCAACAGAAGGGGTCCAGGAAGGCTTGGTGCAGGAGAGGAAGGGAATCAACATTTACTAAGTGCTACGTGCTATGGTTAAATGCTTTCCATTACTGTCTATTTTCATCCTCACAACAAACTTAGGTGCTACTATTAGCTCCATTTTACAGTTGCGGAAACTGAGGCAAACAGCAGATAAGTGACTTCCCCAGGGTCACATGGCTAGTAAGGATTGGAGGTCAGATTTGAACTCAGATCTTCCAGACTCCAGGTGTAACGCTCTGTCCACTTTGACACCACCTGCCTCCTAGGTGACTAGGTGAAGCATTCCAGGCAGGGGAAATAGCCAGTGTGAAGGTAAGAAGATGAGAGAGGGAAGAAAAGCTAATGGGATGTACAGGGTTTGTAGAGGAGAGTAATAAGTAAGGAGGGGCCAAGGTGTGGCAACCAGACTTGTTTATAGTTGATTCTAAATGTAATAGGGAGTCACTAGAATTTATTGAGTGTGGGAAAGAAAATTATGGGGTGAGATAGACTCGAGCTTTAGGAAAATCAGCATGAGGACAGCTAGGCGGCACAGTAGATAGAGCACTGACCCTGGACTCAGGAGGACCTGAGTTCAAATCTAGCCTCAGACACTTACTAGCTGAGTGACCCTGGGCAAGTCACTTAACCCCAATTGCCTTTCAAAAAGAAAAAAGTATATATCCCTGACAGCTGGTGAACTGGCTGGGCCAGAAGAAAGGAAATCCACCAACTCTAAAAGCAAGACATTGCATTCAGGGACAGCTTTAGCTGTCAGGGAGTTGTGTTTTTTTTTTTTTGACATTCACTTCTCTGCTCCTAATTTTGTCCCCTTCTTTACATTACAACTCTTCAAATACTTTAACACAGTTATCATACCCCATCTGAGTCTTCTTTTCTCCAAACTAAACGTGCCTTGGTCTTTCAGTTGGTCCTCAAGTCATGAACATAAGACCCTTCACCACCAGTGTGACCTTTAAATCTTTCTTACTTTTTTTTGAGGCAGTCAAGGTTAAGTGACTTGCCCAGGGTCACACAGCTAGTGTCAAGTGTCTAAATCTGAATTTGAACTCAGATCCTCCTGACTCTAGAGCCAGAGCTCTATCCACCATGCTACCCAGCTGCCTCCCAATGCACCAGATGAGGTCAGACAGAACAAAACACAGTGAGATTATCACCTTCATGTTTCTGGAGGCTATGCCCCTCCCAACACAGTCCAAGATTACGTAAGTTTTTTTGGCTGCCCCATTACACTGTTTTCTACCGTTGAACTTTTGTAGTCCTCCAAGACCCTCAGATCCCTTTCAGAACAATTGCTGCCTCCATCTTATAATTGTGGAGTTGGTTGGTTTTGTTTTTAACCTAAGAGCAAGACTACATTTATCCTCATTGATTTTCATCTTAATAGCTCAGAGATAATCATTGAAACCACAGGAACTGTTCATATCCCCCTGTGAGAAAATAGAGAGAGAAAAGAGAAGGGGGCTCAGAACAGAGGCTTAGCATATACTCCTATTTGATGGGTCAACGAATGAATTTTTAAAAGCATTTATTAAGCACTTACTAGGCATTAAGCACTCCTTCCAAGTGCTATTCTAACAATAGAACATGACATAAATAGGAAAGGGCATTTTGGTCTTGAAAATTGAAGGGATGATAAGTCAAATAAGAGGAAGGTAGATTCAGAAATCCCTTCTAGAAACCACGGCTGAGTTGAATGGAAGATGGTTCCATAACTGGAGGGTACAAGAGGCTAAGAGATGGAGAAGAGTGGTGAGTGAGGAGAGGAGATGGCCTGGAAGAAGAGAGATAAGCAAAGCATGTCTGAGCCAGTCTGAAAGAGTGGCTTAGATGGGACGGTCATCAATCAGCATAGCAGGGCCCTAAGGCATGACATGGGTGATGAAAAGAATCTATCAAACTGGAAGAGAAGAAACAGAAAGAGTGGTGTCTCAAAAACCCAGAGGAAAGAGGATACAGGAGAGGAGGGTCAACAGCATCAAATGCTGCAGAGGTCAAGAAGGCCAAGGATTAGTTATTTGGATCAAGAGAATGATCCAAGACAGTTACAAAGGAACCATGATGGAAAACCCTCTACACTTCCAGAGAGAGAACAGATGAACTCTGAGTTCAGACTGAAGCATACTTTTTAAATTCTCTTTTTCATGCGCTTGTATGTTTCTTCTACAACATGGCTAATGTAAAGATACGGTTTGTGTACCTTCACATGTATAGTTGATTATTGTATTGCTTGCCTTTTCAATGAGTGGTGAAGAGTAGGGGGGAGGGAGAGAATGTGAAACTCAAAATTGTTAGAAAATTAATCTTAAAATGTTTTTACGTGTAATTTGGAAATGTATAACTATATTTATTGTGTATACACACATGTTATGTATGTTTTAAAGAAGATTAAGGATTGACAAAAGGCGGTTAGATTTGGCAATGAAGAAATTATTGGTAACTTTGCAGAGATGAGTTTCCGTTGAATGAAGAAGTCAAAAACTAAATTACAGAGAGTGAGAGGAGAGAAAACAGAGATGACAAAAGAAGACAGATTGTTCAGGGAGTTTGACTGGAAAAGGTGGGGGGAGGGAATAGCAGTTAATGAGGAAGTTAGGATTCAGTGAAAACTTTTTAAAGATGGCGGGAAGTTGGAGTTTGTGCCTAGGTGCTAAGTGGATGTGAAGGTTGAAGACTAGATGAAGAGAGATGATGAGAGTGGGAGCGATCTACTGGAGAAGACAGGAAGGGATGGAATCAATACACACACACAATTCACAGACAGAAGCTTAGATCCAAACCAACAGGGCCACACGCACTCATACAAGCACATATGCATATATACTCTTTCTAGGAACGTATAAGCACTTGTACTAAACAGGTATAAATCATGCATGTATATTCATTTGTCATGCAAATAAATGTTATTAAATATGTTATGTTAAATATATTCTGGGTATGGCTACATGCAGTTAGTTACAAATGCATACAGAATCAGAGACACAAAGACACATAAACCACACACTGTGCATGGTTGCTGACATTCACAAATACACACAAAGGACCAGATATATGCCTAAGTGACTCGGTTTGCCCAGGTTCATCTTGAACATGCATGGCCACACACCTGCATTTCTGCATGCCCACGCACATGCTCTCTCTCTCATACACCACACACATATTCTCTCTCTCTCTCTCTCTCCCTCCCTTCCCCCCATACACACACACACACACACACACACACATTCTCTCTCTCTGTCTGTCTCTCTCTCTCCCTCTCTCTGTGTCTCTCTCCCTCTCTCTGTCTCTCTCTCTCCCTCTCTCTCTGTCTCTCTGTCTCTGTCTCTCTCTCCCTCTCTCTGTCTCTCTGTCTC
>CM053597.1:217709521-217717021 GCA_028646575.1 Pseudocheirus occidentalis
GAGAGAGAGAGAGAGAGAACAGAGAGAGAGAAGCAGTGTGATCTACAGTGTCAAAGGGTGCAAAGAGATACGGAAAATGAGGCCTGAAAAAAGACCATTGAATTTGACAGCTAAGAGATCACTGGTCTCTTTGGAGAGAGCAGTTTGGCTGGAATGATGAGATTGGAAGCCCGGTTGTGAGGCCTGAGAAGAGAAAGAGGAGAAGAAGCAGAGGCACCTACTGAAGGCTCCTAGGCGCAGAGGATATTTGGGAGGGGAAGGAGTCTAGACTGTGATTTCATTGGTTTAAGAGACTCCCCCAGCAAACTCCCCTTCTCCAAGACAGTAAGTCAACAATTTTATGGCAGCATGTTCTCTTAGAGTATTCTTTGAGGTGCTAAGCGTAGAGGCTAAAAGACTTCTCCACAGATACACAACCAGTATGTGTCAGAAGCCAAACTTGGACCCAGGTCTTTCTTAATTAGAGGAAACTCATTGCTCTTCCAAACTTTTTTAAAATCTCTTTTCAAATCTCTTATGGCTCCCTCTCTCTCTCCAGTTTCTCACCTGAGAACCTTGCCTCATAGTTTACTAAAAACAAAGCAAAACAAAAAAACAATAAATTGAGGCCATTTGCCAAGAGCTCTCCTTTCTCCCTTCTTCTTCATCTCATATCACTCATTTACTTTTTGTCACTCTCCTCCTTCATCCCTGACTCACATCCCTTCTTGTGGCCAAGATAAACCCCTCTGCCTGCACAAAGGATCCCCCTTCATCCTGATTCTCCCAACAGATTACCCTCTCTATGCTGTCATCCCCACTCTTTCATCGTCTTCAGTCTCTCCCTATCTCCTGACTGTTTCCCCCACTGCCTTGCACACAAGCCCATGTCTCCCTCATCCTAAAAAAAAAAAAAAAATCACTCACTTGCACCATCCATCCCCTCTCATTTTTGTCCCATATTTCTTCTGACTTTGATGGCTAATCTCCCGGAGAGGCCGGTGCCCAGGAGATGCTTTCTTTCCTTTCCCCTTCCCTGCCTCTCACTCTCTTCCTCGCTCCCTTCAGTCTGGCTTTTGGAGATCTCAAACTGGATATGCTGTAGACATCTTAAACTCGACCCGTCCAAAACTGAACTCAGCATCTTTCTGCATAAGCCCTTCCCCTTCCTAACTCGCTTATTGTTATCAAGGGCAATACCATCCTCCCAGTATCTTAGTTATACAACCTAAATGTCATTTTCAATTCTTCACTATTTCTCACACCCCATATCCAATCTGTTACCAAGACCTGTCATCTTTACCTTCATATCACCTCTTGTATATGTTCCCTTTTGTCCTCTGATACTGACACCACCATGGTACAAACCCTCATCCCCTCACGCATGGACTGTTACAATAACCAATTGATTGGTCTGCCTGCCACAAGTCACTCTCTGCTCCAACCCATTTTGTTGCCAAAGTGGTTTTCCTAAACTTCAGGTCTAACCATGTTATTCTCCTACTCAACAAACTCTAGCGCCTCCCAATCACCTGTGTGGCACCCTATATGCCTTTCCTAACCTAGCCACCACCCCACATTTTCAGTCTCCTTACACATCACACCCTCTACCCAGCACACAGACACAGACACAGACACAGACACACACACACACACACACACACTTTGCTGTCCAGTGACACTGGACTTCATGCTCTTCCTTGCATAAGACATCATATATCTCAGCTCCAGGCATTCTTACTCACTGTCCCCCTTGCCTAGAATACTCTACCTCCTAATCTTTGCCTTTTAACTTCACTGGATTCCTTTAAATTCTAGCTAAAATCTGCCTTCTATAAAAAAGCCTTTCCCGGGGCAGCTGGATGGCTCAGTGAATAGAGCACTGGCCCTGGAGTCAGGGGGACCTAAGTTCAAATCCAGTCTCAGACACTTAACACTAGCCATGTGACCTTGGGCTAGTCACTTAACCCCAATAGCCTTGCCTTCCCCCCACAAAAAAATAAAAGCCTTTCCCAATCCCTCTTAACTCTAATGCCTCTCCTCTATTGATTCTTTCTTATTTATCTTGTATGCAGTTTGTATATATTTGCTTGTGAGTTGTGTCCCCCATTAGATTGTGAGCTCCTTGAGGAAAAGGATGGCATTTTACCTTTATCGGTCTTGCCCTCACTTAGCCTAGCATGCAGCAGGCACTTAATAAATGCTTATTGACTACCTGACTGACTACCTATGGGTTTGCAACAGAGTTCAACTCTACCCTCTCCCTCCTGCTTATACCACAGGAAAGCTTTCTCCGACTGGAACTGCAGTTTGGCAGGGCTCTGTCCTGCAGCATAGCTCCACCAGGGAACTGTTCTCCTCAGAGAACTGAGGAACAGAAGGAACTGGTGCAGGACACCAACCTGTGTGACTGAAGGAAAGGGCCCAGCACTCAGCTAGGGCTAGTCCTGTCCCCTCAGAAGTCACTTGCAGCAAAAAATGGAGGCCAGTGAGCCATGAATTCCCCATCATGGAAAGTGGCTGAGACAGTGTTGAGATACAGTATCTCTATGGGGTAGGTACTATCAAAGGGGAAAGAGCTAGAAAGTGAGTAATAGGGGAAATAGGCAGCTAGACAACTCAGTAGATAGAGGGCTGGACCTGGAGTCCAGAAGATCTAAGTTCAAACCTGGTGTCAGACGCTCACTAGCCGTGTGGCCCTGGGCAAATCACTTAACCTCTGTTTGCTTTAAAAGGGCAAACTATTCCTGTATTTTTGCTAAGAAAACCCATTATGGGGTCACAAAGAGTTGGACATGACTGACTGATGGAACAACAAATTTTTTTTTTAATGGGGGAAACTAAAGAAAAAAGACTGCAATTACCAAAGATCTCAGGAACAAAACTGAGTCAAAGACTTTAAAATAAGAGAAAATACCAACAACCAAAGAAGATCCGGTCCCTTGATCAGGCAAATGAGTCCAGACATCTGTGAATAAAAATTGCAAGACAAAGGAAAATGAATAAGTAGCCAATGAAGCAGAGAGCCCTATAAATTTCCGAGGGATCGTGGCATCATAGTAGGATGTTCCTGAACAATTTAAAAGATAAACAAGAACTGTGAAAACAAAAATTATGGCCTGCACAGCAGAAATAATTTTCAGACTAGAAAAATGTGAATGTTCTATGGCAAACTTCATCAGAGAAACAAAAGAGAGAACAACTGATTGGGGATGTAAATACGAAGAAATGAAGGACAGTCTGGAAGAAGAGAAAAGCAGTAATGTTAAAGAAAAATATGATCCATGCAAGCAAAACTAATTTATCTAAAAAATAGGACACATACAGACAATGTAAAGATTATAACTTTCCCAGATTGACACGACAAATCCAAAAACCTCAATGCCTTAATGAGAGAAGTAGTACCAAAAAACTGCCCAGAACTACTGACCATAGAAAATAAAGTGCCTGTTATGGTCAAATGAAATACTGAGTATCAACAGAGTGACCACAGAGTCCAATTAAAAGTTTTAAGGAGCTTTAACAGTAATTGAATTAGCAGCTGGGCTGTTTCTCATATGCCAATCAGAAAGAAAATAGAGAGCAGCCCTATAATCCAAAAGTACACAATCTTTTATACCATATAGTCCCATTGTTTGGAGGTGCAAGTAAGTTGCTGAGGTAAGGGAGTTTGTGATTACAGGGCATAATGACAGAACATGAAGAAGAATGAATAATAGGAACATCTCTAGGTAGGGCATTGTAGGATAAGCAGAGAGGTGCATGGGGCATGATGACCTGGGCACATAGGAGAAGAAAAATAAAGACCTAGATTGGTTCCCACACCCCAGCCTGGCTCATAGGCAGGTTCATTGTCTTCTAACTTGCTGATTTCTAATTTCACAAAGTATCACTTAACTATTTCCTGGATACTTCATTCTTAAATCCGTGAAATTTCTACTTAACTACTTCCTGACCACTTCATGCCAATTAAAAGAATCTATAGATCACCTTCTGAAAAAAAGAATACTATGCGAAAATTCCAGGATGCATAATGGTAAAATTTAATAATTCTAATGACAACAAATTCTCTAAGTGACCAGACTGCAAGGGTGGGGAACGTGATGCCTGCAAGCCACCTGTGGCCCTCTAGATCCTCAAGTGTGGCCCTTTGACTGAATCCAAACTTCACAGAACAAATCTCCTTCCTAAAAGCATTTGTTCTATAAAACTTGGACTCAGTCAAAAGGCTGCACCTAAAGACCTAGAAAGGCCACAGATTCCCCACCTCTGGACCAGAGGAAAGACCTTCAAATATAAAAGAAAGGAAATTTAAATAACACAAGATTTTTCTGCACCCACCAGAAACCACAGGAAGCAATAATGTGTTTCAAAGAAAAAGAGACTCAAGACAAAACGCTGCAAACCTCAGCCTAACCTAATAAGAAAAATGGAAATTTAATTTCTAAAAGAGGCTTTTGAAACATTCCCACAAAGAACCCCAGACCTGAACAAATTGTCCAACAGAAAATACAAGAAAGGTGAGCAAATATAGCAACTAGGGAAGGCACAGAGAATTCAATTACCTGAAGAAAAGTATTAAAAGAGAAAGAGTCTCTGCCATAAAGGAGTTTATATTCTATTGGTTGAAACAACATGAAGACAAATAAGTCCTTAAAGAAAGGACTTTTTGCTTTTACAAATTAAGCGGATATATGTGGTATCAAGGACATCTTGGGAACCCGGGGAGAGATAAGCATGTGGTAAACATGATCTTTATCTTTAGGGAACTGACAGTCTAGTTAGAGAGAAAAAGATATAGCCCAGTCACCCAAACTCAAAACCTCAGTCATCTTTGATGCCTCCTTTTCTGCCAATATACTAGACGTGTAATGATACGTAAGTTAACCAGCCACTTAGAGCGTCATCCTCTACAATCTAGAGATAATTATATTTATGCTACCTGTCTTACTAGTTGGGAGGGTTGTAAACCCCAAGGCGCTATAGAAATGCGAAGTATTATTACGCATGCTGTAGGTGACATTTATTCAGTAGGGTAGATCCTCATTACCTCTTACCTAAACTCTCTCAGCCTTCTCCGTCTTCTAGGACTTACCTCTAGCCATAAAATCCTTCTCTTCCTTCAAAAATCAATTTAGATTCCACCTCATCCATGAAAGACACAAGCTGGAGCTGTGTTTTCACTGGTGGAGGGAACTTACAGGTGAGGAATTTCCTCTCACCAATGCAGGTGGGCAACTTAGAATCTTAGAGTGTTTATTATATCAGTGAAGGATTAAGTGACTTGCCCAGCAGCCAGTATGTGGTAGAGAAAGGATTGAAACTCTTATCTTTCTGTTCTCTGTCCACTCACTATACCATAATACCTCTCTCTCTGATGAAGACTTATTTTATTCTCCCTAGCAGAAAATGTTCTCTTCCTCCTCAAATATTCTTAGAGTATTTTGAACCTCTCCTTTGCCCCACATTTTGCTGAGTATTATACTTATTTATAAATATGTCATATCTTCCTTATTAGAATGCAAGTCCCTTGAAATCAGGGACAGTATTGTTTTTATAAGCAGCTAGGTAGAAAAGCAGATAGAGCACTGGACTTAGAATCAGAATAGACCTAATTTCAGATACTTTTTTAGCTATGTGACCCTGGGCAAGTCACTTAACCTTTCTCAGGCTCAGTTTCCTCAACTGTAAAGTGGGTATAATAGCAGCACCTACCTCACAAGGTTGTTTTGAGGCTCAAACAAGAAAATATATGCAAAGCACTTTGTAAACCTTAAAGCACCAGATAAATGCTAGTTATTATTTTTTATCTTTTGCACAGTGGAGTTTTATCTAGAAGGCTCTAAATCAGAGGTTCTTAACTTCCAAGGTTAAAACTTAAGGAGGTCTGTCGACTCGACTAGGAAAAAAAATATTACATCTCTATTTTCACTGAGCTCTAACTGAAATTTACCATTTGTTTCAATTAAAAAACCAAACATTATTCTCAGAAGTGGTCTAGAGGCTTCACCCAAGGTTAAAAACTGTTCTATGTAAATACTTATTGAATGAATAAGTGGATAATTAGAACCTACAAGTCCCAGATCTTGATGATCTATCTCCTCTGAGGTCTGGGAGGTCAAGAGTTGGTTTCTGTACTCATCTTTCTAGATATTCCTCATCTAAATCTGTCACTGTACCTAAGCCTCAGGAGAGGTAACATCTGCCGTGAAGCGGATAGGAGAAGGACATGGGGAAAATCCAGAAAAAACAAGATGAAGACCTTGAAAAGGGAGAAAGGATGTGGAATGAATATACTGAAGACCAATTTGACCCACTTCATAGCTTTGCCCAGTGCTGAGCTGTCCCTGGTGCCATCAACAATAATCTAAAGCAAGAATTCTTAATGATCTAGACTTGGGGTCCATGAACAACAACATTTTGACAGCTGTGTTTCAGTGTTATTGGTTTCCTTTGAAATCCTGTGCATTTTGTTTTCTGCATTTAAAAGCATTGTTTGGAGAAGATATCCATAGGCTTCATCAGATTGATACCAAAAGGGTCCAAGGTACAAAAAAAGGTTAAGAATCTCTGCTCTAGAGAGAAGAGGAGGCACAAGTTCTCTCCTCTTCTCTCCTTGGGGAGCTTTCAGTCTGATGAAGGATACAGGACAAATACCTGGGACATAGACAGACACAGGCAGGCAATGATGGGGAAGAGGAGGAGGATGGGCAAATGCAGAACAGTATGGTGGGAAGCCAGCAATTATAGAAGTCTTTCCAGGAGAGGAGAGTATAAAGTAGTATGGAGAAAGAGGGGAGAGATGGAAAGAGGGTATAGGGAGAGCCTGTTTGAGAAGGGTGTGAAGGTAAATAGTACTGTCAATGAGCAAATTAATCTGGAAAGAGGAGAGACATTAAACTGGAGATAGAAAAGTCTATGTCAGTCAAACCCAGATCTCTGAGACTTAGACACATCCTACAATCTTGACAGTAGGCCAGCTGTGGATGGTTTTATTTTACAACTGTTCTTTTTGATTCTGAGTTTAGAGGACAAGGAGACAGAGTGGAATGACTATGAAATGGGTCTCAACAGACCATCCCTCTGCTGTCCTGTGCAGTCAGGTTTTCTTGGCATTCAGCAGGATGTGGCTTGCTTAGGAATAACATGGGGAGTAGGAACTTGGAACATTATTCCAATAGGAAAATAGTAAGGCATGAAGCTTAGGATTTGTTAGCATGAGTGGGAGGAGTCTCAGCTGGAACTTTAAGTCCATAGAACCATTTTATCAAGGGATCTTGGCCTCCCTGAGGCTGCACAGCTCACTAACTCAAAGAAATGTCCCACCCAGCCCAGTTGCCCAGGTGGCTCCAGGAATTAGAGAGAGTTCAAGCATTAGGATCCTGGTCAAAAACCTTGTCATGTTAATGTTTGAACTACGGAGCAGCCTGGTGCGCTGTTGGGAATTGATACCTGGAGAGCCTTCTGTCCCTCTGTCTTCCACATTTCAGAGTCCCAAAGAGCTTTTGAGAGGTCCTAGGA
>CM053597.1:217719521-217730163 GCA_028646575.1 Pseudocheirus occidentalis
ACATATGAGGGTAGAAATTCAGGTTGAAGACAAGTTGTAAAGGGCTTTAAAAGATAAACAATAACTAATAAAGTCCCCAACTATAAGGCAATAGGGAGCCACAGGAACTTGTTGTATAGGTGAGTGACATGGTCAGATCTGTACTTAAGGGAAATCACTCTGGCAGTGATTTGGAGGATGAATTTAAGTTGAGAGGAGATTGAGGCAAGGATACATATGTATATATAATATATATATATATATATATATATATATATAATCATCTAGGTGAGAGATGAAGAGGGTCTAAATGACATTGTGAGGAAGGGAAAGAGGCAACAAATGTTGTGTAAGTAGAAAATGCAAGATTTGGCATTTGATGGGATATGAGGGATGAGAGAGAGTGAAAAGTCAAGGAGAATACTGAAGCTACAAATATGGAAAAAATAGAAGGACGGTGGTGCTCTCAACAGAAATAGGGGAGTTAGGTAGAGGGTCAGGTTTTAGGGAAAAAATAATGTTCGGTTTGGGGCAGGTTCAGTCTGAAATGTCTCCAGGACACTCAGTTTGAAATATCCAATAGGCATTTGGAGATCAGGAGAAAGACCTGGGTTGAGTATGCAGCTCTTGAAGATGTTTGCTTAAAGATAATTGAGTGCAATGGAACCAAAAGCGACTGGAGAGAGAGAGCAAAGAGGTCCCAGAATAGAGCCTTGGGATGAAACCACCAGGAGGACACAGCAGATGGATAATGATTTAGCAAAGCAGGGATTAGATAATTAGATAAGTAAAAGGAACAAAGAGAGAGTGATGCCATGGAAACCCAGAGAAGAAAAATGTTCAAGAGGAAGAGGCGGTCAACCACGTCAGATGCTTCAGAGAAATCAAGAACGATGAGAATTGAGAAAAGGGTCATCAAATTGAACAATTCAGAAGTTACCTGAACTATGTAATAGCTTCTGACTTGTTTCTCCAACCCCACTCTCCCCCTGCCCCACTCTGTCATAGACCATTGGATTTGGCCATTAAGAAATCATTCATAATATTGAAGAATATAGCTTCAATTAAAGGATGAGATAAGAGGTCAGATTTCAGGCAGCTGACAAATGAAGAAGATTGGAGGAAATGGTGACAACCAATTTAGACAGCTTTCTTAGGCTTTGAAAAGGAGAGGTATGGGAGGACAAATGGAGGGGATGGTAGGATTAAATGAAGCATTTTTAAGTGTGAAAGAGTCTCCCCTAGGGATGAGACAGGAGGGTCTGTCTTCATCAGAAACTAAATTAAAAGAGGAGAAAATATGGGAAGATAACATGGGTTTTGAGATATAAACTAGTGGAGAATAGGAAACTCACCACTGCCTCTTTCCTTAGGAAGACATGAGAGGAGGTCCTTTGTTGAGAAGCAAGGAGGAAGAGTGGGAGGCTTGATTAAAGAGTTGTTGTTGTTGTTGTTTTCAGGCAATCAGAATCAACTGACTTGCCCAGGGTCCACATCTAGTAATAGTCTAAGGCCAAATTTGAACTCAGGTCCTTCTGACTCCAGGATGGGTGTTGTATCCATTCTGCCACACAGCTGTTCAAGAAGGGAAGATTTGGAAAAGCTACTGTGGGGAATGAGCTCAATAACCAATTAGGGAAAAACAAAAGGATTGCCTTTCTACAGTGAGGGCCTAGTTGAGATTAAATAACATGAATTTGTAGTGAACCCAAACAACATTTGGGTTCAGGTTCTACCTCTGACTATATAGAACCTTAGGCAAGTCACTTAATTTGTTAGTGTACCAGTTAATTTTCTACAAAACTATAATTTGCTGAACAGCAGTTAATCTGCATTAACAGAGAAAGTTATTCATCAGGATTTCCCTGTTTCAATAAAATCTCATATGTGTGTGTATGTATGTAATAATATTAATGTAAAGGGTAGACTTGTTTTTCATTGCAAAATTTTTCAAAACATACTTTCAGTGGTGAAATCACTACTTGAAATTCTTTTTCAAAAACTATTAATATTTTTGTCTTTATAATAGCAATAGCAAAAAACTATATTTCACACAAATAAAATGTTACAAATGGTGGTAAACTTTTTACTACTTTCATAAATAAAAAAACCTCTTTTATTTTTAGCCAAAATAAATTAAAATTCTCAGATCTTAAATGCTTGCTTCAACATTAAACAAGCCATTATGAGTCTATGAACTATTATGTCTGCTATAACAAGATTATTAACTATTCTTGTTCAAATAGAGCAAGATCAAATGCTTTGTATTTATCTATGACAAATGAGTTCATCATCTATTCATATTTTAAAATATCTATGTTTAAAATAAAATAAGATATATGCCAAAAAATTTATCACAGCACATTTGCTTAGCAAAGAACTGGAAATGAAGTAGATGTCCCACTGATCAGGATGTACTGTAATTAAACAAATTGTAGTACATAAATATAATGGAATATTACTTCACCATAAGAAGTAATAACAATGAAGAATTCAGAGAAGCATGGAAAGACTTATACGAACAGATGTGGAGTGAAGGAAGCAGAAATGATAAAATAATATATACAAACGCTATAATGTAAAGGGAGGAAAAACTCTAAACTGGATACTGTACAATTAAGATGACCCAGCTTGGTCCCTCGAAAGAAAAAGCATTTCTCTTTTTCTTTGACGAGATGGAGGACTATGGATATGGAATATTGCCTACATTGTCAGGGGAACCTAGGTGGTACAGTGGATAGAACACTGAGTCTACAATCAGGAAGACGTGAGTTCAAATCCAGCCTCAGACACTTACTAGCTCCTGGCCAATTTACTTAACCCTGTTTGCCTCTGTTTCCTCATATAGAAAAGTATCTTCGCCAAGAAAACCCCAAATGGAGTCGTTAAGAGTTAGACATGACAGAAATGACTTACCAACAATATATTGTGAGACTCCATTGATGAGTTAGTTAGTTTTACTGAATCATTTTTTTCCTCTTCTTTCTGTCTCTTTTTAAAAATTCTTCATTACAAGAGATGGCTCATGGTGGGGGAGGGGGACGAATATATTTCAAAATGAATATGATACAAAAACAAGACATGTCAAAAACTTTAAAAAATCAAATAAAAAATTCTTCTGTAGTCAAAGAATAAGCAAACTGGCCTTTACTTTCCTCTTTTTATTTTTTATTTTTTTGCTTTTTGGAGGGAAGAGGGCAGGGCAATTGGGATTAAGTGACTTGCCCAAGGTCACATTACTACTTTTTTGTGTTAAGTGTCTGAGGTCGGATTTGAACTCAGGTCCTCCTGACTCCAGGGTCAGTGCTCTATTCACTGTGCCACTGAGCCACCCCAAAGCTGGCATTTTTTTAAAAATTGAAAATGATATAAAAATTCCATTTTGCAAATTTATTAGCCATTGTTCCTGCTTTTCCACAAATTCCATTATTTTGTCTTCTTGAATTCTAATATGAATGAAGATCTTGCATTCATTTATTTAGACTACACTGTTAAAGAATAATATCTTCCAACTCTAATATTCAAGTAGACATTTTCCCAATAAAACTGTTCTACACAATTGTCCTACACAACTCCAACAAGGCACTTCGAGTTCACAAGGATGTAGGCTCAATCCTGTGTGGCATGACCCCCAAGGACTTAAACAAGCCTTGGTAATTTAAAAACCACTGTTGTACTCTTTTGAGAGGCTCATACTTAAAACACACAAACATGAGACATTTTGGGAGATTGCTAAATGATCATTTCACCTTCATCTTGACTTTACATTGTCTAAACAACCTCGTCGAAGTTCATGTATTCTGATAAGCCAGACTAGGACTCCTTTTCATGACAATCTTCTCCAAGAACAGTGTTATTTCAAAAACACTCCTGCTACTAGTAGTCAGCTCTGTCTAATCATTTGCTCTCAACATCTTGAACTCATGGGACTGACTCCAAAGTTGGACATGTTAATCTCAAGATCCCCTATACTCATGCAAAACAGATGAGGCACTTGGAAGCTCAAGGTCCAAGGTCAGGCTTGCCTAGGCAGGACATGTTCCCATTGACATCTGCTTAGAGTCTCCATGCTCCAAGAGTGCCCCCTTCTATCCCTCAAAAAAGAAGTCCCAGGGGCAGCTAGGTAGAGCACCGGACCTGGAGTCAGGAGGACCTGAGTTCAAATTCAGCCTCAGACACTTAACACAAAAAAACTAGTCAACCTTGGGGAAAGTCACTTAACCCCAACTGCTCTACCTTCCTCTTCCAAAAAAGCAAAAGCAAAAAAAAAAAAAAAAAAAAAAAGATTTACTTATGCCGCATGTACTGGATAGATAAATGAAAAGAGAGAACAGAAATTGTTTCTCGTTTTAAACTGACACACTGCCCAGGCACACAGCTATCATAGAGGAATCAAAAGACCACTCAGGATTTGTTGTGTTATTACAAAGCATCAAGTCCTTCACAGCTAAGCATGTTTCCCCAGAAGTGTCCAGGGAGCAGACTTAGCACTCCTAGTGTATGTTCCAGTCAGGGTAGACCCACAGGGGCCTGCCGCATATTCTTGTTATACAAGCACAGTGATTTTTCATCTCTGTCATTAACGGTACTTGTGGATCCTAGTGACAACATAGCGGATCACATCTTCTGAATTTGAGCTTTCTTTGTGTTTCTGTAGTTCTGTTACTTAAACTGACTCTATTATCTTTGCTTTGTAATACCACCTTCAATAGCTTCTCCCACAGAGACCATAGATAGAATTACAGTATCATTAAAAGGCAATAAAGTCCTGACTTATTGCCAGGATGGCTTCTTGAATAGGAGGCTGACCATCCAGCTCCCACAGAACTACAACAGCAAAATTCTGAAGTTAGAACCAGACTGAATAATGATCACTGAATAATGATCAAGAAATCCAATAAGAAATTATAATAAATGCTTCTTCCAATTCAGAATTGAACAAAAAAGCCCTCCAGAAAATAGCACAGAGCTCCTGCCAGCAAAGACGGCATCATTGTGTGATACCCTCCCAATATGGCCCAGGGACACATGGAGTTTGCAACGTTCTGTGTCCAGAGGCAGCAAGAGCAGAGAATCCCCTGGAAAATCCCCCAAATTGTTAGAAAACACCAGGGTAAGGCTGTTGTTGTTGTTGCTTGTCTTTTCTTCTCAAATACAACCATGACATTAGAAAAGTGATTTTATGACCTGGATTTAAGTGAGGCAGGGCTATGCAAAAGTCACCAGCCTCACTTGAGCCAGAGTAAGGACTTTGGAAGACTCACCAGTATGATGCATTTATACTTAGACCAAAATACCTGTGGCCCAGAAGCACTAAGGTCCCTAACAATTTCTCTTGAGGAACTAGAGATGGCCTTAAACATGCAGTGCTCTAAATGTTAAAGATCCAGGGTGGGAGTTGAGAGGGAAAGAGATCTAACTGCAGGAAGTGAAGGTCAACATAGCAACCCAAGGGATCCAGGAAACCAGGTAGGATTGACCAACTCACCCATTCAGGAACTAAAACTGGATAAATGAGTAAAGCAAAGAAGATATTAATCAATATGAAAAAATGTTGTCAATCTAGAGATGCCAAAAAGAGAGTAACTCTATAAAAATTTCAAGCAGATGCTCAAAAGAAAAAGTAATGAATTTTCCACAAGGACTTCTAGAAGAAATAAAGCAAGAGGCAGAAAATGATAGAGAGGCTCTAGAGGAAAGAACTGCAGAGAGAATAAATCATTTAGAAAACGATAAAGCTTACTCAACAAATGGATTCCCTGGAACTGACAAAAAAAAAAAAGAAATGTATCCACGAGGTGGCAAGAAATGCCAGAATACAGTTTTTAAAAGATTAAACAAAATGGAAGAAATGTGACATAAAATGCAACTGACATGAAAAACATGTCAAGGAGAAAGAATTTAAGACTTGGTGGACTTTCTGAACACTACAATTAAAAACAAAACTAGACACCACATTTCTAGAAATCATAAATGAAAACCGCTGAGGGCTATTACAACCAGAGGATAGAATAAAGATAGAAAGGATCTGCCAATAACATCCTGAAAGGAGCTCCAAAAGAAAAAGAATGTCATAAATAAGATCCAAGGTAAAGGAAATACTTTAAGTATCCAGAAAGAAACCACTCAAGTACCAAAAAACTAGTCAGGATCACATAAGACCTGGCAGCTTCTACTTAAAATGAAAGGAGATCTTGGAATTAATAATAATATATTTAATTAAGTATATATTAATTAATTATATATTAATATATATTATATATAATTATATGTTTATATGTTTATATGTTCATATTATATATTTATATAGATTAATATACTGATTATGTTAATAATAATAATAATAATAATAATCTTGGAATATTCCAAATGGCAAAAGATATGGTCTCAGAATTGGTCAGCTAATAAGAAGTTATTAAGTGCCTGCTATAGGCCAGGCATGCTCTTTCACTGGATTCCATGAATAAAAGGTTGCAGAGATCCCTCAAGGATGAGTGAGACAAAAGAAGACATTGCTCATGCTGATAAACATTTTGGAATTCCTCAGTAGCCAACCAATGATCCTACTATTCAATACATGTTTAGTTAACCAGAACCAGTTACAGGATGTCTTCACAGACCCCACAATGTCCCCCAGGCATTTTCTTTACACATCATCATGATTCTATTGGAATCAAGGACTCTCCACAAGAAGAGACAATGTCACAGGCACTCTGCAGATGTGCCATATCCTCATTACAAGTGTAATGATATATATATGCACATACATATTATGTGTATGTGTGTTAAAGACAAGCAATATAAAATGGGGATTCATGGTTTTTATATAAAATCTTCTGTTTGTGTTCTGCTATTAGTAAGGAAATACTGAGGGATTTTAGTGCTTAAGTTCAAAATTTTTTAAAAAAATGTTTAAAGTGGTTAATAGAATCTTGAGAAATTGGCATGCTAGAAAAATTGTAACCTTTTATGGCTAATGAGAGACTAAGTGAGGTACAGGTAGAAATCAAATGAAGAGAAGCTTTTAACTGATTGAACTGATTTTTATCTTGTATAGGAACAGCAAAAAGAAAATTCTTGAAAAACTCTGAATTCTATCCAGAGACTGAAATAGTGAGACGATTTTCCAGAAATGAAGAGAAATCAAGCGTGATGGCTAGAAGCAACTCTGGGCATGCTATTTCTCATAGCTAAAATATTATAGGTAATTATTTTTATCTTCATTTTATTGTGTATTATACTATTGGTCAATTATATCACCAGTAACTTTAATATTTAAAACAGTTTTATGTGTGTTCATGAGATGAGCAATGCTTATTAGGTAAAAGCATTTTCTTGTTTGTTAAATACACAATATTTAATACAGTAAGATGGAGCCTCAGAGCTTATTGATTGCAATTTTAGCGACTGATATGGAAATATCAGAAGAGTCCCCTTAATTATCATAGGTAACTAATTATCATCTCTCAGGATGAGAGAATGAATATGGCAATGAGTCATGTAGCAGAATGGTGATTGTCTTATAGGCTACATGTAAGTATGCTTGATCCTAAAACTCTGGTACATTTCTATTAGTTTCAACTACTGCAGTAGATTTTCTCAAATTAGTTATGTTTTTATGAATGAATGAAAAAGCATTAAATATTTATTGTGTACTAATGTAAGCACTGTGCTAAGAAACAAAAGAAAAAAAATTCCATGCCTACCCTCAAGGAGCCTATGTTTTAATGGTGGAGTCAGTACCTATAAGGGACTATTAGTCAGAATGGGGTATTTTGTTTAAAAGAATTAAAAGGATAGTGAGGGGAGTCATAAGAAAGCTATGTGTGCACACCCTTATTAATGGCAGTGGCAGTAATGATTTGATTATAGTTCCATAACTGGAAAGTGAGGAGAAGGGGAGGAAGGGATGAACCAAGAAGGGTATGCTAATGGTAGCAAAGTAGCTTGCAAGACAATGACTGGGGAGTAAAGTGAGGCATTACTGAAGCAGCTGAGATAGTCACCAATTAGGACCTTAGGGGCCCCAGGGAGGGAATCCTGGAGTTGCAAAGGTTAAATCTTCTAGGTCTAGGCAGCAAAATGACTGGTGAAGAGATGATGAGGAAATAAAGTGAAGTATGCTGGAAGCAGCCAGCCTGATATAATGGGCCATATTTGAGTTATTCACTAATCAGGATTAGGGAAGCCCCAAGGTAAGGTCCATCACAAAGAGATCTTATTTCACTTTTTTAAAAATTGGAGACAGGAGGAGTAATGCAATGTAAAAACACAAGGTATCAATAAAACTTTATTTTTTAATTAGAAAAATATCAAAGATAATTAGTTAACTTTAATTCTTTAAAATTTAAAATAATTATTCATAATTTCTCCATTTTTTTGGCTGTAGATTTTTTGGAAACCAACTTATTATATTGTGTCACACTCCACTCACTTGTAGGGCTCTGGCTTTGGACTCCAGCAAACCAGACTCAGTCTTGAGTGAGCCTGACTCCAAAAAAAAAAAAGGAATTGAATTTTTTTTCATGCTCACATTATGCAGCCAACTAGGAGTCCTATGGGCAAAAAAAAATCTCTTAAAAAAGGAAATATGGCTTATATCTAAAATTTCCCGAAAAGAGATTAAGACAGTCCCTTTTAGAAGTTATTTAAATGTACGAAGTAGTAGGTATCAGGAATAGGATAACAATCCATTTCCTCTACAACAAAAGAAATGCTTAAAACGCAAAGAGCTACAAGCATTCATTTACAAATATTTAAAATATGCACCATAAGACTTACACATATTTATTAACACATATTTAAAACATATGCTATAATGTCTCACTTCAATTTAACTCTCCTAGGCAATAAAGACTCCCAAATAGCTTGTGGAGTTGCTGAATAGCTATTTTAATATTCACATTAGGTCTATATTACGAGTGTCCTATCTTCTGGCCAAAGGTCCCTATCTTCTGGCCAAATAGGCATATGTATTTCATCTTCCTAACAGTGATCATCTGTTCCAAGGAGGGAGCACCTCCAACTGGGTAGACCAATTCAATAACTCCTTACCTCTCCAACTCAAATGGTAGCCATGAAAACTGGAAACATCCATTTCTCAGGATCACTATTTAGGGACTGATACTCAGGAAAAGAAACTCAAAACAGATAAGTCAGCTCTCCAGGGATGACTCTGAAGTTCTTCTTCAGGCTTACCTAGAGATAAGCAGGTATATTGGTCACTATTGTAATGTGCTTTAGCTGTGGGTTGTCATCATTGGTAGGTTGAGGCAAGAGAGAAAAGTCTTCCACTCCCCCACAGAAATCCAAAGGAGAGTTGATGTTGGTTGTATCCCAACAAAGAGGGTGCTTCAGAAGGGACCAGAATCATCTCTCTTTGTAGCCCAAAGAGTGGGCAGCTCTTCCTAGCTCAATTGGCTATTTTCTTTAACACAGTCCTTTGCCCATAAAGGAGACCAAAGGACCAACCCATATCTTATAGGCACGTGTATCCTTGCCATCCATGCTAGAGCCATGTGTCCACCTGAAGGGACTGAGACACGGACCCAGCCCTGTATAAGTGTATGGTCCATTGGATGGCTTTTTAACAATTATACTCATCAAGAGAAAATGACATTGAGAAATAAAATACATATTTCAATACTTTTACAAAAGATTGTTTAGTTTTGAGCTTAATGTACTTCATACTGAAACGCTACAGATTACACAATTTCATTTGTGACATGAGCTTAAGAACTGATGATAATGGCGACAGGTTGTACCCAAGTCAAGATTTGAAATTCAATTAGCTTTGACTAAATCAACCTCATTTTTACAGAGTGTTTTAAATAATAACTGCACTGCATTCACTGTCAGTTGGAGAGAATTCATCATATTAGCTTTGCTTTTACTGACTTTGAACTTTGTTTTCTTTGAAATATGTGGCTCTGCAATTCAATGATCCATGACAATTCCAAAGGATTCATGATGAAAAATGTTATCCACCTCCAGAGAGAGAACTGACAAACTCTGAGTGCAGATGGGAGAAGGTTTTTTCATCGTATTTTTCTTGCTTTTTTTTCCTTTTACAACATGGCCAATATGGAAATATGTTTTGCATAATTTCACATGAATATATTGCTTGCCTTCTTAGGGAGGGACTAGAGGAACAGAAAGAATTTAGAACTCAAAATTTTTAAATGAATGTTAAAAAGAAAAGGAAAGAATGTGGACACTGACAAAAAGAAAGAAAACTGGGGATCTGTTTATGGGGGAGTTACGCTATGAAATACCCACTCATTTTCGTTACTGCTGTGTGCCCACCCTCCTGAATCCCTTGCTCTGCTGCCATATTGTCAGTCACACCTTGACAAACACCAACCCTTGGTTACCCCAAACATCACCCTTCTCTTTACCTATTCACTGCCACTGAGAAAGTTACCTAACCCTTCAGATTGGATCCACTACAAATTTATGTTCTCTAATCTTAAATGAGTCCTCACAGGGGCGGAGCCAAGATGGCGGCATAGAAGCAGCAAAGCACCGCAGCTCCCACACAAACACGCTAAAAAACTCATAAAATGGGACGCTAAACAGATTTTCAAGCTCCAAAATTCTCCACAAGACAGAAAGCCCTACAGGCAGCACAGCAGGCTGGGCTCTTCGCAGCAGTCTGGGACCC
>CM053597.1:217730663-217770963 GCA_028646575.1 Pseudocheirus occidentalis
AAGGAAGAAAGAAAGAAAGAAAGAAAGAAAGGGAGGAAGGAAGGGAGGAAGGAAGGAAGGAAGGAAGGAAGGTAGAAAGGAAGGAAGGAAGGAGAGAAGGAAAGAAAGAAAGAAGGAAAGGAAGGAAGAAAGAAAGAAAGAAAGAAAGGAAGAAAGGAAGGAAGGAAGAAAGAAAGAAAGAAGGAAAGAAAGAAGGAAGGAAAGAAAGAAAGAAAGGAAGAAAGAAAGAAAGAAAGAAAGAAAGGAAGGAAGGGAGGAAGGAAGGAAGGAAGGAAGGAAGGAAGGAAGGAAGGAAGGAGAGAAGGAAAGAAAGAAAGAAGGAAAGGAAGAAAGAAAGAAAGAAGGAAAGGAAGAAAGAAAGAAAGAAAGAAAGAAAGAAAGAAAGAAAGAAAGAAAGAAAGAAAGAAAGAAAGAAAGAAAGAAAGGAAGGAAGAAAGGAAGGAAGGAAGAAAGAAAGAAAGAAGGAAAGAAAGAAAAAGGAAGGAAGGAAGAAAGAAAGAAAGGGAGGAAGGAAGGGAGGAAGGAAGGAAGGAAGGAAGAAAGGAAGGAAGGAGGAAAGGAAGGAGGGAAGGAAAGAAGGAAGAAAGAAAGACAAGAAAGAAAGGAAGAAAGAAAGAAAGAAGGAAAGAAAGAAAAGAAGTGTGGGATATTGGAAAAGGAAAGTTTCTCTGCCAATTTTCTTGGAATTTCATCATTATTCCCATGGTCCTCATTACCATGAACAGCATCAAGAGTGCCATATCACCAAGATTACCCTTACAATCACAAAATTACAGCACTGACCAGTACTATCTATATCACCTTCACAATCATTAGCATCACTACCCTAATTATCATTATCTCCACTGTGGATATAAAAATTCTGTATTATCTAATTACTTGAATGTTGTGCCCTCCCCGCATTAGAATGTGAGCTGCTTAAGGGCAAAGACTAAGGGTTTTTGGTTTCAGTGCTGTTGTTTTTTTACTTTCTTTGTATCCCCAGCAATTAGTACGGTACCACATACAAAAGATGCTTAATAAATGTTTGTCAACTGATTGGTTGATTCCAAGAGCCTATTTTAGGTGTTGGGGATTCATGACAAAAATGAAATAATTCCTGCCCTTAAGAAACTTATAACACGTTGGGGAAAACAACATAAACACATACAAGTATACACAAAATATACATGAAGTAAACAAGAGGTAATTTGGGGGTAGGGGAGGAAGAAAAGGACTTGCCAACAACTGGCTAGGCACTTTACAAATATTATCTATGTTAGAAGGTAGATGCTATTATAATCCCTATTTCACAGTTGAAGAAACTGAGGCAGACAGCGGTTAAATGACCCAAAGTCACACAGCTAGTAAGCGTCTTTGGCTGAATTTGAATTCGGGTCTTCCTGACTCCCGACCCAGCACTCCATTTACTGCACCACTTAGCTACCTCTTTCCTAGCTTCAGGAAAGATTGTAGGAAGCAAAGCTTGAACTGAGCATTTAAGGAATCTAAAGATTCTAAGAGACAGAACTAAGGGGAGAGTTTTTGCCCCCCAGGGCTGGGGTTGAGCCTATGCAAGGGCACAGCAATAAGAGATGGATAGAACGTCTGTGTGAGAAACAGTGAGAAGGCTCGTTTGACCAGCTTGTAGAATGTGGAATCAGCCTAGAGAGCCGGGTTGGAGCCAAATGAGGTTAACAACAGCTTTGGCATTTTGCAGTTACAAAATGCTTTATATGCATGATTTCATTTGGTGGAATTTACATAAAGGCAACTTTCAGGGCAATGGAAGGAAGGAGAGAGGGAGGGAAAGATGGAAAGACAGATGGAAGGAAGGAAAGAAGGAAGGAAGAGAGAGAGGGAGGAAAGAAAGAGGGGAGGAGGGAAAGAAGGAAACAAATGTTTATTAAGTACTTATCATGTGCCAGGTATTATGCTACGTACTTCATTATCCTACTTAATCCTCGCAATGAACCTGTGAGGCAGGTGCTATTATGATCCCCATTTTACAGTTAGAGAAACTAAGGAAGCAGCTAGATGGGCCCAATGAATAGAACACCAGCCCTGGAGTCAGGAGGACCTGAGTTCAAGTGCAGCCTCAAACACATAATACTTAGTAACTGTGTGACCTTGGGCAAGCCACTTAACCCCAATTGCCCTGCCTTCCCCCTCCAAAAGAGAGAGAAAGAGGGAGAGAGAGAGGGAGAGAGAGAGAGAGAGAGAGAGAGAGAGAGAGAGAGAGAGAGAGAGAGAAACTAAGACAGAAACTTCTATCTGCCTTAGATCCTGTTTAAGTGATTTGCCCAGAGTCACACAGCTGATAAGTGTCTGAGGCCAGACGTGAGCTCAGGTAGAACTTTCCATGAACTAGTGGGACACAAAAATGGAATGCATTATCTTGTGAGAGTTCTTCACTAACCAAGGTATTCCAGCAGAACATAAATGTCCACTGTTTCAGAGTAGGAGTCAGATCACTCAGAAGAGCTCATAGATCTGGAGATAGAAAGGACCTTAGAAATTCTTCGGCATTGCTTTACAAGGAGGGATCCAGAGAGGTTGTGACTCGCCCAGGGTCACGCAGGTAATAAGTAACAGAGTCTGGATTTGAACTGAGATCTTCTTGTTCCAAATCTGGAGTTCTTTCTACTTGCTCAGGACTATGTCCTGGAAGACACTTCACACTGATATAGTAATTTTAGGTTTACAAATCATTTTAATCACAACACTCTTATGTAATAGCATTATATTATATCAGCAATTATAATTATGTAAAATGTGGTCATTGGTTCCAGTCCAATGGAAATATTTCCAGTGTGAATTCAAATAATGTGACCAGTTCTCAGGACTCCTTATAAATGAGTTATGACTGTAGTGTACAGGTGAAGGAATTAAGCCTTAGAGAAACTCAATAATTTGCTTAAGACCACCCAGTTACCATCAGACAGCATTTGAACATTGATCTTTTCATTCTAAGACCAACTTTTCCACTATACTATGCACTTTCTCTAAGGCTCTCTTAATGAGACCTTTAAGACTGAAGGTTCTCTGAGTGTGTGAAGAACACCGTGTCTATCCTTACCCTGTTCTTCATAACCATTCTCTACACTACCCCAGACCATCTCTTTATTTTCTCAGGCTCCCCAACTCTATCTTGCCCAAATGCAAAAGCTCATTTCCTGCCTCCTCTCTCCCTCCCCCAGACTCCTTGTTCCATAAAGCAGAGCCCCAGTACAGGACCAATATTCAGATAAGACATATGGGTTGTTTGAGATGTGTAATTGTGGGAAAATTCCTTGCATCAGTCTTCATATCTGACAGGGTTTCTGGTCAGCATAACCTAGCTCCTTAGTTAAGGTCTCTAAGGAAAGGTAGAGTTGGTCCAGCTTCTCAGACACAAGGACAAGATTCAAACAATGTAAAAAAGTTTTCTAATAATTCATATAATTAAATAAAGCTTTCTCTCAAGTCAGAAATTGGATTAGACCCATAATTGAATATAAAGGGAACTGAGCTAGATCCAGAATTGAGTTACAAGATGGAGTCAGTGTGATTCACTCAATTTCCACAATTCCCTATCTTGATAAAATGAAAGGAGGGAACATTAAGCAGATTGACCTAAGAGATGGAGAAGATAGGGTTCCATTGGTCCAGTCTTATTTTGTTATTCAATTACATGTGATCTTCATGTCCAACCAATGTGTTCTCTTACACTCTTACATCTGAGTCAGGAGATTCAAGGTGCCTCAAATAATGATCTCCTCCTTCCCCTCCTCCATCTGCTCACTCCTAACTTTTTTCCCCGGGTCATATACTTCTGATTACCTCCCTCCACAAACATCTTTCCATTCTTTCTTAAGACATCCTTCCCTTGCCTTATAACATCCTTTCTCTTCTCCATTCAACCCTATTCTTCCCCCTTCTTCCCAACCCAAGGATAGTTGGTCTGTTCCTTCAGGAAGCCTCCTTTGAACAAGTTCTTCCAGGTTTCATCCCTCCCCGTCACTCCCCACACTCTTATCCTCTTATCTAAAGCTCCGAACAGCTACTCCTAATTAAGTCTTTGTCTGTGCATTTATTAACCATCTCTCCTATCAAGTTGAGATTTCCTTGAAGATAAGGAAAACATTCCCTCTCCTTCAGGTCCCCACCTTTGGCTATTGGTCCTGAGGGCGACAGATTAGTGATTCAGGTCCATAGTCCATTTTCATTTATTCCAAAAACTGTGTAATTCATTGCTGGGTTCTGCATGAGATAAAAAAAAAAAAGAGATAAGACAGAATCTACCTTGAAGGAGATTGTTTTTTATCTAGTAATGTAGTTGAAGTAATAAAACCTACACAAATAAATATGTGACAATACAAATTAAAGCACATTAAGTACTCGAGAATTGGGCAAAGTTCAATGAGATCTGGTGAGTGATAAAACCCTTCCAGCTGGAGCAATCAGAGGAAGGCTTTATGGGAAAGTGGAATTTTTGTGCTGGGCCTTGAAGGATATCCTCAGTTGGGCATATACTCATACGGGGGGAGGATGGAGGCTGGGATTGTGTTTGTACAATGTCTGATACAGTAAAACTTTGCTGCTTGGAGACTGGTCCCTGTTTGAGCCAGGGCAAGGAGGAAAAGGAAGTAGTTTGTACTATCAAGTACATTATATACCTTAATAATCTAACCTGGGGTTTCTTCAGTACATGCCTTGGGCATCTGGTTGTGTTTCGAAGGTAGCAATTTTGGGGGCCATTTGGGAATTTTATTACCATCATCAGATTCTAAATACCCCGCTTAAGCAGTAAAACATGATTTTCTGAAGGGCCCTAGGGACCAATGTCATGGCATCAACCCTAGGGAACACTGGAAGTTACTAAGCTATGCAGGTATGGAAAGTTTAAAAATAAAAAGAAAGAAAAGAGGAGGGGGCAGGATCAGGAGGGTTGGGAGAAAAAAGGATTAAAGGCGTACATAGTCCATGAAGTTTGGCCACTTCCTAGGGGTGAATTCATTTTGTCCTTCAGAGACTAGGATGTACAAATCAGTATCACCCTATGCCTTCCATTCTGTCTCTAAAGCTCTATGCTTTAGATTTTTTTTTCTGTGCCATCTGTGACCCATTACAAGAAGCACAGAGAACTATGGAACTGAATTTCAATTTCAGAGGCCTCCCTATAATCATACACTTCGGTTCGTGCCCCCAAACCAGAATGTGACTTGTATTTATGGCTCTAAGACTCCATGCAAGCATTCAAGCTAACAAAATATCAAGGATTAGGAGAGATTTTTTTTTTGACCTGACTATATTTGTATCCCCCAGAGAGCCTAGTACATACTAGCAACTTTAGTACATAGTAGCAACTATAAATAGTAGCAATTATTATTATTAGTACATAGTAGGCACTACTAAGTGACAAGCACATAGTAGGCACTTAATAATATTTGATATGATAACTGAAACATGTATTAGAATGTTTTCTAAGTAATGTCCTAAAAGTATTAATTAATACTCTCCATTTATTTGGAATAGAACATACCTAATCCTTGTGAGGCACTGTACTAAATGATAAGGAAATATACCAAGACAAATAAAACATAAGAGGATATACTTAAGGGGTTTATAATCTAACGATATTTTTAAAACTCAACAAAATTTTTAAGTCATAAAGTGTCAATCTCCAAGTCTCTGTGTCTTTTACCAATTCATTCATATGCTAAAATAGCTTTAAAGTAAAAGGTCAACGTTTTCATTTGCCAGGGTCACATGTGGACCTAATCTCTAGTCCAGCACTAAAGGATCTACACCTCCTAGAGAATGAAGAATCTAGAAGAAATGTTTAAAATCAGTGGGCTGGAAGAAGATAGGAACGCCCGTCTTAGCATCTGGGGGAACAGTTCTCTTGTAAAATAAGTTTTTACTAATATCTTTTGCTTTTACATCACCTGCATTTTCTAATGTATTCCTCCCTGTCTGATTAAGGAAGTTCAGGATTCGTGTGAATGGAACACTCAGCACTTCAAAAGATCCAATATAGTTTATTTAGAATATAAGCAAGTGGGAAGAAAGCCAGAGATAACAGAGTAAAGGCTTAGGAATAGTAAAATAAGAGCAACTATGATTTATATATATATATATATATATATATATATATATAAGAGAAAAAAAAGTTCTGCAATACTAACCAGTCAATCAAAAAAGTCTGATATTAAAATCAATATTCTACATCCATGGACCCCTTTTTTTTCAATGAAATTGGGAGGAAGTGTCTTCCCATATCTCTTCTTTGGGACCAAAGTTTAGTCATCATCATTGGGCAGCATTCAATTTCAGTCATCTCATTGTGTTGCTCTTTTGATTTACTTTGCTGTAATCATCATTTATGTTGTTTTTCTGATTCTGCTTGTATCATTTCATGTATGTATTTCCATGCTTCTCTGTAATCATGACATTCATCATTTCTTAGAGCCCAGTAATATTCCATTACATTCATGCACCAAAATTGCCCTGCCCCAATTGATGGACATCTACTTTTTTGTTACTACAGAAAATACTGCTGTAAATATTTTTGGTGCAAGTGGGACTTTTCTTTTTTGCCATTGACCTCTTTGGGTCAACTAAAATCTCTAAGTCAAAGTATATAGTAAAGAATTCTCCCTCTCTCCCCAGACATGATTATATTGATCTGCTTTTCTTTTTTTACTTTAGTATTTTTAATATTAGCATTTAATTTTAATAATTTCTGGTCACATATCCATTTTGGATTTGTTGTGGTATATGGCATAAAATGTTCCTCCAAACCAAATTCCTACCAGACTACTTTCCAGTTTTTCCAGCAATTCTTGTTAAATGGGCAGTCCTTCTTAGGCAGTTTATGTTTTCAGCTTTATTTCACATGGAGTTATTGAGTTTCAGGTTCTTGTTATTGATTTTTTGTTTCTTTTTTTCCAGTGATCCATTTTTCTATTTTTAACCAATATGAAATAGTTTTGATGACTATTGATTTGAGGTCTGGAAGGTCTCTCCTTCATTCCTACCTTTTTAAAAAATTATTCCTTTGACATTCTAGATCTTTTGCTCATTAAGATGAATTTTATTATTTTATTTAGGTTTGTGAAGTATTCCTGTGATGGTTTGATTGGTATGTCACTAAATCTGTAAATTGATTTAGGGAGTACTATTATTTTTATTACATTGGCACAGCCCAGCTGTGCGCACTAAGTATTTCTCCAGTTATTTAACTTGCTCTTGCTTGCTTGCTTGCTTGCTCTTTGGAGGGGGGAAGGCAGGGCAATTGGGGTTAAGTGACTTGCCCAAGGTCACACTAGTAAGTGTTAAGTGTCTGAGGCTGGATTTGAACTTAGGTCCTCCTGATTCCAGGGCCAGTCCTCTATTCACTGCACCACCTAGCCACCCCTGTTCTTTATTTCTTTAAGGAGAATTTTGCAATTGTATTTGCACAGGTATAGATAATCTTTTTTTTTTTTTTTACTGTATTTTTTTCCCTTAGAGGGCAGCTAGGTGGCACAGTGAATAGAGTGCCAGGTCTGACTGAAGTCAAGAAGACTCCTCTTCATCAGTGCAAATCTGGTCTCAGACACTTACTAGCTGTGTGACCCTAGTCAAGTAATTTAACCCTGTTTGCCTGAGTTCTTCATCTGCAAAATGATCTGGAGAAGGAAATTGGAAGTGACTTCAATATCTTTGCCAAGAAAAAACCCAAATGGGGTCAAGAAAAGTTGGACATGACCAAAATGACTGAACAACAACAAAACCATATTTTTATTGTATTTTTTACAACTTTTACTGTATTTATAAAAGATCCGTCTATGCTTAAACTTTGTAGGGTATGCCTGTTGATATGATTACTTTCTGCTTTTTTTTTTTTAGCATAAGTGAATGTTATATTTTTCTGAAGACTTTTTCTACATCTATTGAATGGACTTTGATAGCTGACTCCCATTTCAAGTTACTTCAAATATGACTTTCCTTTCTATTATTGTCTCCTAATTCTTATTACTACATATAGAAATACTGTTGTTACTTGAGGATTCATTCCACGTCCTGAAATTTTACTAAACTTATTAGTTGTTTCAATTTCTTTGCTTATAGGGGGGCTAGGTGGTGTACTGACCCTGGAGTCAGGAGGATCTGAG
The DNA here is from genome assembly GCA_028646575.1 of Pseudocheirus occidentalis. Taxonomy (NCBI): domain Eukaryota; kingdom Metazoa; phylum Chordata; class Mammalia; order Diprotodontia; family Pseudocheiridae; genus Pseudocheirus; species Pseudocheirus occidentalis. The sequence goes on from CM053597.1 coordinate 217,738,784, forward strand.
TTCAAATCCAGCCTTAAACACGTAACACAGTAGCCATGTGACCCCAGTTGCCCTGCCTTCCCCTCTCCAAAAAGCCAAAAAAAACCAAACCAATTTCTTTGCTGATTTCCTAGGATTTCCTGAGTGAATTACCAGGGCATCCGCAAATGAGGATGTTTAAATTTCTTTTGTCTTATTACTATTGCTATGATGTCTCAAAACTGTGTCAAATATTTATTGGGAAAGCTAATGCTGTTTTCCTCATCACATGTAATGTTAGCTTTTGGTTTTAGATGGAAACTTTGTGCTGCATTAAAAATGATCCTTCTCTGCTTGTGTTTTGTAGGGTGTGTTTATCAATTTGACTTTTCATAGCATAAATGAATGTTATACTTTTTTTTTAAAAAGCTTTTTCTACATCTATTGGTGTAATCCTATCCAACCAAGTACTTTAAGATAGTAGGGTGGAGTGTTCCATTAGCTCCTTTGATGAAGGGCAGCTGCATGGAAAAGGTTGCCAATACTTTCTTGAGTTTGCTACCATTTAGATACTGATCTCTTGATGAATAGATAGGTAATAGTGTATGGAATTGTTTCAGATAGCTTTCCACTGGTATCAGTGTGTATGATTTTTATTGTAAGTATGGATAATTTTTTTGTTTGTGGACATGCCCATACAAATACTTCCAATGCATATTACATATGAATTATGTACATGAAGAAGTATGTATTGTTTGTATATGAATGAAGTATACGGTAAATATATGTTTTAGAATAGATTTGGGCTAATATCTTTAAACAAAAAAGCTGTTGACAGATTCATTAAAGCCCTTTTATAATTCTATCAAAGAGGTTAATCATTTTAAGCTTAAGTAAGATCATAACTTTTGCTGTAACTGTCATTTTACTAAAACGTAGTATAATAGGTGACACTTGAGCTTATCTTGGAAGGAAACTAGGGATTCTAAGAGGAAGGGATTGAGGAGGGAGTGCATTCCAGGCATCAGTGACAGCCTGTGCAAAAGAACAAATAAGACCTAGAACGTTTTTCTGCAGAACAGCAAGTAGCCCATTTGGGTAAAATACAAAGTGCACAATGTGGAGTGATGTGTAATAAGTCTGGAAGGGTAGGCTGGAGCCAGACTGAGAAATCCTTTAAGGAGGCAAAAGAGAATCACTACCGATCCCTGAGCATGATAGATATGTGCTTTAAGAATATCACTTCAGAGGAAAGATTGGAGAGATAATTGAGTCAGGGAGGCGCATTAGGAAGCAATTTCAACAGTCTTGGTACAAGGTGATAAGAACTGAATACCATGTTTCAGAAAATCATAAAAGAAGATAAGGCAAAATGCAGACTGTTAGAATCTACAGATCACTACCAGAGAGGAATCTCAGTGTTCATTTATCCATAAATTACATGGCTCCCAGATAAAAGAGAATATATTGTAAGCAACCAAGAAGAGTCAGATCATGTACCAAGGGATTCTAATTAGACTCATGCAGCAACAATGGAAAAGAAAGGAAAGAATTAAATATGATATACTCATAAAATAAATGGAAAATGGCTTACTGTCAAGAAAAAAATTAGCTCTTAAATAGTTGAACATAATCTACAGAGAAAGAAATGTATACTTAACAGAACTCTATCATTGCATTCCAACTGAGAAAATCAGAACTGGGCTGAGTCTTAGACAAAATAAACTTGAGGAAGGTAAACAAGTTTGAACACCTTGAAAAGGCTAAGTGATTATCCATGCCTACCTTCTGAATGTGGGGAGAAAAAAAAAATCACCTTATTGTCCTTTCGGAGGGCCAACCTTTCTAACTGTTAATGAAGGAACAAAAAGAGGCTAGTTTTGGACTTGGGTGTTTAAAAATAAGCAAATAGACAAAATGAAACACCACCCTAGAGAAGGAAAGGGGAGAGAAATATTTCTTGTAATTGAGGTACCAGTGTAAAAGAGAGAGGGATAGAGTTCTGAACTTAACACTTAGCTCCACTTAACAAAGGAAGATTAACAGAAAAGATTATAATGATAAAAGTACTGTAGAGTAAATAGGAGATTGATCTGGATTGCAATGAGAGAAGGAACACATGAATGGGAGGGTGGGGTTGGGAAGGGCATTGATTCAATCAAAACAAGCTACCACTATAGATGACTGATTACAAAAGAAAAAAGTTGCTAAGACTTAGTGACTTGGGCAGGACTGAAAGAGGGAGGGGAGGGAGGGGACCAGGATTAAATTTTTCTAAGTATTGTAAACTGCAGGAAGCTAATGTTGGTTTCTAATTTTTTTTCCCTTTTGAAAGGAAGGGGGAAAAGGAAGATGATATATGTGTATATATCATATATATATATATGAAGATAAATATAATATACACACATATATACATATATCATGTGTATATACATATATATGAAGATGAATATAATATATGCACATACATAAATATATCATATGTATATACATGTGTGTATATAAAGGAAGATATATTATAATGTATAAGGAAGATCTATTATAACATATACACATATGTATGTATATATGTATATGTGTATATACATACATATACATATGTGTGTGTGTATATATATGTATATATGAAGATATATTATAACAGTATTTGAGTCAATTCTATGCAACATTTTTAAAGCACTATGTACCAGGTACTGTACTAGGCCCTTGAGGTACAAATGCACTCAGAAAAGAAAATTAAACAGTCCTTGTCCTCCAGGAGATTCTGTTCTTCTTCTTTTTTTTTTTTTAGGTGGAGGGAGAGGAGCAAACAACATATACTAGAAAATTAAATTTAAAATATGTAATGTGAGTTGTACAGAGCATGTGCAGACTACAAGAGCCTTCTAGTCAGTTATAACCTTGTCACAAAACCAATTACTTAATCCTGTTAATTTTACTAATTTGAGCTGTGACTATATTTAGCATTTGTTTTTCTAGGTAGATACTTATTCATATTGTTACAGTGAGTATCTCTTTTATTCGCCCGTTTTTGGGGTGTGTTGTATATATGAACTATTAACCTAAGTTATTAGTGAAATTGTTCATGGGGAGATGGACTTGGAAATTTAATGAGAAAATGAGAAAGGAGGAAAGGGAACCCTCTCTCAGAGACAATATCCCCAGAATTGAACCCAGTCCAAACTGCATGGCTCCCTGGTCTCAGTCAAGCAGTATCTCAAAATGAAAAATACATAGAATGATTTCTGAGGAAAATGTACTTATTTTTTCATGTCATATATCACCTTTACAAAATCTGATCGCATTCTAGAATACTAGATTGTAAGCTCCTTGAGGTCAAGAATCATCTTTTGCTTCTTTTTGTATTCCCAGAGTTTAATGCAACAGGTGCTTAATAAATGTTTATTGGACGAATGAATGGGATGAATGAAGAATGTATCCTGTATAGACCATTGTGCAGTAAAAATTATAATCAAAAAGGTAAATTTAAACAAAGGACATAGACTTTGAAAGAGTCTAAATAATATTACTTAAGGCACAATTAGGTTAAAGAACAAACCAGAGAAGATCAGAGAAGTGTTAACCTTTAAAAGTTTGCTTAAAGAAGACAAATACAGTTATTTCAATTTATTCCCTTAAAACTAGCGAACTTGTACGTACACGGAGTTAGAAGCTAAGTCCTAACTGCCTGAACAAAAGATTCAGAAAGCTTAAATACACTTTAGAAGCATTCCAATTCAGGGTAACTGTGTCACACAAGTTTATGATCTCCATAAATGTTTAACCATTGTATGAGAAAGGCATTTTCTTAATTGAATAGATGGTAAATATAATAAAATAAGAGAGTTGAACAAGTGTCAATTGAAATTATGACTCAGGATATCTGTGTTTTCTTTCCCATTAACTTTCCATAACATAGTATATGTGCAAAAAATATGATAAGAAAAAGTCCCATTACTCAAGTTAATGCCTCAAGTTAAGGGCCTCATCTTTAATGGCCATAAATTAAGCTTCGTCTGGCTTTGTTGGCATAGGAAGAGGTATCCTCTGAGCTCACTCAGAGAGCAAAGACAAAGCAGGGTCCATTTGGAATTTATGATCTCAGGACATCTCTTTTTACCTCCCATATGGAGTATGTCCCAAGATAGGGGAAAATCCCACCTCCAGCCTTATCTGATTTATGGATTTGCTGACACAGGAAAAGGTATTTTTAAAGCAAAACAAAGCAGTTTGTTTGATTAATTCAGATTTTGGCCAAAAATATTATATTTAGTGATTATCAGAAGCAATATTATTTAGGATTATTTCTTACTCTTCCTTTCATGACTATTTTATTTTATAATATTTTATTTTCCCCTAATTACATGTAAAGGCAATTTTTAGCATTCACTTTTTTTTTTTATTTTGAGTTCCTTCCCTTACCACCTGGTCCCTGAGATAGTAAGCAATTTTATATAGGTTATACATGTGCAATTATGCAAAACATATTTCCATATTAGTCATGTTGTGAAAGAAGACACAAACCAAAAGAAACACACACACATACACATACACACACAAATTAAAGTGAAAAATAGTGTGCTTCAACCTGCATTTAGACTCCACTAGTTCTTTCTCTGGAGGGGGATAGTATTTTTCATCATAAGTCCTTTGGAATTGTCTTGGATCACTGTTATTACTGAGAAGAGCTAAGACATTCACATTCAATCACTATACAACATTGCCATTACTGTGTATAATGTTCTCCTGCTTCTGCTCACCTCACTTTGCATAAGTTCATATAAATCCAGGTTTTTCTGAAAACACACTGTTCATCATTTCTTATAGCACAATAATATTCATTACATTCATATACCATAACTTGCTCATATACCTCATGCTCATAACTGCTCATATACCATAACTGAGCCACCCCTCAATTGATGGGCATCCCCTCAATTTCCCATTTTTTTTGCCACCATGAAAAGAGCTGCTATAAATATTTTTGTACAAATAAGACCTTTTCCCTACCTGACTATTTTCCAATCAAATTGGACTAGCTATTCCCCAAAATTTGAATTCAATCTCCTGTCTCCACATATTTATGGAAGCAGTTCCTCATACCTCCTTTAAGTATCTCTGCCAGGTTTTGATGATGTCCCTTGATGAAATATTCTCTGATCCCCACTGACCTCTGAGTCTTCAAATTAACTAGTATTAACCTCATTTGTGATTGCTTTCTCCCACTCCTCCCCCATAGTATGTAAAGTCCTTGAGGACTGGGACATGTTTTGTTTATGTTTTTGTGTAAGCCCTGTGCCTCAAAATATGGATCACTGGAAATTGCTCTTTCCAAAGCAATCAGTCCTCTCTCTAATTACCTTTTCTCAGTCTTCACCCTTTCTTGAACTCTCAGCAGCCTTTGTCACTACTGAGCAACCTCTTCTCCTGGATACTTTCTAGTTTTTTTTATGACACCGTATTCTTCTGTTTCTCCCACCTGTTCCTTCTGGTCTCCTCTGTTCTACATCACAGTTACTAACTATGGATGTCCCTCAAGGCTATTCTTTCTTTTCTTCAGATGCTACTACACTTCATCCCCTCTCTGCATTTTCACTGTCTGTCTCCCCTGCCTGGATTGCTCTCCTTCCTTATGTCTATCTCCTGACCTCCTTCAAGACTCAGTTCAAACCCCACCTTTCCAGCCTCTCCCCAGCTCCTTCACTACTAAGACCTTCTCTCTGAGACTACCTTCAGTTTACCTTGTATATACCTACTTGTTTATACCTTTTTTGTACTTATTTATTTTTATGTTGTCTCCTCCCATTGAAATGTAACCTCTTTGAGGGAAGGGACTACTTTTGCCTCTTTTTGTATCCTTAGCACTTGGTGGCCCAGTGGATAGAGCTTAGGGCCTGGAGTCAGTAAGATCTGGGTTCAAATCTGGTCTCAGATACTTATTACCTGTGTGACCCTGGGCAAGTCACTTAACCTTGTTTGCTCAGTTTCCTCGTGTGTAAAATGAGCCGGAAAAGGAAATGGGAAACAACTCCAGCATCTTTGCCAAGAAAAACCCCAACGAGGTCATAAAAAAATGACTGAAACAGCTGGGTGTTAGTAACAAAATAGCACATACGAGGCACTTAATAAGTCCTTATGTTTGTTGACTTGAAATGAGCTGTTCTGAGAGTGTTGTTCAGCTGTAACTGACTCTGTGACTTGGTGGACTTTACCATCTGTGGGATTTTCTTGGAAAAGACACTGGAGTAATTTCCTTCTCCAGTAGATTAAGGCGATACAATGACAATGTCAAGGTCTCTCTTAAGAACTTTGGAATTGATTGTATGGCATGAGAGACACTGGCACAGGACCACTCAGCACGGCATGCCTACATCAGAGACTCTGCTATGCTCTATGAGCAAAGCAGAATTGAAACAGCTCAAAGGATGCACAGGATACACAAATTTGGAGAATCCACCCCAAATGTTCACATGGACTATTTGTGCCTGACTGGTAGTAGAGCATTCCAAGCTCTCATTCGTCCAATCAGCCACCATCAGACACACTGAAACTTAACTCTAGCACAGGGATATCATTTTGGTCTTCTTCAAAAACAAAAGACAACAACCAAGGATTAAGGCAAATGTGGCTTGCCCAGAGTCACAGAGTTAAGTAAGTGTCTGAGGTTAGATTTGAACTCAGGCCTTCCTGACTCCAGGCCCAGTGCTTTACCTCTTGAACCACCTAGTTCTGGGGTTACACTACAGAAAATCCAAAGAGAAGGAAATAGATAAGGGGTTCAGGGAAAAGATTGTAAGTCTGGCACAAGGACTTTTAATTATCTAGGCATCTGCTGGAACTTTCTCTGCCAAAAGCAAAGAGGCTAATAAATTCTTGGCATGTCTTAGTAATCATTTCATCCTTCCAAAGGTAGTGGGGAACAACAAGGAGAATTGCTATTCTACTCCTAATTGTGACTAATATGGAAGAATTTATGGCTAAGGTGGAAAAAAAGAGTGGAAACCTTGGGTGAAAGTGACCGTTCCATCTTAGAATTCATGAAAGAGAAGGAAGTAGAAATTGGCCATAGATTGATATGAATCCTAGATTTGTGGAGAGTGGATTTCAAGGAGGTTAGAGAAAGGAAAGGTAGGACTATCTGGCCTAAAATTCTATAAGAGTAGTTGACCGAAAAGAGTTGGGAAATTCTTTATAATAAAGAGCTGAAGATATACATAGAAACAAATCCAAAGAGGAAAAAAAAGACAAGCTACCTAAAGAGACCACTACCCAAACTGTATTAAAAGGGGGTTAAAGTGTGTAAGCTGGAAGTAAGGGAAGATACCATAAAGAATGAATTCCCATCTCCTGGCTTGGGACTACTTGCCCACTATGCCTGCAGTGCTCTCCTTTCTCATCTCCATTTCTGGTTTCCTTGACTTCCTCCAAATCCCAATTAAAATCTTGTTTTCTACAAGGGGCTTTTCCCAATCCCTCCTGATTCCAGGGCCTTCCCTCTGTGAATTATTTCCTATTTATCCTGTAAATACCTTGTTTGCACTTAATTGTTGGCTTGTTGCTTCCTCCATTAGACTGTGAGCTCCTCAAGGGCAGGGATTATCTTTCTCCTTTCTTTGTATCACCAGTTCTTAGACCAGTGCCTTGAGCTATGTAGCTAGTAGGCACTTAATAAATGCTCTTTGACTAACATCCCTGGCAAAAAAAAAAGAATGAATTCAACATTGCACCCCAGACCTTGAAGAATAAAGTTAAGGCACGCTAAAAATAAAAGCTGATGAAAAAATCTCAGTATTCTCAGACTTGAAAGCATTATGATATGATTTTTACCAATAGTCAGATCCTTGGTAAAAATTACACAAATAGATCTATGTATGGAAGACACCAGATATAGGTCAACTTAGCTGGGCCCATAATTTTACAGATGAGGAAACTGAAATTCAGGGGATTCGAACAATGTGTCCAAGTCACACAGATGGTGAAAATCAGAAGTAGGATTTATGCCCAGGCTCTTTGATACAAGAGCAGAGCGTTTGGGCAATTAGGTAGGACAGTGCCAGGCCTGGCATCAGGAAGACCTACATTCAAATCTAGCCACAGACCCTTACTACTTGTGTGACTACCCTGATGCTTAACTTCTGTCTCAGTTTCCTCATATACAAAGTGGTGATAATAGTATCATCTACCTCCTACTATTCTTGCAAGGATAAAATTATATTTGAATACACGGAAAGCATTTTTAGTGATTTTATCCAGAAAATTAATCTGTGATCACAAGATCTAGTCTGACTTCATCAACAATAGGTTATGCTAAACAAACCTCTTTTCCATTTTCTGGCATGGTTCCTAGAGTGACCCTGATCAGGGGATGCAAACACCTTGATTTTAGCAAAGCATCTGAAGAAGGTATTCAAGTTACTGTTATTAATTATTTCAATTAATTTTGGATGACTTTCTAGAGTTCCCTAATTACCCCCATCATATCATTTGCAAAAAAAAATGATCATTTTATTCCCTCTTTATTTTTATTTAGGGAGGGGAGGGGAGGAGAGGGAATCTTATGGTTTTGGTAAATTACAAGCCCTGTATGAACCAACAATGTCACATAGTAGGGAAATGTGGGAGCCTAGGAGTATGTAGCTGAGATGGATGCCAGTAAGACCTAGCCAAAAGCCTCGGTGCATTCAAATTCAGCCCTCCAGAGGCTTTGACAACGACTGAAAAGACTGTTTTCCTCTCTTCTCATTTGAAAGGATCTAAGTAAGATGAAATCTTGTGAAAAGGATAAAGGGAGCAAGAGCACTGTGGGGAGATGACGTCTTCCTCAGTGCTGCCAGGTGAAATGAGAAGGGGACAAGAGATGGGGCATGCTGGGAGGTCACTCAGTGCCAATACGACTGCTCCTGGTGCTCTTCTTAGAGCCACTGCTTTGACTGGGAGTAAGGTACTGAGAAAAAAGCCTGTAGATGAACTACTTGGAAGCCTCTGAAGCAGGCCACCTTCCTGTGATCCCTGTCTTCTGCCCAGGAAGAGCACAGAAAAACTAGAACCATGCTATCGAAGAACACATTTCACAAGCGGTACTTTGTAAAATAGTTATTCATCTGTCATATTAGACCTTGGTGCAGGGGAAAAATGCTGGTCTTGGAGTTAGGAGACCTAACTTTGAATTCAGGTTCTGATACTATTTAGCCTCTCGGACCCTCAATGTTCTCTATATAATGGGGATAATGATACTTGCACTACCTACCTCAGAGAATTGCAGATACAAGGAACATTGTTATTATTTCCTTACTAGAGTGTAACTTCTATGAGGGTAAGGAAAATGCTCTAATTGAACTCTGGGTCTTCTCTGGCATCTAGCACAGTTCTCTGAATTAAATGTTTGTTGATCAAAGGAATGAATGAACAGCATGTCTGAGATGGGGGAGTAGAACTTTTCACCATCGAGATTTCTTTTATGATACTAAGCTACCTGCCAGTTGGCTCCTATCCCCATCCCAACTTTCCAGGAAGTCAGAAGAAGAAAATGGGAATCAATGGACGATTCAGGTTTCCCTGTTCCAGATTTCTACGGGTAGATTGACAATCTTTGGAAATGATAGTTTAGGCTTGAGGGCATACATCAAATCTCCATTAATCTTCTCAACATGCCAAGCCTGGCTGAGCAAGACCAAATAACTAGAGGCCATTTAAGGCAAAAGGCTTTGGAGTAAGAAGCCTAGATGGTGCTCTGAACTAGTCTCTACTCCAGCTTTTATTCCTTCATAAGGATTAGAGAACTTAATTGGAGCATCTACTCTTACAGGGATTCTCCTGACCTCATAAAGGAGGGTCAGTCCATAATGGCAAGGATGAAATGGTAGACAGATCAATTTCCCTCAGTAGGCTTCTGTTTTATCTTTACAAATGATGGATGGATATGAGAAATAGAGGTTTGTTCCCCTGACAGGTGCCTCTGTATGCAGAGCAGTCCAGTCTATGTACCTGCCTTAAGACTATTGATTGCCTAGGGACTACAGTGCCCACACAAGACAAATCAGTTTTTTGGGATGAGGTTGGTGAGAATGACAAGGATAACAAGGGTATTGACAGCAAGGCTAAAGATGACAGGCTCCCTCCTTTCTGTCCTCCCTCCCATGGCCTCACCACCTCAGGCTTGGACTATTGCAACAGTCTGCAGGTGGGTCGACCTGCTTCGGCCTCCTTCCATTCTAACCCACTATCATCTGCCAAAGTGATTTTCCTAAAGCGTGGGTCCAACTATGTCACTTATCAAATACAAAATCCTGTTATAAGCATTTATACCTTGGAAATCAACAAAAGCTATAAATCAGGGTGTGATTTATTGTTTTGTTGATTGCTTAGACTTAAGAAAGTGATAGAGAAAATGTTAATGAGACAGAATAAACTTAAATAAGTGTCAGATGTAACTTTTTCCTCAGAGAGCCAGTTGTCAAACATTTAACAACACACCCTTGAACTTGATAAATGATGATGATGATGATGATGATTGACTCCACCAGGAGTTTATTCCTCTTTGCTGTGGCTCTGATGTTCCTGATACTGTCCCTATTCATTGTCACTGCTTTGCATCAGGAGATCCATTGTGAATCTCCTACCAGGGATATCACCACCACCACTCACTTTCCTCCCTGAAAACATGGACCAAATTGTTAAAAAACCATAAAGTGACTCTTTGGAAGGGGAACAACAAAGCCTGGGATTTCTGGTGCTTCTCACATCCCAAGGCCAGAGTTGTTTACTATTGGTAATTAATTATCCTGAGGCTGTTGAGGTATGGAAGATCCTCTGGAAGACTTTTAGGACTTTGTCACCAATGGGAGTAATACGGTAGGAGCACCATCTGTTAAATATCTGGTTAAAGTCCATGGCAATAGGCCAGGCTGTGTAGTTAGAAATTCACCATGGGATTAAACATAGCTTCTAAGTCACCTAAGGCATAAAAGTCCAGTGTTGTTATTCATTCTTCTTTGTTTTTGTTTTTTGCTGGGTTTTGTTGTTGTTGTTGTTTGAAGAGGACCAGTGACATCACAGGGTGATATCTTGACTTGCCTGTGAATCAGATTTAATTGAAGCAGTTGCACAAAGTCATCAGTTTCACTCTCCCTTCCAGAGTCACTGAAGTCCAGTGGGAAGACAAAGTGAGGATGATGGGCAATGCCCTGGGATACAGTGGATGACTCTGGCATCCTTGATAACTGACCAAGCTCTAAGCACTTCACAGTGCCTGCTTCAGCCATCTTCATGACCAAATTGTTCTCATCTGCACATCTCACTGGGGGAAGGCTTCACATACTTGGGGTAGACACCCCTCCCCCAATTCACCAACGGGTTTGAGGCCTGTGGGGTTACCTTCAAACTGGTTTAGCCCATCTACTGAGACAGTTTTATCAGGGTGTGGCCACTGCATGTGCCACAGCTTCTTGGAGTCCCAGGTGAGTTAGGTGAATTAGGTGGATGAGTAGCCCTGAAAAGGGAGTGGCAAACCCTCACACTAGAGGTGCTAATCCTCCCTGAACACCCAAAATTCCTGTGCACAAATAGTCAAAGATCTTCTTGATTGATTGACTTCCTATTGTCATATCAACACACCCATTTATGACAGGACATAGCAGTATGGCAAATATGGAGTCAAAGGGAATGGTGCCCAACTGAAACCAATAATGTATCTTTGCCAAATAGCCCTTCTGAGCTATTGTTGAATAAACTTCCTTTTGTTAAATGTTAGATGGTCTATGTCTCATTTCATTCCAGTCCCAAGCCTGAACCACCAGATTGGCCTGAGTCAAGCCCAGCCCAGAACAATAATCAACCTTTGTTTTCTTCTTTCAATGGAAGGGAGCCGAGATTTCAGAAATTCCTATGAGACCTTTATGTGCTCCTCCCACAGATGAACAGGGAGCAAAGAAGAGAGCTGGGGATCCCAAATGAAGCAGGGGGGAGGGAGAACCCATGGAGACGACCTAGAAGAACCAAAATGATCTCTCATCAAATAGCCAGAAAGCAAAAGCCATATGTATGCACAGTTACTATTTTGAAGTCAAGTGCCCTGGGTGTTTATTTCGACAAAGAACATAAAACTGAGCTTAGGAAGGAGAAGGGTCAAAATCCCAAAGGCCAATACTAAGAAAATCTTGTCCTTGGGAAAGTGTTGGCAACTCCTTTTTCAGCCCTGGGGACCATCATTAGAATGAGTGTGATAATTAGAGTCTTTAATGTTGTTGATGTTTTTCTGTTCCTGGAGTCTCTTAATAATTATTGTTCCTGGGAAGCTTGTGCCTGAAACCAAGTCCCATTCTTAAAATGTGATATGAGAATCACAGAATTTTAGAACTGGAAGAAACCACAACAGCCATTTAGTGCAAATTTTAAAAAATAATTCTCCACAACAGGTGGTATGAGTCTCCACTCGAAGATGAAGAGCCCATTTCTTCTTATGGCAGGTCATTCCACTTGTGGACAGATCTAAGTGTCAGTTTTTGCTGACATTAAGCCTAAATTCATTTCTGTACTTCTACTTTTGTTCCTAATTCTGCCCTCAGGGGCAAAACTCAGGATCTAATTCCCAACAGTGACAGCTCTTCAAATACTTGAATATAGCTATCACGTTTCCCTTGATTCTTCTCTTCTCCAGGTTTAATATCCAGCTCCTTGAATTGATTCTCCTATGACATGGACTAACGGTCTTTCTGGGCAGCTAGGTGTCACAGCATCAAGCCTGAAGTCAGGAAGACTTGAATTCAGAGATTTGATCTCAGACACGTATTAGCTGTGTGACTCTGGACAAGTCACTTAATCCTGTTTGCCTCAGTTTCCTCATCTGTGAAATGAGCTAGAGAAGGAAATGACAAACCACTCCAGGATCTTTGCCAAGAAAACCCCAAATGGGGCCATAAAGGGTCAGATACAACTGAAAACCACTGAATAACCAGTGGAATAGATTAGATAAGCAAGACCTGTCTGAAAGGATTGAACAACAATGTGGTTTTTCACCATTGCGGTTCCCCTCCTCTAGATAGACACTCTTCTGTTTATCAATGTATTTAAACTCTGATGCCCCAAATTGAAGCCAGATGTGACCTGAAAAGGATTTTCTAGGATTTCTAACTCAACATTCCTTATTCCTGGCAGCTATACCACTAAAGGTGGTACAAAGGTATAGCCCAAGATTTCATGTCTTCTTCTGACCACCATATAACGCTGCTGACTCATGCTGAGATTTCAGTCCACTAAAACCCCTAGGTCTTTTTTCAAATAAACTTCTATGTAACCATGCCATTCTATCCTGTATTGTTGACATTTATTTTTTTCACCCAAATTTAAAATTTTATATTTTCCCTGTTGAAGTTCATCTTATTAGATTCAGCCCGATGTCCTAGTCTGTCAAAATATTTTTAGAACCCAACTGTCACCCAATTTGTTAGCTCTTGTTCCAAGTTTAGAGTCATCTGCAGATTTAATTAGCATTACATTCTATACCTTTATGAAAGTGTGAATAGTATTAAAGGAAATAAGGAAGTAGTGCATGCCGTGGTATAATATTTTACTGAGATAGACATGTCAGGTTTAATGGAGGTGGTTCTCACAGGTAGTATAGATCTCTCTTTTCCAGTCTTGCCTCATTTCTTCCTCAAATGCTTATATCTACTAGGTCTAGAGGTAAATTTATATTTATATGTATAAGGGAGCTTGACCTGCACATGTCCATATCACCTAACATGGATGCACTTGGAGTTCCCCTAACACTTGATTGGGAACAACCTTTTTGGTTGTTCTTTGGTTTGGTTCTTTTTGGTTGTTTTTTGGTTGCAAGAAAAGTCTTCATCTTTAAAATTGGGCTGGGACAGTCTCCATCTTGTGTACAATTTTCTCCTGTGTTCAGAGGGTGAAGATCACAGTTCACACACAATGCAGGTAACATGAACTGAATCAGGAGCGGAAAATATTCCCTATTACCCTCTCTTTTTAGACCTCTCACCTGGAGATTTGGGATAACTAGGCAGCACAGTGGACAAAGTTCCAGACCTGGAGTCAGGAAAACCTGAGTTCAAATCCAGCCTCAGATACTTCCTAGCTATGTGACCCTGAGCAAGTCACTTAACCCTATTTTTCTCAGTTTTCTCATCTGCAAAATGAGCTGGAAAAAGAAAATGGCAAACCACTCCAATATCTTTGCCAAGAAAACCCCAAATGGGGTCTCAAAGTATCAGACATGACTGAAATGGCCGAACAACAACAACAATAATAAGACTGGGGATTTGAATGCCTATGAAGTCAATTAAAAGGAAGCTCCTCCCACCCATGTAGTAGGGGAACTCAGTGAAAAAGGGTTAGGTGAGCTGGGCATGTGTAGGTCAAGTCCCCTTATAGATAATTTTTTGTTTGTTTGTTTTGCTTTCTGGAGGGGGAAGGGAAGGGCAGTTGGGATTAAGTGACTTGCCCAAGATCACAGGGCTAGTAAGTGTTAAGTGTCTGAGGTTGGATTTGAATTCAGGTCCTCCTGACTCCAGAGCCAGTGTTCTACTCCCTGAGCCACCTAGCCCCCTTTATAGATAATTAATCTATTTATAGACCCTTTCCCCCCTTTTATAGAACTTGCACTTTCTTATTGTTACTATTTCAACATACTTTCATTGGGTTTGCGATTTCCTAATGAAGTTTTAATCTACTCCTTGTCTCCCGTCCCTCACTTAAGCTGTGTTCTTTTATTTAAAAAAAAGTCTTTTAAAAAATGTTTAGCAGCCACCAGATTTTCTTTTGTATAAATGCAGGGGAAGTCAAACAACATCAATGAAAGTACAATGAGCAATGGGAAGGCGAGGAGGCAGAGAGAATTTGTTTCTATAGGGAGTTGCCACAGGCCGCAGAGGCAGAATCAGCTTCTTTTATCTGAGTCGAACCTTTTCCCCCAAAGGAGAGAAAATTATCAACTAGTTAACAGAAATATGAACTTTGAATCAATTTCTCTTTAATTAACAAATAAGGGGAAATGCAGTTCCCTTTGGCTACTCTCCAGCTTCATCAATATACTCTCATCAATTCTTGCCCAGAGAAAGTTGACTTTTGTCCTTAGCATCTGATCATTGTCTGTCAATCAGGTCATAATGGAAGGGAAAGGGGAGACCACAGCCTTAGGTTGCGCTCAACCTTCCTGCCTTCCTCTAAGTGTGATGGACAACAGAAAAGATGACTGTTTATTCTACCTTCTAGCATCTTTCTAGTAGAATTCTCCACAGATGTATTCCCAGAAGTCCAAGTTCAAAGAATGTCATCAGCTGGTGAATTCTGACATAGCATACACTTTCTCCATAACAATGAAAGTGTCACACAGATAGCTGATGAAAATGTTAACAGCAATGGATTAAGCTCAGATCCCTGGAGAATTCCATTGGGCATCTCCTATTAAGTTGACATTGGACCATTGGCCAGCCACTACTCTCTAAGTCACACCAGCCCCAAAGCCATTTAATTGTATTATGGTCTAGTCCACGCTTCTCCATCTTCTCAACAAGAACTGTATGAGATGTCTTACCAAATGATTTACTAAAATCTAGGTAAACTATTACTACAGTGTTCACTCGATGTGCTAATTTAGTAACCCTGTAAAAAAAAAAAAGGAAACCGCCTAGGAAGACCCACTCTTGATAAAGTCATGTTGGCTCTTTGTAGTCTCCATAATCACCCACTGTCTCACCCAACCCATAATACTGGATCAACATATTGGTAATGTCTGAAAACACGAGCCTCATTTTCATGAGTTGGCCAGGTCGTGCCCATATCATTTCCGGTTCCACTCCTCACTCTCTGGACTTTTCTACCTCCTCACCAACAGCCTTCTCAGGCTGGAGACACTTCAGATCACTCCCCCATCCTTCTAGGTCCTTTTTATGTGTTGTCCTCCCTCATTAGAAAATAAGCTCCTTGAAGGGAGACGTTATCCCGCACTTACCACAGTGCCTGTCACATAGTAAGTGCTTGATTGATGTTTCATCCATCTTTATGTATCATTCTGCTCTTCTAGTATATTACCTCTTTGCCAAAAGGCAGATGCAAAGCTTCATTATTAGCTATATGAAGTAATGATTTGTCACAGCATTGACCAGAGATCCGAAGTCTTTCAAAATTGTTTTCCTTTACATTTATCTTATGTGACCCAGGAAAACACCTCCTATAAGAGGTTCCTACTCACTCTGGATTCATCCCAAGGCTGGTATAACCCCTAAAAGATGGAAGTTTGGCTTTTCTCAAACTCTCTAGCTATGTCTCAATCCCGAAGTAGACCTTTGGGAAAAATCTTAAAAACAAAGCTTAAATATGATTCATATCCAGGGTATCCTAAAAGGATTAACAGAGTTCTTTCTAGAAAAGATATTCAGCACATGAAATTGATATCAGGTATGGGATAGTTATTTCCTTCACTATAAAAGAAATGTTTAGATGCAAAAAAACTCGTAAGTGTGTGTTAACAAATAGGCAACACACAAACAATAACCCATTACCATCATTACAATCTTCTTGAAAGAGAAAGACACTTTGTGGGACTGCTTGAACAGATATTTCAATTATTCCTCAGACATGTATTGTCCAAGCAATTTTGTTCTAGATCTGGTCAGCTAGGCATGGTCATTCAGCCCCTTCAGGTTCAATATGATCGCATTGGTCATCTCTTTCTCTGACAAGTGATGCAATTCTGTAAGATAGCACTTCTTGCTAGACAAATGGAACTGGCTTAGAAACCCCGGAACTCTTGAACTAATTGAGTTCTATTAAGATAACTGCCAAGCCTGGAAGCATTTCTTTCCCAGGATTTATACTTTATGACTGCAGACTGGTGTCAAGGAAACACATCATCAGAGAAGTCAGTTAGTGACTTGAGGTCCAGTGCCAGGTTTGCATAAGCAAACATCTAGACAAGAGCTTGCTTTGTGGACCATGATGGAATGAGAGTAGGAAAGAAAGCAATCCCTTTCCCCCTTGCTGAAAGACCAAGGAAAGGCTGGCAAAGTCCCAAACTGATAAGTTCAAAAACAGAGTAGAGCCTCTACAGAGTATAAGAAACAGATTTTCTTATACTCTCCAGAGAGGGGACCTTCCACAAGAATCCATCCCCATGATGCCAATCCTTTTTGGCACAAAGCTCAAGCCATAGGAACCAAGAGACCAGTAAGGAGCTTCTAGGTTCTGAATATTCTTTATTAAGGAGTTGGAGCACAGAAAGGGACCAGAGTGCATATCCAAGTACATGGAAAGTGTCCCCGTTCAAAAGATCAGGGTCCTTTTACCACAATCCCCAATCACACCCACTACAAATTATTGTAGTCATCTTATAAATTATTCTCCTGGTTCTCCTTATTTTATCATCAATTGATAGTCTTCCCAGATTTCTCTGAAATTATCTTTTCCATCATTCTTTGTCACACAATAATATTCCATGCTTTCAATGACCATATTTTCATCCATTTCCCAATGGATGGGCACCCACTTTGTTTCTACAAAAAGTGCTGCTGTAAATATTTGTGCACATTTGAATCCTTTCCCTCTGTCTTTGACTTCCTTGGAGCATATACCTAGGAGTGGTATTGCAGAATCAAAGAGTATGTTTAATTTAGTGACTCTTAGAGTATGGTTCCAAACTTCTCTTGAATGATTGGAACAATTTACAACTCTATCAAGAATACATTAATGTACCTGTTTCCCCATAGCCCCCTAACAATTGCCACTTTCATCTTTTGACATCTTCATAAATTTTCTTGGTGTGAGGTATAACATCAGAGTAGCTTTAATTGAACTTTTAAAATTATTTAATGATGTGGAGAATTCACTCATATGCTTGTCGACAGTGTGCCTTTATCCATTTGAAACTTGCATGTTCATATCATATTGAATGGCACCTGATCTTGTATTTGAATCATTTGCCTACATATCTTAGATATCAGACCTTTATCAGAGATACTTATGGCAAAGACAAGTGCTTCTTCTCATTCTAATTTCATTGATTTTGCTTAGACTTTTTTTTCAACTTTATATAATAAAAATTATTCATTTCATCTTCTAATGATCATCTCTATTTTGATTTAGTTTAGGATTCTACCTTTAGTCATACTTCTGAAAAGTATCTCTTTCCCTTCTCTAGTAAGGTCATGTATCTATTTGGCTTATTATGGTATATGTTGTTAAATGTTGGTCTAAACCTAATTTCTGCCCGACTGTTTTCCATTTTGCCCAGCAGTTTTTATTGAATATTGAGTCTTTTCTTCCAATATTGAGTCTTTTCTTGGTATCTCTGGATTTATGTGCTTCTATATTCAATTATTTGGGGGTCTTGTTTACCTAATTTCTTCCATTAATCAACTTTTCTATTTTTAAAAAAGTTTTGATTACTATTTTGTAGTATTATTTAGGATCTGGTAATACTAAACTCCCTTTGTTGCTACTTTCCCCCATTATTTTCCTTAGATACTTGAGCTTTTGTTCCTCCAGATTAATTTTGTCATTATTTTGTCTAGCTCGATAAAGTTACCCCAAACATTAGTGTGTCTTGTGCCATGAACTCCACAAGTGCAATGTGGATGTGTGTAATTAGATCTGTGTAGAATCGAGCAGAAATGAGAGCTGAATAAAACCTTGTTGATTATGATAAGGATAAGAAAAATACCTAACCCACTGAAGGGTAGTCACTCAGTAAAGGCTCAATGAATAGAGCCCTTTATACTTTCCAAAGCATTTTCATATATGTTATCTCTTGGATCCACACAATTGCTGTGTAAAGTAGGAGGAGGAGGTATTATGATCACCTTCATTTATAATAGGCAGTATGGCATAGTGGAAAGGGTGTTGAAATTTTTTTTTCAATTGTATGTAATTGAACACAAGGCCTGTGAATCTGAGTTCAAATCTTGCCGCTGTTACTTGGTACTTATTTCTCCTGTATATTATCTGATAATATTTCCTCCTCAATTCCTATTGGGAAAAACTGTCTCTGCTTTCTCTCTTCTGGCTCCTCAACCCCTGAAGTTAATAACCTCATCTCTTTACTAAAATTATCATCTCTACAAAGTTACTACTGCTCTTTTAATTGCCATATCCAGCATCTTCTTTTCAGTTTTCATCTTTAAAAAAATTTTTTTTACATCTTTTTTACATCTTTGAAACATTTAATACCTTTGGCCACTTTTCCCTTGGATTCTTTCTCTTAAGATTTTTCATGATGCAGCCTTCTCCCTCTTCTCCTCTTACCTCTTGGATATTTTCTTTTCATAATCTTTTGCTGGGTCATCTTCCACATCCTGTTCCCTATGAGTGTAACCCAAGGCTTTGTCATAAGATCTTTTTTTCTTCTCCCTCTACAATATTTCTCTTGCTGACATCACTAACTCCCATGGGTTCAATGATCATTTCTATGAGATTACAGCAACACGTGAAAAATGTTTGTCCCTATTACAAAACTGGACTAGTTGGATTAGTTTCAAGAAGAAGCTCACTGTTTAGGTACAAGGGATACATGGTGTATCTAACTTAAAGCTGAAAAATTTCTATTGGTTTTTCTTTCAGTTTTTGGTAGATGCCCCAGTTGGGAAAGATTTGAATAAAATCTCTAGGATATAACTCTCCAGAGTTTGTTCAGTCAGTGGTATCACGCCTTCTGAGACAAGATTAAACCTTGTTGTAAAGTGATCCCATACTGTTTGAAATAGCATCAGTTGATTAAGGATGAAGCTAAATTTATTTAGTCTTTTCATTGCACTCCACCACCCCTAACAGAGTAACGTAGTATTTTTTACCTATGTGTTACTCTGTTAGGGGTGGTGGAATGCAATGAAAAGAAGTGACTTCTCCATGCTGAAGACCTGTTTAGGTTCAATTAAGAAGACATCATGCTGCTGGTTGATTTCTGCTCCTCTGTCCCCTCTGGGGACAGGCTTTGAATTCTATACTTTGGAAAAGACACCAGATGAAAATGATGCCGCTGGAGAACTTGCTATTTCTGTTCAAATTTATCAGACAGCTGATACATGAAGGATGAAAGGTTGGGTCAATCTCTTTTGAGTGTCTGAAGCTCTCCTTCAAGAGGTCCTATAGTGTTCTGGTCACAATGTCATCCATAACCAGGAACACCTGGAGAATCTTACCAATCTTTTCTCACTAAATCTTCAACTTGGAATCTAAAGAATATCCTGTCACACTGGTGAGTAGCACAGATGAGTAGATGAAGGTTCAAAGAAGTTATATCACATGCCTAATAAGGAGAAAAGCCAAGACTTGAACCTAATGTTCTGATGCCAAATCGAATGTTCCTTTTTTACTACTATCCTATGTTCTCTCCCCATCAGTAAATAGACTTCTTCTGGGACCCCAGACACAGGGACATTATGCAGTTTATGAAGCCACAAGGCACCCCAAAGAAGTGGCACCCCAAAATATAGTGGGAATTTCTAGCTAATATGGCAGAGTGGTCAGGAGCAGAATAACCTAGATTTCACCCGACTACTACAGTAAGGATGAAAAAGGGTATCATACTCAGTAATGATCAAGAAATCTAAGGAAAAACTATAGAAATGCAATTTCCCAGATAAGGTCTGCCCACAGGCTCTATAGACAGGGTCCAACCAGAACAGTGGAGCTTGAGAGTGCAGCGCAGGAAGCCAGGGGTGAATCAGGGAAACTTAGAACCTGCAACTATATTCTGGAAGTAGAAAGACAAGAAGTTGAGCCAACGCCAATCCAGTGACATTTGGAGCCTGAAGCTCCGTTGATCTAATCCTGGACTGAGGTTGGGAGCCTACAAAACACAAAATGGAAAGACAGCAGTTAGATGGCACCCTAGATCAGAATGAGCCCTATGGTTCTATAAATTTGCCCCCTCACTGGCCTGAGCTACTCCTTCCTGGTCTTTGGAAAATACAGTGTTTGGTATATAGAAAAAGTAATTACAGGACTCAAGACAACACAGCCCAGAGCCAAATGAAGTTCCATCATTCCTTTCAGAAGCACATAGAATTTGACCCTGCTAAAAAGTCTCCAATTAGGAGACAAATGAGTAAACAGAAGAAAAAAAAAACATAGATGATAAGGAAATACTATAGATCCTGGGCATAAACCTGGGTGTGAGGGGTGGGTAGGGAAAGAATAGCTCTGTAACCTCTACAGATGAGGTATCAGAGAAAAGCCCAACTTTGCCACAAGATTACTAGAAGAATAAACAGTTTATTACAGAAGGTATAAAAATGTGCTCAAGTAACATGCTTCCTGAGAATTGGAATGGACAAAATAAAAACAAATAACTTCATGAGAAAATAAAAGATACTAGAACAAGCTCCAAAAAATCTGAAAAAGAAAATTTTTTTTGAGATATGAGAAAAACAAGCCAAGCAAAGATCATCTAATAAGTATGTCTCCCTGAATCCTGAGACTCCCTAGCAATTGTAACCAAAATACAAGCCTAGAAATCATATTTTACAAATTCATGAATTAAATCTGCCTAAACTTATTAGAACCAGAAGGCAAAGTGAAAATAGAAAGAATCCACTTGTCATCTCATAAAAGAATAATCAAATAAAAACTTCTAGGAATGCCATGGCCAAAATCCAATTTCCAAGTCAGAGAAAAACATATTACAAATATTAAAAAAGAAAGAGTTCAAGTCCAAGGAACCACAATCAGAATCTCACAGGACTTAATAGCTACCACATACAATAGAATAGACTTCGGAATAGACCTTACAACCAAGAAAAACCTACCTGACAAAACTGAGTATAATGTTTTAAGAAGGAAAAATATAGTCATTTAATAAGCTAAAGGAATTCTAAGCTTTCCTGATTTAAAAAAAGCACACACAACAACACAAAAAAGCCCCAAATCTACAGAGCTGAGTAGAAATTTTGAAAAGACTCACCACCATTCTTTCATTATCCAGGTTTGCAACCTTGATGGGTCCCTCAGTTTTCCTACACCCACCTCACAAGTCAACAAATTCTAACAATTGTAGAGACAACATCTCTTGAATCTATTTCCTTCTTTCCCCTGATATGGCCACCGCCTTAGTTGAGGCTCTCATCAGCCTTCACTTGCACTGTCAAGGTACCCTTTTAAATGGTCTCCAGACCTCAAGTCTATGCCCTGTTCAATCTATTCTCTCTCTGACTGCTGAAGAGATATCCTTAAAACCATGTCACTCTCCTGCTCAAAAGCTACAATGGCTCCTTATTCCTTTGAGATATTACAAACTCATCTGTCTGAGTTTTAAAACCATTCACACCAACCTACTAGTCCAGGCTTACTACCCATTACTCCCCTTTGCATACATTCTAGCCAAGATAATCTATTTGCTCTTCCTCCTATACAGCACCCCATCTCTTATCTCCATGCCTTTGTGCTGGCTGCCCCTATGCCTTGAATGTTCTCCTTCTTCACCTCCATATTTTAGAATCCTTCCTAATACAGCCACTGCCTAAGTGTAGTCTTTCCTAATTCCCTGCCCCACCCTCTGGTGTCTTCCCCATCCTCACCTTCTATTTTGTAGGTATGTTTAATTTACATATATGTATATGTGTGCATAAATACATCTACACATATACCTGTGTATAAATAATTACCACCCATTAACTAGAAGCTCTTCCAAGGACAGAAATGTTTCATCTTGCTCTTATATAGCATCCGGCACATTATAGGTGCCTCAACGGGCTGATTGACTGATCAATCGCTTGGATTGATTGATAACCTGTGTAACCTTGGACAAATCACTTAATATCTCTGGGTCTTGATTTCCTTATCTGTAAAATAAGAGATTTGAGCTAAATGACCCCCTGCTTCCCTTCCGACACGAAATCTACCGTATTTCTCCACAGATTTTAACTCCTTAAGGTCAAGATCTATTCTGTTTTTATTTTTGAATTCTCGGTGTCTGTCACAGTGTGGAACAATTTGGAGGTGTAACTTTATCAGGGTAGGGAATTCCTGCTGAAGAACATCCCTCTGCCAACACAGAAAGGCAACTGTTCAACAATCTATAACGTGCCTGAGGCCCTAAGGGACTTGGCCAGAGTCACACAACCTATGATTGCCGGCAGTGGAAATCACTGAACCTTGGACAGGACACAAGCTTCAATAGCTTTAGTCTCTTCCTCTGCAAAATGGAGAGGTGGTGCTGCTGAGAAGTCCTTGGGATTGTTGTGATGCTCAGCTGAGACAGAAACAGGAGCTGAAAGGAAGTGGGGCTTGGAGGGAGGAGTGGTTCTCGGGGTAGGGGTAGAGAGGACCGCAGACGGGAATGTAGCCTCATCAACGCCAGATGCGGCTTCTGGGAAGAGAAGGGAAGAAAGGTGATTCAGGTCTTCCAATGCCTGCCAAATATTTCTTATCACCTGTATCTTGGTGATTGTGGGTAAGTTGGGGGTGGGAGGGAGGGGAGGAAGGAGGTGACAGAGAGAGGAGGGTGCAGAGCACTTGTAGTGAGGGGAGGGCGATGGGGGGGGGCAGATGCTGAAAAGAACACTAGGGAGGAGCTGTTGTGTAAACAGCCTATGTCTCACTGGGTTGCTAGGGTCAAATTTCTTGATATGTGGCTTCTTGTTGAGTTAGGACTGAAGTGGTCAGGAACTTATGGTCAGGAACTCAGTATCACTTACCTGTTTCCTGGCTAATCTCTTGAGTCCATAGCTTAACTAGTTCCTGACCACTTCAGGACGACTGTACAAGCGGGCTGTACTAGTGGAGGAGAGAGATTTTTTGTGACCTGTGAGGTAACTTGAACTTTTTTCCTGGGTTGGGAGAAGGGTAGCTACAAGTTTAAGCCCTCTCTAAGATGCGGAGCCGGACATGCCCAGTCCGATCCAGGGAAGTTGTCCCACCCTGCCCAGTGCCTGGGCAAGGATTAGAGGAGTGGCAGGTCTAATTGTGGCATGGCTCCGGTTGTGCTTTGGGAATGACTCAATGAAAGTGAGAGATCTTGCCCCCAGTTATCTTTGGCCTCAACAAACCCACGACCTTTTCTCTCTCTTTGTTTAGGATAGAGTACTGGTCAGAATGGATTTGATTCTGGTTGCTTAGAAATCTAGGCTCCAGTCAGGATCCAAGGAGAAAGGATGACCCTACACCCCAAGATCTCCTCCCCTTACTTTATAGTCTCCTGTATCCATCACAGGGTTGGGAGTCAGAAACCCGAGTCTTCCTAGGTCCTTCCCACAGCAGGCTATATGACTTTGCCTAAATCTTTCAACATCTCAGACTTCAGTTTCTCAAGCTGGAAAGTGAGTACCAGGTCTAAAAATTAAAAATAATAATAGTAAACCACTCACCAAGGCAGAAAACAGAGATTGTTAGGAAGATTAAAAAGAGGAAACACAGTTGGCTGACAACTCTCCACCCGATTTATAATAACTCTCTGTCTATGACTGTGCTGGACTCTGATACCAAGGTCCAGACATTTTTTTTTTGCCTTAAAAAACATTTTTTTTTTGGAGAAGAGAAGGCTGGGCAATTGGGGTTAAGTGACTTGCCCAAGGTCATAGAATTAATAAGTGTTAAATGTCTGAGGCCGAATTTGAACTCAGGTCCTCCTGACTCCAGGGCAGGTGCTCTATTCACTGCACCACCTAACCACCCTGGTCCCAGACATTTCTAATCTAGCTTCCTATTCCAACTAGGCACCTTGGTGGCATAGTGGACAGTGTCAGATTTTGTGTCAGGAAGATCAGAGTTCGAATCCTATCCCAGACCTGTGTGAAACTGGGCATGTTACTTAACCTCTCTCAACCTCAATTTTCATCTCTGTAAAATGGGGATGATAATTGCACCTATGTCATAGGATTGATGTGAGGATTAAATGAAATTAAACATGTAAAGTGTTTTGCAGAACTTCAGGCTACATACAAATACTAACTGTTATTAATGCTGTTGTTACTCCCTCTAAACTGTCCTGGGCTTGGGGAAGAGGAAATGTGGTCCTCCCTTGGGGGTGATGGGACACAGCCAGGATGCTGACAAAGACAAGGACAGAGCAGCTGAAGAGGACATGGGGTGGGGAGGGAATAAAACTTAATAGAAGATGTGAACCTAAGGCAGAATTTGGAAAGAGGAGAGGAGACAGCAGAGAGGAGGGAAGGACTATCCAGATGGGAGAAACAGCCAACATGAAGTCAGGAGAGGTTGAGGGATGGCCAGACAGAACCAGGAATATCTTTGGGCATTTAAAGCAGGAGGACAGAATGGTAGAAAGCCTGTGGAGAAGCCTAAGTCATGAAATTTGAATTTGATTTGAGCAATGATTGGATGGAGGTATAAAGGAGCCCCAAAGAGGAAAGAGCCTTGGCACTTACCACAGAATTCCAGAATGTTCTGAAGAGATTTCCTTTATAATCTTTAGACCGCAAAGACTTCCACTCCCTATTCTCCTGGGTTAACAGTCTCTGGTCAGGATTGCTACTAGCCTCTCCTGGGCTTCCTTGATATAATAAATAATAATTATTATAATAAAAACTAACACTTATATAGAGCTTACTAATATGCCAGGTACATAAGCGCTTTACAATTATTACCTGATTTGGTCCTCAAAATAACCCTGGGAAGTAGGTTGATGGGGGAGAGGTACAGGACAGTAGATGCTATTATTATCTCCATTTTACAGATGAGGAAACTGAGGCAAAGGGATACTCAGCTTTGCTTAGTACTACTGGGAAGGGTGAGAAACTAAATCTAATCTGAATTAAGCAAAATAGCATTCATTTTCATTCAAGGAACATTTATTAAGCCCTCCAAGCAGTGTCTTGCTTCATGCTCCGGGGACATACAACGTTTAGATAAAATAACTTGGCTCTCTGGAGTTTATGGTTTTGCAGGTGTCTAAGACACAGAGAAAATCCCCAACATTGTATGATATGTTTACTAGAGAGTTATAAAATAAAGCGCTATGGGTAATTGGAAGAAGGAAGTCATAGAGAGGATCAGGGGAGGCTTAATGGAAGAGGTAGAATTTCAGTTATACTTCAAAAATATGCAGGAATTCAGAAGATAAAGGAGTTTAAAACTTCATTTCATTGGCAATAGGATGTTCTAGGCTAGTTCCAGGAGGAAGTAGCTGGGGTTCCTTTGTTTTTTTGTTTTTTTTTTTTAAGATTACAAGCTTATGGATTTGTTGACAGATGCCTCTGATCTTTATGACCGAAGAGACCAAGGCTGGTGGATCTCTTGAGTTCAGGAGTTTTTGAATTATAGAAGGACTAAAGCAAAAGTCCCATAACAACATGGTGAGACTCCAGGAGTGGAGAGCCTCCAGGCTGCTGAAGGAGAGTTAAACTGACCCAGGTCAGAGGTTAAATTTTGCATGCCAATCATTATTGGAAGCCATCCCATGAGGGTTCACTGCACTTCCAGCCTGGGCAAGATAGGGAGTCCCAGTATCAAAAAGAAAAAAACACACTAAGGGCCTTCCAGGTTAGATGACGTTATGATTTTATAGGATTATTACTATAAGATTATATTATTATATCCATTATAGGGTATTCCAGCTTTCCCATATACAACCTAGAAAATATCTGAAAAGGGACCCAGATAGTAAAAAGCAAAGAAAAACAGAAGCTCCCTCATCTAATCCAGAACTGAGCAAAAAGATGATCAGAAATTGTCAGAGACTGGAAGAGATCAATCTAAGAGAAGTCAGTATAAGACCCAGTAAATGGTACAAAGACAGAAGGCTTTCTGAAAGGGGTAATCCAAGGGGTTGGCAAATCAGCATAAACTCAACTGAGACAAGGTACATTAAATCATTAGTACTTAACATCTTTACCTTGTCAGAGTTGAAACAACCTTCATTGTCAAATGGACTTGAAACATCCCTTGAGTAGAAGGGGAATATTTGAAACTGGCCTCCCTTAGCCTCTGTTTGATTCTGATTCTGCATCAGCCTAGAAAAATAGAATAGAGAACTTTTAAACATTCCTGATAGAAAGACCAGAGCTGAGAAGAAACTTAAATGAAAACATAGAAGTTAAAAAAAAACCCAAACCAAAATTGTAAAATATATTTGATTTTTGGTTATTTTGAATAATTTAGAATTTTATTATTCTGAACTTGACAAATACCAGTTTTTTTAAATTTAACAAATATCAAATGTTTATATTAAACATTTTCAAATAAAAAGAGAAAAAGATCGTATATGCAACCCTAAGCCTCTATTATAAACAGTTTGTTTTTTAAGCATATAATCCTTTCAATATATTACCCTCAAAGCTGTCATGGTTTATTTTTTTTTAATCTACATCTGATTACCCTTCTCTTTCATGTATTTTTGGAATGCTTCAATGATTGTCTTTTCTTTCTTTTCTTCTTTTTTAGGGGACATCACTTGTACCCCTCATTTGCCCCACATTACAAAAAAACTCTCCTTTGTTAAAAAAAATTAGCATAGTAAAGCAACAAAGGTTCAAATACTAATTTTGTCCAAAAAGATATCTCTCATTCTGCCTTTCGAGTCCATCGCCACTCTGTTAGGAGGTGGATAGCATGCATATTTCATCATCCATTCCCTGAAGTCATGGCTGGTAACTGAATTAATCAGAGTTCTTAAGTCTTTCCAAGTTATATTTTATAATATTGTAACCGTTGTAAAATGTATTCTCCTGATTCTGTTCACTTTACTTTGTATCAATTCATACTAGTTCTTCCAGGTTTCTCTGAATCTGTCCCTTTCACCATTTCTTATGGTATAATAATAGTCTATTCCATTCAGTCATATTTTATCATTTTTTTTCAGCCATTCCTCAATTGAAGGTACCCCTTTACTTTCTATTTCTTTGCTACAACAAAAAATGATGCTATAAATATTTTTTCAGTATGAGTCTAGTTGTGGTATCATTGGGTCAAAAAGTATGTGTAGGTTTGTGACTTGGATATAGTTCCAAATTGCTTTCTAAAATATTCTGATTGGACCAATTAATACCTCCACCAACAGTGTATTAATGTGCTATCCCTCCCACAACCTCTCCAACAATGGCCATTTTCCATTTTTGTCAGCTTTCCCAATCTGATAATTCTGAGGTAGAATATCTGAATTGTTTTGATTTTCATCATCATATTATTAATGATTTGGGACATTTTTTTTTCACAAAGTTTTTTGTAGATTGGGTTTCTTCCTTTAAGAATTGTCAGTTCATATCCTTTGACTATCTATTTATTTATTGGTACTTATACTTATATGTTTGGATCTGTTCCCTATATATCTTATATATCAGACCATTTGAGAGAAATGTGATGCAAAGTTTTTTTTTCAAAGTTAAATATTTGCCTTTTAATTTTACCTGTATCTATTTCCATTTCAAGCACAAATTTTTGAATTTAATGTTATTCAACTTATCCATTTTATTTCTTACTATCCTTTCCATTCCTTGTCTGGTCATGAATTCTTCCCCAATCCATCATTGCAAAAGATATGTCCTTCTCTGCTCCTTGAATTTTTGATGTTCCCTTTTATTTACAAGTCACTTATCCATCCTTTTAGAGCTTACTGTGGAATATGTTATTATATGGTGGTCTAAAAATAATTTCTCCTAGAATACTTCCCAGTTTTCCCAGCAGTTTTTGTTGAATTCTGAGTATTTGTCCCTGAGCTGAGACCTTTGAAATTTATCAAATACTAACCTACCGTGTTTTTTTGTTTCTAAATACTAAATACCTAATGTGCTCCACTGAATACCATTTTGGGGTAGTAGTACCACGGTATGACTTGTGATCTCATACTTTTTTTTTTTTGCTTTTTTGGAGGGCAGTTGGGGTTAAGTGACTTGCCCAAAGTCACACGGCTAGTTAGTGTGTCAAGTGTCTGAGGCCGGATTTGAACTCAGGTCGTCCTGACTCCAGGGCCGGTGCTCTACTCACTGCACCACCTAGCCGCCCTGATCTCATACTTTCTTCTCATTTTTTTCATTACTTCCCTTGAGATTTTTTACCTCGAGATGAATTTGACTATTATTTTTTTCTAGCTCTGTAAATTAATCCTTTGGTAGTTGTAGTGATATGGCACTGAATAAGAACAGAGATTGGACCTGTGATTTCATTGATACAGGGAAGTCCCATATGAGAAAACTCAATCTAAGACTGATGCAGGTTAGCACTTTCTGTGTAGCTTAGGAAATTGACAAGAACACTGAGATATGGAACTGAATGTGTAAGATATTCGGAGAATTACATTATATTGGCATGGCCTAAAAATGGTCAACTAATATTTCTTCAATTATTTAGACCTGTCAATTTCTGTAAAGAATATTTTGTTGCTGAATTCATATATTTTCTGTGTGTGTGTGTTAGACACATTCTGTATTTATTTTTGATGGAATTTGTCTTCCTGCCGAGTTTTTTTTGTTGTTTGTCATATAGAAAAAAGCTGATGACTTATGTGGGCTTATCTTATAAACTATTAAATTATTAAAGTTATTGTTTCAATTAATTTCAGTTGAATCTTTGGGGTTCTTTAGACTATCATATTGTCTGCACAAAGCTATATAGTTTTGTTTTTCCTTTGCCTATGCTAATTCCCTTTATTTTTTTCTTGTCTTATTACTATAACCAGCATTACTAGCCCCACACCAAATAGTAGTGGTGATAGTAGACACACTTACTTTACCTGTATGTTTTAAAGAACTTTAGCATTTTCTCATTATATATAATGTTGGTTCTGGGTTTTAAATAGCTTTCCCACCAGCTCTTCATTTCTCACCAGCTGCTCTGCTTGGTTTAGATTCCATGAACATATAATGCTTTCCCCCAGGATAATCTCATCACCAGAAATCTCATCATTACAATACTGCTTTTGCTATGGGGCTCAACAGTTAGTAACCTCAGTTGCAGGTTTCCTCAGATGGGACGACAGAGAGTGGAGTAAAAGTCTCTTCCTAATGCCTGTCTTAATAGAGGGCTCAGAATTCCCAGCCACCTCTGAATTTCCCGCTGGCTTCTCTGCTTAGTTTGGCTCCCCCTAATCTCATGCTTCTACTACTCAGGTGCCCTTTACAGCTCCCTTTTGTATATTGTCTTCTCCCAATAGATTGTAAACTCCTTGAAGTCAGGCACTACTTTTCTTTTGTATCTCTAGCACATATAGTATTTGGCATATAGTATAAGGCATATAGTAGGCACTTAATAAATGTTTATTGACTTATTAACTATACTATGTACCCATATTAAGTGAGGGCCCTTTTATTCCTATGCTTTTTAGTGTGTGTGTGTGTTTTTAACATGAGTTGTCTTTTGTTAAAAGCTTTTCCTGCCTCTATTGATATACCTATTATTTTTATTGTTTTCTTATTATTAATATGATCCATTATGTTTACAATTTTCCTACTACTGAATTATATTCCTGGTCTAAATTCAACTCAATCGTGGTGAATTACCTTTTAAATGTGTTGTAGCCTCTTTGTCAATATCTTATTTAATATTTTCACATCAATATTTATTAAGAATATTGGTCTATAGTAGTTTCTCTGTTTTGTCTCTCCAGGTTTTGCTTTGGTTAGTTCACTTACAAGTTATAAAATTTCTTTCTCTGAAATTGGGTTCTTTAAATTCTCAGTTTCTTGTTCTTTTAATCTTAGTATTTTGTATTATAAATGTTTATCTTCTTCATATAAATTATCAGTCTAGTTGACATACAGTTGGGCAAAATGGTTTCTGATAACTCTCTTTCAACTTTATTTGTTCTGAATATTTGTTTTTAATGGCAAATAGTACTTATCTAAAACCAAGGTTTAACATTATACATAATGGAGGTTTTTCCTATAAGAACAGTGGTAAGCCAAGGATGTCCATTATCACCACTATTTTTTCAAATAGTCATAGGAATTATAGTCATAGCAATAAGATAAAAAAAAGAAATAAACATAGGCAAAAAGGAAAATATCACTTTTGCATAAATGTGATAGTCTATTTAGAGAACACTAAAGATTCAATAAAAATTAATTGAAACAATAACTTCAGTAAAATTGCACAATTTAAAATAAATCTGTATAAATCGTGGGCTTTGTTTTATACCACTAACAAAACCCAAGAGAATGCTACAGAAAGAAAAATTCTGTTCAAAATAACTGCAGAATATATAAAATATTTGAGAATTTGCCTATCAAGAGTAAAACAGAAACAATATGGATTCAATTACAAAATACTCTTTCCAGCAAAAAGCTAGACCTAAAGAATTGAATAAATATTAATTGCTCATGAGCAGACCAAACAAATATAATAAAAATGGTAATGCTATCTAAATTAATTTTTATATTCAATGCCATACCAAACTACCAAAGAAATGCTTTATAGAGCTAGAAATAATAATAACAAAATTGATGTTGTATATCAAAAGGTCAAGAATCTCAAGGAAAATAATGAAAAAAAAATCAAACAGAAGAGGTCTTGGCAGTAAAGACCTCAAACCACAGTAAAAAAAAACCAGTGATAATCAAAATTACTTGGAATTAGCTTTAAAAAAATTTTAAATAGAAAAGATAAGTGGGAAAACAGTTGGTTTATAGCATTCAGAAATAAACTAACATGGCACATGTTAGATAAATCCAGAAAGGGGTAAGAACTCTGACCATTGGGGTAAGAACTCACTAATCAACAAAAATTGCTGGGAAAATTATAAATTATTCTGGCAGAAATTAGGTTAGAAAGTATTTCATGAACAATTGGGGGGTAGAGTCAAGACGACCACGTAGAAACAGGAGAACTCCACAGCTGTCCCCATAACCACTTCAAATACCTATAAAATATGACTCTAAACAAACTTTAGAGCTCCAGAACCCACAAAAATTATAGGAAAACACATCTCCTGCTGAAGGGAGCCTAGCAGGCAGATGGGAAGGGCTCATTGCAGAGTGCTAGGAACCAAAACCAGCCAGGCCTGAACCTGCAGCTTGGCCCCGAGGACAAGACATTCAAATACAAGAAGCGTGAGAAGGTAAACATGGAAAAGAAATCAAAAGGAACTTATCAAAGTTGAACTATTTACATGCCAACATGCAAATATGATAATTGTAACTTATGAAACTTTTCTCAGTATAAGGATAGGTGAAGGTAACATAAATATAAATATGTATATATATGTATGTATATGTATACATATACATGTGTGTATATAGGAGGATATATATGTGTATGAATATATATATGTGTGTGTGTGTGTGTGTGTGTGTGTGTGTGTGTGTGTGTACATAGACAGAGGG
>CM053597.1:217771463-217801828 GCA_028646575.1 Pseudocheirus occidentalis
GGGTGGGGGTGGGGGGGCAGGTCTGGGGATGGATTCTAGATGGTGAGAAATTGCAGCTTTGGGTATGGGGAGGGAAAAAGAGTCATGTTTGTCCCCCCATTACTCAGAATGATGCAGTCTACCCGCTCCACCCCCTAACCCCCCCTTAAGGGGGGAAAAGCACCATACATCAGAGCAGCCCAAGTGGAAGGGGGGGGGTATGGAGGGTAGCTCCTAAGGGTAGAGGGAGGAGGAGCCAGAGGACAGTGAGGGGAGGAGCCAGGGATAACGTTCCCCCGCAGCCACAGAAAGTAATTCATTGAAATCGAATCAGCTGATGTTTGTCTCTGGCTTTTTAGAGCTGTATTGCGGCTCTTTATCTCTTAATCCATCTCTATGATCTGTGGCTATCTCTAGCTCTATTATCACTATCGCTGACTCTATTCCGGTCTCTATTCTCTTCATCTGGTTTCTTTCTTCATCTCTAGGGTCTTGATCACTGTCTCCATTCCTTCAATAAACATTTATGGCACCCTTACTCAGCGCAAAGCACTGTGCGCACCATGCTAGGTACTATGGACCATGCAGATCACTATGACAAAGGCTCCATGACAAGGAGAGTCTTAAAATCTTGTAAGGAAGACAAGCAAACAATACATTACAAGTGCATACAAATCACAGAAATGGATTTAGAGAGGGAAGATCTAGTCTGACTTATTTTTTAAAATTAAAAGCCATTTATTGAGTTCTTACTATGTGCTACATACTGAGTAAAACATAATTAGAAAGAGGGGGACAGTTACTGCTTACATTCTTATAGGAAACCGCAATGCAGTAGGGGAATGGTAAGCAGGAAAGGGAGTTTGTTCTGGGGAGGTAGATGGGAGTTGAGTATGGCTATGGGTGAGTAACCTACACAGATGCCATCAGTGGATGGGTTATAAAGCTGAAGTTTGGTCTAGTGTCTGGGGCTAGCCAGTAGATATAGAGAGAGTCTTCTAGTCTGAACAGCCATACATCCGATTCAATCCATTAGTTTTTCAAATGAGAAAACGGAGGCCAAGGGAGGTTAATTGATTTGCCCAAGGTCAAACAGGTTGCAAGAGCTGCAAAGCACTGTGGGTCTTCGATGACTTTAGGGACCTCTATCCAGCTTTCCTGGAAGGGAATGGGTGAAAATCAAGGGAGTCTTCATGAAGAAGATGACATTTAGAAAAGATGGCAACTGCAGGGGAAAAGACATTTCAGGGTCTAGTGTGAGCAAAATCACAAAAGTAATCACGGAGGGATTAATTTAGGGAATGATGAGTAGTTCATTTTGGTTGGTGCTTAGAGTACCTTAAGGGAAATAGTATAAGACAGTTGGCAAAGTTGGTTGAAGCCATATTGTGTAGGGTCTTGAATGATTCACAAATAAGTCTGATCTTGATTCAATAGATAATAGGACATTATTGAAGATTTTTTAATAGGAGGGTGACATGATCTTTTGGGAAGATTAAGCTGGCAACTATGTATAGGAAGGATTGGAACAAGAAAGGAAGAAATAATTAGGAGGCTATTGCAATACTTCACAATCTTTGAATCGGAATTTCACAGAATAAATCCCTTTAATAAAAGGATTTGTTCTGTAAAACTTGGACTCGGTCAAAAGCCTCACCCAAGGACCTAGAAGGCCACATGTGGCCTCCAGGCCACAAATTCCCCACCCTTGGTTCTGATGATCTCTTTGTTATTGTTTGTCCTTTGTTCTTGAAGAGCACCAATGACATCAAGATGGTGACGTCTAGCAAGTGAATTAGATTTAAGTGAGACAGAGCTGTGCAAAGTGATTAGCCTCACTAACTCCTTCAGAGTCATTGGAGTCCAGTAGTGAGACATAATGAGTCAAGATGACTGTCAATGGCCCAGTAGACGATCTCTTTATTGTTAAGTGTGATGGCCTTTTGAAGATAGGTCCTTGAAGAAAACACAAGGGGAGCCTGGTTAGACCCAACTTTCCAGGGACTTCTTTGCCTCATTTGACACTGTTGATGACTTCTTCCTCTTAGATACTCTCCCCTCCCTGGGCAGTGAGGTAATATGTAGAATGAAGGATGATATGTGTAAGCAAAAAATAGGGAATTCCACCAGTAAGAGATGTGAAGGGGATGCCTAGTTTCACTGAGTATGGATATTCTATGGTAGGCTGGGTCTAACCAGGCTCAGTTTGTGTTTGCTTCAAAGACCTATCTTGATTACATCTAGGGGTACATACATAAAACTCTGACTCTCTGCTTCAAAGATCCCTTGTTTATGGAAGTGTGCTTGCCTAGAGATATGAGATCAATGCATTTTTCTTGTGTAGTGGAGTTCCAAATGGGATCAGAGTCTGCTCCTCCACCTTGCCTTGTGCCTCAGTTCTCACAGAAGCAAGGATGTATCTCCTATCTCTCTAAAGCAACCAAAACCCGTCAGGCCTCAGTCTCTCTTTTTATCTCTTCTCTGAGCTGGAAGCAGGGTGGGACCAGTATTGAGGGTCCCATCAGGGTCATTTTCCTGTTACCAAACCCCACCAGAATCCAGGAGGAAGGAGGTAAGGGAGCCGTTTTCTAGAATTCAAACTGATCTTCTATGCTCTGGGGTGAAAGATGGAGAACCTTCCAATTTCATTTTCCCAAAAGATTTCAAAGCCAAGTTGAAAAAATCAATGACTAAATTGGTGAACTCTGGCTTGCAGTAATTTTCTGCTTCTGGCATTCGATGGTTCTATAGCCATCTGAGTAGGGCAGGGACCCCAGGGAGCCAGGGTTACACATGATGCTGTTCTCAGCTCTCCTTCTAAATGTCAGAATGTTCCTTTGCTTATCATTGACACCCTGCCATCTAACTGTATGTATACCCTAAAGTTTTCCCTAGAAGGCCATCATACCCGAAGTCTCAGTGAACTCATCATCTCCCATGAATTCCTGACAAGTCAAATCAACAAGAATTTATTAAGTACTTACTCTGTTCCAGGCACCATGGCAAATACTAGAGGAACAAAGAAAGGTAAAAAAGTCCCTACCCTCTAGGAGCTCATATTCTAATAGGGAATAAGACATGTACATATAAGATAAATATAGTTGAAGGAGGTCATCTCAATGGAGAAAGCACTAGTAGCTGGACGGGACTTGAAAAGATCCACAGAAAGTGGGATTTGAACTGAGGCTTGGACCAGGGGAGCTAAGAGGCAGAAGTAAGGAGGGAGGAAAATTTAGGCATGGGGAACATTCAGTTTGAAAGCACATAGATGGGTTATAGAGTGGCATATGTAAAGAACTGAAAGTGGGTCAACATAGTTGAACCATAGAGTGTTTGGAGGGGAACAAAATCCAAAATGATAAGAGCAGGAAAGGGCCAGGTTAAGAAGAACTTGGAATTCCAGCTAGGGATTTTTGTATTTGGTTCTGGAGGTAATAGCCACTGGAATTTATTAATGGGGGTAAGTAGGAGAGGGGATATGGCATGGTTAGACCTACGCTTTTATAAAATCCCTTTGGCAGCTGAGTGAAGGATGGATTGAAGTGGGGAGAGACTTGAGACAGTTCAATGAGAAAGTTATTTCAGTGGTCCACGCAAAAGGGGGAATAAGGAAATGAAGTAGGGGAGAAGCTATATGCGAGAGGAGAAGAGAGGACGTACATGAGAGATGCTGTGAAGGTAGAAAGAAGATTTGGTAAGGGATTGGATATGTGGGTCAAGAATGAGGACCTGAGGATGACATGGAAGTTGTGAGCCTGAGTGACTGAGGGGGGGGACACTGGTGCCCTCAATTAGAACAGGGGAGAGTGGAAAGAAAATTAGTTCTCTTTTGGATATGTTGACTTTGTGATGCCTATCGAACATTCAGTTCAAGATGGCCAACGGACATCGGACATCGGACACGGAGCTATAAGCCTGAGAGAGAGCCTAGGACTGGGATTGGAGATCGGGGAATCATCTGCATAAAGATGTATCCCGTATCTACATATCCAGCCTAAGTTTTTCTCCTGAGTTCCAGTCCTATGTCACCAACTGTATGTTAGACATTTTGACTCACACACAAAGGTGTGCTGGTAAATGCTTCCCCCCCATCCCCAAATGTATGTAGGACACACTTTTAAGCTTAATTTACATTACTAATACTTTCTTAAGTCTAGAGTCTAGAGTCCAAGTTTCACAAAACAAATCCTTTTATTAAGGGAATTTGTTCTGTGAAGTTTGGATTTAGCTAACGAACTGCACGTTAGTACCTAGAGGGCCACATGTGGCCTAGAGCCCAGAAGGTTCCCCACCCCTGGTCTAGACAATCAATAAAACAATAAATCAAGTCCTGGCTTGTACCTTGTTGATTTCTGAGGTGAAAATACAGTGGAAATTTAACAATGACTTCCCCAAAACAGAACTCATCATCTTCCCCTTCTACATCCCCTTTCTTCCAAACTTCCCTATTTTTATCCTTCTAGTCACCTAGATTTGCCACATAGAATCTTTGACTCCTCCGTCTCCTTCAGCCCCCATGTTCAACCAGTCACAAACTCTTTCTGATTCTACCTTCACTTCAGATCCTTTTTCTTTATTCAAATGGCTGCCACTCTCTTTCAGGCCCTCATCATCTGTTGCCTAGACTCTTGCCCCAGCCTGCTCATTGATCTTTCCAATTCAAGCCTCTCCAATTCATCTTTTGCATGGCAACCAAAACAATTTTCCCCCATCATGTCACTGCTATATTCAAACGCTTTCAATGACTTCCTATTGCCCCTAGGATAACAGAGAACTCATTTGGCATTTAAAGTCTTATAATCAGGTCCCAGCCTACTTTTAAAAATTCCTCCTATTAACCACCATTTATTTTCCTTTTCTCCCACCCTTCCATATAAAAAAAAGAAAAAGAAAACCTTTGTAACAGATACACATAGTCAAGTAAAATAGGCCAAAAATATATGTCTCATTCTGTGATTTGAGTCCATCATCTTTCTGTGAAGAATATACTGTCTTTTATCATTGGACCCTTGGAATTGAGGTTGATTGTTGCACTGATCAGTGGAAAAGGACCTATATGTACAAATATTTTTTGTATGTCTCTTTTTGTAGTGGCAAAGAACTAGGAACTAAGGGGGTGCCCATCAATTGGGTCATAGCTGAACAAATGATGATGTATGGATGCGATGGAATTCTTTTGTGTTGTAAGAAATGATGAAGGGAATGGTTTCAGAGAAACTAAGATTTGCACAAACTGATTCAGACTTAAAGTAAGAACTAGTAGAACAGTTTTTATATTAACAATGTTATAAAGAAAAACAACTTTAAAAGACTTAAGAACTCTGATCAGGCAAGCAATCTTATATAGGTTATACCTGTGTAATCACTTACAACACATTTCCATGTTAGTTGTGCTGTGAAAGAAAACATGTTTAAAAAAACAAGAAAAATAAAAAAGCAAAGAAAGTATACTTCTATCTTCATTCAGATTCTGTCAGTTCTTTCTCTGGGGATGGAGAGCATTTTTCCTCATAAGTCCTTCAGAATTCTTGGATCACTCTATTGCTGATAATAGTTAAGGCATTCAAACAGTATTGCTGTTAATGCATACAATGTTCTCTTGGTTCTGCTCATTTCACTTTGTATCAGTTTATGCATGTCTTTCCAGGTTTATCTGAAGGCATCCTGCTCATCATTTCTTAAAACATTTCTTAAAAATATTTCTTAAAAAATAGTATCCCGTCACAATTATACACAACTTGTTTAGCCATCCCCCAACTGATGAATATTCTCTCAATTTCCAATTCTTTGCTATCACAGGAAGAGACGCTATAAATATTTTTGTACATATGGGTCCTTATCATTTTTGTTTTGTATCTCTTTGGGACATAGATATGAGTGGTATTTCTTGGTCAAAGTGTATATGTGGTTTTATAGCCCTTTGGGGACAGTTCCAAATTGTTCTATAGAATGGTTGAATCAGTATACAGCTTCACCAACAAGGCAATAGTGTCTTGATTTTCCTACATTCCCTCCAAGATTTGTCATTTTCCTTTTTTGTCATATTAATCAATATGATAGATATGGGGTGGTACCTTAAAGTTGTTTTAATTTGATTTTTTTCTAATCAATACTGCTTTAGAGCATTTCTTCATATGGCTATAGATAACTTTGATTACTTCATTTAAAAATTGCCTGTTCATATCCTCGACCATTTGTCAATTAAGGGATAGCTCTTATTTATATAAATTTTACTCAGTTCTCTATACATTTGAGAAATGAGGTCTTTTTTTTTTCTTTTTCAAAGGAGGAAGGTAGGGCAATTGGGATTAAGTGACTTGCCCAAGGTCACATGACTAGTAAGTGTTAAGTGTCTGAGGCCAGATTTGAACTCAGGTCCTCCTGACTCCAGGGCCAGTGCTCTATTCACTGCACCACCTAGCCATCCCTGAGAAATGAAGTCTTTATCAGAGAAAATTGCTATAATTTTTTTCACAGCTATGATTACTATGTATTTCCTTCCATCCTATTTTCCCTGTTTATTCTATTCTACTCCTTTCTCTCTCTCTCTCTCTCTCTCTCTCTCTCTCTCTCTCTCTCTCTCTCCTTTTACCTTGTCTATTCTCAAAAGTGTTTTGCTTCTGACTTTTACCTCCCCTAATCCATATTCCCTTCTATCAGCCTTCTCCCCTTCTCTCATCCTCTTCCCCTCTTACTTTCCTATAGGGTTAGATAGATTTCTATACCCAACTGAGTGTGTATGTTATTCCTTCTTTGAATCAATTCTGATGAGAGTAAGCTTCTGTAAAGCCAAGCATGAGCAGCTTTCCAGAGGACTGCTGCTGTGAACAGCTTCCAGGTTCTGATTACACAATATAGTGAACTCCCTATTTTTTCAGTAACACACTAAGACAAAACATTCACAGAAATCAAATACAGCATTCATAATATTATGGCATAACAATTTATCACTAAAATAGTCAAA
Organism: Pseudocheirus occidentalis; assembly: GCA_028646575.1. Lineage (NCBI taxonomy): Eukaryota > Metazoa > Chordata > Mammalia > Diprotodontia > Pseudocheiridae > Pseudocheirus > Pseudocheirus occidentalis. Next base: position 217,778,407 of record CM053597.1, read on the forward strand.
TAGTTTTCACCAAAGTGGTCACATAGTTTTAAACAAAAGATAACATTCATTTAGTAAGAGCTCAATCATTCAATCACCCTTAAGAAGGTAAGCCTCCTTAATTGACACAAAGTACAAAGGTCAAGGTTCTCCTCCCCTAGGTCATATGTTAATCTCTTCAATCAGAAAGTCCTCTTTCTTCTTAATTGGAAAAGTCCTTAACTCAGTCATCTAAATATAAAGGTCAGAGTTCTCCACACCTAGGCTACAGTAAGTCATGATTTTCTCAGTTTGCATTAAATACGCAAAGAGAAGTCTTTTCATCTTGACTTGAAGCAGGCTCTCAGCTTCCATGATTCCTCTTCCATGGTCCCAGCTCCTGCCTAAATCTATCCAACTGCCACCAGAGTTCAAAGGCAGACAGCTCTCAGTTCTTTGTCCAGCTTCTTGTGCAGTTCCTGTTCCATACTGAAGCTCACAGTGTCTGGTCCACCTCAAGTCCTTCACAGTTTCTGTTCCTGGGAAGACAAAGCTTAACAAAGCCCCAATAATATTCATGCACACTGCCAGCATCCTTATCAATTCGCTTTCTGGCTGAGAAATCAATATAGAACCGTCAACAACGACTGAGACAAAGTAACATCAAAACAGATAGACAAAATACCAGGACCACAGTCATGCTTCCTCCCAGTTCTCCTTTCTTCTCATTTCTCAGTTCTTGTTCCCAGCATCTCTGGCTGGCCCTCAGAAGTTCTCAGCAGCTCTCAGAAGATGTTCTGCCACCACAAATCCTGTTCTCAAAATCTTCTCTCTTCTCAATCCTCTTATAATTTCTTCCCAGTTCTCAGTTTTCTTCTGAATTCTTAGTTCCTCAGCCTCCATGCTGTTTGCTCCCAGAAATTCTGGCTCTCTAGCTTGGGCTTTTTTTTACATATAAGGTATTAGTGCCTCCCTGTTCCATCACCTTCCTATTACATGAGCAAATTCATCCCACTGTGGGATTCACAAGTTCTGGGTCTTAATACTTGACACAGTCATGAACTTGGGATAAGGTGCTGATTGCAAATACAAGGGGCAGGGAAGATCTTCAAATTACCATTACCATTACAGCTTCACATGCTCTCCCTTATCTCCCCATCTTCGCTTCCCCTGTAGAATCTCTTTTCTGCCTTCTATTTAAGATAATTTACCTCATTTTACCTCTCCCTTTCCTCTTCTCCCACTGCATTCCCCTTTCTCAGTCCTTTTTTTAAAAAAAGATATTCTATCATATTCAGTTCACATCCATGACCTCTGTCTATGTATAATCCTTCTAACTGCTTTAATAATTGGAAAGTTTTTAGGAATTGCAAGCATAATTTTCTTATGTAGTTATGTAAGCAGTTTAACCATACCCCTCATGATTTCTCTTTCCCATTTATCTTTTTGTTTTTTTTGCTTTTTAGAGGGCAATTGGGGTTAAGTGACTTGCTCAAAGTCACATGGCTAGTAAGTGTGTCAAGCGTCTGAATCTGGATTTGAACTCAGGTCTGCCTCACTCCAGGGCCAGTGCTCTATTCACTGTGCCACCTCTCTGCTCCTCCTTGAAGATTTCTTGAAAGTTCATATGTAGGCTCTTTATTATTATTATAACATTCAGATAGTCTAATAATTCTTAAATTATCCCTCCCTGTTCTATTTTCCAGGTCAATTGTTTTTCCTTTGAGATATTTCACACTTCCTTTTATTTTTTCATTATTTTGATTTTGTTTTATTGTTTCCTGATGTCTCATAAAATCATTAACTTCCACTTGCCTAATTCTAATTTTTAAGAATTTTCTTCAGTGAATATTTGTAACTTCTTTTCCATTTGACCAACTCTACTTTAAAAAAACCCCTAATTTACTTAATTTTAGTTTTCAACATTCACTTCCATAAGCTTTTGAGTTTTAAATTTTATCTGTCTCCCTCCCTTCCCCTCTTCCCTAGATGGCATGCAATCTCATAAAGACTCTGCATATACACTGTTATTAAACATATTTTCACATTAGTCACGTTGTAAAGAAGAATTAGAATGAATGGGAGAATCCAAGAGAAAGAGGAAAGAGAAAAGGAGAAAGCAAATAGCATGCTTCGATCTATATTCAGACTGAATCTACTTTTTAAGGAGTTCTTCTCTTCAGTAAACTTTTGTATATCTTTTTCCATTTGACCAATTCTGCTTTTCAAGGCAATCTTCTCTTCAGTGGATTTTTGTGCCTTCTCTCTGGCCATATTGGTTCTGTCCTCTTTGCCTTTAGTCTTAAAAAGTTATCAGGGACCCTGAGAATTCAGGAGGTCAATCAGTCAATAAACATTAATTAAACACTTACTATGAGCCAGGCCCTATGCCTAAGTATTGGAGATATAAAAAAAGAGGCAAAAGACAGTACCTTTTCTCAAGAAACTCATAGTCTAACGGGAGGAGAAAACATGTAAATATAAATACATGTATATATACACATATACACTTGTAGATATTAAACATGTAAACATAAAACAAGATATATACAGGATAAGTTGGAGATTATTAACAGAGGGAAGGCACTAGAATTAAAGGGGTTTAGGAAAGGCTTCAGGTAGAAGGTGGGATTTTAGGTGGGACTTGAAGGAAGACAGGAAGTAGAGATGAGAAGGGATGAAGGGCAGTCAGTGAAAATGCCAGTGGGAGATGGAGTGTCTTGTTTGAGGAATAGCAGGAAGACCAGTGTCACTGGATGAGAGTGTATATGGGGGAGAAGAGTGTATGTGTAGGAGTGTAAGGTATAAGAAAACTAAAAGGTAAGGGTTTTAAAAATGTCATTAAAGGTTTTGAATTCCAAACAGAGGATTTTATCTTTGATCCTAGAGGCGGTAGGAAGCCATTAGAGTTCATTGAATAGTGGGGGAGGGCATAGCATGGTCAGACCTGAACTTTAGGAAGATTATTTTTATACCTGAGTGGATGATGAGAAGAGAGACTTGTGACAGGCAGACTGACCTGCGAGATCACAAGTCAGTATATACCAGAGGCTGGACCCATCTTTATTACTCCCAGGCCAACATCTATCCTCTTTTTGCCCTTTCTAGATGCTTCTTATATGTTTTCTCAATTGTATTGAATTGTATGGGTCTTTTTCCTTTTTCTCTGATCTCCTTGGTGTGTAGACCTAGGAGCAGTATTACTGTGTCAAAGGGTATGCACAATTTTATAGCTCTTTGGGCATTCTATGAAGAATACATAGAAAATATTTATAGCAGAAAATTTTTTTACAGTGGCAAAGAATTAGAAACTGAAGGGGTGCCTATCATGGGAATGGCTGAACAGGTTATGTATAGAATGCTATTGTTCTGTAAGAAATGAGGAAGGGGATGGTTTCAGAAAAACCTGAGATCTATATGAACTAAAGCAAAGTGAGCAGAAACAGAAGACCAATCCACATAGTAACAGTAATATTATAAAGATAGTCAACTGTGGATGACTCAATACAATAATCCATCACAACTCTAAGAGTCTTATGATATAACGTGCTATACACCTCCAGAGAGAGAATTGATGGACTTAAGAGTTCAGGGTTGGTTTTTTTTTCCCTTCCTTCTTTTTTTTCCCCAGAGGGAGGAACGTAGCTAATGTAGAAATATGTTTTGCATGACTGTACATGTATAATGGGTAGGTTATACTTCTTGCCTTCTCAATGGGTGAGGAAGGGGGTGAAGGGAGGGAGAGAAGATGGAACTGAAAATAGAAATAATATTCATTTTAAAAATGTTTTACATAGAGTTGAGGGTGGATAAGGTCTAAGATAGTGGGTAATTGAGAGGTGATTTTTTTCAAGAAAAATCTTTTAAAAGTGGTGTGGGAAGAAATGAGATAGCAAGGGAGTAGAGGATGAGTGACAGGTGAGGAGGAGGTAGCAAGTGTATTTTCTAGACAATTAGCAAAGAAAGGATAGCATGATTAATAGCTTTAAGGAAATCAAGGTAGAGGAAAGGGTGGGCTTTTTTTCTTTTTGGCAGGAGGGTGGGAAATGGTGGTGGTGGTGAGAATAGCAGAGACCTGCACATATTAACATGGCATACTACCAATGATGCTGGATTCAGAATCAAGCATTTGGGTTTGGATCCTGATTCCACTGTTCAATACCTGTGACTTTGACCAGGAAATTTCACCTCTCTCAGACTCAGGTTCTTCATCTTGTAAAATGAGGGCTTAGACCAGATGGCCTCTCAGTTCCCTTCTAGACCGGTTTCTGATGCCCTGATCCTATAAACTATGTTGTTGGTGAAAGGAAAAAGGACAGTGAAGGGGATGAGATGGAAGATATAAGAAAGAGGAGATGACAGAAAGAACAAGATTCCAGAGGAGGCAAACAGGGCTATGGGGTTGAGGAGAAAAGTTATCTTGGTGAGAGAGAGCATCACATCTTTTACTCACGTAAGAGCAAAGGAGAAGTCTGACCTATCTACAGGGAAGCTTTCAAGTACGGAGAAAGGTATTTGGAGGAACTTATTTGGGATCTCTTGGATCTCCAGTAAAGTAGCAGGCAAATGATTTGCTGACAACGAGGGGTAGAGCATAGAGTTGGGTTCTTGAAGAAGGTGGAAAAGGTCTGAAAGAAGTATTGCTGAGAATTTGATGAAAGAATAAATAAAAATTGTTTTTAAGCAATGTGGGTCCAGTTAAAAACTGTAAGCTTCATGAGGGTAGGGATCCTATCTTATTTAAACTATGTCTCCCTCAATGTCTAGTACAGAGCTCTATACTCAGTGGGCCTTACATAAATATTTGTTGGATGAAAGGAAACATGACTTTGTAATGAACCAAATAAACATGGGTTGTCATTTTCTCTAGCACAGTTCAGGAACAGAGCACAGAAGGAAAGGAGGGAGAAAAACGGTGGAAGTGGTCTAAGTCTAAGGAGGGAGGCACATGATGCTAGAATGTGAATGGTGGACTGGTGCAAAGGAAGGCATTTAGGGAGTTGAGTCACAGTGAGGATATAGGACAGGTTCAGTTGGAGTGAGGGATGTGGGAGAAATGCAGGGATAGGAACCTGTGGTCAGAAAAGGGAAGTTCAGAGTTCAAGATCTTAGAGGTGTAGTAGTGTCAAGGGATGATGACATACGAGCTGTAGCCATTCAGGCAGATGGCTAAGGTTGAGTGGAGTTGTTTAGCTTGAGGAATGCTAAGATTCATGATTTTAGGAACGATCATTTATCTCTAATGCTTTTAAATTTGTCTCTTTTTCTGTTTACCTCCATTTCTATTCCTTAATTTTCCATCACCATTTCTAAAATCTAGATTTCTATGTTGGTCTCTATCTTGATGTCAGAAGTGTGGTATAATAATAAATGCGATATAAGTGTGTACTTCCCGGATCACCCCTGTCACTAATTAGCTGCATCACTTTGAGCAAGTCATTTAATAAGATTTCTATGTCTTAGTTTTACATCTGTAAAATGGGTATAATAAAGCCTGCTCTACCTGTTTCTCAAGATTGCTGTGAAAATAAAATGAAGTTATGTGCAATCACAGTGGCGTCTATGTCAATTTTTCAAGTTATGTGTAGCCCTCTCTCGTGACTATCTGATTCTGCGTTTCAACTACTCTTCTTCCTGTCCCTTCCCTTCTCCCCCATTTTTATTTCTATCAACTTGCTTTCTCTATTCCCACTTTCTTATTTTTCCCCTCATTGTCTCCACTATCCCCTACTCAAGGTTCCACATGCTTCTTTTAATCCCTCTCTTTGTCCGTCTCTGTCTCTCTGTCTCTGTATCTCTCTCTCCGTCTCTATCTCTCCATCTTTCACTGTCTTCCTCTCTCTCTTTTTGTCTCTTTCTGCTTCTCAGCACTTATTAAGTACCTACTATTTGTCAGACATCAAGAAAAAATGAAGCTTTCAAGAAGCTGACAATCTTCAATCTTGTCCTTGAAATATATCCTTCCTCAACATGACCTCTGATAAATCTTTTCACCTTTCTGGGCCTCAAATTCCTTACCTGTAAAGTGAATGGATTGGAATAGACAATACCTAAGGTCCCTTCTAGCTAGAAATACTCTGTGAAAGTGATACCACCCTACATTTCTTTTCCCTGATGGTCAGCATGCTCTTGCCCGTACTTAGGGTGCCCACAGTGAAACCTCCCTCTTTCCCCTGGAGTCAAACAACTCTTCACTCTCCTTTTCTTTCCATCTGGCCAAGTCAGCTCACTGGCCAGCTCAGCTGTTTTGAATCCTCAGGTGCAAATGAAGAACGGAGACCTAACTGCAAGAAAAAGACCCCCTTTTGATCTCTGCAGCCCTGCTTGAGGATGACAGCCTATCTCTAATGCTGGCTTTTGTCTCATGCCCTTGGTCCAAACATAGCTATTTTAAGTGGGAGCCCCCGGAGGGCTGTGAGAAAATCTGGGCCTTTGAAGAAACTGCTTGCCGTAGTCCTGAATTGATCTTCCTGAATTCAATAGACATTTAGTAAGTACCTATGTTCAAAGCAGTTTGCTAGTTATTGGGGGGAGATAAGACAAGCACCTGCTGTCAAAAACTTTCTAGTCTAGTATGGGTTACAAAATAGACACAAATAATGTAGTAAGGTGTAATACAAATCATGCTACTATGAGGGCAGAGTTAAGTACAAAGTGCCATGAGACCAGATGAAGAGATTGCTTCCGTGGACATCAGGAAACACTTCATAGAGGAGGCAGCACTTGACCTTGATCTTGAAGGATGGATAGAATGTCAATAGCCAAGGTTGACCCAATTTTGACAGTTTTGGAAATTCTCCAGATTCAGACTGAATATGTATGGGCAGGACAATCTCAGAACCATACACATACATACACTGAAAAAAATTCAAAATCCCCTAACCATCCCCCAAACAACATCTGCCTTGTCTATATACTCATTAATTCCTAATTTACCTCCCCCAACTCCTAGACCTATGAATGAGACTAGAAATGGCATTGTAAATGATCTATCCCTATTGCTTAGTTCTAAGTGAACCTACTCAGCATCCTAGGAAACAAAACCCTGCCTTCAACCCCCAGCATTTTTACCTTCATGATTTTCTGAACTTCCCTGATCCCTGAACCCCAAAGGAATGGGCCTCTTGGACATTCCTAGTCTCTGAACTCAGACCTTAAATATGACTCATCCTTCTTCCACAGCCATGATTTCTTGAAGCTTCATCCCTGTATATATGTCACAGAGTCTCATAATTGGAAGGGATCTCAACAGCCCAGCAAACACTTGAGTAGGAGTCCCCTCATAATAAGAATAATGAGGACATTAATGATAATGATAACTTTAAATTATATATAGCATTTTCATATAATATAGCACACTTAGGTCTTTCAAAGCACTTTATGTACATCATTTCATTTGATTATCACAACAGCTTTGTGAGGGAGGTGCTATTAATACCCCCAATTTACAAAGGAAGAAACTTAGGGTTACATGAAGACTGATTGACTTAGTTTCTTCCTCTGTAAAATGGGGATAGGACAGCTGGGGGTCACACAGTTACTAAGTGTCTGCGAAGGGTTTTAAATTTTAACGACTCCAAGTACAACACTGTTTGCTGTGCCACTTGGCTGGTATAAAATTCTTCATGTAACCCTTGTGTGACTGTCCCATCTCATATGAGCCTGTTAAACTCACAAGTGGTCATCTTGATTTTATATGAAGACTTCAGTAAGGGAGGACTCATTATTTCCCAAGATAGCCATTAGGAATATCTCTTATTGTTAAATTCTTTTATCTGTCTCTCTACAATTTCCACTAATTGTTCCAAGTTCCATCCTCTTGGGCCAAACAAAGCCTGTCTAATCCTTCTTCCACATGACTGCCTTTCAAATACTTGAAGACAGTTCTATTGCTCCAAATCTCTTCTCCAGGATTGTTGTTTAGTTGTGTCCAACTCTTCATGACCCTAGCATGCCAATACTGTCCATGGGGTTTTCTTGGCAAAGATACTGGAGTGGTTTGTCATTTCCTTCTCCAGTGGAGTAAGGCAAAAAGAGATTTAATGACTTGGCTACAGTCACACAACTTAGTAAGTGTCTGAGTCTAGATTTGAACTCAGGTCTTCCTAACTCTATACCTAACACTCTACCTACCTCTTCTCCAGGTTTTCCCAATACGTTATTTTTCTTGGAGGTACTATCATTCTTCAAGTCACTCAGTTTGATAATGCTTCTCTCTCCTTCATCACTCCTATATCCAATCAATTAACAAAATCTTGTCAATTATACATCCCCAATATCTCTCACATCTATTTCTCTCCACTCAAAGGTCAACCACACAAGTTCAGGTCCTTTTCATACCTTGCCTGGACTATCACAAAGTCTCCTAATTGGTGTCCTTATGCCAAACCTCTTCTTTCTCCAATCCACTCTCCATGTAGCTGTTGAATTAATATTTGTTAAGCGCCTGCCTGACACAGTATCTACTGCGCAATTGTATTACCCATAATTCACTGGGAAAAAGTGCAGGAGGGGCTACCAGGAGGTGTGGTTTTTGAAACGTCACCTAAGTCAACTATCAGTCAATTCTGACTGAAAAGTGCCCAGTCTATTACCCATCAATGTCCTGTTTGACAAGACTAGTATTGGAAGCTAGACTAACTGGGGATCCAGGATGTGACTAATTGGAGAGGAGTTAGCTTACTGATAGTGCATTGAAGGATTCATAGGTAGACTGGCCACTAGACCAAGGGAGTCATACATTTCTCTAATTGCTTATAGATGGTTGGTGAAGGATTCATGGGTATGGCTTGTTATTGTAACAAGCAGGGCTAATGGCAGCTAAGCAGAGGGCTGCTCAGGGAAGAGGCAGAATTAATGGTTTTATGGCTGGGGGAGGTGTAACTTTACAACTGAAGTTGCAGCTGGATGTTACAAATCTAGGCACCCCAACAGCCCATCAACAGGGCCAATAATCTCATGAGAGACTTGTCCTCTTTAAGCATCTGAAGTTTGGGCAGCAAAAGCCTGGTTGGTATCAGGATCTCAGACAAGAGTCTTTTAAAGTGTATATCCCAGGGTGCCAGCCTTTTCAGGCTGCAGACACCTGTGGGGACACATCAAAATCTCTATCTGAGTCTTGATCTCCATTTCTGAGGCTCGGCTCACTTATTAAATACTAATTAAAATTTTATTAATTCTTTCAAGCTAGTCTTTTGTGGCAGTTTCAAGATTGCTTATATCCTACCTGCCTTTCTTTGGACATTCCCTAAATTTTCAATCTCCTTCCCAAAATATGGTACCTTCCAATGAACACGCTATGCCAGATGTGGTCTGATAGAGCAGAATGCAGTGGGATTGTCAATGCTGGAACTATTCCACTCATTGCAACCAAAGCTTTTTGGCCAAGCATGTTGTCTTGTTGACTTGCATTGAGTTTATAATCCACCAAAATCCCCACGTTTTATATTTGTGAATCTGATTTTTTAGCCTAAGTGTAGAACTTTAGATTTCTTTCTATTTAATCTTATTGGCTCTCATCCATAGTTCTTGTCATGTGAGTCATACCCATCTGACGCAATACACACTGTTGGAGACAAGAGTGGGGAGGGTGCCAATCTACTTGAGCCAGGGCTCTATCCTTGCTGAATATACTTTCCATGCTAGGAATAAGGAAAGTTACTTTTGCTAACTGTTAGGTGGTCTAGGAATGTCATTTCCTTCCAATTCTGAATCTGAACCACTGGACCAGCCTAAGTCAAGCCTGTCCTAAGACATTTGGCAAGAGTTTACAGGATGGGATCAGAATGTGCTTCCCACGCTTATAGTGAAGGAAGGCTAATTTGGAGGAAGTGGAGCTTTGGGTAAACGTACCATCAAATACAGTAGCCTAGGAACTTCACAGCTCCAGAGGGTAAGCCCTTTCAGTGGGAAAGAAAATAACTAAAGTGTCTATACCCTTTGAACCAGAGATTCCATTGCAAAACATATATTCCAAGAAGGTCAGTGACAAAATGAAAGGCTCTCTATGTGCTAAAATATTTATAGCAGCAAAGCACCAGCATATTTATAGCAACTTTTTTTGATAACAAAAAACTGGAAACAAAGTAGATCCCCATCAATTAGGAAACGACTGAACAATTTGTGGTACATGAACTTAGTGAAATATTACTATATTGCAAGAAATGAGAAAAATAAAATGAATATAGAGAAGTATGGAAAGTCTTAGATGAATTGATACAAAGTGAAGTGAACAGAACCAGGAAAATAATATACACAATGTATATGGCAATGTAAATGGAAAGAACAATACAACAAAACAATTTAAATTCGGCTTTTTTTTGCCAGTATATAAATTTATTTAAAGTAATTTCAGGAAGGAAAGAATACTAACAACCACGATCATAAGTTGCCTTGTACAGGAGTTGATAACTCTTAAAATACATTTTCAGTTATCAAGTTATGTTAATGTTTGCTATTAACATCCTCATAATAATAAAATAGTGTCCCTGAGTTATAATTTAGTGGGAAATTAATTTATTTTATTTTTTAATTTTAAAAAATAAATTTATTTATTTTCTTGTTTACGTCATTCATTTCTACAAGATAAAACAATTGAAATTTAATGAAATCACATCGATCCACCTTGTCCCCAAAGAGTAGACATGAAAAGATACTTCCCCAAACTTTTTTGAAGTCTTTTGTGGCAGTTTCAACAGTTGTGGAATATTGTATGTTTTTGACGTGTTGGATGGTTTTGCTGATTTTCCCCCCTCTTTAAAAATTATTTACTGTAAGGAATGACTCTTAAGGAGGGGGGCAGATAGAAGGATGCCGTTGAGGAAATGTAAGTGGTGTGAAAATAAAAGTAAAATCTATTTTAAAAAGAAATGCATATAAAAGAAACATTCACTTGTAGACTGAATGACTCTTAAGCTTTTAAATTTCATCCTTAACTAATGCTCCACAGATATAGTATGGTCTAGGATCCTTTCAAAACCAGCTTTGTCATGACTTTTTGGTTCCCTCACAAGATAATGCCTTTCATCCTAGAATCTTTGCCTACCTCGCCACAACCCTTGCCTTTTTAGAAGGTTAGGAGACTCTTATCCAATGGTGGATTTTTGTTGTTTGATCCAATATTACTTTGAAATCACCTGACTGAATAATTTACCCTCTTTCTGTCCCAGATGGGAAGAAGAATATAACAAATAGCCACATCAAGTTTTTCTTATCATCTCAAAGTATTTGGTACCTCCAGAATAGCTAAAATCTATGGGTCTGAATCCATTCAAAACCACAGATCACAAGCTCTTTTGGATGTTTTTACTTTTTTTCTTTCTTCAAGGATAGTTGAATAAAATACAAAGCATTATAATGCATATATATATATATATATAATACAAAGCATTTAATGAATAATACAGTAAGGAAAGTCTCAAAGTAAACGCCCTACCTACATCTTCCAACATAAAATGAGGGCATACTCTCTGGCAAATACACATACCATTATTGGGGAGAGTACATGCATGGCTCATGTATGAAGGGTATATTCATAGGGAATATATATGGAGGAGCAACTCATGCCTCTAACACTTCAGGACCACCAATATACTCTGGCTATGCCATTGTGCTGCTCTCATTTGGCCTGGTGGGGGGTGGGAGGGATGATATGGGGAGCACAGTGCTCTGCCAGTTCCCTGGCAACTGATAGCTGCTAGGTGGGAAAATTCTACTCGACATTGCTCTCTGTTACCAGCTTCTGGGATCATCTCTTCAGGGTCACTACTGACTGTCTCAGTTGTTGTCTCTTAAGGAAGTGGCCTCCACACTGTTCTGAGAAAGTACCCTTATCAGTAAAAAAATTTTGAGCATCCACTCCAATACGATGTCTTTTTTGATTTGTGCATAAATTGGATTTAGGTGAGGCAGAGTTGCATGAAGTCATCTACCTCATTCTCTCCTTCATAGTCATCACAGTACAGTGACACAACAGAGTCAGGATGACTGGTGATGGCTCAAGATGTTCTGGATGATCTTGGCACCTTTGATGTCTAACCAAGCTCTAAGAGCTCCACAGTGCCTGCTTCAACTGCCTTCATAACAATTGGAATAAATGTGCCCGCTCCACCAGGGGAAGTCTTCACATGCTTGGGATAGACACTCGCTAACTCACCCTTGCTTACCCTCAACCTGGTTTAGCCCATCTGCCAAAATGGTTTACTGGGGTGTGGCTGCTGCACATGCTACAGCTTCTTGGAGCCACAGGCAAGAGTTGGGGGGAACAGGTGGACACCAAAGGTGGAAAGCAGCCCTGCCAAGGCTTGGCAGCCCTCACACCAACTGGTCTTCCATGAACACACCCTACACCCCAATATATGTATTATATATATGTATAATATAATGTATATATCATATGATTTATATATCATATAAAATACATTACATGTGTATAATACATGTGTGTATTATGTTATACAGTACTCTACTAAAACTACCAAAAAGCCGAACAGTCTCCCCCTTGAAGGAGGTCACACCCCCTTAAAGGAAGCAGCCCCTTAAGGGAGGCAGCCCCTAAGGGAGACGCCCCCCTAGCAAGGAGAAGTTAGTGATTCTTATAGAGGAAAACCTGCTTTGGGAGGGGAGATGAGGTAACCAGGGACATTAGACAAGGGGACAGCAGAACAGAGTTTTATGCATATCTAGGCATGCCATTATTCCATTGTTCAACCCATTTGTCCAGGACAGAGGGGCCCCTGTTAGTTTCTTTATTTCATTGACCGACCTATTTGAATCTCATTATCTCATTGAGCAGTATGTTTGAATAAACATATAATTATAAATATGTATTTATATATAAAATATAAATAAATGTATCTATAAATAAGCTAGTTCATTGACCAGTCTATTTGAATCAGCATCTCCAGAGAGGCTTCAGCTAATCTTATCATAACTATGATGGACAGTGAGGGTGCCATTATCAATCTATGTTTAATAATATACATTTTTATTTAATAATATTTGTAAAGCTTGATTTATTTCTTTTGTACACAGTATCTTTTACAATATGTAAATGTACTCCTCCAGCACTTGGGAAATATAATTCCCCTGTCCTCTCTCGCATTGCCTCAGTCTCTGGGGAGGGGAAGAGGGTTTGGTCATGGTTTAGCTTAGTTCCTATAGAACACAGTTGCAGCTCCAAGGCCAGACTTCATCCCAGGCACTTTGTCTTCTTGGGGTTTCCATGCTGGCCCCGCCTACAATCCTGGCTCCAAGGGTGCCATGGTTAATTCCCAGGTCCTATGAGAATAACTTTTAGCCCCTGAAACTAAGGAATATGAACAACACAAAACAGAAACAAACACCTCTAGGATCAATTCTCAGAGCTGGTGTAAAAAAAAAAGAGGGAACAGGTCTCCTCTTAACAGTTCTGTTCATGACATCCATGAAGAGCACAGAAGAAAGGAGTCACATAAAGAAGTAAAGCCATTGGTGAAAGAGAGATGACTCTTAAGAGTCTTGCCACTTTTAAAAAGTCAGACAGTCAATCAAATGGGGCTTTGCTTCCTATTTGTAGGGGATACATTGGGCTTCGTGATAGAACTGGGCATGCCCAGAGAAATCAAGGGTTACAGTTATTTTTAAAGATTAAAACATGTAAAATCATTTTAATATTTTCTTACTGAATTCCCATGGATTGTTTTTCTGCTCCCTACTTTGGAGACCTCTTTGCTAGGGCACAGGATTAAAATCTTTTTCTGTTAAATGAAGGCTGATTACTCTTTATTCATAGCTACCATACCCTGCTAACAAAAAGCAGGCAGAGTGCCCGTATGCTAAGATGAAATCTTTCAGATTCTTAAAACTGGGGTGAGCGTGAAGCCTTTGGTTACAGATAACAATATGATTTCGGGTAGGTAGGGCGTTTACTTTGAGACTTTCCTTACTGTATTATTCATTAAATGCTTTGTATTATATATATATATATGCATTATAATGCTTTGTATTTTATTCAACTATCCTTGAAGAAAGAAAAAAAGTAATGATCTTCTCTGGCACAGCATGCAAGTGCATTTGAGATAGAAATAAAAGCAAGATACGGAAGAAACGATTCTTCACTCACCTGGTTCCCATTCCTGTTCTTATCATATGTATCTGTCAGCAGAAGAGTTGCTCTCTCTTTATATTAAAAACTAGAATAACTCAACCCTAAAGACTGATCTTCCAAAGTTCACACAAAATGAGCTTTGTCTTCAAAGATTCTCTCCAACTCCAACTATGCTGAATCATTCCAGGGCAGCAGAGTTATGGGAAGACCTTGAGGGAGGGAAGACAGAGAGGTGGAAGGACTCCTTCTTAGTTACAAGGAGTAGGCCATGTTCCAGGATGGATCACAGTCACTGAACCTTCAGGTTACCTCATATAAAATACTTCTTACATCTGTAAATAGTTTGGTTGTGGAAAAGGACTGAAAAAAAAAACTTTTGTGTAAAGAAAAGGACTAATCCAACTTGTAAAGAAATACAATCTTTCAAATAAATTTTTAGGGAGAAATAGATTTTGGGAGAACCTGATAGAGAAGCCCCCTAATGAATATATTGAAAAGACCTGTTTGAAGGTAGAGAAATGTCTAAGGCAGCGGTTCTCAACCTGTGGGTTATGTTTAATTTAAATACAGCCTGCATATCAGATATTTACATTACCATTCATAACAGTAGCAAAATTACAGTTATGAAGTAGCAACGAAAATATTTTTATGGTTGTGGGTCACCACAACATGAGGAACTGGATTAAAGGGTCGCAGCATTTAGAAGGTTGAGAACCACTGGTCTAAGATGACCATGGTAAGTAAATGGTTTTAGAGGTTATAACTGACAAAATTTTAAATCAAATAACTGTTTAGAGATTATGAGAAGATGAAATGAGGATTATTGGGTTTGTAACAGACAGAAAAGTGGGTTTTATGATCAAATGAGATATTTTTTAAGTGATTATCACAGTGCTTATTACACACAGTAAGTGCTATATAAATGTTTATTTCCTTCTCCTTCCTCTTTCATGAGTTTTATCTCATAAAATAATTTTATCTCATAAGATAAAAATCAATTACTGACTACCAGCAAGCTCTGATTTAAGGCTTTGGGATGAAGAGCTAAATGTGAAGAAGCCAGTAGGAGAGTAAGCTAATAGGACTGTGTCAGCTGCTATGCTGGGAGCCTGCTGATTAGAAGAGATGAACTGCTTTGCTGATCGACTAAAGGAAAGGCTAGAGAAGTAGCTGGGAAACTCATCAAGAGAGGGCTGAATTCTGCTGCAATTTGAACTTATAATTTCTGGAAGGGGAAAACTCAGAGGTACATGGATGTTCTCTACTGTCCTCTCTAGTTTGAAAAGAAGAAACAGCAGGGAAAAACCAGACTTTGCATCTGTTTAATGTGAGAAAAGGCTTGACTGGCTGAGGACTGAATGAATAAAGCAGAATCCTACTGTGTGAAGAGGTAGCTAAGCTTGTCTACATTGTCTGAAGAGCCAAGTTAAGGAATTTTATATTTCTCTTGCTTAAGGGAACTGCTTGTTACTATAGTAGTGTAAGATTTTCTCCACAACCTATGAAGTTTGATTATAAGTTAAAAGTTTGTCACTACTTGATTAGCTTGAGAGCAGAAGAGGAACAGATTTGCTCAGTAGTAAAGTGTTAAGGACCAGAAGGGAAGTGGGACTAGCACAGGAGAGGTTTCATGTGGTGCAGGCTGTTTCTGAAGGGACCAAGGACATCACAGTCTGCAGTCCAGATTTGTGAGCTGACCCGAGGACATGGGTTTCCCCAATCATATGTTTCCCTACTAGTTTTTATAAGTATATACTCATTCTCCTCCATGGATACTAAATACATCGGTAGAAATGTTTGATCCAGACCCATGGGTGGACTGATATTTTGATTATTCTTGAATTTTCTTTATACTCATTAACTATGAAGTTATGATTAATTTTGATTTTATCTTATCATTAAGTAAATATTTTATTTTTGAAAGTTAATGGTATTGTGAAGACTAGCTTTATGTAAATGGAAAGCATACTAGTGGGGTCCAGTAGCAGTGGGGTCCAGGAGCTACAGTGGTATGCTTGGACTAATGGAATAGCCTTTTAGTCTCCTGACTCCATTCTCTCCTCCCTTCAATCCAACCTCCAAATAGCGGCCAAAAAATTCTTCCTAATGCACAGTTCTGACCATATAACTATCCTTAAAAAAACCTTCAAGGGCAGCTTTTAGGATAAAATACAAACTTTCAGTCTGGCATTTAGGGTCTCTAATTCTGACTCCCATCCCAAATTGTTCTGTTGAACCTTAGAGTCCTTTGGAAAAGGTATAATTTGTCTTTCTTATTTCTCAAGCATTTATCCTTTCCCTTGTTGAGACCACATTCTTAAGGCTATCCCCATGTCTGCCCTTTGTTTCAACAAACCTTACTTCTCTGTGCTTTTGCACAGGTCATTCCCGATATCTGGAACGAACTCCCTTCTTACTTTCATTTCCTAGAAATTCTAGCTTCCTTCAAAAATTAGTTCAAATGCCATCTCAATCAGTTCAAATATTAGAGGCCTTTCCTAACTGTCCCTCCCCACCCATGGATACAGATGCTCCCCAATGGTGAGATAGCCCCTCATTATCCTTTTGAAATGCCTTTGTGATTATATTTACCTTATCTACACACACACACACACACACAAATTTTGGGGGTACTATCTGTAAATAAATACATACTATAAATATGTATCTGCTGTCTCTCCACCTCCACTCCCCAGAGAATGGAAGCTCTTTGAGGATAGGCATTGTTTTATTTTTGTCTTTGTGTCTTCTGAAATTGACTTAATGCTTTGCACATAATAGGCACTGAATACTGCTTATTGATTATTGCTGATGAATTTAACAAGAGGTGCTAACCTATGAGCATCTTTAGTTATTCATGATGTCACTTTGGTTTATGGCTATCCAATAAGATTTTCCCTTTTCAACTCTATCCACATCCAGAAAAAGAACTATGGAGTCTGAATTTAAATTAAAGCATATTATTTTCACTTTTTTGGGTTTTTTTTATGGTTTTTCCCCTTTGTTATGATTCTTGTTTCACAACATGACTAAAGTGGAAATATGTTCAAAATGATCACACATTTATAACATACATCAGACTGTTTGCTGTCTTGGGGAGGGGAGGGAGGAAGGAGGGAGAAAAATTTGGAACAAACTTTTCAAAAATGAATGTTGAAAAGTATCTTTACATGTAATTTGGAAAAAATACTGAATGAAAAAAAAAAGATTTTCCCTTCTTAGACTGGAAAAAGTTAAAGATGGAAGACTTTCAGAGCCAAGATAGAGAATATTAGATCAGAGTCAATGAAAGTAACTCTAGACTTTGTGTTTTAATGATCTTAGTTCAATATTCTTTTAAAAAAAACTTGTGCATATACATAACACATACATATATGTAATATACATATTTGTATACATACAAATACACAATATATGTGAATGTGTGTGTGTCTGTCTGGTGTGTCTTTGTATGTGTGTGTGAGTGTGTATATTTATAGTTGCCTAATAGAGATCTACTGGCTTGTGTGTGACATGGACAGATATCTGATCTGAGGTCTGGAACACTGTGTCTCCAAGGGAGAATGCAATTTCCACCTTGGAGGAGAGTAAGAGGAGGATTTACTAACATTGCTAGTGGCTTAGTGGGGAGTGGGCAAGTAGCATTTGGGATTTCCATAATGGACAATCTCTTCTTTACCCTCTTCTTTTAGAAAGGAAGGATATATACACACACATTTTTATCCATACATGTCTTTTCTCTCTCCTTTTAAAAAAGCTCTTCTTGGGTTGTATAGTGACTTTGGGGTATAGTTTCAAATTACTTTCCAGAATTATTGGACTAGTTACTTCATGGCTCCACCAACAATGCATTAGTAGGCCTATGTTCCCCCAGCGCCAGCTGCCATTTTGCTCTCATGTCAACTTTGAAAATCTAACGTGTATAAGACAGAACCTCAGAGTTGTCTTTATGTGCATTTCTCCCATTATTTATGGCTGGGAACATTTTTTTTCTTTAAAATGTACACTTTTATTTGAACTAGTCTTATTTTGGTAAACAGATAAAGCTCCTCCTCTCCCCCAAGTACTGGCACCAATCTCACCAATCTGGAGTGATTGTTAAAAACTTTCATTTATCTCTTTAGGGGGGCAAAGAGGGAAAGGAGGGGGCCAGTATGACTCTGAGTATTATTTTTTTTAAAGGAACAAGAATTAAGGCAGAAGATACAAAAAGTTGTCTGTTTTAGGATTATGTAATTAACATGTAAGGAATCCTACTACTCTCCCTACCCCACCCCCCAACCTCCTTCCTTCCTTGTTTGGATTTATGTAATTAACTCCTTTTGTAGAGCATGGCTGCCTTTATAGAGTCAAGTAATAGCAATGCATTATATAATGTTTGGAATGACTAATTTTTTTTTAATTTAAGAAAACAAATGCAAAATTAGAGTCTTGAAGATACACTATAGAACTTTGAGGATGTTTGCCTCCAACATACTTAGACTGCTCATCACCTTCATTGTTCCAATTTTTTAAATCCTGAGTCAAATGTCAAAACAACATGAAACAACAAAAAACCAAAGTTATGCCAATCTCATCTCTTTTAGAACACTTATCATGTCACGCCCTTTGACAAGAAAAACAAAAACAAAAAAACCCTAGTCCATTTAGAAGCATTTTTGGTGGACAATGCAGGGTCCAGATTCATCATACTTGCTGACCCATATCTTCTAGAAAATAGACAGGGAGGGCCAGCCAGTATGTACCTACCTTCCCTCCAATCTAGACAGAGTATTTGCACTCAGGGGAAGCAATGATCTTCATTTTCATCGTGCTGGGGCACAGGACTGCAATCTTCTTCTGCATTCTGTCAACAATACCTAAGTACTTGGTGATATCCCCAGACAATACAATATTGGCCTTTGAATTCTTATGGTTGTCAATATTACCCTTCATGATTGAGTCCAGGATATTTTTCACTATCACCGAATTCACTACCTAATAAAAATGGGTGGAAGAGAATTTCTGTGGACCTGAATCTTTTTGCCAGTCATTGATAAACTGACAATCAGGGAGCTCATAGCTTTGCAATAGTGGCCATCTCTTTCTCAAAGTCTAGTGCATCAATTCTGAAACTTTTTGTTCTCAGAACTCCTTTATACGCTTAGAAATTATTGAGGACCTCCCCCAAAGAGATTTTGTTTATGTGAATCATATTTACTATTTACTATGATATTTACTATATTAGAAATTTAAACTAATACAATTTTAATTTTATAATATTTAATAATAATATTATTGTTTTATAATAACAAACCACATAAATGCATAATATTTAATTTTATAATATAATATTAAATTTTAATTTTATTCAATTTAATAATAAATTTATTTATAAATATAGAAAAGTTTTATATAAAGTTATTTATAAATACATTTATTTAATAGATTTTAATAAAAACTAAAATAAATATTATTAATTGGTTGATTATTCATTAATAATAAGTATATTATGTATTAATATGTACAATGCAGAACTGCTTACAAAAGATATTTACTTCCAAAAGTATAAATAGAAATATACAAACCCTTAACATACCCCACAATATTTGGGGGCATAATCTTCCCCCTCCTTACACTACCTCAGTTTCTGGGGAGTAGAAGGGTATTGGATTCATAACTTAGCTTGGTTCTCAGTGAGCACAGTCCTATTTCTAAGTCCAGAGTCCCTAATGGGCTAGGGTCCCAGGCACTCTATCCTCTCAAGGCTTCCATGCCAGCCTAGCTGACTGCACCACCCTGCCTGCAATCCTGGCTTCAAGATCACCATAGCTTGAACTCCCAGAGCCTGTGGGAATAGTAAGCACCTATAACAGTAATGAGTTTTGAAGTTCCTTTTGTATTGCTAAACTAAGAGGGACTTAGCACCTAGTTCATATTAAGCCTCTGCTAAAAGAAAAGAAGGCATGAATTCCTGTTGCTGATGTAACAGGAAGGGGCTGAACCGGGAGAGGCAATACTGTTTATAAGGAAAAACCCAGAGAAGGAGAGTCAGAATTTCTTGGGACAAGCATCTGGAGGCAGAAGATGCTGCCACTGGAGAGAGAATTTCTCTCAGCAGCATTTGGAGGCTAGGTTGCTACTGCTGGACTGAGAACTGAGAAGAAAAATGAGAATTGGTAACTGAGATAGATCTTGGAGCAAAGTCTGTGAAGGCAGATGCTGCTGCCTCTGGGGAGGCTGAAGAGGAAAGTGCCCCCCATTCTGGAATGATTTTGATTTTGAAAACCTAGACAGAATGATTTTGATTCTGGGAACCAGCTAAAACTTCTACTGAGTCTGAGGGCCAGCCAGAGCTGCTAAGGCTGTTGAAGATTTCTAAGGGCCAGCTGGAGTTGCCAAAGACTGAGGAAGCATGACTATGATGCTGGTACTTTGCATGAACTTGTTTGTGGCTTTGTTAAGCCTTGTCTTCCCAGGAACAGAGAATGTGAAGGATTTAAAATGGACTGGACACTGTGAAATCCAGTGTGGAGCAGGAACTGAACAGAGAGCTGGACAAGGACCTGGGAACTGTCTGCCTTTGAACCCAGGTGACAGTTTGGTGAATCCAAGTGGGATATGGGACCATGGAAGGGGATCTAGGGAATCTAAGAAACCACCCTGAGCCAAGCTGAAAGAAGACTTTACTTGGATACAGAATACTGACTGAGAAATTATAAATTTACTAGTGACCTAGGGGTGGAGGGTCTGTGTATTTTCTGATGATTGAAAAGTGAATGATGAAGGATGACTGAATGATTGAGTTGATTGAATGATTTATTGACTAAATGATTGTACTTAGTGACTGATGACTGAATAAGTGACTGAGTTACCTTAGTATGCCCCATGAGTGGAGAACTCTAACTACTGTATTTTGTGTTCCTTGAGGAGGCAAACTTCTTTAAGGATGATTGAATGATTGAATTATTAAATTATTGTTCTTTGTCAAAAACTTTGTGACCACTGTGGTTGAAACCATGCGGCCATTTTCTGTGATAAGTTATTGTGAATGCTATATTTTGATTATCTGTGATAAGTTGTAACATTGTGAATGTTGTACCTTGATTTTCTGTGAATGTTTTTCTCTGATTTGTTATGGAATAGAGTGTTCACTATACTGTGCAATCAGAACTTTAAAAGCTGTTTAAAGTAGCATTCTTTTGGAAAGCTGCTTGTGCATGACATTACACCCCTTGCACTTGAAACTGAGGACAAACAACACAAAATAGAAACAAATACCACTAGACCCATTTCTTAGAGCTGGGATAAAAGATAATTAAGCAAAAGAAGGAAGGAAGGAAAGAAGGAAGGAAGGAAGGAAGGAAGGAAGGAAGGAAAGAAGGAAGGAAGGAAGGAAGGAAGGAAGGAAGGAAGGAAGGAAGGAAGGAAGGAAGGAAGGAAGGAAGGAAGGAGGAACATTGCCCAACTGAAACTGGCCACTTGGGTCCCCCATGGAACAGCTACTCACAGATGGTTGTTTGTCCTTTGTTCTCAAAGAGGACCAAGGATGTCAGGAAGGTGATATCATGACTTGCACGTGAATTGGATTCATGTGAAGCAGGGCAATGCAAAATCACCAGTCGCACTCTCCTCCTGAGCCATCTGGGTCCAGTGGCAAGATATAGATCAAGACAACTGGAGATGCCCCAGATGCAGCCCAATATGCATCTAAAGAACAATCAAACTGTGCATACCCTTTGATGCAGCAATACCACTTCTAGTATCTGTATGCCAAAGAGATCATAACAAAGGGGAAAGGACCTATATGCACATAAATATTTATAGTAGCTTTTTGTGGTGGCAAAGAATTGGAAATTATGGGGATGTCAATCAACTGGGGAATGACTAAACAAGTTATGGTTATGAATGTAATGGAATACTATTGTGCTATAAGAAATAATGAACAGGATGCTTTCAGAAAAACCTGGAAAGACTTACACGAACTGATGCAAAGTGAAATGAGCAGAACCAAAAGAATGTTGTACACGGTAACAGCAACTTTATGTGATGATCAACTATGAATGAGTTAGCTCTTCTCAGCAATGCAATGATCCAGGACACTTTCAAAGGACTCATGATGAAAAATGCTATCCACATCCAGAGAAAGAACTGATAGAGTCTGAATGCAGATTGAAGCTTATTATTTTCACTTTTTTTTTGGTGTGGTTTTTTTTTCATTTTGGTCTGTTTTTTTTCTTTCACAACATGACTAATGCAGAAATGTGTTTTGCATGATTGCACATATGTAAACCATATCAAATTGCTTACAATTTTAGGAAAGGAGGGGAAGAGAGAGAGAAATTTGGAACTCAATACTTTTAAAAAATGAATGTTAAAAATTGTTTTTACGTGTAATTGGAAAAAATAAAATACATTAAAATAAAACAGCAAATAGTCATTGATAGCTTGAGTTTCTTCTTTTGAGAACTGCCTGTTTATGTGGATTCTGTTCTAGGCATTCTTCTTTTTCTTCTCTATACTCTATCATATGGAATTCTTATTTGATCTCATAGGTGCAATTATCATCTCTAGGCAGATGATTCCCAGATCTATTTATCCAGCCCCAATCTCTCTGCTGAGCTCCAGTCCCTTGCCACCAACTGCTTGGACATCTCAAACTGATTGTGTTAAATGTTTGACAGTCTTTTGCTTGACATTTAAAGTACTTCACAAAGAGACCTCTTCCTCCTTTTCCGATCTTCTTGTATTGTATGACCTTCTAAACACTTTATCATTCAGCTATGCTACTCTATGTGCTATTCATGGCATATGATCCTTCATCTCCATGCCTTTACACTGGCATTTACTGCACCTGGGATATCCTCACCTTCAACCTCTGACTCTAGACTCCTTACATTCTTAAAGAAATCTACTCATTCCAAATGCCACAACCTTTAGGAGTTCTTTCCTGGTCCCCTCAGTTGCTAGTAAGCTTCCAAGGCTACCTTCCATCTACTCTGTATTTAGCTGGTATATTCTGAAGGGCAGCGATTGTTTATAATTTTGCACTTTCTTTATATCCTCAATATTTAGCATAGTACCTGATATATAATAAACATTTCATAAATACTTGTTTATTTTATTTATCTAACATTTTAAAAATGTTATGTAATCAAAATTATATTTCTTATTGTTTATGATTCCCTCTGTTTCTTATTTGATTATGAATTTTTTATTCAATTCGTAGTTATGAAAGATATTTCCTTTTTTAATCCCCTTATTTGTTTTAGATGCACCTTTTTACATTCTAGGTTATTTATCTATTTGGAGCTAATCTTGACATGTTGTATGAAATTCTTTTTTTTAAATAAACTTTTGTTTATTTTTAGTTTACATCATTCATTTCCATGAGATTTT
>CM053597.1:217802328-217916866 GCA_028646575.1 Pseudocheirus occidentalis
CGCTCCCCAGTCTCGACCCTGAGCTGCAGTGGATATTGCTAGAACCCACGCCGAAGACTGAGCTGGCGGCTGCAGTGACCTGGGCGGCTTTCCCTGGCCTCAGGGACACGGCTCCCCTCGAGACTGCACCATGACCCAGGGAAAGGTACTTTGCGGCCCCCATCCCCAAATCCTCCCCATCCCCTGGAAACGGAGAGCCAGACTCTCTAGACTTCTCCAAGCATCTTGACCACAGCTGTTTGCTGAGGATGTAAGAATGGAGAGCAGATGAACCATTTAAAGCTGTAGCACCCCCAAACTAGGCTATCTGGGGGCTGCCACCTTCTTTGCTTTCCCCTCCACCAAACCCTCTCCCCAGTCTATTCCTTTAAGCTGTATGTTTGCTAATAAGGACCCCAAGGGACAGTGCCATCTGTCGCCTCTACCAGGACTACGCCACTTTGTACGCTTCTCTCCTCTCTTCTCTCACACACCCTCCTCCGTATTATCTCCCATCTGGAGGCCTCTGTGTATGATTCTGGGCTGGGGAGGGGGTATTGATAGATCCCTTGCCTGTCGTTATCATTAAACTGGTCAGGTGTTATTAGTTTGTTTGGGGGTCTTTGGGGAGAGGTGGGGAGGGAGCTGGATGGAATGCCTTCTTTTCCCTAATTTAGATTTAAGTTTCAGACTTATCGGGGGCTCAGAGTCTTGGCCCCTCCCCAATAGGTTTATGTAACATTATCTGCTACAGGAGTTATACAACCAGGGATGGCAAAATGGGTGGATTGTTAGTCTCCTGTCCAGGATTGATGAAGGCTAGATAAATAGACGTAAAGGCAAAACCCTTATGCCCCTCCTTTTCTCCCAAATGGTAAATAATACCAATAGAGTTGTTGTCAAGTACCTCAAAACCTTTCTGTCTAGCCCTGGTCCCAGTTTTGAGCTCATCAGAATTTAAGATGATGTCATTGTGTGATGGCATTACCTGTTCTTGGTTAGGTAGACTTTTGAGGGCCTCCAGATCAACTGAAGCCAGAGTTTAGGTGATGCTCAAGTGTATTTAGTGGAAAGGGTTTACTGGGGGGGGGGGGGGGAGGAAACCTAGCTCTGGAAAAAATGGATGTTATGTAATTATGGATTGCTGTGTTTATTTTTCCCATATCTAGAGTGCTTTGGTGAGTGCAAGGGTATGGGCAAAGATCACTCTGGGAGTGATCCTTCTGGATTTGGAGAAGAAAGAATAGATTCATCTGAACCAGTAAGAGGCGATGAGGTTGCAGAAAGTAAGAGGAAGTTATCTGCAGCTAAGGACCAGAGCCTTAATTTGTTGGTACTAGGGCTCAGTTTGGGATACTTGGGGTTCCTAGGACTTCACTCCTGAAGGCTAGGAAATAGTCAATTCATAGCATAGTCTGGCTAGAAGGGGCTTTAGAGGTTATCTATTTCTCCGCCCCCCCCCATCATTTCTCAAATGTAGACACTGAGTCCCTGAAAGGTCACACAGGTGGTCAAAGCAAGGATGTGAACCAGATGATCTAATAACAAATCCAGTTCTGTTGTCTTTGCATCAGGCTGTCCAATGGAAATCAAATTTTCTTTCATACTAATCAATAGACTTCATATTTCCCATCTCAAAAAATTTTTTTCCAATCATTTTATTTCTACATCACTTTCTGAATATTCATTTTCCACCTCTCCTCCCCGGAGAACTTTCCCTTCTAACAAAGGCTTAAAAACAAAAAACAACAAAAAACCAATAAAAAACCCAGTTCAGCAAAACCAGCACACTGACTGCATCTGCAACATTCCAGGCACATAGTACCCCGCATCTCCAACAAAAGGAGGGAGGTGCATTTTCTCACTTCTTCAGAGTCAGCCTTGGTCATCATAATTGTCATTGTTCAATTTCAGTTTATTTTCTTTTAGTATATGTTCTTATAGTATATGTATATATACACACATACACACACATATATACATATGTATAGTTTTTAGATTCTATTTATTCAGTTTTTCATCAATTTGCATGAGCATTTTCATTTTCTCTGAAATTTCTCATGTTTAAATTTTTCCAATCAGTTTTTCATCCTAAATCTCTCTTTTTTCATTTTTGTATTAATATCTCCAGCTCAATTCATTTTTGATTATTCTATATTTCCCTTTTTATCTTCATAGTTCATTAACTGAGCCCTGAGAGAACGTGAACATTTCCCACAATTAATTTTACTGTGTATGTGTTTTCTCATTTCAGTAAATTTCACTTTTATGAATTTAGATGCTGTTTCATTTGGTGCATATATGTTTACTATTGATTTTGTTTCATTGTCTATAGTAACCTTAATTCTAATGTTATTTTCTCTGTTCATCTCTCTTAACATTGTAAATTTTTATTTTTTCTTTTGGTAACAGGATTATAATTCCATAATTTTTAGAATTACCTGAGGTGGAGTATATTTTTTCCAGTTTCTTATTTTTCATTCTGTATTTTTAGGTATTTATTTTATGCAGCAAATTGTTGAGTTGTGTTTGCTTATTCCTGTCCTGTCTATTCTCTTCTAGTCTTTTCTTGTACAATTCAAATTGTAAAACCTCTTCACATTTAAAATGAACATGAACGCTAGGATTATATTTTCTTCTTATTTCTTTTGTATTGATTTTTATCTCCTCTTTGAAAAACATCTTTTTGTACCTGTGATTAGTTTTGCTTATAATAGTTTAATGCTAGGGTTTTCCCATAGCTTTTTTCCTACCTTGCCCCTTCCCATTGACCTTTCCTACCCCAATTTCCCTGAATTTACTTACATTGTTCCTTCCTTTCATTCATTTGATCCTCTATCTTAACTCTTTCCCTTCCTTTGACTTAATGAAATGTTTTGTGGTACCTTTTTCCAAGACAATTTTATTGACTTTACCCTCTTCCATATTTCTCTCTTTCTAGTTTCTTCTGAATTATACTAGTCCATGTCAGTGTGCTTTCTTGAACTTTTTCTACTTTCTCTATGTCTCTTATGAAGATAAACCTCCTGGAGTTTTAGATTCGAGCACCCTCATCGATCCATCATCTGTGTTATTGTTTTTGTGCTGTATATTTGTGTCCAAGCATTACACAGAACGTGTTCAGGGGTCCTCTGATTGTTTCCAGACAATCACTTGTGCTTTGGGGGAGATGACTGGTTCAGTACTACTCTGGTATGATGCAGAAAACCCTGCATCGTCTCTCAGGACAGCTGCAGTGGGCAGGGCGTTGTGTCGGTTAAAAAAAGGAGATATAGCTTGGGGCCCACTCTCTTCCCTCAACTTTCTAATATTTGGCAAGTAGTTCCCCCTGTCAGTAGACTTTCCAAGAAAGGGTGGGGGGAAGCCTAAGCCCCCACAGCACCAAGTCAAACACATGGGATCTGCTTGTATGTTCTATGCAACTCATCACATGTGTATGCATACATTAATTTTTATTTTGTTTTTGTTTTGAATGAGATATTTTCCTGCTTTTTCTCACTTATAGAAATATCAGTTAATGAAGGAAGCAGTGTCATATGGTTGGAGTCATTATATCCTAGGTCATGTAGCCTAGTCTTTCCCCTTGCCCTTACAGTGACTGTTCATCTTTTGTTTTCAAAGAGGACCAATGACATCACAGGATCATGTTTTGACTTTACAACTCTGAAAACTAAGTTATCATGTCTCTCTGGATCTATGAGCCCCCTACCATCTTGGGAGCTGACTGCCTCTGAGGACATCTTCTCTCCTAGGGTTTGATCTAGTTCTGGGCAATATAAGGGTTTTGTTTTTTGTTTTGTTTATTTTGGACAAGGGAGGGCAGGGCAACTGGGGTTAAGTGACTTGCCCAAGGACACACAGCAGATTTGAATTGAGATCCTCCTGACTTCAGGGCCAGTGCTCTACTCACTGCACCACCTAGCTCCCCCTGTACAAGCATTCTTTAGAGAAGGTGGTCTCCAATTATTATGTCCATTACCCCTAGAGAAATACCATTATTAGTTTCATATAGGAATGTTTCAATGGGACTTTTTTATTGTCCCTTCTAGAAAAAGACCAGCCTGACAGTCCTCCCTTAATGTTCCTTTCCATCTTTTGCTCCTATACTTCCTTCCTTACAGCAACCCCACCCACACCCACATCCATATCCCACTATTGTTGAAGTGTGAGCATCCAGCATCCCTTCCCCACACCCTGCCTTTCCTCCCCTCCATCATCCTGCCTTTCATCCCCACGCCCCCTACTCTCTTGTGTGGCATGATGCCCCATATCCCACTATTGTTGAGAGACTAAATAAGTTACTATCCATTCTCTTCTCACCAAAGGCAATTTAAGAGGTATATTTCTAATTCCTTGTTTTCTCTTCCTTACCTTTCCTTTCCTTGTTCAAACAATTTTTCACTCTGTCATCCCTATCATAAAATATATTAATTCACTTATAGGGAGAATGGGACTTAATCCCCACAATATTCATTCAGCTTTTCTTTTTCTCCTTCTCCTTTTAAGTCTCTTTAGGTAATGTTTTTCCTTGATGGCATTTCTGTTCTTTTACCTGTTGGTTCAGTTTCTTAAAAAAAAAATAGGCAAGAGAGAATTTATTTCATTGCTTAATATTTTCTTGATAATTATACTTATTTACCTTCCTTTGTTTTTCTTGTTTAAAGTATTTACAAGTCAAATATTCTGCTCCCCTCTGGAGAGCAGATTTGTTGATTTGTCATTGTCTTTTGGGTTTTGTTGTTTTTTTTTTGTAGGAACGACTCAAATGGTTCAATAATGATGAGGCCTAGCTTATAGGATCTTTTATTTGGAGAAGAAATTTTGGATTACAGGTCTAGAGCAGGAAGGAACCCCAGTGGTTAATCAAGTGTTAAGGTCCAGGTGTGTGACTGTAAATTCCTTGCTCTTTTTACCGTATCATGTGGCCACCTCCCTTGAGTTCTTTTGCTTTTTAGAATATGCTGTTCTCTTCTTTCCTCTGATTTACAATAAGAAAAACAACTTTAAACAGCTTAAGAACTTTGGTAAATGTAATGACCAAACACAACTGTAGAGGACTGATGATAAAGTATGCTTCTCATCTCCTGACAGAGTGGTAAAGGGCTAGAGATGTAGGATACAGGTATACATTTTTGGATTGCTCAGTGTGTGCATGTTACAAGGAAAGTTTAAAAAAAAATTGGGGGTGGCTAGGTGGTGCAGTAAATAGTGCAGGGGCCGTGGAGTCAGGAGGATCTGAGTTCAAATGCAGCCTCAGACACTTAATACTTACTAGCCTCATGGCCTTGGGCAAGTCATTTAACCCCAACTGCCCTGCCTTCCCCCCTCCAAAAAGGAAAAAAAAAACCTTCTTTGATGAAGGTAATATTCTGGGGGGAGGGATAGTAACAGTGATGAAAAAAGAAGAAAGAAAAAAATAGCATCAATGAAGCATTTTTTAATGAAAGAAAACAGAAAGAAACTTAGAAATCAACAAGCAGGATGGCTTTTCAGTTCATGTGTTGATATTCTCAAAGACAAAGCTGGACATAATGTGTCTTATCACTAATAATTAGACAAATGTTTCAAATTAAAACAATTCTGAGGTTCTATCTATATCTCTATATCCATCAGATTGCCAAAGATGACAAAAAGAGAAACCGACAATTGTCAAAGGGATATGGGAGTTTAGGCTTCACTGACTCACTGTTGTTGGAGCTGTTGGGAAGCAGTCTATCCCCCAAGTCACTAAGCTCTATGTAGCCCTTGACCCACTGATCCTGCTGCTAGGCATATATATCCTGTAAAGGTCAAAGACAGAGGAAAAGAACATATATTTGCAAAAATGTTTATAGCAGCACTTTTTGTTATAACAGAACTGGAAATAATGGAAATAACTGAAAAAATTAGCATTTGAATTTCATGCAGTGAATGCTATGGCTGAGCAAACCTTTTTAAGTAAACCTAATGGTTTAGTGTTTTTCCGCTGTAAGGAATCATGGTACTCTGAGAGTTTAAGGTGGTGAAACGTGGGAGAGGATTGCATGCATGTACTATTTCCCCTCAATAGGAGTAGCCATGTTTGTTGAGTTTAAGGTATGACGTGTTTTGAGGTTGGTACATATATGTAATAGGTAGATATTATTTTATCTTGCAAATACTATACTTACCATACTATGAATGCTGAGTAAACAAAATTTATATTAAATGTATTGGGTAGGGTAATGTGATGGCCTGGTGATACCTACAACCCCTGTGTGCTATTTTACCAGTATTACAGCTTTGATGAGTCCTGATT
The DNA here is from genome assembly GCA_028646575.1 of Pseudocheirus occidentalis. Lineage (NCBI taxonomy): Eukaryota > Metazoa > Chordata > Mammalia > Diprotodontia > Pseudocheiridae > Pseudocheirus > Pseudocheirus occidentalis. Next base: position 217,808,585 of record CM053597.1, read on the forward strand.
CCACTCCTTCAAATGAAATGAGAATCACTAGGCCTTACTACTATATCTTAAGAACCTCCTTTAACAAATGTTTTTTGACTAATAATAGAATTAATTGTACTTTAAATTGTAATTTAAATATTTGACAGAATTCAATTGGAAATCCAATTTATGTTGGGTTTCTCCCCCCCCTTACCCCCTTTTGGGAGTTCATTTAACGTTTATTCAATTTCTTTTCCTTGATTAAGGTATTTACTTTCTTTATTTCTTATTCTTTTAATCTGAGTATTTGATATTTTTGTAAATATACATGTTTCGCTTAGAAGTTTTTGTTAAGATATAATTGGACAAAATTTTCTGATAATTTATTTTTCATTAGTTGGGTATCCTCTTTTTTCTTTTTTTATATTGGCAGTTTGGCTTTCATCTTTCTCTTTTTTAAATTAAATTGGCTAATGTTTTATTTAATATTAGGGTTTTTTTTAACAGAACAGTTCCTGGTTTAACTTATTCCTCTTGGTTTTTGTTTTAATTTTATTATTTTCTCCTTTAGTTTTTCAGAATTTTTATTTTTTGTGTTTAGCTAAAGTTTTTGGTTTGCTGCTTTTCTAGTTTGTTTTAAGTGTATGCTTCATATTGATTTATTCTTTTTCTTTCTGTTGATGAAAGTATTCAGAGATATAAATTTCCCCCTGAGAACTGCCTTGGCTTCATTCCAAAAGTTTTGGTATATTATGTTGTTGTCATTTTCTTTGAAATTATCTATTTATTTTTATTATTTGTTCTTCTCCGCTCATTATTTTGGATTAAATTATTTAACCTAATTTACATTTTCATACCTTCTATGAAGGTCCTTTATTAATTATAGTTTATATCATGTTATGTAGGGCAATAAAAGTTTTTTTTTGGTATTTCTGATTTTCTGAATTAATTTGAGGTTTTAATCCCAACACAAAGTTTTACAACATGGAGGACTTGTACTCTTGGGGGGATGAGAAGATAGTCAAAGACATTAAGAAAATATTTAATATATAACTACTAAGGACTTCCTTAAATAACAATACTGTCCTATTTAAATGTTCCAAAAAGTAGTCATGTTAATGAAAAAATTGTGGAATGGAAAACAACTAAAAAGGCGGTTATGTTCTAAATAAAGATTGCTTTATTGAAAATTAATTAATCTCCTTATTTTATTTCATAAGGCATGATAGACTCTAGAATTTACTTCCTTTCAGATTGAATAGGGGGTATGGGGACTAAAATTTGGGAGCCCAAGCGTATGGCCAATTTTTGTAAAGGTACCATGCACAGATGAGAAATATGTATTCTCCTTTCTAGTCTCATTCAGTAATCACCAAAGATCTCCTAACTCTTCTTAAATTGTTTTCAAGCCCTTAACTTCTTTCTTGTTTAGCTTTTTGTTTGATTTAATATACTGACATTAAGACATATTGAAAGGTATACATTGAAGTCCCTAAATTACAGTTTTGCTGTCTGATTCTATAATTTAGTTAACTTTTCCTTTAAGTACTAGAATGTTATTCCATTCAGTACCTATGTGTTAATATTTATATTATTTTGTTTTCTATGTTGTCTTTAAGTATGGTTTAGTTTTCTTCTTTATCTTTTTTAACCATGTCTACTTTTACTGTTGCCTTATCTGGAATCATAATTGCTATCCTTACTTTTTTGAGTTTACCTGAAGCATAATAAATTCAGAGTCATCCCCTCATTTGAATTCTGTGAATATTTATGTTTCAAGTATGGTTCTTGTAAACAACACGTCGCTGTTTTCTTATCTATTCTGCTACCTTCTTATATTTCATGGATGAGTCCATTCCATTCTTGTTCAGGATCATGATTGTTAACTGTCCACTTTCGTCTATCATATCTTTTTAGACTTTTTCCTTTCTTTTATCCCCCCCTCCACCTTTACAAAGCAGAAAAAAAGTGGTGGAAGAGAAAGAAATGTGATCAACACTAGTGATCTGTAATTGAAGTGATCTGTTTCCATTCAACTGCCCCTCCTCTCTTCCCCTTGCCCAGAAACTGATCACTGATCAGAAACTGATCTTTTCTTTCTTTACTTATCATTCTCCCTTATGATCCACCCTTTGATGATAAATTTCTTCTGCTTGTGAAGATTCCCTCTCTGACTGTATTTTCACTCTAAAAACATCCTTTCCCTTCTTGCTGTACCTATCTGTTTCCTGTTGAATTTAATATTTTCTACACCAAACTCTTGGCATGTTTTCTTCCCTTTCTAAGTATTTATCCTTCTACTTGTTTCTTTCAGATCTCTTATTTTACTCATTCTTTTTAACCTTCTTTTCTTCCAAATCCTCTTGTCCTTATGACAAAGCCATTTTCTTTTTCTTTCTTTTTTTCCCCCTGAGTTCTTGCTTGTATTGTTGCAGAATTACTGTCTTTTTCTGAATTGGATTTTTTGATGTCTTTGGATTTATAATAATTCCCCCAAATCGTGGTGTCTTCTGTTTGGCCATGTCTCCATTCTCGGCTTCTGAACTGGGGCTTTGTGACAGAACCAGGTTACATACACTACACTCTTGGTTGTCAGACCAAGGGGTCCTGCACTCAATTTTTGGGGTAACTTTTACACCCCCTTATGTCAGTCAGGGTCATAGTGTTGTGATTTCCATGAGTTTCTGGAACATTTAAAGTCAGAGTGCTTCAGACTTCCAACACCCTGGGGTGTGCCTTAACCAGAGCCCTTGCAGTCCCACATCTATGGTTAGAATGCTGATGATTTCTGACCTCCTTGGAGCTTCCCCATCTGGGTCTTCTGTTCCCACCCCTCCCTGGGTAATAGAGCTCAGCAGGTTTCAGGTATCTCTGGAGGATTTCTGGTCAGAGCTCTGGTTGACTCCAGTAGCGTTAGCCGCTGTCTACCCTTTCTTTCTCAGTGACCATAGGCTTCTTCTGATCAGTCCTAAGCTGAATAAAGGAGCTTGCTCCTATTTCTCCTTAGATGTCTTGATCATTTTGCAATTTGGTACCCTTTTTAGATCTTTGCAATAGTGTACCTGGGAGAGTTAGGCTTCTCTATGGACCTTTCATAGCACCATCTTAACTGAAGGTCTGACCTACTTCCCATTCTAATTCTTTTAAAAGATGTACTTCTCGGGGCGGCTAGGTGACGCAGTGAATAGAGCACCGGCCCTGGAGTCAGGAGTACCTGAGTTCAAATCCGGCCTCAGACACTTAACACAAAAACTAGCTGTGTGACCGTGGGCAAGTCACTTAACCCCAACTGCCCTCCAAAAAGCAAAAAAAAAAAAAAAAAAGATGTACTTCTCTTTTGAACCATTCTAGAACTTCTTGTAGTTGTTCCATAATCTCTGGGGAGTCTGAAAAATACCATTCTTCATTAGGGATTTTTGGTTACTTTTCTTCATACTTGGTACAGTGTCTTGTGGCATTGAGACAGCTAGGTGATGCAGTGTCTAGAATTTTGAACACTGAGAAGGCCTGACTTCAAATCCTGCCTTAGAACTTACTATGTGACCCTGCCAAGTCACTTAACCTCTATCTGCCTCAGTGTCTTCATCTCTAACATGGAGATAAGAGCACCTATCCCATAGATTTGTTGTGGTGCCTTGCAAATTTTAAAGTTTTATATAAATGCTTGCTAATATTTTTTCTTTAATTTTTGCTCATTTTTCTTCAGTCTGAGTTTTATGGTCTCTTTAATTGCTTTAGGAGCTAAGCCTGTACATGTCTTACAACCTTTTTCTTGTGTTACCAGTACAATATTTTTTTTCCTGCTTTCTTTCTTCCTCACTCTTTGCCCAGAGGTTCCCATTCAGCTCCTTCCATTGCTATGTAGACTTTCTAGGCTGTACTTCCTCAGTTTCCTCAGTATGAGGGGTGTTTGAGCCTAGCAAAATCCCTTACAAGAATATACTCCAGGATAAGGACTGATACCAGCTGAGTTTCTGGTCCTCTTTCTCTTCAGTCCAGAAACCTTTTTCTCTCTACCTGGCTCTGTACTCAGCTGTGTCTTTGTCCAATATCTTGCTGATAAATTTCTTAGCCTCTCTCTTTTAGTCTTTTCCCCAAATGAGTCTGCTTACCTACTTAAACAAAATGTATGTACTTCTTCTTACCAAAGTGAAACAGATTCAGTTCTCTGACTGGAGTAAGAGGACCAGGATTCAAGTCTTGACTGGGTTATTCAAGGTACACTAATGAATACTACTACTCTAGTGACCATGGGCAAATCATGTAATCTACCTGGGTGTCAGTTTCCTCTGCCTCTCTGCTTCCATGATCTAGCTTTCCTGACCAAGCTCACTTCCCTCTGGGGAGGTATAAAACCTACCTGTGCTAGCACTTTCTAGGGGAGAACCAGAATTCATCTTATTCATCTGCCTGCCTCTGGTAAAATCTCTACATAAGCATCCTTGACACTGAGAACTCCACCTCTGCTTAAGATCCTCCAAAGAAGGGATTCTTAACTTTCTGGTTCTGGAAATTCTTTCTGTCTAACCTGAATTCCTTGTTCTGTAGATCCTAAGTCTATTTCCTCTTGTAGTGCCATCTTCAGATTCTTGATGATGGTTTTGGAGCTGATCCTTTTCCTCTCCCCAAATCTTGAATGTTCTGAGCTGAATCATTCAGCTACTTCTTTCCTCATATATCTTCATCATTTACCCTTGGGCTTGCTCTTTTATAGCAGGAGTAAATTTGAGTTGAAGTGATTGCATTTCTGAACTTCACTTGAAGTACATTCCTTACCTTTTTTTACTGAAGGTTCCCTTGGAAGAATAATTAAGAACATTGGAGATAAAGTCATGTCTTGGGGCTCAGAGGAAGGATGAGTCCTCAGAAAAAGGAAATACAAATTGTTCTTTACTTTATGTGATTCAGTCTGTGAGTCAGTTCTGACTCTGAAGTCAGATCTAAATTCAATCCCACCCCTGATGTTGATCACATTTGTGACTTTGGGCATATCATTAAACCTCCTCAAACCTCAATTTCCCAATCTGCAAAACAAAAGAGTTGAACTCTGGTCCTTTCTAGCTCTAAATCTATGGTGGTTTTTCTCCGTCATCTTTCTTGGCCCCTACCTCTTCTTCTATGATTCACATATCTGTTATGTTTCTTTCCCTTGGTTCTTGATTCTTTTTCTCTTCCCATCTTTTCTTGTATTCTTCTTCCTCCCTAGTCCCTTCATTTTCCTTTCTCCCATTATCTAATTCTAGAATCACAGAATCAGAAGGAATCTCAGACACAACCCATACCTGAAGTATATCTACTCTCTCCAGCATCCCAACATGTTGTCTTTCATCCTCTGCTAAACAGGGAACTTATTAATCTAATGATAATCCATCATTTTTCCAGTCTCTTTTTCACTTCCTGCCCTCTTCCCTTTTTTCCTCCCCCTATTTTTCCTTCTTTTCTCATCCCCCCATTTCAGTCTTATAGACAAAACACTAAACTGACACCCAGATCACTTCAAGTTCTCCAGGTTCCACTCTATGATATTTTGACTGACTCTCCTTGGATTCTATTTCTCCTTCTGTAAAATTGGAAATAAAACTTGTCTCAAATCCTTTCTCTGCAACATGTGTGACCTTGCTCAAATCACCTAATGTCTCTAGACTTCTGTTTTTTCATCTGCAAAATTAGGAGATGATAGACTCAATCTGTAGGTTCCTTTCTAGGTCTTACTATGTGATTAGATCTAGTATGAAAATGTTCTGCTGAGGATAGACTTCTGAGTAAGCAGTAAATGACTAACTCTCCCATATTTACTTTCAAACAACCATAAAATAGCTCCACCAAACAAATCCTGGAACAGCATGGCCATCAAAAAGATGGGGGCAAAACAGTCTTTTAGCCCAAAACACTTGGAAGATTGACAAGAAAAGTCTGTCTCACTTGGGTAAAATGGTAGTGCATTCCAGGACAGGAAGCATCCCAGCAGGAGATCCTGAGTTCCAGTGTGGTGGAGCAGGCAAGCACCAATGACAGGACCCACCACATGCCTTAGGGTAGCCGGGGAAACCAGCAAACTCCAAATCCAAGAACCACCACATGCTTCAGTGTAGTACTGGGCAAACAGGCATCCTCCAGTAGGCCAGAACTCCACATGCTTCAATGCAGCCCCAGATGCAGAAATGCCCCACTGGATCGCAGCACATGTCAGACATCACCACTAGGACCCCAGCTCAGCACCAGGTAAGCTGCCAGACCCCTAGTGGTCTCCAGCAACACCAGCTACCCCCTCAGCACAGCACCAGACACAAGGGTTCCTTGGGAGCTTCAAGGCAGCATCAGCACAATACCAGGTAATCAGCCAGGGCCTGCAGCCACTGGCACAAGAAGCCTGAGATAGACTCCCTTCCACCCCAGGTGCAAAGCTCAAATTTAAAAGAAAGGCCAAAAAAAAAAAAGAAGAAAGAAAAGACAAGCAAAAAAAAAAGCCAACAAAAAAAGTCTGACCTTAGAAAGTTATTATAATGACAGGGAAGACCATGACACAAACTCAGAAGAGGACAACAATATCAAAACACCTATGGGCAAAACCTCAAAGAAAAATAGGAAGTGGTCTCAAGCCCAGAAAGAATTTATGGAAGCAGCTGGATGGTACAATGAATAGAGCACCAGCCCTGGAGTCGGGAGGACCTGAGTTCAAAGCCTCAGAAATTTGACATTACTAGCTGTGTGACCTTGGGCCAGTCACTTAACTCCAATTTTCTTGCCTCCCCCCTCCAAAAAAAAAAACAAAACTCATGAAAGGAACTTAAAAAGTCATATGAGAGAGGTAGAAGGAAAATTGGGGAAAGAAATGAGAGTGATGCAAGAGAATTGTGAAAAAAGAGTCAACAGCTTAGAAAACTTCTTAAAAAGTAGAATTTGCTAAATAGAAAAGTAGACAGAAAAATCCAGTAAAGAAAACACTTAAAGAGTATAGTTGGGCAAATGGAAAGGAAATGGCAAAAGCTAATAAAGAAAAACAGCACTTAAAAATTAAAATTGGGCAAGTGGAAGCTAAGGACTCTATAAAGCATCAAGAATCAATCAGACAAATTCAAAAGAATGAAAAAATGGAAGAAAATGTAAGATGTTTCATGGGAAAACAGCTGAACTGGAAAATAGATGCAGGAGAGACAGTATCAGAATTATTGGCCTACCTGAAAGCCATAATCAAAAAGAGGATTTGGACAGCACCTTTCAAGAAATTATCAAGGAAAACTGATGTCTTAGAACCAGAGGGCAAAATAGACATGGAAAGAATCCACTGATCACCTTGGGAAAGAGATTTCAAAATATGAATTCAAAGGAACGTTATAGTCAAATTTCAGAACTGTCAGGTCAAGGAAAAATATTACAAGTGGCCAGAAAGAAACGATTCAAATACTGGGAAGTCACAATCAGTATTACACAGAACTTGGCAGGTGCAACATTAAAGGATCAGTGGTCATAGAACATAATGTTCCAGAGGGCAAAGGAGCTAGGACTACAACCAAGAATCACTTACCTGGCAAAACTAAGCAAAATACATCAAGGGGAAAAATAGTCATTCAGTGAAATAGGCCTTCAAACTTTCATAAGGAGAAGATCAGAACCAAACCAAAAATTTGACCTCCAATATCAAGACCCAAAGAAGAATAAACAGGTAAAAAGGGAAAAGAAATGCCCCCCCCAATAAATAAATAAATAAATATGCATATATGCCTATTTGTGTCTAATGGTGGCCATCTCTAGGGTAGGGAATGGGGGAAGGAAGGAAAAAATGAAAAAAAATTACACAATAACTTTATCATATATTTAAAAGAAATAGCAAGTTGTACATATTAGGTTTATAATTTCATGTAATTTCATCTTCTTTTAGTTATACTACATTATGGAAATACTTGTTTTATTCTATAAATTAAAATTTTTTTAAATGAATGTTAAAATTGTTTTTGCATGTAAATGGGGGAAAATAAAAAATTATTTTTTAAAAAGTAAATAAATAAATAGGGAAAAGAAAACACAAGGAATTCAGTAGAGCTAAACTGTTTACACCCCTACATGGGAAGATGATAGTTGTAATTCTTTAAAATTGTATCACTAATAGTATAGCTAGAAGGAATCTACATAGAGAGTGTGGGTATAAGGCGAATTTGAGGGAATGACAGAAAAAATTAAGAGATGAGAAAGAGGAATACAGTGGGTGCAGAAGAAAGGGAGAGGTAGAACGGGGTAAATTATTTCATATGAAGAGGCTGAAAGAATTATTACAGTGGAGGGGAAGATGGGAGGAGGAGCACCGCTTGACACGTACACTCATCAGTACTGATTCAAAGAGGGAATTGTATACACAGTCAGTGGAATATAGAAATCTGTATTACCTGATGGGGAAGTAGGAGGGGAAGAGATCAAGTAAAGGTAGGGGGGACTGACAGAAGAGAGAGCAGATCAGGGGAGGTGGTAGACAAAAGCAAAACACTGGTGGAGGGAAAGTGTGAAAGGAGTGAGAGAACAGAAAGGAGGAAGAAAAGAATGGAGGGAAATACACAGGTAGTAATCATAACTGTAATGTGGATAGGATGAACTCTCCCATTAAATGGAAGCAGATAGCAAAGAGATCAAAAACAAGTATCCTTTAATATGTTGTTTACAAGAAACACACTTGAAGTAGAGAGACACACAGAGAGTAAAGGTAAGCAGCTGGAGTAGAATCTATTATGCTTCAGCTGGAGTAAAGAAAAAAAAGTAGGGCTAGTAATCCTGATCTCAAAGTAAAAGCAAAAATAGACCTAATTAAAAGAGATAAAGAAGGAAACTACATTTTGCTAAAAGGTACTATAGACAATAAAGCAATATCAATACCAAACATATATATATATATATATATATATATCTCAAGTGGTGTAATATCCAAATTCTTAAAGGAAAAGTTGAGTGAGTTACAGGAAGAGATAGAGAGCAAAACTATGCTAGTGGGAGACCTCAACTGTCCCTTTGCAGAACTCAATAAATCCAACCAAAAAATAAACAAGAAAAAAACTAAGGAGGTAAATAGAATATTAGAAAAGTAAGATATGACAGACCTTTGGCATGATATAAACATAAAGGATGAAGCCATAAGCAACTTAACAGAGCAAAGAATAGCCTACTTGTCAAATCTATGGGGAAGGGAAGGATTCATGACCACACATGAGATAGAGAGCAGAGCAATACAAATATAAAATAGATAATTTTGGTTATTATTAAATTAAATTTGTACAAGCAAAACCAATAGAACCAAGATTAGAAGGAAAACAGGAAGATGGGAAACAATCTTTACAGCAAGTGTCTCTGATATTTATTTCTTATATATTTTCTCTATATATTTCTTAAATATATAGAGAATTGAGTCAACTTTACAAGAATACAAGCCATTCCTCAACTGATAAATGGTCAAAGAATATGAATATGCAGTTTTCATATGAAGAAATCAAAGCTATCGATAGACATATGAAGAGGTGCTCTAAATCACTTTTGATTAGAGAAATGCAAATTAAAATAACACTGAGGTACTACCTCACACCTATCAGATTGATTAATATGATAGAATAGGGAAAGTGACAAATGCTGGAGAAGGGATGGGAAAATTGAGATACTAATGCACTTTAGGTGGAATTGTGAACTGATCCAACTGTTGAGAACAATTTGGAACTATGCCCAGAGGACTATAAAACTGTGCATACTCTTTTGATTCAGCTAGACCACTACTAGGTCCATATCCCAAAGACATCCAAAAAAGTAGAAAAGGACTTAAATGTGCAAAAATATTTATAGTAATACTTTTTGTGGTGGCAAAATATTGGAAGTCAAGGGGATGCCTATCAATTAAGGAATGGCTGCACAAGCTGTGGTGTATGAATGTAATGGTATATTATTATGCAGTAAGAAATGATGAACAGACAGATTTCAGAAAAACCTGAATTCGTACAAACTGATGCAAAGTGTAATGAGGATTGGTAAGACACCGTACACAGTATCAGCAACATTGTATGATGATCAACTATGAATGACTCAGCTCTTCCCCACAACACAATGATCCATGACCAGTATAAAGGACTTAAGAAGGAGAATCTACCCATATTCAGATAAAGAACTGATAGACTCTGAATGCAGATTGAAGCATATTTTCTTCGCTTGCTTTCTTCTTTCTTGTGGCTCTTTTTCCTTTTTTGATCTGTTTCTTCTTTCACAACTGTGACTAATATGGAAATATTTTTGCATGATAGCATATGTATAGACTATATCAAACTGCCTACCATTTTCAGAAGAGGGGAGGAGAGGAAGGAAGAAAAATTTGGAACTCAAATTCTTGTAAAAATGTGTGCTAAAAATTTTCTTGACATGTTACTGGGGAAAAAAATAAAATACTATTTTTAAAAGGAAATAGAAAAAGAAAAAGAAAATGGTCTATTTCCCCTCTCTCTCATTCCCCAGAGAACCAAATGATATAAGAATTGTGCTGTGCTGTGCTCTGTGTGTGTGTGTGTGTGTGTGTGTGTATTAAGATATGGTTCTCCTTTCCTCCTTAATGACTGACTCTCTGCTCATTTTCCACAGGTTTCCGTGGTTAATAAGGCCCCTGGGACGGAGGGGCAGCAACAGGCAAATGGAGAGAAGAAGGAGATTCCATCAGCTCCCTTGGCCCCTCCTACTTATGAGGAAGCTACCTCAGGGGAGGGGCTGAAGGCTGGGGCCTTCCCTCCACCAGCCCCAACTGTACCCTTTCACCCCAGCTGGGCTTACATGGACCCAAGTAAGTCTCCCCAAACCTAGAAGGGCGGTAAGACCCAACAAAAACTTAGAAAGAAGTAGTATGAAAGTAATCTCCTGTATCACTGTTGTAATGGAATCAATGAGTCAGCCCCAGTTCCTAAACTTTAAGGTAATGGAAGACGGGAGGGCACAGACATAACTGCTTCTGTTCTTGGAAAGGCTGATGGGAAGGGCGTGACAGGTCAACAGAACAAAGGACCAAATTAGGAATTACTGATCAGGGTTCTATTTTTCTGTCCAAAGTGGGGAAGGGGGAGGGAAGAGGAAAGAAGGAGAAGGGAAGGTTTTCTGGATAAGGGAAGGTTTTCTAAACTAGAGGAGGAGTTCATCCAACAATTCTGGGGATGATGAGTCCGAAAGAGAGAAGGTAAGGATAATGGCTTGTGAAGATTCAGAGGTGGCAATGGCTAAGGTATGGGTATGTGTCTGGGATTTTGAATGATTGAAAGGCCAGCAGGGTATTATGGGAGCTGACTAGACTAGATGGCACAAGGAAACAGGACCTGGGAATAGTGTCCTCTAAGCTACTTGCTGGTGACATCTCTTAATATCTTCATTTTCTTTTGAATTCCCCATATCCAGCCCTATCCTCTTTCCTATAAAGGGCATTTCACTAGGATAGATAAAAGTCTTGGTATTTCTGTAGCCTACATATTCTGGATTCAATGGGTTCTGCAGCCCAGACCCAATTTCTGCCCTAGCTTCTTTTGTCACACTTTCTTGTGACCTGCTCTCCTTCCAGATTCTTACCTTATTCTTGCCTGCTCACGGCTTCAGCCCCAGATCCATGAAATAGAGAGAAAGGTACTCAGAAAGTACCTGGAAGTTCCCTAAGGTTTCCCCTGTTCTCCACTTAGAAGGGGAGAACTGGGATCTAGGGCCTCTATGTGGGTCAATCCAATCCGAAGGATCTATTTGCATAGAAGACACCACAGAAACACTAGAACTATCACTGACTCTTTCTCCTCCTCCCCACATCTTCCAGTTTTTGTGATCATCCCCACTCTCATCACCAGTCTTAACTAAAGGAGTTAGGGATTAAGAAGAGAAAGAGGATTTGGAAGGAAGGGGAAGGAACTACTTATCAAATGCTTACTAAGTTCCAGGAACTGTGCTAAGCTTTTTATAAGTATTATCTCAATCCTCACAACACCCCTGGGAGGTAGGTGCTATTATGATCCCCATTTCATAGTTGAAGAAACTGAGACAGACAGAGGTTAAGCGACTTTGCCCAGAGTCACAGAGAGCTAGTAAGAGTCAGAGGTTGGATTTGAATGCAAGTCTTCCTGATTCCAGGCCCAGCTTCTCTCTTGGCTTAGGTGCAGAAGAATGGGTTTAGGATAGCCCCTTCCTCACCTAAGAGTAAGGAATATAGGTCTCTGATTCTATCCCTTGTTGGGAGGGAAAGAGAGGATAGTAGAGGGGCTTAGAAATTAAGGTTTCTAAGGACTCCAGAATTGCCTTAAGGGGTAATAAGGAGTTCCTCCAGACCTGCCTTCTTCAAACCTTCCTATTTCAGGATATACCCAAGACCATTACAGGGAGAGCAACTTCAACTATCTACCCTTGAGGAATGGACAAGGCAGAAAAGGGTTAGGAAACTAGCTCACCTTCTTCTGAACCATTAGGTTAGCATGGATGGCTGGATGACCTATAATTCCTACCCCAACCATAGACACTTGCCTCTGTGAGGCCTCACAGCTACTTGAGTTGGGAGGCATTTGAAAAGCTTTCTGTGGACCTCCTGGGGCTTGGAAAGAATGCCACCCATATTTGAACATCACCCAGTCCCTGAACTGACCCTACCCCCCCACCATATTCTTGGCATTATCTTTTAATGATAAACCCACTAGGAGGTTCTTTTGGTCTTGAATTCCGTAAGGAGAATCAAGGTAATTTGGAGGTCAGGATGTAGTGTCCATCCATCTCCAGCACCCTTCTTCACTGAGAACTAACTAACCACAGGGAGCTTGGGGTATGCTGAAAGAGTACAAAATTTGGATTCACAAAGTTTCTGCCCTCATGGAACTTGTGGTCTGTTAGGAAGACATAACCCATATACAAAAAAACAAAATAAAAAATGATAGAGAAATGCAAACGAAGCGATGTCTTAGGTCCAAGATGCGGAAGGTTCTTTGCTATTAACTCTAGGATTGGGGAAGATAGCTTTAGCACTTAAATTGGTGAAAAAAGGAAGAGCATTGCAGGCATATGGAAAAGGGAGGATAAAAGCCTGGGAATGGGATAATGCACATTGTCCCCAGGGATGGCCCATTGCACCATCCGCATGGATTACACAGTAACATAGAGGAAATGGAATGTATGGGTGTGGGAAGTCATTTTTGAGTAAAAGAGTAACACGAATAGATTAATCAATCAGCAACCATAATTAGTGCCTACTGTGTATGTGCAGGGTACAAAAAAAGGATACATCTGCCATGGTAGGAAGGACAGATTTAGTCAAGAGAGAGAACTTTCAGTTAATGATGGCAGTTGTCATTTGGTTAGGAAATTCATTTGAAAGCCAGTGGAATTGACAGAATTTAATAATACTAACTAGGGTAGCTGGGTGGGTGGCACAGTGGATAGAGCACTGAGCCTGGAGTCAGTAAGATTCCCCCTCCTTAGTTCAAATCTGGCCTCAGATGCTTACCGGCTGTGTGACCCTGGCCAAGTCACCTAACCCTATTTGCCTGAGTTTCCTCATGTGGAAAATGAGCCAGAGAGGGAAACGGCAAATTTTTGCCACAAAAACCCCAGATGGGATCATAGAAAGTCAGGCACGACTCAACAACAAACAACAACAAATAAAAACGATGCATCTGTATAACACTTACAATGTGCCAGGCACTGTGCTAAGTGCTTTACAATGATTTGATCCTCACAACAGCCTCAGGAGATAAGTGCTGCTATCATCCCCATTTTAGAGATGGGACAACTGAGGCAAACTTGCCCAGAGTCACAGAACTAGCAAGTATGAGAGGGCAGATTTCGACTCAGGTCTTCTTGATCCAAGAGCCAGCACTCTATTCACTGTGCTACCTAGAACTTGGCGAATGATTGAAGATGAGAGATGTAGGGAAGAGAAGAGTTGGAAATAACTCCATGGTTACAAGCATGAAAGAATGGTGGTATCAGTGATTTTTTTTTAAGTACCATTAGAAGGAGTGGTAGGAATTTTTTTAGGGGAAAGAGAAAAGGCTTGGCTCTGAATGGGTTGAATTTGAGAAACAGTTGGAGATAGAGTTGGAGATGGTTGGGGAAGACATAGGTCTAGCATATAATAGGTGCTTAATGAATGTTTGTGGAGCCACAGTGTGTGAGGATTGATTTTGATAGATTTAGTTCTTCTCAGCAATGCAAAGACCTAAAACAATTCCAAAGGACTCAGGATGGAAAATGGCAGCCACATTCAGAGAAAGAACCACGGAGTCAGAATGCAGAGGGAAGCAGACTATTTTTATTTTGTTTTTTTTTCTTTCATATGGTTTTTCCCAGTCATTATAATCCTTCTATGAAATATGACTAATATGAAAATGTGTTTAATAGCAGTGTGTGTGTAGAACCCATATTAGATTGTAAGCCATCTTGGAGAGGGAGGGGGAGAAAATTTAAAATTTATGGAAGCGAATGCTGAAAACTAAAACGAAATAATTTAATTTTAAAAATAAATTTTATTAATCTAACTTCAAGAATGAGATCAGGGATATAGATTTGGAAACCACCTGAATAAAAGTGACGGGTCCCAAGTCTATTGGGGGAGACAGGATGTACCCGAGCACACAGAGCAAAGAATCAAAGGCTGATCAAGCTATTGTAAAGCTGAGCAGAAGGAACCTGGGAATCTGGGGAATGATGTTGAAGTCAGGGAAAGTTCTTCAAGAGGGACTCATGGAATAGTATGTAAATGAAGGAGAAAGGGAAAAGGGGTTTCAGAGAAGACTAATGAGAAGCCTATTTGAAAGTTCAGGCATAGGGCTGGTGGAGAAACACGGGAAATAAGGACAGAGCCAACTGTGTTCCATGATCTGATGCCCTTCTCTACAGATAGCAGCCCTGGCTATGGAAGTGGTGGGTACTCTGGAGACCCTGAGATCTTTACCACCTTCAGCTGGGATGATCCTAATGTGAGAAGAGTGTTTGTCAGAAAGGTAAGTAGCCCCTTTCCCATCTGTAGGGAAAACCTGGATATTGAATGTTCTGTGGCCCTCCTCCTTTCTCCAAGTTGGATCAGCCCCTTCAACCTTTCCCCACTAGGCCCCACTTTTCAACCCTTTGGTTGCTTTTTTCTTCCTACAACAGGTCCCTTCCCTTTCCAGTATCTCCCAGAAGAATAAGAATTTGTCTAGTCCAGCTACTCAGGTCTTGGCTTGAGTCACCTGTTCATAAGACTGCATGGAAAGCTAGACTCCCATCTATAACCCATGTGGGTGGGCTAGGCTTGCCTAGTCCTGAGTAGCTCATTTCCTATCACTGAGTACCCCTTCTTCCTTCTACCTTCTTTCCTAACAGGTCTACTCCATCCTAATGATCCAGCTGCTAATGACTGTTGGGGTTGTGGCTCTCTTTACCTTCTGGTGAGTCTGGCCCATGGGTTCAGCTTTTCCTTCCCCCAGGGGAAGAAGTAAGATTTCTCATGTTGGCTGGTAGGTACCACTAGAGCAGGCACATAGGCACAAAGCAGTGAAGACCATCCAAGCTTAAATTAAAATAACAATAATAATAATAATAATAATAATAATAATAATAATAATAAATACCTACTAGCATTTATATAGTGCCTTAAGGTCTGCAGATATCTCATTTGGTCCTCCTATTAGCAACCCTGTAAGGAAGATGCTGTTATTGTTCCTATATTTATAAAATCGGGAAATTGAGGCTGTAAGAAGTTAATTGACTTGCCCTGGGTCACACAGCTAGTAAATGTCAGAGGCAGGATTTGAACTTGGGTCTTCCTGACTCCAAATCCTACACTCTACTCACTGTATACGTAGCAGCCTCCTGGAAGAAATTAGATGGCAGAGTGCTCTCTTTTTTGACATTCTTTGTATATTAAAATGTTCATGTCTGTCATTCATATAAGAAATAAAATTTTAAAGAGAATCATAGGATGGGGAGGAAGAGGGTGAACATTTAAATCAGATTAATTGAAGAGCATTCTGAATCACTGCTACTCCCGGTGGTATAAATGGTGAATCTTAGCAGCTTATATTCTCCCAAACAAATTCTAATAGCAGATTTGACAAGAATGAGGGGAAAGCCTGAAGAAGACAGTATGGATATATTCTTATATAATGAGAGGTTCACAAGGGCACTGACTTCTGAACTAAGAATCTATACCACTAACAAATTAATAAAGAATAAAAATCATTTCTTTACTGATGCTTAAACATTTCATTTTCTGAATTTGTTTATGTTATGTTCTTCATTAATTCTTTGTTTGTTTTCTCCATAAGAATGCTTACGGTTTCTTAAGGACCTAGGCTATTTCATTTTTATCTCTATATTTCCAATGTATTGTATAATATAATATAAAATATGAAATAATATAATGTAATATAATATCATTCCTTGTACATAGAAGGCAGCAAGAAATAAATGTTTTTTGATTTAAAAAAAAAGAAAAGAAATTAGATGGTAGAGGTGCAAGAAATCATGTGACAGGCCTAGCTCTATTTCACTTTGGGGAGGAACTCTGTTTATCTTCTCTAAGTTTAGTGCCAAAGGAAGGGACGTGTGTGTTTTGGAGGTCCAAAGGGAAAAGCTTGAGAGAAAAAGGTGGGCAGGATCTTTTCTGGCCCCAGAATTACCTAAATGGGTGATCCAGGCCCAGGGCTCCGTCTTTTTGACCCATCCCTACACTAGGCATCTCGAGTCGTAGACCTCCATTTAAAGGGGAGCCAGGTTTGAGAAATATTATCTAGGGATCTTTATAAATGCTTTTTTTATGGGGCTTGAGACAGGGGAAAAGAAATATAACATATCTAATCTTTCTCTCCCTCTCTGTCTCTCTCCTGCAGTGAACCAGTCAAGATGTATGTTCAGAGCAACCCAGCCTGGTACTGGGCATCCTAGTGAGTACAGCAAGTGGGCCTACTCCTGGATTGGGTTAGGAAACTATTTCCCAGGGGGTCCAGACATAGAGACTTTGATCGCCCAGGAACTCCCCAACTGCCTCTCACTAGCTAAGAGGTGTCAGACACAGAGAACCAGGCTTCTGATGAGGGCCCAGCGCACATATCCTCTGGAGTATCCCATGACCTCTGCCATTAGAGAGGGCCTGGACCCTTTCCTTCTCAGAGAGGCCTGAACCAATCAAAGCCCTCAGAGAGGTTCTGATGGCAGAAATTGGAGAATCAGCAACACTAATAATGTAGAATCCTAGGATTTAGAGCTAAAAGGGGACCATAGAGAAGTGGTTTCCAATTTTTATTAATTATTTTTGTGGAGCATTGTCCATCTTTTTTATAATCAAAATGGCCATGTTTCTTCCATGTTTTTCGTAAAATGACATTTACAAATAATTTTATTAGCTCATATTTTATTCAAAAAATTAAGAATTTACTATAATTTTATACCACAAATCTTATAAAATACCTAACAAAAAGAGCATACCAGATAACAATTGTTGTACTGAATTCATTGTCACAGGCTCATAAGCTAAGAGATAAAAAGGACCTTAGTGGTCATCTCTCATTTCACTATTAAAGAAATTGAGGCCCAGAGAGTAAATGACTGGTCCAAGGTCACAGAGGTAATAAGGGTCAAATGCCAAGATTTGAAATCAAATCTCCTTAGTCTAAATCTAATACTCCTCCCACTACACCATGCTGCTTCCTAAAGGTAAAGGGGAAAATACAATAGCCCCCAAAATCTTTCACCCTCTATCCCAGGGCATTCTAGGTGTCTAAGATTTAAGTGATTTAAGAACCTAAGTGGTGGCCAGTTGAAGAGAGGCATTGATCTGGGAACCACTTTCACCGGCCTCTCCACTGTGACAGATCACATTTCTATAATGCTTAGATGTTAACAAAGCTAGACTTTACTCCTTGGGGATTATTTTCATCCCCTGAAGAAAGGGAAAACCCACTTAGAGAAGGAAACTCTGGTCATGGGGGTCCTGGTTGTGAGAAAGAATGCCATACAGTAGTAGTAATTTTGGGGGTGATCCCCTTGCTAGCTACCTACTTAATTTTCCAAACAAATCCTAGCCTTCTAATAAGCAAGTGGATAAAATAAGGAGAATGGGTTTGAATCAGTTGGGTAATTCTGACCAAGTTTATACAGGCAAAGGATCCGTATAATTCCAGCAAAAAATACACACTGACCTCAGTTATCAAGGTACACTGAGGCTGTACTGTTGTCTGAACCTTCCAAACTATTTGCTTATGTAAATTTAGCTTCTGGAAGTTCCCGGGGGATGGGGATGGGGAGACAGTTGGGTGAGGGAGAAGGGCTGGAGGAAAGAACCACAGAACAGAACTACTGTCACCACAGTCTTAATCATTCTAGAAGTATTTACTGAGCACCCCTACTAGGCACAGTGGGTGATAAAGGAGAGGTGCCTGATAGGGTCAATGTCCTTTAACAGATTAAAATATCGTTGGAGACAAATCACATGTGAAAAAGAAATAATAATACAAGGAAATATTTTATTAGTACCAAGTGACATTAAAAATGGTATGGGAGTTCACAGGAAGAAGCGGGGAACAGTAGATTTAGGGAAGATGTCCAGAAGGAGAGGGGCACTGAAGAGTAAGTAGGCATAGATAAAGACGTTAGGAAAGATATTCCAGGCAGAGGATCAAAGGTACCAAGATGGGAACTCTCATTGTCTGTTCTGGCTTCATTGAACAGACCAGTCTGAACATTCATACATAGCATTAACAGGATCGTAGATTTAGAGGGGGCAGAGACTTCAAAGGTTATCATCTCGTCTAGCTGCCTTTTTTTTTTTTTAACCACATAAAGCATCTAGGTGGTGCGGTGGAGGGTGTCTAAGTTCAAAGACCGAAGTTCAAATCTGCCCTCAAATACTTTCTAGCTATGTGACCCTGGAAAAAATGAAAATTTGTTTACAATTTTTTTTGCAGAAATGCAAAGGAACCCAATTATTTTAAAATATAGCTATTAAAATATTTTAAAAGGTTATAGGCTCCAGATTAAACCTGAGCAGCCCCCTCCTCTAAAGCCATCTGCCCCAAGAGTTTCAAAGCAGCCAGAACTCTGCCTCCACCACCCACAGGAGTGCTAGACTGATGAGGAAGGTTCTCCCACTGAAACCCAGATTGCAGATGCTCCCCTGATTCCAACTGCTTGACCTTTCTTAAGGGAGCAGGGTTTGGAAGAAATCTCACCCTGGGGATATCACTGTGTGTGGAGGAGGGAAGGACAGGTGCCCTAAGGGTTACTCCCCTCCTGCATGTACTTCCAAGCTAATGAGGTCTCTGTGGGACCAGCAGCATGTCTGGTTGGCATGGTTCCCTTGTCATGCGTAGACTCCTGTGCTGGACCAGCCTAGAAAATAAGCTTTGGCCCACATAACTAGGGCTTCGTGGAAATGAGGCATCAAGCCTAATGAGAAATGTAATCTCCCTGGCCCTGGCTCTCACGGCTCCTCTGCATGAGTTGCTATGGGGATTTTTGTCTGGTAAAAGACTCAGACTGTCAGCTCCAATTGGGCTTCTCTGATCCAACTTGGCTGGGGGGCAAGGTGAAAGGGGGCCATGGAAAAATCTTTGGGAGTGAGGTAACCTTGGGAAGTAGGCATGTGACCATCACAGACTGGGTAGCAGGAGAGAAATTTCTGTGAACATGACAGCAGAGACCTCTTCTTCTCATTACAAGGGGAGAAGGGTTGGTACTGGAGAGCATACAGAGCCATTAATCATGGTGTGTGTGTGTGTGTGTGTGTGTGTGTGTGTGTGTGTGTGTGTGTGTGTGTGTGTGTGTGTGTGTGTGTGAAGATGGGGGTGGGGAGGAAAGAAAGGAGAAAAACCCAGGGCTGAAGAGGGTGTGAAGAATGAGTTTTATTTGTGTTGGCCCAAACCCCAAGTTGCCATCCAGGGCACCCTCAACAACTCCTCCAGGCAGCCTTCCCTGGCTAGCCTCCCCAGAGCTCTGTTCTTGGTCAGTCCTCCCCACTCCCAGCAAAGCTGTCTGGAACCCTGGCAGACTGCTATTCATTTGACTTTGCTTTCCACATTGGAGTAACTGGGGTGTGGATCTGGTTCTCTTGCTTTGCTCAGAGTGCCCAGGACCCTCCACCTCGAACCTGACTAACAAAGACACCTGTCTGCCTCGGTTTGCTGGCCAGCCTCAGGGGAGTTGAATTTTCCTTTCCTGACAGTCTGTAAACAGCCCTGCAGCTCAGGAACTCAGCCTGAGCCTGGGGACTCAGTCTCATTCGGCCTTCCTCACCTGACTCAGCCTCTCCTCCTACCTCCCCACCTCCTTACTAGGAGCAATGATGCCTTCCCTCCTAAAGCCCCACTCAGCAGTCCTGACTTTCTCCTGTCTCCATCTTTCTCTGGAGCTTCTCTCTCAGCCTGAGGAAACCCAGAAGAGTCATGAAAAGCCAGAGCAGAAGCCAGGGAGGGCTTCTCTGCAGCCTTTGACCCTCTTTCTTGAAGCACTACCCTCTCTCACCTTCCCTAGTACTGCAGGATCCTGGTTCCTTTCCTTTTCCTCAGGGTGTTTCACTGGTTCTTCTTCCTCTTAAATGTAGGTATCCCCGAAGGTTCTATGACCTCAGTCCCCTTCTCTTTCTACCCTGTTTCTCTTGGCACTCTCCAGGCCCACAGCTTCTAATATCGCCTATATGAAGGTGGAAGATTTCACAAAAGCATAAAAGAGGTCGTGGAAGATCATGAAAACAACACCAGATTTGGAGTTAGAGGACCCGGGTTCAAATCTCCAGCTCTGCTACTTCCTGTGTGACCTTGGGTCAATCATTTAACCTCAGTGTACTTCAGTTCTCTCATTTGTAAACCAAGGAGACCCTGAGAACCCTTCCAGCTCTAAAGTTGGGATGCTATGATCTCCAGACCCAGATTTCTAGCTACCTGGTAGACATTAAATTTCATAGTATCTTAGATTTAGTATGTCCTAAATTCCCCTAAATTAGGGGAAACAAAGGGTGCAGTGTATAGAGTGCAAGCCCTGGAGTCAGGAAAACCTGTGTTCAAATCCAGCCTCATTAGCTGTGTGACTCTGGGCAAGTCACTTAACCCCAGCCACCTTGGTTTCCTCATCTGTGAAATGATCTGGAGAAGGAAATGGCAAACCACTCCTGTATCTCTGCTAAGAAAACTCCAAATGGGGTCACAGAGAGTCGGACATATCTGAAATGACTGAACAACTTGCACTTATCTCCTGACCAATGAAACTTGCTCCTCCTGCTTCCTTCTCAGTTTTTGTTAGGTGTTCTTCTGTCACCCAGGTGAGAAAGCTTGGAGCATCTCTCTATCCCCACCCAGCACATAATCAAGTCCTGCACAGCTACCTTTAGCATCCCCCCTCCCCCACCACACACACACACCTTCATTTCAGGTTCTCCTTGCATCCTCCTTGGACAGCTGTCACAACCTCTTTACTTACCTCTCTGCCCCATCCTACACATCGACAAATTACTCTTCCAATGATACTGCGTGGATAGTGTCACTCAAGTTCCATGGATTGTCATCACATTATTTTTTAAGACCTAAGCATGAAAAAAAAACTTAAAAATTTTTTTTAAAAAAAGATCTAAGCCTGGTATCCAAGGACCTTGTTCCAGCCTACCTTTCCTCACACAAACTTTCCCTATAGAAATCCTCCAGAACTGTCAAAATAGAATATATGCTAATCCTATAATGAGTCCTCTGCTTTTCTGCCCCTTAACCTTTGTCTCTGCTACTCGTTTTATCTGGAATTACCTCCCTTACTGTCTCCTTTCCCTTCCCTTTCCCTTCTCCCTCTTTCTCCCCTTTCCCCTTCCCTTCCTCTTCTTGTTCCTCTTCCGCTTCCTCCTTTCCTCCTCCTTCTCCTTCATCTTACCCTTCCCCTTTCCCCTTTCCCATTCCCCTTTCCCATTGCCCTTCCTCCCCTCTACCTTCCCCTTCCCTTCCCTTTTCCCTTCTTCTTCCCTTTTCCCCTTCCCCCTCCCTCTTCCTCCTTATTCCCCTCCCCCCCAACCCCCGTCATTCAAAGCCTAGCTCAAATGCCACCTCCGAGTCACACCATCCTTCCTCTGTGGTCTGGTAGCACTTAGCATCCACTACTCATACAATATTTGTATTGCCTTTACTGTTTTATGGTATAAATGACCTTATGTCTTATTTCACTTTGTAGATTGTAAATTCCATGAGAAGAGAGTTTCTTTGTAGGCACCACACTGCCTAACAGTGGTGTAATAACCTCACTAGAACTTTTTTTTTTTTTTTTTGCTTTTTGGAGGGCAGTTGGGGTTAAGTGACTTGCCCAAGGTCACATGGCCAGTTTTTTGTGTTAAGTGTCTGAGGCCGGATTTGAACTCAGGTACTCCTGACTCCAGGGCCGGTGCTCTATTCACTGCGCCACCTAGCCGCCCCTCACTAGAACTTTTGAGACAGAATTCCAGACAATTGAAGCTCAGGGGTTGGACAAAACTGGATCCCAGGTTCACAGTTAGACTAGGAAGTCTTTTAAGTAAAGAATCTTGAGCTAGAGCTGGGTTTGGAAAGAGACAAGAGACCTTCACCTGACTTCAAACTACTTAGATACTGGGGGGGTTGAGATAATCTTAGGGAGGCTAAAAGTGTGATTAAAAACTATTAGAGACAGTCCTTAGGAAGAAAACAGTAAAAGAGCAGGAAACTATTGAGCTTGGATAATAGAAGGTTGAGGTCTGTATATGTGTGTGTGCATACATACGTACGTATATACATATACACATCTATATGTGTATGTATATATGTATATATATACACATATATGCAGCACGTATATCATATATACACACATTATATATATTACTCATATATACTCACATATTTATGAGGATATATATACACATTCATAGATATGAGAGTATATAAAGTATACATGAATTATATATAATATATATTACGTGAGAGAGAATTGAATCAAATATTCCTGATTAATCGATCGATAAGCATTTATTAAGGACTTGATACCGGGCACTGACCTTGCTAGGTGTCAGGGATACAAAGCCAAAAAAAAGAATGAGAAAAAGGTTCTGTCTCATGGAGTTTACATTTTATCAAGATATAAGAAGTATAGGCAAGGTAAATACACCAAGTAATTGAGGAGGGCACTGGTAGCTGGAGAGATCAGGAGGAAAGGCTACTCAGAGGAAGCACCACGGGGACTGTGAAGCAAACTCAAGATTCCAGGCAATCAACAAAGATTAATTATATGCCGGACACTGCTGGGCACTGAGGCTGTAACATCACACACCTCCATCAGCTCATGTCACTGTGTAGACTCCCAGAGGCAGGCCTGCCAAGGGATGGTTTCTGGGGCTAAGTGTGAAGTTGAAGAAAACCTTAGGGTCTGTAACTTTTATTCCTCTTTCACATCTAAGCAGGGATTTCTTCAGAGCCCCCCCCCTTTTTTGGAGATAGGAGGTAAAGATATGCATTTTTATTTAGGGTAGACAAGATAGAAGGTGGGTACAAGGACTAGGTGCTAGAGACCATACCCAGACTAGGCTGGCCTTCTCTCATCCTACTTCCCACGTCATCAGAGGCCCAGATCATGGAGGGTTTTGACTGGGAACCTCATTCTGTGCTACGCCCATCTTTTTCCTTAAGTCTTGTGATTTAGTCACCATCTGCCAGACCAAAACCTCCTTCCCCTGTCTTTACTCTTGGGTCAGCCCTCCCCCTCCCTAATGCTTCTCTTTCTCTGCCTTGTCCTTCTATTATGCCCGCTAGAAGCTACTAGTGACATTCTTGGCCATGCTTTCTAGAGCAGGATGCCCCTTTCATTCATGCTCACTAATACATGGGGATAGGAAGAAGAAAAGTCATACTGACTGCTAATTTTTCACTGCTACTTCCCTACTCTCACTTCATCACCTTTACTTAAGAACCCGTCCTCCTTTGAACCCCTCCCCCCACATCTGTACCATCTATAACACCCAGTCTGTATTCTTGTTACTACAATCTACTGACCTCCAGGCCATTCTTCCTCCTTTCTTGAGGAGTTTAGTATTCAACTCACTCTCTACCCATCCCCTGCCCTCAGCATCCCTGTTAATGATCCCTCAAATATCCTGGCCTGACAGTTAACCAATTTCTTCAACCCCTATATCTTTGCTCTATTTCATTTACCCCCAAGGATGGTCATACCTTGGATCACACCATTTCCCATCGCTCATATTACCTCCACTAACATGATTCTCTCTAATTATAATTCTTCTAGCTCCTCCTCTGCTTTTTAAAGCAGGGGTTTTTAATCAACATTTTGATAACTGTATTTCAATATCATCAGCTTCCTTCATAATCTTGTAATTTTATTTTATATATTTAAAAACATTATTCCCAGAAGGAGTCTGTAAATTTTACCAGATGACAAAAACAGTTAAGAACACTTGCCTTCAAACTATTTTTAATATGATAAATTTTAATTATGTCTTTTATCCTGGGTCCTCTTTTCACCTTCCCTTGGTTATAAGTGCTCCCATGGGTTCAATTATCACCTCTTTATAAATGACTCCCAAATCTCTATATCTAATACTAGTGTCTTACTCCAGCTCCTTATCACCAGCTGCCTGTTGGACATCTCCACCTAGATATAGACATTTTATATAGACAGCTCAAACTCAACATTTCCTAATCCCTTATCTCAGTCATTATTTTTCCCTCAAAATCTAACAATTCTCCAAATTTCCCCATTCCTTGATTCAGTCAGTCAGAAAGTTTTCATTAAGTACCTACTATGTACTATACATTTGGGAACATAAAGAAAAGGAGAAGAAAGTCCCTGCCCTCCAGGATCTTACAGTCTAATGAGAGAGACAACTATGGGCAAACAAGTTATATACAAGATAAATTGGAGATAACCAAGAGAGGGAAAGTGTTCACACCAAGGAGAGAATCAGAAGAGGGTCCCTGTAGGAGGGATTTTACCTTAGACTTGATAGAAACCAGGAGTTAAAGTTAGGAAGGGAGCGAATTCCAAGCTTGAGAGACAGCTGGTGAAAATGCCTGGAGGTAGACCGTTTTTAAGAAGTTCGATGTGCTTAAAGTCACACGGTAACTTACTAGCTTGTGTGGTCCTGGTCAAGTCACTTAACTTCTGTTTACCCACTTTTCTCAGCTGTAAAATGGAGGGCAATAATATTACCTACCTTGCAAAGTCCTGAGGGTTAAATGAGGTATTTGTAAAAAGTGCCTAGAATGTGCCTGGTACATGGTAGGTACTTATTAAATACTTGTTCCCCAATACTATTCCCCAATTCTACAACTTTGGAGTGCCATGCTTGATTCTTCAATATCCCTTCTCTACCCTATCCAGTCAGTTGCCAAATCTTGTTGATCCTACCTTTCAGCATTTTTCACCGCCCTAGTTCAGGCTCTTCTTGTCCCCTGGATTGTTATAGTAATTTCCTAATTAGTCCCCCTGCTTCCAATCTTTCCCTTCCCCGAAGAGCTGCCAAAATAATCAAAGCACAGGAATGAGAATATCATTTGCTAAGTCAAAATCGTTCTGTAGCTTCCTAGAATCCTGCGCCGCCCCCACCAAGAAAAACTACAGACTCCTCAGCCTAGCATGTAAGACCCTCCACAATCTTATTTCAGCCTACCCTCTCAGACTTATTTCATATGGGTCCCCTTTATACACCTTACCCTCAAGTCAAACTAACCTCCTAGCTGTTTCCTGAGCTCAGTATATCTCCTGTCTTAGTGCCTTGGAAGAAGATGCTGTCCCCTGCATCCCTGGAAAGCACTCCCTCCTTAACTCTACTGCACTGAACCCTTATTCAAGGCTCCACTCAGAGGCCACCTTCTTGGGAAAGCCTTCCTAGAGGATACTGAGTCCCTAGACTCATCATTAGCACTTTCTCTATTCTTAAACTATCTTGTATTTCCTTGCCTTACTCTACTCACTTTTACTCACCTTACTTATACTACTTTACCCTCCTATTACCCTCCCTCACCTAGTAGAATATAAGCCCCCTGATGGCAGGGACTATTTCCTCACCTAGTTTCCTGCTAGGTGCTTAATAAATGTGTGTTGAATTGAATTACATGGAAGTCATGGGTGGTACCATGGTACAGTGGAAAGAGCCCTAGGTTTGAATATTAATTCTGCTTCTTACTTCCTATAAGATGCTGTACCTCCTCTCTGGGTGCCAGTTACCTAATAACTAATAATTAAGGGGTGGATAGGGAGCTAAACTATTTCTAAGGTCCCTTCTACTTTTATTTTGGAGGGAGGAAGGCAAGGCAATTGGGGTTAAGTGACTTGCCCAAGGTCACATAGCTAGTTAAGTGTCAAGTGTCTGGGGTCGAATTTGAACTCAAGTCTTCCTGATTCCCGGGCAGGTGCTCTATTCACTGCACCACCTAGCTGCCCCTCCCTTCTACTTTTAAATGCTACAATATTAAGCTCCCCCTACAGTCAAGAATCAGTTCTGGAACTTTCCCACCTCACATGGTTCTCTTAATTCCACCAAAGGTATCCCTCTTGGGGAAAGTATAGGGTGGGGAGGGAAGGGAGACAGTTCCTCACTCTCCTAGCTCTGGGTACCAGATGGCTAATACTTTGTGTCTTCTCTTTCCTTCAGTGCTGTGTTCTTCATGACTTATCTAATCCTGGCCTGCTGTTCTGGACCAAGGTATGGTCATTTAAGGGGCAGCCAGATGGAGAAGAAAAGCAGAATGTAGAACAGGAAATTAGGATTTGGAACCCTAGGGGCCCATGTACCAGGCAGCCCTTTGAAGATCCAATTGTCCTCTATCTCCATCAATATTTTTCTTTTGCCCTGTCTTTATATAAATTTGAGAATGGGGGGGGAGGGGAGGTCTTCAGGAAATAGTATGATAGTTAAAGAAGCAGGAGGGATCTAGCCCTCTGGTATAATTACTCAGTCAACAGTCATTTATAAAATACCTACTAGGTGCCAGGAACTGGGCTACTACAAAAATGAACTAACCTCTGCCATCAGAGAGACTGCCTTCTATGGGGGAAGACATCATATATGTATATACAAACACATTGTATGTAAACATATATGATAAACATATTATACATGTGTTTACAAAATATTATACATATGTATATAAAAATGAAAGGCAATAGGGGAAGTGCTAGCAACTTAGAGGCCAGGAAAATTTTCTTTATAAGGTAACACTTGAGTTTTAAGGGAAATATTGGATTATAAGAGGCAGGGGTGATAAGAGAGTTAATTCTAGGTATGGGAGACAGCTACAGAGACGGGAGATGGGATTTCATGTGTGAAGAATAAGAAAGTCACTTTGGATGAGAGTAAATGAAGGGCAATAATATGTAATATGGTTGGAGAGGTAGTTTGTGACAAGGCTGGGAAGGGATTGAAATGCCAAAGGAGTTTATGATTGATCCTAGAGACAATAGGTGGCCACTACTGCTTACCAAATAGGGGAGTGACATGTATGTTATACATAGGCCTATCACTTTGGCAATTGACTATGTGGTTGGAGAAAGCAGAGACTTGAGACAAGAGACAAGTTGGGAGGCTCTCACAGTAATCCATAGAAGAGTGATAAGGACCTGAACTAGGGATGGTGGTTATGTGAGTGGAAAGAAGGAGGAAAATACCAGGTGTTAAGGTAAAAATGAAAAGATTTTATAACTAAAAAGATATGTGGCCTGAGGGAGAGTGAAAGTGAGAAGTCAAGTAAGAAGCCAAAGTTGTGAACCTGGGAGCCTGTAAGAATGGTGGTGTCCTTGACAGAAATAGAGAAGGCAGGAAAAAAAGTGGGTTTGAAGGGAAAGAGACTAAGTTCAATTTTTGCCACATTGAATGTGAGATGCCTACAGGACATCTGATTGGAAATATCCAACAGGTAGCTGGTGATGTGAGACTGGAGAAAGCAAAGTAAAGACTAAGGAGATAGATAGATAGATAGATAGATAGATAGATAGATAGATAGATAGATAGATAGATAGATAGACAGACAGACAGACACAGACAGACAGACAGACTGGATGGATGGATGGATGGATGGATGGATAGATAGATAGATAGACAGACACAGACAGACTAGATGGATGGATGGATGGATAGATAGATAGAAAGAACAGACAGAGAGGAGAGTCATCTGCATAGGGATCGATGATAACTGAATTCATAGAAACTGATAAGATCACTAGGTGAGAATATATAGACATGGAAAAGAAGACCAGGATACAGCATTGGGGTACACACAGTTAGAGGATGTGATATGGATGTTGCTCCAGCAAAACAGACTGAGAAGGAGTAGTCAGATAGGTAGGAAGGAAACTAAATGATTACAGTGTCACAAAAACCCAGAAGAAAGAATGTTTAGAAGGAAAGAGGTGGCTGATACTCAAAGTCTGCAGAAAAGTCTACAAGAGTGAGAACTGAGAGAAGATACGGCAACTGAGAGTATGGTGGCTAACCCTAACTCCAGAGAACCAATGATGATGCATGCCATTCACCTCCTCACTGAGAGATAATGGATTAGAAGTGTACGGTCAGACATATATATTTGCAAGCATCACCAACATGGGAATTGTTTTGCTTGACTGCTTATTCATTACGAGAGGATTTTTATTTTAAAATTGGTGCGAGGGGCTTGGGAGAATAAAAGGGTAATGATAATGATTCCAGAAAAAGGGGTCACTGAAGCATTTTTAAAATGTATAAAAGATCACAGAAGGAAGTTCAAAGGGAGATGGACACACAGGATAGCTTTGAAACTCAGAAGCTGAAGTTATTGTAAACTCTTTAAAAGCCAAAGCACTCCAAAATAGAGATTTGCAGTTTCATACATAGTTTTTTTATTTTCTTGTTTATGTATATAAATGTTTATATTTGTTGGTGTTATGAAACTCAGGAGAATATTTTTAAAAGATTTCTAAAAGTGACCAGTTGAATGGTGAGTTAGGATCCAGGTTGTAAAGCTGAGATGTGAGTGAGAGTGTAGAAAGTGAATGGGGTTCCAGAGAATTTGTGGGCCTACCTCTGATCTCTGTGATTTGGATTACAGGAGATATTTCCCATGGAACCTGATTCTCCTGAGCATCTTTGTAAGTGAGGAAGCAGGGGCTATGGGTGGGCTGGGACAAGGGCTGAGGAAGTCTCAAACATGGGCATGGTTCTCTCATCTCTTTGAGGTTTGAGAGTCTGAAATTTAGAGACAGGATACCATCAAGACCAGAACATTTCCATTCGGGGGAATGGGTTGAGACTTTAAGAGACCTTTAGATTGGGAGTGGCTTTTATGATGTCTTTGGGGACAGAGCTATTACTCTCTCAATTCTCCTTTTAAAAAAAAGCCACAATTCCTACCAACCCCTGTCCCACATACACACACGTATACATACACACAGTACCTTGTGTTTCCCTTCCAATCCTTTATCCAGTGGTTTATAAAAATAATTCAAGAGAGACTTTGGGTTTAGAGTAGGTATGGGGAAGAGAGGGATAGGGTCTTGGGGTGAGGTGAAGGGCAGAGATTTAAGTTAGAGTTGGGCTGGGAAGTAGAGACAAAATGATGATAAAGAGAAAAAACCTGGACATGTCATACCAGTTCTGGGAGTTTAGGGTCATTTTGAATCTGTTTCCTGAGGCAGTTTTCATATAGAATTGACGTCTCTGTCTTCCACACCTGACCTCTACCAGGGATCACTGGGGGTACCTTTTAACTGCATAAGTCAATTCCCAGACCATTGAGTGAAGCTGCCAAGATTAAGATCTGTCCTAGGTCAGAGATTAATGACATCCATCCCTCCTGGGGACCAGGGAATGGGATTGGGAGTGGGAACAATCATGTTGGTCAGAGGAAGGAATGAGGAAAAAGACACAAGTCAAAGAAAATGGGCTTGCGTGCCCACAACCTGAGCTCCTGGGGCTCACCCTTCTAATTTATTTTTCATTGCAGACCCTGTCTATGGCCTACCTCACTGGGATGTTGTCCAGGTAATGAAAAAGGAAGAGGTGGGGGATGCTAGAATGGCAATTCTGGCAGATGAAGGAATCTGGCCTAGCTTTTCTAGACTGAATCCTCAGTCAACAATTGCCTGCATCAGCCCTTCTTTCTAAGAGGGGAGAGGGCAGCCGGAGCCAGACCTCATCAGTTCCATGTCTCCCCACCAAAAAGCTTATATGCATGTGCAATCAGTCCCTAAACTTCCTAATATCACCAAGGCAAAATTCCACATATATGCATATACACACAGATACCAGTGTATACCCTCTCTTAGCCTACATCTTGCCCCTTTGGGATTCCTTATGACAATTCTCCTTGAGGGTCACTTTCACCAATGTTCAAAAATGTAGATGTCTGATGGCTAGACACGGGGTGATTTGCCCTCAACTGAACTTCCTGGGCACTTCCCTGGAGAAACCGAGCCCTAAAAATATCTCCTTGATCATCCTGTCCTCTCTACTGAGGGAGGAAGTGGAGAGCCCCAGCTAAGAAAAAAATGTCAGGCTCCACTCAGGAGAAAAGGGGCTCTTTGATTCTAGCCAAGGAGAAAGGTAGGGATCAATGGGATGCAGGTGAGCTCCATTTGGTAAGGTCCCAAACCATATGGCCTAGCCCTGGGCTCCAGGTCCTGCCTGCCCAGGTGACAAAGATTCTTGCTCTACAGTTACTACAATACCAAGTCCGTGCTTCTGTGTCTGGGGATCACTGCCCTGGTCTGCCTCTCCGTGACTCTGTTCAGCTTCCAGACCAAGGTTAGTCAAAAGGATCCCTAGTGGGTGAGGGTGGGGAGATCATAGGCTGGGTGGGAATCAGCAGGGTTGGAGCTATCTGGA
The DNA here is from genome assembly GCA_028646575.1 of Pseudocheirus occidentalis. Classification (NCBI taxonomy): domain Eukaryota; kingdom Metazoa; phylum Chordata; class Mammalia; order Diprotodontia; family Pseudocheiridae; genus Pseudocheirus; species Pseudocheirus occidentalis. The sequence goes on from CM053597.1 coordinate 217,839,336, forward strand.
AATAGGAGATCAGAGGAAGGGGTGATCTGGAGTCCACATCCAGAGGCTGAGTAAAACTCTGCAGCTGGGTGGAGAACTGAGGAGAAAGAGGGGCAGTATCAAGCAAGGTTTGGAAGGTAGATGAAGGTTATTGGCCTCCAAACTGATGCCCCTCTACTGGCTTCTCTCCCCCACAGTTTGACTTCACATCCTGCCAAGGCATCCTCTTTGTACTTCTCATGGTCATGTTCTTCAGTGGGATCCTTCTGGCCATCGTCCTTCCCTTCCAATATGTGAGTCGTGTCCTCCCTCCACAAACCCCCATTCTCACATCCCTGCCCAGGCTTTCTCCACCCCTTTTTCTCCCCTTCTGCTCCCCTTCTGTCCTGGGGGCTTGAGACCAATGAGAAGCCAGGCAGGTCCCTGCTGGGGATCTGTGTGTACCTGCTCTTCCCCTGGCCCCCAGGCAGGGATGTTGGACAGTTAAGCCCAGGGCAGGGGCACCCAGGGCAGGAATTGGGAACAAAGAGTTGGGGGTGGGGGTGGGAGAGACTGGACCTGGTGGTGACAGTTAGACTAGTTAGGAGGTAGTTGTGTCATCACCCAGCAGCCCTACCCTGGGCTTGGCAATGAATACCATGTGTACTGGCAGGACTGGAAGCTAAAGACCATGGGCAAACAAGGTGGCTTTTCTTTGGCAGGTACAGGTACCTGCCTGACTCCTCAGCTGACATCCGGTTTCACGTTTCTAATGCATGGAGGGTTAAGGGGAGGAGAAACACTGAAACAGTGAGAGTAGATTGGGCTGGGGGCAGGGTGAGGGTGGTCATCTGGAAGGCCAGACTGGCATCAATTAGAGATACCCTAAATGGGAGGCTCTGGGGTCACCTGGGGGCCAAACAGACATTGAGCAAGGGTTGGAATATCTGTGTAAAAACTAGTACGAAAGGGCTGGTTGTTTGTTTGAGTTTGGGGCGGGGGGAGGAGTCCACCTTCTGGGACTATGAAATCCCCAGTCTTTTAGAGTAAAACTGCCACTGAAGAGAGTCGAGTCAGAGCAAGGGAAGAGGTGCAGTGACCCTCCATGGCCATTGTTGTTGAGCAGGGAGAGGAAAGAGTGAGAGGTATGGCTTGGGGTGCCCAGCATAAGGGGCTGGAAAGCTCCACATGGGTGTCTACATCTCCTCCCCCATCCCACACTTGGCCATTCTTCAGCTTTGGCATCAGGAACTGTGGGGAGAGGCCATATTGGCAGCGAGCACAGCATCCTTCTCCCCCATCCTCTAGCCAAGATATCCAAATGTGGATATGCTCCCACCACCACTGAAGACTGGGGGGAGGGGAGACATCAGGAAAGATCAAAGTGGGGGAGGGTCTAGTTAGAACACTAATGTTGTCCCTTTCTGCCACAGAGTCAGCTTCAATAAGTCAGAGCCCCCGATATTTTCTTGGCAGTTCTCTGGATCCTGTTGATCAAGGGAGGGGCCGGAGCTAGACTAGGGCCCCTGAGGGCAGCGGGGCGGGAGTGACAGGAAGGGGCCCCCATAGCATCAAGGAGTCCATTGTTGACCTTAGTTGGTCAAGCAGGTCTTTTAGGTTTCCAAGAATCTGTACAGCTAGGGCCTTGAGGAGGGTGGGGCAGGTGTGACGGTGAGGGGGCTGGATTTTACCGCCTTAGGAAGTGTTAAGTAGTGGGGAGCCTGGGATGGGAGTAGGAAGGAGATAAAGGGAATGTAGTCCTACAAAGTATTCCCTAGACTGAGATTCCTAGTGGGGAAGATAATTAGGAGGAAGCAAAGAGTCAGAAAACCTGGATTTCAATCCCAGCTCTGACATTTACTGTGCATGTACCAGAGGGCAAGTCTCACCCTCGGCTTCCTCCTCCATAAAATGAAGGGTAGATGAGATGATCGCTAAGGCTGCTCCTGGTTCTAAATCTGTAATCCTCCCGCTGCACTAGGTTCTACCTCTTCCTTCTATTTATGTCGCAGAGACTTTATTAAGTTTCTGTCTTGTTCAAGGTGGTGTGAGAGGCATTGAGGATACAAATGAAAAACTGACAAGGCGTGAATACAAATAAATTAGATTCAGTGTAGAATATGATAAGGGCAAAGGAGGGGTCTAACTCTGTAAGAACTAAAAAGTAACTGTTACTTTCATCTGAGGAGTTGAGGAAAGACTTCATGCCCAAGCAGTCTAATCTCTTAAGCCCCTCATCCAGTCCATTCTCCCCTTCCCACTTCTCTTTCTAGTGTGGAGACAGAGAGGGAAGGAGGGAGGGAAAGAGAGAGACAGAGACAGAAACAGAGACTGAAGAGAGAGACAGAGAGACAAAGACAAAGACAGAGACAGAGACACAGAAAGAGACAGAGGGAGGGAGGGAGGGAGAAAGAGAGACAGACTGAAAGAGAGAGACAGATAGACAGAGACAGAGAGACAGACAGAGATGGAGGGAGGGAGGGGAGAGAGAGAGAGACGGAGACAGAGACAGAAACAGACTGAAAGAGAGACAGAGACACAGAGAGAGAAAGACAGAGACAGAGACACAGAGAGAGACACAGACACAGAGAGAGACAGAGGGAGGGAGGGAGGGAGAGAGAAAGAGAGACAGAGACACAGAGATGGAGGGAGGGAGGAAGGAGAGAGAGAGAGAGAGAGAGAGAGAGAGAGAGAGAGAGAGAGAGAGAGAGAGAATGATATGGGATAAAGGGAGAGGATGTCCAGTGCTTGCCATTTAGGAACTCCCAAGTCTGATGAAGACAATGGCACTCTCAGAGGAAACAGACACAGAGAAATAAATATAAGCTCTACAGTCAAGCAGACTATGAGGAGGGAAAGCAAGTAGAATTAATCTGGGAAGATTTCCAGGAATGGAGGGTGAGAATGTTTATTGTTAACTAACGGAGGGGAAGCTTGAAGCAAGATTTGGAAGAGAAAGAGGGAATACATCAGCCTAGGTCGGGGTACAGGTTTATGGAAAAGGTTGGAGGTGGCAGAGGGAAGGAATGGAGACTGTGTTTGTAGTGTGAAAGGTAAGAGTGTGAATTGTGTATGTCAGATGCATAATACTGTCAAATGTAGCCTGATGCTGGAGTTGTGTTGAAAGAAGAGGAAGTCAGATTCATCAGAAAATCCCAAGGCAGCCAGTTCTCCATTTTCTAGGGACTGATGTGCCCAAATGTGTATAATTCAGCCCCTTCACTTCTCTTGTTTGCTTCTCTCAGACCCACGTTGAACAGCAGGAAGATTTAGGAGATAAGTCTTTTCTAGTGGCTTCATCTTTGGGAAAGGCAAGAATTTTGACCATTTCAATCATCTAGGCAAAAGACCTTAGATAATCAAGAACAGACTATTTGCTGTTTTTACATAGCATACTAGTGGAAGTTACAGACTTCCTTTTTGACTAGTTTTTACATCCTAGTGGAAGTTACAGACAGGATTCTAGTTCAACATAAAGGGGAAAGCCTCCTAACAATTAGAGGCATAATAAACATTTATTAAGCGCCAGCTAGGAGCCATACACTAAGCTAAGCTCTGGGACTACAAATATGGAAGAAACAAAAGACAGTCCCAGCTCTCAAAGAGCTTACAATCTAATGGGAAGAGACAATACACAGAAGGAAGCTAAAAAATGAGTAGGAGGAAAGGTAGGCAAGGACATTAGGCAAGGACATGGCATGGAGAAGTTCAAAGGACTGCACCCAGGTGGGAGAAAAGAAGCAAAGGAGGAGGAAATGACCATTTATATAGTACCTACTAGGTTCGGGGCATTGTGCCAAATATCTCACAATAACTTGACCCTCACAATAACCCCGGGAGGCAGATGCTATTTATTACTGTCTCTATTTTTCAGTGGAGGAAACTGAGGCACAAAGTCACACAGTTAGTAATTGTCTGAGCCTGGATTCAGTTTCATGGTTTCACGACTCCAGGCCAGGTGCCCTTTCCACCGTGCTTCTTAGTTAATTAGGAAATTGTGTAGGATGTTGAGGAAGGAATTCTGCCCTGTCCGTTCACCCTGCCCCCTCTGTCCAACCCTACTACTCAGTCTTTCTCCAGTCATTTGATTATACATTTAGCAAGTGTTTGCTGATTGTAACTGAGTGCCAGAGCCTAGGGATATGAAGACAAAACTGATTCTATCCCTTCCATGAAAGAGTTTAGTTTCTCCTAGGAGGATTTGGTGTGTACACAGATAAGTAACTACAAGGTAATTTGAGTTTGTATCTCTGTCCTGGCAGGTACCCTGGCTTCATGGGATCTATGCCGTGCTGGGAGCAATTGTGTTTACAATGGTAAGTCTGGCCAAGCCCCCAAAGGGTTCAGGGGCCCATGCAGCCTGAGTTATAGCTTCTCTTGTCTTCTGGGTGACACTTCCTCAGTCTTCTCTTCCACAGCCATCACCAGGGCAATGATGAATCATCCTCTTCATCCTCCCTTCATGATTATTCATCATGTACCTGTCAGTGGCAGATGTAGTCTATAAGATAGATATGAGAAGTGAAGCGTATAAGCAGCAGAAATATTAAATCAAAGTGGGCAAGGGTGAGAATGGAGGGCAAATAAATGTGACATTGGAATGAGGGGTGGGATGATCCAAGGAAGTCATTTAGATGGAGCCTTTCCCAAACTATCAGTCAACCTGAGAAGGCTTCCAAGAAGAGGGGAGAATTTAGAAACTGAGAAGGATGAGGAGACATCTTGGAAGGAATACATTCTGGGACTCCAGGATAGCCTGGAAGAAAGTTTAGAGGCTGGAGTCACACAGCTAAGTGTCTGAAGCCAGATTCGATCTCAAGAGGATGAGTCTTCCTGACTCTAGGCACTCTATGCACCATGGCACCACCTAATTGTGCCCATCTCCGCCCCCCCCAATCCTCTCTAAAGCTTACAATCAAGTAGGGTGGTAAAAGGCAGGTAGACAAATGGCCATATACAGTATAGATTACGTTAAGTCCTGTGAGGGAGGCTATAAACAAAGTCCTCTCCTGAAGAAAACAACACCAGTCAATCATTTCCTTTTATGTTTAGATGCTTGTTACTGTTTACAGATTACTTAGCATATATTGCCAATATAAGTCTTTAGTGTAAGAAATTTGATACTTTTGTAGGGAGCAATTTTAGTTAATTTGATTGAATGTCTTCAGAAACTAAAGGAAATCTTGTTTTAGTGCTGGGGGAAGAAGGAGGTCCCAACTAGTTAACATCAGAACAAATTTGTATTCTATCAGAGGTATCAGATATGTGCATACCACCCACCACATTTCTGAACCATATTAAAATGTAATTAGAAAATATTTAAGAAAATAAATATAAACACAACAAAACATAGATAATATTAGTATGTGGTTTTCAAGGTCAATATTGGTTTCACAGGGATCCTTATTGCTCTAGGTGTTAGCATGCAAATCACCAACTTTCTCTTGGCTCTTAATGCATTTATTTCTATTACACAATACTTGTTTTGAAGAAAGTTTGGAAAAAAGGACTAGATACGGCTGAGGAGGAAACGATAAATGAAGGATGTTTCAGGTGAGGTAAATGATCAATTCAAAAGTTCAATCAAAATGAAGTGATATTTACCTAACTGGAGCATAAAGCCCAAATGAGTAAAATGAGATTGGTGGAAAGTCTAACGGAAGAAGTTGATTTTAAAATTAATTAACTAATTAATAAAGCTCTGAATTTGGATTGACTCCCAAGAGGTAATAGTGATCCACAGTAAGCTTGTGAGTGAGATAATCTCCCCAAATGTCATCAAAGAAGGATAATCCTTGAGTGGCAAGAGTGACTGAAGGCATGGATTCTTTTGTAGCCATACAGATATGCAGAAGCCTCTTTCCAGGGTGGAGGCTATGGGAACAGAAACCTCAGAGGTAAAGCCTGTCTGCCAAGGGAGCCTGTTCACCTGGTTTCTCCTGCTTCCTCACTATCACCCCCCCACCACTGCCACCACCACCACCCCAGATCTGGCAGTATGTTCCTGACTAGTGTCTTGCCATCTGTAGAGAATATTGGTGCCTCACAAGGAATGCTGGATTCCCCTAGGATCAAGTGGAAGTACCTAGAGGGTCCTGTCTTTCCAGTCCCATCCACTGGCCTCATCACATTCTGAATAGCTCCCAGAATTTGGAAGGGGTTTTAGCACCTGTCACATGGGAGCCAAACTCAAGCTGGGAAATTGATTTAATAGCTTCCTTTGTCAAGCTTCAGGATGATAAATTAAATGTATCTCTGAGTCATAGTATATAAAGATATTGTAGTATCTATTTGTCCCCAGTCTTTTTTATGACTGATCTAATAATTATAATATATGAAAATATAATAACCTAATAATAATAGTAATTAGACCTCTAATCAGTCTTCTTTGTCATGGAACCCTTTGATCAGTCTGGTTGGAAAGACCCCTTCTCAAAATTATGTTTTTAAGTGCATAAGATAAAATACCTAGGATGATGAAGGAAGTCAGTTATATTGAAATAAAGATGTAATTTTTCCCATTCAAGTTCACAGATATCTCCCCCCCCCCTCAAAATGTATTCATACACCATGGGGGAGGGAACAGCATCTGTGGATCTCAGGTTAAGACATCATTCTCTAAGTAGAGTTGGTCAGGATAATTCTGCAGATTATTCATGTATCCAGGGCAAAGGAAATAAAATTTGTGTCTTCTTGTAAAATGCCGTCCCTGACTCTAGGCTTACCTTTTCCCTCTGTCATTGGAAAAAACACTGGCCTTGGAGGTAGGGGCTCTGAGTGCCAGGACTAGCTGTGATGTTATTTGACTATAGAACTATTTGGATAGTTCTTGAATACTCAGCTTCAGTATTCTTTCCTGTTGGGTAGGATAGGGTTGGGTTTTTGTGGTTGCAATGGTGTCCTTCAGCACTAAAATTCTAAGATTATAAGCCAGGTTGCTGCATGTGGGGGCTCAGGAAAAGGAATATAGGGCTCTTGGGCCAAGGTACTGTCTTGCTTCTCTTATCCCTCCAGATGAGGTTGTTCCATCAGCATAAGTTTTCCCTTCTATGAAATGGGCAGCACTATAGTGGAATAAGACTTATAAGAGGTAAGATAGGACAGAGTAGGGGTGGCAGAGAACCAGAGGGTAAGAGGGATTTCAGAGCTGAGTCGAGACTATGACTCATGTACTCTGGTTTCCCAGTAAGAGCTCTTTGGGTTCATATTTGCCCAATGTCCCTGGTTACTTTGATGTGAGATTCCAGCCTGAATCACCAGCAAGTTTCCTTGAGGGCTCCTGTTCCAAATGCACCCCTGATAGTCTCTTTGCTCCCTTTTCCCACTCCCTCAACTTCAGCCTCTGGTCTCTGCCTCTTGTAACCCCAGCCAATTCTCAAGTTCCCTCACAATGCTCTGCACTGGAGTACTAGGTCTCAGGTTGGGCAGGAAACTACAGTCTCTCTAGAGCAGCGGTTTTCAACCACTATGGGTTATGTTCAATTTGTAACAATGAAAATACATCCTGCATATCAGATATTTACATTAAGATTCATAACAGTAGCAAAATTATAGTTATGGAGAAGCAACAAAAATAATTTTATGGTTGGGGATCACCACAACATGAGGAACTGTATTAAAGGGTCATGGCATTAGGAAGGTTGAGAACCACTGCAGTCCAGAGGATCTCAGGGTATTGCTGAGGTATGATTGAGAGATTGTGGAAATGTCTAGGTGTCCTTTATTCTCTGGGACCCTAAGATCCACATCTCCCTTGTCTCTCCCAGGCTAGGGTTAACCTGCCCTTCACCCTAATCCACTGCCTCAACCTGGTTCCTGACCAATGATTTCAGAGCCCTTGAGCACAAGAAGCAAAATTATCAATGAAAGTGGATGAGTAAGTCAGGCTGGAGCTAGGCATGAACCTCATCCAGTGTACTTTTTATTAAGGTATTTTGAAGAACCCAGGAGGTAATGTTGCAGAAGGAGTACGGCATGACAAGGAGAGGGGAGAGTTCAGGGATAGGCCATAAGCCATTTGGTTTCTAGTCTTGGCTCAGCCCATAATCTTGATAGACTGTATGGCTTTGGGCAGGATGCTTAGCTTCTCTGGGATAGCTGCCCAGAGCTATGAAAACGAGAACTTGAGTTGCCCAATCCTTTGGTTCTTTCTGGATGAGGCAGAGAGAAGTCTCTATATTGGTAAAATGGCAGGAGAACAAAACAAACAAACAAACAAAAAACCCCAAGCCCTTCCCTAAAAGCCTAGGAAATAAACTAGACAGTGGATCTATCAGAAATGGAATCTCCCTGGCCCTTCCATTAGGCCCCTCTTTGTGCATTTCTGTGGGACTCATACTGAGGGCCAGAGGTGACATACCAGCAATGAGGGAGGTATGGTGGGTTAAAGGGGTCAAAGGCTGTAAGAGGTTAGAACAGGGCTTCATAAACTTTTTTCACTCTCTGCCCCTTCTGCTATGGGGTCAAGACCCACAGTTTAAGAAGCACTGGTTTCAAACAGTCACAAGTGTTGAACAGAATAATTGCTGAGCAGTAAGATTCAAATCAAACTTTAAATATTAATTAGTTGTAGTCCTAGGAGACACAATGGGAAGGATCCAGAAGTAAGGCAAATGCTGCTAGAGGTTGACAATGAAAGATGGTGGCAATGAAATGCTTGACCTCACTTTGTCACTGGAAAGGACCTTCGAATTATTTATTCTCTTGTCCAAACCACTTCTTTTATCAGTGAAGAAACTGAGTGGCCAGGAGGTTCAATGAGTTTCCCAACATCACTCAACTAATTAATGACTGTCCTGGGACTGGAACCCAGCTTTCACTTATCTGCTAGTCTCAACTTCTTTCTACCATGCCTTATGTCTTATGACTTATTTCCCCAGCAGTTAGCACCGGCCTTTACAGATAGTAAGCACTTAATAAGTGCATTTTTATTCCTTCATTCATTGAGAGTCAGTGTAGACTGTAGCTAGAGGGAGTCTTGAAGTCAGGAGACCTGGATTCTAGTCTAGCCCGTCCTGCCACTAACTCATTAGTAACGATTTGGGGCAAATCTTTTCACTTCCATGAATTTGTTAATAACTTTAGGCAAATCTCTTCTCTTCTTTGAATTTCCTTTTCCTTTTGAACCATAGATTTAGAGGGGAAGGGACCTTTTCTTAAATGGGAATGATACCCGTCCTACCTACTTGACAAAGATACCAGTGATATATGTGAAAACACATTGAAAACGAAAAGTGTTATGCAAGTTCAAGGTGATATTGTTAGTAATGATGACACTAATAGGTAACATCTATAAAGCACTTTCTTTGTGCGAGGCACCTCCCGAAATATTTTTCAATTATTAGGTCCTTTGATCTTTACAACAACTCTGGGAGGTAGGTGCTATTGTAATTCCCATTTTACAGATAAGGAAATTGAGGCAAACAGGTTAAGTGACTTGCCCAGGGTCACACAGCTCAAAGGTATATGAAGCCAAATTTGAACTTGGGTGTTCCTGACTCCAGGCCGAATAGCCTATCTACTGTGCCTTCAAACAACCCTAAATAAATAATATTTATTATTCTTTTTAAGTTTACCTTTATTTCTTCCTAGTCCCTGGGTCCTTTTGGCTCATGTTCTTTTGCATAGATGGCTCATCTTTAACTAAAAAATGCTTGAGTATCTCCCTATCCTGGAACCCTTGGCCCAAAATTCTTCCTGAAATCTAACCCAAGTCTTTCTTGCTGCAACCTATGGAAGATGATATGTTTCAGAGTTTGGTCAAGTTGACCATCCTGTTTTCTCTTTACCTCGCTTTGCACTACCAGAAAGATATCTTACTTGGGGAGCAAAGTGGCTGAGTTTCCAGGGAACAGGAAAGATGGGTGGGAGCAGGACTAGACTGGGAGGATTGCTTATGAAGGGTGGGGTGGCTTACTTGACCAGGCTTTTTCCCCTAGAAGGTGAAAGTGCATTGTGTTCCCCATCCCTGGCCTCACCCCACTCACACTTTCTTAATGCTAATAACCTAAGTACTAATCCTGCTAACACCTTCCTCTATTTGGGAGGTTCAGGGCAGCTTAACTGAAAGAAAGTGAGGGATACACCCCAGCTTCAGGGAGGGTGTGAGTCAGGAAATGTACTAGGTCTGAATCAGCCCTTTATCAGGAAGAAGCCCTAGAGATTCTGGAGAATGCTTTAGTCTGGGTTTTTAGAGGAGATGTTGGGAGTGTAGATGGCTAGCCATGTAGAAACCTGAATGACCACAGAGCCACCTACATAGGTTGAAGGGTTGGTTTTATTGTTGTCCGTATAGATAGATGACTCATAGTCCTAAAGGGGAAGGATGCTCTATAAAAGACCAAGGTTTTCTACTTATTTTTTTTTAACAAACAAAATATTTATTGGATGCTTGTTCTTAGGAAACACAGCTGTATTTATACAAATGAACACAAATTATGTAAAACATAAAAATATTGGAGCTGAAAGGGATCTTTGAAATTAAATCCAACCCCTTCACTTCAGAGCTGAGGAAACCAAAACTCAGAGTAGGGGAAACAACTTTCCCAAGGTCACACAGTCATTTTTGCACCAAAGTTAGTACTAGAACTGTCCTGACTCCCAGGCCAGGCCTTTCACATTGCTGTCTCTTACAGTGTCACCATTTTTCTATGTTGTCCTTCAGATGAAGCAGCTATAGTTTAAAATGCTCAGTACAGTGATAAAAAAAAAAAACATGAGCCCTGAGGATTCTGTCTGTGAGCCTCAGCAGATGAGTCAGAGGTCAGAGACTTGGCATGGAAAGGACACAAGAGTTCCTTCTTTATTTTCTCCGGTGCTTATTCAAGAGCAATTTAAGATGGAGACACCCATGTGGGAGATCCTGGGTACCTGCTCTTGGGAGGCAGAAGAACTGGGGTTCATATATGGACATTCTGTATTGTCCTACCAGGTAGCTGGCATCAGCAACTTCTACTGGCTGGAAAGGCAGAACTGTCAGTGCTTTTAAATCTAGCTGACTAAGCACAATTACCCTTTTCCCTCAATCCTCACGTTGGCTTAGATTCATTCAGTTGTGGCAGGAGACATTTTGTGGTAAGGTAGACAGGGACAAGGGTTTTCTACTTATAAACATCCCAGAGAGCTTCAATTTGCTTCTTAATTTGCATATTATTATTTTATATTTTTCTTTATTATATTATATTGTTATATAATTATATTATATATTTATACTAACTATACTATATATACTATACTAACTAAATATATATTTATGTATTTATAAATATAATTATATAATGTGATATATTATCTTTATTTATTATTTCATCTTATGGTTAACTATACATATATCAGATTAACATCTATAATGCACGTACTGCCTGCATGCATACACATACACACACACACACACACACACACACATACACACATGTGGACACATATTGATTTACTTCAGATCAGAACAGATCACCCTCCACAAAGAAAGGTGAGACTGTCACCTGGAGACAAGATCATAGTGAAAAATGTTCAAGGACTCCCGTCACTGACAAGTACCCTCCCCCTTCTGAAAAGAGAAGAGGCACTTCTCAGTGAACAGGATGCAGTTTCGTGCAGTTACTTCACTTCACTGCTGAAATTTATAGGTTTCCTGTGCCTGGGAGCCATAGGCTGAGGGAACTCACATACTGAAAACTAAAAGACTTCTAGTTTAAAAGAAATCACTGGGGTCAGCTAGGTAACTCAGTGACTAGAGCAATGGCCTGGAGTCAAGAGGACTTGAGTTCAAATTTGGTCTCAGACACTTAACACTTACTAGCCGTGTGACCTTGGGTGAGTCACTTAACCGCTATTGCCCTGCCTTCCCCCCTCCAAAAAAAATAAAAAAAGAAATCATTTCAGAAGCTTAAAACACACCTCTAATTTATTTTGTTCTTTTAAATTCTATTTATTTGGTGTGTGTGTGTGTGTGTTAACTTGAGTAATTTGGAATCAGCATTTCCCCATTGTATTTGCTTTCTTTCAGTGTTGTCTTCATGTATGTTGTAGTCATTGTTCATAATATATATTTCCTCTGATTCTGGCTAGTTCACTCTGTATCAGTTCCTCTTCCCAAATTTCCCCTGAATTTTTCATATTTGTCATTCTTTAATAATAAAATACTATTTCATTGTATTTATATATCATAACTTGTCAGCCTTTCCCCAATCATTGGGCACATCATTTATTCCAGCTTTTTATTGGTGCTGCTATGAATATTTTAGTAAATAAAGATCCTTTATCTCATTTATCTCCTTATTGAATAAACCTAATAGTGAATTAAGGCTATGAACAATTTAATTAACTGTTTCTGACTAATTCAATATTTCAGGGATAGTTAAATATATTCATAGCTCTACTTTGCTAGTTTGATTTACATGAGGTGGTACTTCAAAGTTACTTTAAATTACTTTGCAATTCTCTGATTATGAGTAATTAGAATCAATCATCCAGAATGTACTAAGCATCTACTATGTGCCAGACTGTAACAGCAATGCTACTTGCAGCTGCTGTGGGGGTGTAAGAGCAATAACACCAGCACACAGGAGGATTGGCAGCACAGGTTCTTTGATCTGCTTTTCTAAGGGAAAGCAACTCAAAAGGGGTCAACAACCTTACTTTAATCAAGCATATATATCATTTACTTAGTTTGGGGGAAAAGTCATCACCCTGAACCTGAGACAAAATACAAACAGAAATTACAAACAGAAAATTACAATCAGAAATAATGGCATAAAGACCAACAGACAGGGATTCTGTCTGATCAAATAATTACATATATTACAGAACAACAGACAGATCCAACTGTCTATCCATTACTTACATACATAGTTACCAGAGAAAGAAGCACCAACATCTGGGTTTTCAAAGCTGGGGGAGGGCTCCTTAGTGGCTACCCAGAGTCTCATATGGCTACATCACACGAATGCTCTTCCCATGAGTGAGCCCCAAAGCAAAATGCTAACCTCAGAGTATATATACACTTCTTCAGTGTCAGAGGGCCTCACAACCCTAGTGACCCAGGCTTATGTGACTCAAATTCATGTGACCTAGGTTTCCATGTGGCAGGTCACATGGATCTATTAATAGATGGGAAAGATCTTCCCATTAAGCAAAAAAAAAATACATTAACAATACACAGACACTGTGCTAAGCGTTGGGGATACAGAGACAAAAATGAAACATTTCCTGCCCTCAAGAAGCTGACATTCCTTTGGGAACAATTTTTCAGATATTTGTTGATAAATTACATTTCTTCTTTTAGAAACTTACTGTCCTTTGACTATACATCTATTAAAGGAATTTACAAGTATTATCTCATTTGACCCTCATAACAACCATGTGAAGGAGGTGCCATTATGAACTCCACTTTACAGTTGAGGAAACTGAGGCCATAGAAGTTAAATGACTTGCCCATGGCCATACAACTACTAAGTAGATGAGGCTGGATCTGAACTGAAGTCTTCCTGATGTCAGGCCCAGCCTCTCTATTCACTATACCTCCTAGCAGCCTCTCTTAAAGAATGGGACTGCTTTTTTTTTCATTTTAAAGGTTTATTGATGCTTTTTGTTTTATATAGCATCATTTCCAAATATACCCTTATCCCTCTTCTACAGTGAGCCTTCTCTTATAACAAAGACATGTCTTTTTTCAAAAGTACTTCAGCATCACCAATCAACGTACTAACCTCATCTGACAACATGTGCATTGTTCCACATCTCCCGTGAAAGATGAGGAAATGAATTTTCTCACCTCTTCTCCAGAGCTTGCTACTTATTTTAATTACATAACATTCGACTTTATTTTATTATTCTTTTGGTTTACATTGTTGTAGTCATTGTATATATTGTTTAATTCTGCCTGTTTCAATCAGCGTATGTTCATAAAGGTCTTTCCTTGTTTTCCTGAATTCTTCCTCTTTTTAAAGTATAATAATATTCCATTAACATCAAATGCAGTTTTTGACCATTTTCCAGTTGATGGGCACCCACTTAATTTCCAAGTCTTTGTTACCACAAAAAGCACAGGTATGAATGAATATCTTATTATTTATGAGGCCTTTCTCTCTTCGGATTCCTTGGAATATATGCCTAGAACTAGGATCTCTCCAAATATGTTTTTAACATAGTTGGACCAATTCATAGTTCAATCAACAATGTATTAGTGTGCCTATTTCCTTTTTTCTTTCTTAATTAATTTTTTTTCAATTAACAAAATTTTGTTTTCTCTTCCTCCTGTCATCCCCCCATTGGGGGGGAAAACACCTCATAACAAATATATAGTCAAACAAATTTCTTCATTGACAATGTTCCTAAACATAGCTTTCATTTTGCACCTTTAAAAAATGTTATTTACACTACCTTCCTTAATTTACTTTCCCTTTTATCAACCCACCCCCATATCTTTTATCCCCTTCTGCACCTATTTCCCTATTGGGTAAGATAGATTTCTATACCCAAATGAGTATACATGCACATACACATATATGCACACACATATGTATGTGTGTCTGTGTGTCTGTGTGTCTGTGTATATGTATTCTTCCTTCTTTGAATCAATTCTGATGAGAATAAGGTTCAAGCACTGCCTGCCACAACCACCAATTTTCCCCTCTACTATAAAAACTCTTCCTTACATGCCTCTATTATGTCAGAAAATTTTCCCCATTCTGCCTTTCTCTTCCCCCTTCTCCCAGTGCATCCCTTTTTCTCAATCTTACATTTTTTCTAGATCATCCCAACATAATCAATTCATGCCTGTTCCCTCTGTCTATATAGACTCCTTCAAACTGCTCTAATAATGATAAAGTTCTTAGGAATTACATGTATTATCTCTGCATATAGGAATGTAAACAGTTTAACTTTTATTGAGTCCTTATGACATGACTCTTTCATGTTTACCTTTTCATGCTTCTCTTGAGTTTTCTGTTTGAATTGTTGAATTTTCTATTTAGTTATGGTCTTTACATCAGGAATGCTTGGAAGTTCTCCATTTCATAAAATATCCATTTTTTCCCTTGAAAGATTATATTCAGTTTTGCTGGGTAGGTTATTCTTAGTTGTAATTCTAGCTTATTTGCCTTCAGAATATCATATTCTAAGCCCTCTGCTCCTTTACCAAGGAAGCTCCTAAATTTTGCATGATCCTGACTGTAGTTCCTCAATATTTCTTTCTGACTCTTTATAATATTTTCTCCTTCATCCAGGAGCTCTGGAAATTGGCTGTAATATTTCATTTTGGGATCTCTTTCAGAATGTGATTGATAGATTCTTTCAGTTTTTATTTTATCTTCTAGATCTAACATACCAGAGCAATTTTCCTGTATAATTTCATGAAATATGGTATGTAGGCTCTTTTTTTTATCATGACAATCAGGTAGTTCAGTAATTCTTAAATGATCTCTCCTCAATCTATTTTCTAGGTCAATTGTTTTTCTCATAAAATAGTTCACATTTTCTTCTATTTTTTTTCATTCTTTTAGCTTTGTTTTATTGCTTTTTGAAGCATAATGGAAACATTAGCTTCCACTTACCCAGTTCTTATTTTTAAGGAATTATTTTCTTTAGTGAGCTTTGCACCTCTTTTTCCATTTGGCCAATTCTGTTTTTTAAGGTGCTATTTTCTTCAGATTTTTTTTGTTCTTCTTTTACAAAGTTGTTAATTCTCTTTTCATAATTTTCTTATATCATTCTCATTTCTTTTCCCAATTTTTCCTCTACCACACTTGTCTCTTTCGGGAATTCTTGCTGGCCTTGGGTCGAGTTACCAGTTTTCTTTAAGGCTTTGCTTGTAGCTGTTTTCACATTGTTGTTTTTTTCTAAATTTATGCCTTGATTTTTCCTGCCACCATAGTAGCTTTTTATGGTCAGTTTCTTATTATTGTTTTTTGCTTATTTTCTCAGTCTATTTCTTCCCTTTGAAGTTTATGTTAAAGTTGGGCTCTATTCACCCGGGTATGGGAATGCACTGTGCCAAGCTTGAGGGTTTTTCATGCTGCTGTTTTCAGAGCTAGTTCTATAGGTCTGCAAGTTTTTGGTGCTTCCAAGGTGGTATTATTCTGGGAAAGGTGTGATCACTGTTCTCTTGGTCTGCTTTCTGATCTTTACCCAGGAAGGGCCCCTGCTCCCCTGCAACTGCAAGTGCTAGTGCTTCTCTTGGCCCTGGAACTGTGACCAGGACCCTTGCTCTCTTCTAACCAAACACAAGCACTCCTCTCCATCCTGAAACTGCAATCCAAAACTGTTTATGTGCAACAGAGCTGCCAATCCATGCCAGCTACAGCTACTGCCAGGCAAGCGTCCCCTGTAATCTCTTTCTGAACAGTCGTCCAACCCCTTTTTATCTCTGGGCAGAGAGGTCTGTTGTTGCAGACCACTGCTGGTGCTCCTTTTACACCACCCCAGTGGTACAGACCTCTCCTGTGGATGTCCTAAGTAGTCCTAGACTGGAAAAATGTTTTTCTCTGACCATCTGTTAGCTCTGCTGCTCTAAAATTTGATTTGAGTCATTAGTTTAAGGTTGTTTGGAGAGGTATGATGGGAGAGTTCAGCTGAGTCCTAGATGGTACTCTTGCCATCTTGGTCTCTCATTTTGCACCTTGAATTCATCATCTCTCTGCCATGAGATGGGTTGCATGCTTTGTCACTGACCCTCTAAAATCTTGGTTGGTCATTGCATTGATCAAAACTAAAGTTGTTTGTATATTGTATTGTTATTGTGTAAATTATTCTCCTGATTCTGCTTGCTTTGCTCTACAGCAGTCCCTACATCTTCCCAAGTTTCTCTGAAAACATTGCTTTTGTCATTTTGTACATTGCAATCATCTTCCATTACATTCATATACCATAATTTGTTCAGTCATTCCCTAATTGATAGGTACTTGCTTCATTTCCTGGACTTAGATACCACAAAAAGTACAACCATCTCTGAATAAATATTTTGGTATACATGGGACCTTCTTGTCCTCAAATTCCCTGGAATATATGCCAAGCAGTAGGCTAGCTGGGTAAAAAGATATGGCCATTTTAATTACTTTTTCCCACACAATTCCACATTATTTTTCAGAATGGTTAGATCAATTCACAGCCCCCCCAATAATATATTAGAATGACTATTTCTCTTTTGTCATATTTGCCAGTTTGTTGAATATGAGGCAAAACCACAGAACTGCTTTAATTTGCATTCCTTTATTACTGGTGATCTAGAGCAGTCTCATTATTTAATAATGATTTGTGGTTCTCTCTTTTTTTTTTTAGAACAATTTGTCCATTTTTTTTTAACGTTTATCCATTGATGACTGAATGACTCTTGGTTTTATGTATTTGCTCTATATATATCTTGGATGTGTGTGTGTGTGTTTGTGTGTGTGTGTGTGTGTGTGTTCCCTATATATCTTGCATATGTAAACTCTGATGATGCTTCTTCCAAATCCTACCTCCCCTAATCTTAGGGGTGCATCCTTTTCAGAAGCAATGGTAGTATTGATTTGATTACAATTTCCAGAGCAAGAAGCCAAAAAGATGAGTTAGGAGGAAGGGTGAGGGAAGGAAAGATGGAGGGGAAGGGCATATAGAAAGTGGTCACTGAATTTCCTTTTTGCCTCTCCATTTCCTCCAGTTTTTCCTCAAAAGCTCTTTGAAGTTTCAAGCATAAGTTTTTTCTATGGCAACAATATGTAGAGTCAATCGATAATTTCTTATTTATATTCAGAAGTTCTGGGTAGTTTTCTTCCCCCTGCAATACAGTACTCAGGTGTTATGTTTTTGTTTTATTTTTTAAATTCTACCAAGTTCTTCTTAAAGTTCTGTTACTCTTAAGTTACATATGCCTGTCCTATCTTCAAGTCAACGTCTTTGGCATAGAGTTCCACATGCCTTCAATACATTGTCTTTTGTTTCTCTCTGCCAAGTTGCTTCCACTTCTGTATTTTTAAGGTTCAAAATCTCTCATTCTCTTTCTCAGAACCACTGCTTCTTTGGAGAAATTTCCATTGCGTGTTCTAAGTTTTCTGTCCTGCCCTTTGCCTTTGTTCATTCATCTTTGAGAGCTCTGATTTCCAATCTTTCTTCCTTTTGGTGTCAGGGGGAAGGGGCTAATAGAGAAATAGCCCAGAAACTAGATTATTTGGAATTCTGTCAATAGGAAATAATCTTTAATTGGTACATCCTATCACTATATAATAATTACCCCCAAACCACAATCTCCTACAGTGCCTTCATAATCATCAAAGAAATATTAATTGTTAAATTATATTCAGTTTTGGTGTTGCTTGTCTCTTTTTATATTTTAATTCTTTGAAAGTCCGGGGGATAATACTTAGAGTAGCTGTTTATTGAGGACAGCATTTTTCCAGGAACCTGGGGAAGTCCTATCCATGATCTGTAGTTTCTTGGACAAGAAGCATCTTTATTTCTGACCTTCAAAGTGATCTGATGAAGGAGAAGGCATGGATGACTATCCAAATATTAAGTTGTATCTCTCTTGAATTATTCCATAGGGTTGTTTTCTTTTTTGGCTTTTGTTCCATTTTCTTTGGAAAGCCCACCAAATTATTTTTTCCACTGAGGATTTTTGGTTCATTTTCTTTCATAGGCTATTATACTATGTTTTTTGACCTTTAAAATTTTTTTGTTGCTCATTTGTTCTTCTGTCTTTGTGAGTAACACTTGTTTTACCTGTTCAGGGTCTGGCTTATATACAGCCTTTCTCTTTTAGAA
Organism: Pseudocheirus occidentalis; assembly: GCA_028646575.1. Lineage (NCBI taxonomy): Eukaryota > Metazoa > Chordata > Mammalia > Diprotodontia > Pseudocheiridae > Pseudocheirus > Pseudocheirus occidentalis. The sequence continues at coordinate 217,858,029 of CM053597.1, forward strand.
TTTTTTGTCTTTCATGATTTTTCCTTTTATTCCCACTAGCTTGTCTCTAACTTCTGTCTCTTCTGGCTCTTTCCCTGTCCACTTCTGCACAGACCTCAGTTTAATTGGGTTAGGGGCCCTGAGAGTGTGATTAGGTCCTTGCTTGAAGTAAACTCTGTAGAGAAGGCCTAACCCCAGGTAGGGTTCTAGTCCCCTTTCTCTTTGGCATGGAACCCCTTCCCCTCTGTCTGGTTCTGCAATGCCAAGTTTTCTAACCCCTGCCATAGTTGAAATCCCTTTCTTTGAACTGGCAGGACAGAATTAATGTCTTCTTACTCTTATGGAGCAGAGTAAGGAGAGGGGATTTAGATTTATTCACTATATGGGAGAACGAAGCAGGGGCCCTTACAGCTAGACCTTTAAATAGAAGTTTCTCAAGCTGCTTGAGCTGGCTGCCTGTGCCCAGGGCTCATGGTAAGCTGAGGGTTGGGTTGGTGAGTGGAAGCTTTAAGTATATAAGTTCTCCATTATTATTTCATGAGCTTTTTATATCCTCCTGTATTTCTGTCTTCTCTTCTTGAAGATTTACCTTTAATTACTCTAGATTTAGAGTTTCTTTCTTTTGAGACTTTTTAGGCTGTCTATATATTAAACCATGGCACTTATCCCCCAGGATTGTTATGAGGATAAAGATAGTATATAAAGTGCTTCATAAACCTTAAAATCTTATACCAGTTTTAGATTGCTTTAAGGTGTCAAATCTGCTAGGTCCTCTTTCTCCAAGATTCCTTTGCCTACTTTGTACCTTAAGTGTCCTGGGCACAAATCCAAATATTTGTAGCTCTTCATTCTTCACTTGTCTTGAGAGCACACCCCTACTAGGCATACTATGCTAGTGCATACTAGCTAGCATTTATATAACACTTTAAGGGTTTCAAGGCACTTTATAGATATTATCTCATTTTTTTCTCACTATAATCCTGGAAGGTAGCTACTACTATTTCCCCCATCCTACAGGTGAGACAAGTGAGGCAGACAGAAGTCTTGCTCAAGATCACACAGCTAGAAAATGTCTGAAGCAGGATTTGAATCTACTCCTAGAGTTCTGTCCATTGGGCCACCTAATTGTTTATTGACTGACTGGCTCAGGAACAGAAGGAAGGAAAAGAATCCCTACTGCCTGTCCCCGCAGAAGAAGCAGAATGAGTGACTCCCCTTAATCTTTTTCTGATCCTTTGCTTATGCAACCACTTCCCTATGTTGATAGCATATAGATTCTCCTGTCTCAAAGGAAAGCCAGAGCTTGGTGGTAGCCAGGACAAGAGGAGAAATCCTGTATGTGCCCAAACTCCAACCCATAAGTGTTTCCTTTCCACAGATGCTACCTTTCTAGATTCCTCTTCTCAGTGCTGATAATCCCAGAACCTAGAATCTCACCATAAAGTAGTGGTTCTCGACCTTCCTAATGCTGCAACCCTTTAATACAGTTTCTCATGTTGTGGTGACCCCCAACCATAAAATTATTTTTGTTGCTATTTTGTAACTGTAATTTTGCTACTGTTATGAATCTATCTGATATGTAGGATGTATTTTCATTGTTACAAATTGAACATAATCCACAGGTTGAGAACTGCTGCAAAGACTCTGTCCATCTCTCTTCACCTCCTTTCAGTCCCTCTTTGCCCTTTCCCTAATCCCCCAGATGCCATCCAACCCCCCCATCCCCATCCCCACCCAATCCATAAGCCAATCAAAAACTCAAGTCTTTAGAAGTAGACAAAGTGGGGTGGCTAGGTGGCACAGTGAATAGAGCACCAGTCCTGGAGTCAGGAGGCCCTGAGTTCAAATCCAGCCTCAGACACTTGACACATTTACTATCCATGTGACTTTGGAGTGAGGAAAACCTGAGCTCAAATCTTGCCTCAGACACTTTCTGGCTTTGTGACCCTTGGTTTCCTCATCTGTAAAACGAAGATAGTAGTAGCACCTGCTTCACTGAGTTGTGACAATCAAATGGAATAATAATATGTGTATTTTGTCAGCCTTAAAGAGCTGTGTGGATACTCATTATTGTTATTGTCAATATTATTATTACTAGACACCCAGACATGTTTACCTCCTACCTCTGAGAGGTCACACTCTCCTAAACTGACTTAAACAAGCATTAAGGACAGCCCCTATGATAGCAGTTCTCAAACTGTGGGTTATGTTCAATTTAAATACAACCTGCATATCAGATATTTACATTACGATCCATAACAGTAGCAAAATTACAGTTATGAAGTGACAACGAAAATAATTTTATGGTTGGGGGTCACCACAACATGGGGAACTGTATTAAAGGGTCGTGGCATTAGGAAGGTTGAGAACCCGTGCCCTATGACAAATGGATAGTCATTGAATTAAGCTGGACCTAGCTGAGGGTAGGATGAAAGTAATGGTGATCAGGCCCAACAGTAAGTAATAATGTAAAGTCTGAAAACTTGCCTCTAGTTCCTCCCTGTCAGCTTTCCCCTCAGGAGCCTTTCCCTCCTTCGTGCACTCATTAGAGATCCATCCTGTGTCCCTTTTTCCTCAGGGTCTTGCTCTCAGGTCACTGTCAGCTAAGCTGTTCTGCTGACAAAGTTTAAGGGAGGAAGGTAGGGAAGGGAATAAGCATTCATTAAGTGCCAAGCCCGCTGCTACATGCTTAGCAAATGACATCTCATTTTGTCCTCACAACAACCTTGGGAGTTAGGGGTTATTATGATGCCCATCTGAGACTTAAGGAAACCAAAGAAGAGAAAGGAGAAGACCTGCCCAGATTCACGCAAGTCAGTGTCTGAAGCTGTGTTCGAGCCCAGGTCTTGCTGACTCCTGACCTGCTGCTTTATCCATCCAAGGGTATTTGCTTTTTAAAAGGTAGCTCTGGCAAAATGAAAAGGAAGAAAATGATAGAACGGGAGCAACAGGCAATGACACTGATATACTGAGGTAGGGATCCCTGTCCGTGAGGTACTCTTTTACGTCACACTAGACAGACCCAATGGATGGGTCTATGGGTTGAGCAGGCAGTCACTGGGATCTTGGGAGGCTGGCCAAGGTCCTGGATTGAAGGTTGGTCATCAGAGGTTTGGTGGGAGTTAAGTATTTTTGAAAAGAAAGGGGTGGGGAGAAAAGCAACCTGGGTCTTGTGAGCAAGAAAGGGAAGGAAAGAGATGCTGCCCATGCTTAGGGCATGCAAAGGACAGCCTGTGTTAACTTGGGCAAGTCACTTCCCATCTACAGACATCAATTCTTTATTTTAGTTTCTTTTCTTTTTTTAATGAACACAAATCTGTTTTCTCTCCTTTCTGTTCTCCCCTCCCCCAATCCATTTTTTTCATCTATAAAATGACTAAGTTGGCCCAGTTAACCTCTGATAACCTCTGAAGTCCCTTCCAGCCCTCAGTCAGTGATCCTGTGAGAGATAGAGAAGGAGCTGCTGCTCCAGCAGCTTGGGATTCCAAGCTATACAGTTGGAGTGGATGGTTAAAAAAAAAAGTGACTAAAACACCCAACTGGGCAAAGCGCAGCCCTTTGCCCACCAAGGATTCTTTTCCCCACAGAGAGGTGATTGTTACTCTCCTTACACAAATAAGGAAGCTGAAGTTCAATAAGCCCCAGATTCATACAGTCAACCCACTATGTCAAAGGTACTTTGCAAAACACTGAGTATTAAAAAAAGAAAAAGAAAAACCAATGCCTGCCCTCTAGTTTACTTCTATTGGGGGAGAGAATATGTATGTAGATACAAGACTGAAGCCAGCTCTTATGTCTAACACTTTTTTTTTTCATGATGCCACATTGCATCCTGCAATATGATCCAAGAGGAATCACGCATAATCTAGATTAATTTATCTTGTAGTTGAGAGATCTCTGAGAGACTGGGATGGAAAACAGATAGGTTCAGACTTGGTGTGTTTGAGAAGAGGGTGGGAAACAGTTTAAAGTAGGGGGTAAAGGGCCCAATGGAGGGGTCTATGGATCTCAGCAGCCAGGTATCAACACGACATTCCCAACAGAATTTTGATGAAGGGCACCAAGAACAAACACAAAACTCAGCCTTATTAACGTACCTTAGTGGTAGCCCTTCTCAGAATAGTCTCTGACAGTAATAACTCTCTTTTGCCCCTCTAGTTCCTGGCATTTGACACACAGCTGTTGATGGGAAACCGCCGCTATTCCCTGAGCCCAGAGGAATATATTTTTGGAGCACTCAACATTTACCTGGACATCGTCTACATCTTCTCCTTCTTTCTGCAGCTTTTTGGCACCAACCGGGATTGAAAAGGCTTCTCTTTTTCCAACTCCAAGAAATGCAACCTGTTTGTCCCCTTGTAACACCCATCCCCTGCTCTTTCCCAGACCCTAAAGATATAGCACTTAACATCATCTTAGCCATCAGCCCTCTGCCAACTATGCTCCTTCTACAGCATCCTTGGAGTTATTTTCTGTAGGTTGTATATATGTGAGGAATTCTGGAAGCCTAAAGGACTGGAGTCTCTAAATGTCCTGCTTCCCTGCCCCTCTGAACTCATTTCTGTTTCCAAATGTGAGATTGTAAATCCGGTGTACTCCCTTTCTCCCACCTTAGTTTTGGGGTATAAGAGTCCAACGGATGTGACAGATAACAGTTTAGGAGCTTAAATGTCAACAGAGGGACCCATGGGGGAGCTAATCCTGAACCCCAGAAGATTTGTGTGATTTGAGAGAAAACTGTTTTCCTTCTTTGTTACTGCCCTCATGCCTACCTTTCCTTGGGTCAAAAGCTGAAGCATTTTATGCAAGGGGATGAGCTGGCATAGGAAGGTAACATAGCCTACAGAGATTCACACCCTGAAGAGACACAGAAGCAATATAGTGTAGTACTTAAAGTCACAGGACCTGGGTTTGAGTCCTGTGTCTGCTGCACTCTACATATATGACTTTGGACAAGTCTCATAGTCTCCCTAAGCCTCAGTACCATATCTATAAAATAAGGTCCTTTCTAGATCCAAAGCTATGAGCTTGTCTATGATATTTTTATATGTGGAGGAAGAGAATGAGGGATGCTGTTTAAAGAATGGCAGTCCTTAAAATGGCCCTTCTTTGTATGTGTAGGAGCTTCACTTAGATCTGTGGTTGCATTTCCATTACAGTGCTAAAAAGATACATGTGTTGAGTTGGGCACCCTGGGGTGACAGGGCAGGGAGAAGTGAGCCCCTGCCAAGAGTCTCGTCTAAAGGTCTGCTCTGAGGTCTCTGACAGTGAGATAGGAGACAGAGGTACAAAGCTGAGACACAAATCAGAAGGAGATTGCAGTGTAAGGAAATGACAAATCAGTGCCCAGGTCTGCCCAATCACAGGGGATGTCTGAGAGACATAGAACAGTCCTTGATGTACTCTCTGCCTCCCTGTGTTATAAAAGAATCCAGAGTCATTTCCCTTCTAGATCCCCACGTTGTCTTCTAGGGGACTGGAGAGGACTTGGGATTGGTGAATAGTACAAAGCAGAAATGGCTCCTGGGCTCCAAAAGAGAAGGAATGCTACCCTCAGGTGAGTAAGAGAGAAGAGCCTTTTTTTAAAATACTGGTTTGAGTGGAGGATAGAATAGCTTCTTTCCTGTGTTGAGATCCCCAGCAGGGGACCCCTTATCCCTCCCCCCAAGTCCTCTGCACCCCATTTCCCCAAAGTGCCTCCCTAGCTTGTTGCCTTGCCAAATAGTGAACCCAGGTCATAAATGCCCAAGCCAGAGCCTGTCTCTACATACTCCAAAGAGAAGACACTTCTTACTCTTCCCAACTTCCATTCTCTCCCCCTCTTCAGTCCAGGTCACCCCAACCTCCCCTGAGGGGTCAAGTGTGTTCCCTCTCTCTCCTCTTTATCATCCCATCTCCCCAGTTTGGAAACTGGCCAGCCTATGGCTAATTCAGCCAAGTCCCTGATAAGAACTGGGTCCATGTGATGAGGCTGGGGCCCCTTTTCGCCTGGCCAGTCGGCTGGGATCCCGGGCAGGTGCGTGTGCGTCACCTACCTAGCCTCTGGCAATGTAGCCTGCATATGGGAGGGACTCTGTTAGTGAGGCCTGGGGGAGTGGGGGTGGAGAGGGAAGGAGCTTGCCGCTCATACATGTTGTGGTGGCTCTGGTAAAAGTGGAAAATTACTGGGCAAAGTGTTGAAGCCCCTCACCCCAGCCATCAGCGCTCCTTCTCCCACCTTTCCTTCTAGCCTCTTCTTTGCATGTTCACTCTGGACAGCATGCCTATTGCATGAACAAGATCTTCCCAGGGCTTTGTAGCTGAGGTTTTCCATTTAGGGAAGGAAGTGGGATGTATTAAGTTCCCCGTACTGCCCCTGGACTCCCATCCCTTGGTACTGACATGGCCCAAAAGGAATGAATGACATATTGAGTACTCAAGGGGCAAGAGGGGCAAAGAAAACTGTCAACAGGGGGTTGGAGCAGGAGGCAGTTAGCCAAGCTGTAATTAGAGTGGGGTGCTTGGGATTCTCAGAGTGGTACAAATGTGCAGGCCCCTCTCAGCACGTAGAATTGTTCAGCAGGGTAGAAACAACTGAGCTTAGTGCCGGGATAGTGAGCACAGTTAAACCAGAAAGCTACCCAAAGATGTACTTCCTCTACAAGCCACTCCAAGTGGACAGCGCCACCCAAAGCAGAGAGGCCTTGCTGTGCCCCAGCGTTTCATTCTTACCTTCCAGGGAGCTGGGTGCTTTTAATGGTGTTTGCCCCAAGTACATTTTGCAAAGTATGATCCAGATACAAAAATGTTGGGAATCAGAATGGGCAGGCTAGCTGGTGAGATGTAGCCTGGGGGACTCAGGAACACTGGGGAAGTTGATACTCTCTGGGCTGCTCTGAATCTTCTAATATCCCTTTTACTTCCTACGAAGACATCTCCCTGCCGATCTATCTGAGACTGAATTCGATCCTGATTGTTAGACAAGTCCTTGCCATGCTCTGTGCCTCAGATTTCCCCAACAGGCTGAAAGAGTAGAGTGTTGGGGGGCAATTAGGTGGCGCAATGAATAGAGCATCAGCCCTGGAATCAGGCGGACCTGAGTTCAAATGTGACCTCAGGCACCTACTAGTCTTGTGATCTTGGGCAAGTCACTTAACCTCAATTACCCTGCCTTCCCCCCTCCAAAAAAGCAACAAACAAAACAAAACAAAACAAAACAAAATAGAGAGAAAGAGAGTGTTGGAGGCCAGAATGATAGACATTAGGAAATTTTGAATCTTGAAATGACTGATAAACAAGATTTGTCATTTGGTTGCTGCTAGGAGAGACATCTCTTGTTCTTTCAGTTTTCCCTTCCCTATTCTTGACCCTACAATCTCTTTTTGGTGGCTGTTTTCTACACCTTTTCAATCTCCAAGCTACGTGCCTCCTTCCATCTTGAGTTTGTTTGGGGTCTTTTTCTGCTGCCCAGAAAGCTTCAGCACCATCTTTTGAGCCTCCCCCCAAAGTGCCCCCTAGTCTCTAACTCTCTTTTCTTCCAAAATCTTTGCTTCTTGCCAGAATCAACTTGCTCCATTAATCTATGAAAAAATGGAGCAAAAGATTTTTCCAGAATTCAGTTCTCAACATGTAGGGAGAGATCCAGGTCTATCCTCAGTTAAAAAAAAAAGCCATCAAAACATAACTAGGATATAGAAACCGGTGGAAATCACCGGAATCACTGTGGTTTCCTTTCTTTGTGTTTGTTGAGCTAAAACCACGTGCTTGATTCCTTTGTGTGCTATGGGAAGGAGTCTTAAGTTTTGAATGATTTCAGCATTTCAGAAGAAGAAACTGAGGCCCAGGAAGGGGTCACATTAACAAGATGAGGGGGGAAAGGATACAGAGAGCCCACCTCCCAGGTTTCTCTTACTCCAGGAGCTGATTGGAGAAGCATAAGGTATAAAAGGCCCCAGAAACACATGGATGAGCCTTTTGAGGAGAAAGGGTGAGGAAGCAGGAATGCAGGATTACAAGAAATCAAAACTGGATGGAGAGGGAGGAGGGCCATTCCAGCCCCCCTTCTCCTTTTGTAGCTCACATTTTCGCTGGGGGTGAAAAATTGAGCTGAGGACAAGACACTTTATTAAAAGACCAAGGAGTATCTGAGACCTTGACCCAGGGCAAGAGTCTAGCGGGAGGGGGAGGAAGAAAGGGAGCTCAGAGTTCCTGGGAGTCTCTGGTGTCCCTCCCATCAAAATCCTCTGCATAAATTACTGTCTAATCCTGCTTGAATACACCTAAAAATATAGCAGGTCTTGATTTCCTCAAGATCATGCAGGGGAGACCCCAGGAATGCTATTTCCTTGATTAGGTTTGTCCTCATCCCTCCCCCCCTCATCCTACTGGTAAGACACTTAAAGTTGCTGCCTCACGATCCCCACTACCCACCTGAAAAGTCATCAGTATCTCAGGTTTCTCACTGGAAGGGATAGTTTGTGGCACCTTTGCTGCCTCCATGTGGCTCCTTAGGGTAATGCGGACAGGCACTGGCACAGCTGAGAAAGTGGATTAAGGACCTGGCATCAGGAATCAGACCTGATCCACCATAAACCCCTCTAGCTTGAATATGTTTGTTTCTCCGTAGCCTGAATTCCTCTAATGTCTACCTGGTGGCTGATACTTGTTCCCTTCATCTGCCTAAATTTCTTCCCATAGGCTGTTAATGTCCCTGGGGCAAGAATAAAAGCAATTATGTTCCCAACACCTTTTTCTCTTGGCTGATTTGTGATATTCTCCATCTCCTACCTCAACTACTGGATAATGCGGGGAGGGGGAGGAGGGGACCACAGGGTGATTCACTTTCAAGTCACTTGACTTCACAACAATGCTAACTCTCTCAATTGTATTATTTCTATTTTCAGCTATTATTATGAGAAAGAGAAAAAGGCATATCTCCACCTACAGGGTCCTACTGATCCTAGAATTCGGTCATTCCTCATGAGAGAGATGCATACATCACTTCTGAATATATTTGTGTTCAAAATTCTGCAGTAATAATCACACGTTATATATCATTTTTTCATTTGATTGCAACAATCTGGAAAGTCAGATAATACAAGTAGCAATAGTCTCATTTTGCAGATGAAAAAATTGAGTCTGTAGATGTTAAGTGACTTGTCCCAAGTCACACAGCTAGGGGCGGCTAAGTGGTGTAATCAAGACAGCACCAGCCCTGGAGTCAGGAGAATCTGAGTTCAAATCCACTTACTAGCTGTGTGACCTCGGACAAGTCACTTAACCCCAGTTGCCCTCCCAAAAAAAGCTTTAAAAAAATCTACTAGGCACCAAAGGCAGAATTTGAACCTAGGTCCTACAACAATGAGCTCAATGGTTTTCCCACCACATCACAGCTGCGTATTAAGGCAACGTACAAAGAGGAAGCATGGTCTCTACCTCTTTAGGGAGTTTTCAGGGAAATCAGCAGGTGGTCAGGGAACTAGGGTGAAAGGGAGAAGGATTGGGAGACAGCAACATTTATTAGGTATGAACTATACAAGACAGAAGAGTCAGAGAAAACAGAAAACACTATGCATGCATACACAAAACGTGAAAATACTTATAAAGGAACATATTAGCAAATGTAAATTGATATGGTCTAAATTGAGTATAAACCCTAAAAATATAGATGAATGGAGTGCCCAAAGCGAAAAGAACATTTAATTAGTGGTTGTCGTTTGTTCGTTTTATAGATAGAACATGCTAGATTGTTGGGTTATGGCATGTGACCTTGATCTTTCCAACTACAATCTGAAAACCACTATAAATCCCTTAGAACCATGAGCACTGAGCAATTTAGTAAAACCTCAAAGTTATTTTAATTTGCATTTCTCTCAGTACTAAGTGATTTGGAACAATCTCTCATACAGTTATTAATAATTTTCAATTCTTTTGAAAGCTATCTTGTTCCTCTCATTTGACCACTTATCCATTAGGGAATTTAATCAACAAGAACTTACTGAGCCAGCCAATGGGGATACAAATGTAAGAGGTGGGTCCCCAGTGAGACTACAGCAATATGGATAAACAACTGTAGAAACTGATAAAGAGACCAATAAAACTTGAGGAAGCAAATGTGGCTAAATCATAACAAGAATTTCAGGGTATAAGATATTCCCCCCAGAACTGCAGGCATGCCTAACTGGTCTCAAGGAGAGACAGAAGAGCTCAAAGTGTGATCCGCTACTGGACAGAGATTTCCAAGCTGCAAAGAACAATGAGACTTGGGAAAACTCAAATCAATCTAACCCCAGGACGCCTTCCCATGTGTAGGCTTTGTTATTGTTCAGTTGTGTCCAACTCCTCATGACCCTGTGAACCATGGAATGCCAGGCACTTCTACTGAGTTAACATTTCCATCATCTCCTGAGGTCTGTCCAGATTAATGTTCATCGTTTTTATGATACTACCTGTCCATATCATCCTTTGCCATCCCCTTTCCCTTTAGCCTTTAATCTTTCTCAACATCAGGATCTTTTCTGAGTAGCTTTAGCTTCATTACTAGACCTTCCAGTGAAGAGCCTGAATTAATTTCTTCAAATCAAGTAAAAGACCAGCTCTGGTCAACCAGACTCAAGGGCAAGTACCTACAGAGAACCTGCTGAGAGAACAGCAGACAAGAATATTTACCTGGGGAAAATGAGGGGTCGTGGCCATTGAATGCAAGGACGCTGACAATAAAAGGTAGATGAGGAAATTGAGCTACTTTCTGCTTCTTCATCGATGACCTGGATGAACATAGGAGTGATGTGTGCACCTGAGAGGAACCAGAGGCTTGAATCCATGAACATAAGAAGGAAACAGAAATGACACCAGGGTTGGAGCTTCTCCTACTCCAAAAGTGAACATGACCTCAACACTAGTTGTATGTAGATCCCTTCTACCTGGAGTCATTGGACCTCACAAAGAAATGACAGAAAAGATATACAGAAAAGAAAAGTGATATACAGCATTTTACTGGACAGTAGATCCCACAGTGGGATATGGCGCATGCAGTTCACATTATCCACTGCATAGATCTTTTCTAGAGAGGTCACAAGGAAGATTATCTGCATTGCAAGAACTCAGAAAAGCATCTGAAAGAACTGCTCATTAACAGTATCAATAAGTCTTACAGTCTGTGTGTATTACCTACAGTAACCCTTTCATCCTTAACCTTTCATATACTTTCCTAAAAGAAAAGATTTGGGTCTAAGTGAAGGGAGTGGACAGTGATTTGGGGGAATAAGTTTGTTTCCTAAGGAGTTTGATTAAGTACTGATAATATTTCTTTTCTTCAGGCAAGTCTGGGAAGGACTTTAGACTGGAGAAATATTTTTTTCTTAATGTTTTCTTCACTAAAAACAAAGTTTTAATATTCTTCACCATTTGTCACTCCTAAAGTTCACTCAGAGCAGGGTAGCTTCTACTGTTTTCTCTTTTCCAGAGAGGGTCAGAGCTTTCTCTCTTCAATCCAGTGGTGCTGGCCTCCTGGCTTGTCCACAAATGAGATACTCCGTCTCCCAGCTCTCAGACATGGCTGTCTTCCATCCCCAGAATACTCTCCTTCCTCCATTCCAACTACAGACCTCCCTGACTTCCTTTAAATTCCAACTAAAATCTGGAAACTTTCCCCAACCCCTCTTCATTCTAGTGCTTTCCCTCTTTTAATTATTTCCTAATTATCCTGGGTGTAGCTTGCTTTGTATATATGTGTTTGGTTTCCATTAGATTGTGAGCTCCTTGAGGGCAGGGACTGCCTTTTGCCTCTTTTTGTAACCCCAGAGTTTTGCACAGTGCCTGACATGTAGCAAAGTGTTTCGTAAATGTTTATTGATTAATTGATGTTAGTAGTATGTCTCACAAATCCTGCTCCATCTGTTTCCCTTTGAGGAAAACTTCCTGGACCTTAAGGTTCTAGGTAGGACCAAAAAGATGAGGCAGAAACATTTCCTACAATCTTATAATTGGAATAATAATAATAATAATAATATTCACACTACCTACTTCACAGGGTTATTGTGAAGAGCGTGCTCAGCAAAACTTAAAAGTCAATGGAAGAGGTTTTCATTTTTGTCATTTGGCCCTCCACTTATAGAGCCTTAGTGTTATCCATTTAAAAGAATTGGGCAGAGATTCTCAACCTTCCTAATGCCACAGCCCTTGGGCATATCTGCATGTGGGCGGACCCTGGAGACAGATAGAGAAGTGGTGTCTCAGTTCCTAAGACCATCAGAAATATGTGTTTTCTTATGGTCTTAGGTGACCCCTGTAAACGGGTCATTCAAACCCCGAAGGGGTCGCAGCCCACAGGTTGAGAAGCACTGGAATAGGGAATTATGACTGCCATAGCTATAGAAACACAGATGGAATTCATGTAGACTTGCATACTTACTGTCACTTACACATAACACTCCATTTCCCATTCTGACCTTTTGGCTCTCTCCCAAGCCTGGACTGATTTCCTCCTCACCTCTACCCCTGTCTTCCTTCAAGATATAACTCAAACATTACCTTCCACATAAAGCTTTTCTTAACCCTAACCCCTAATTACCTTGTATTTTTTCTGCATATACTTAGGTGTGTCCATGTTATGTCCCCCAAAAGAAACATAAGCACCGTAAGCACAGAGATTTATTCCACTCTTTTCTGTATCTATATCCCTGGGGCCTACAGGGAGAGAAACACTTCTGTAAGGTACATTGTCTTTTAAGGTCTTTTTAACAAGGAATAGTTAATAATGGAAAAAGGAAAGGAAAAGTGTTTTTATATAAAAAAAAATTTACATTAAGTCAAAAGGTTTCCACTTGTGGATCAACATTCTGATGTCTTATATGAGTAGAGAAGTGTTTCGTTTTAATATACAATACTAAAACGTGTATACAAAGAAACAGCTTTCAGACATGATTTGGACAGTTTGAAAGTGAAAAATAATGCAGACACACGTAGTAGATGCTTAATAAGTGCTTGCCGATTAATGTTGACCACGATAATCTAGAACAGTTCTACACTCCTCTTCCTAAAAACTCAATAGTTTATATGACACTTAAAGGTTTACCTTTACCTTTTTAATTAACAATCCTGTGGGGGTAGTAAGGGTAAGAGGTATTATCCCCAATTTAGAGATGTCAGAACTGAGCTTCTGAGGAGTTAACTGTATTATCACATAGTTAGGAAGTGTTAAAGCCATGGTTACATGGCTAGTAAGTACTGGAAGTGCTGGACACAGACTATGAATGCACCCTAATTTTAGGTCTACCATTCTTTATATTATACTTTACTTTCTATTATACTATACTATACAATACTATACTATACTCTACTATACTATACTATACTATACTGCCCAGTAGGACATTATTTTTCAGTAAGTGCCACTCTTACTGACATCCAAAATCAAAAATCTGTGTGAAGATGTGCTATTGATGTAGTTTTAGGGGAGCAGGGACCCCAAAATACCAAGGGTTGTCTGGAAAGAATTCACGGACTCAAGCAATCTTCTAGTCAAGAGGCAAAAAATTTATTGTAACACTAATATGGAGGGCAGAGCTCCTTATGGAACTTGAAACCTAACCAGAGTGATGCTAAAGCTTATATAGAAAAAGTACAGCGAATTGTGTGGCAAGTATGCAAATTATGTAGTGAACATACAATTTCTGTACTTTGGGTACAAGAATCATTCATTACTGGCATTGGCAGAGGGTAATGGGTGCAATTCTAAGGGGTCTGTATATCTGTACATCTACGTTTGTGACATGATAGCCTTGGGAGTTGGTGTCTTTAGCTTGACCTCTGGATTGTATATGGTTAACTGTGGGAATCAGTACATGATAATTCTGCTGGTACAAAGTAGTCCTGCTCATACAAGGGAAACTCTATAGAGGTCAGATTGTTCTTGTAACAGGGAGAGATAGTTTGCCTCACAGAGCCCACCCATGAGTTATAGCCAGAAATAGGCCTTTGGGCTGGGGAGAGATATGATCCTAGGGCTGAGGTCCAAGTACAAGCACCCCATCACTATTGCAAAAACTTGAATTAGGGTGAAGAGATTACTCCAAGAGGCTACATATTGTTTCAACCAAATCTACTTGAATCAATCCATCCACAGCAGGTATAGAGTGACTTATATTCACATACAGTTGTTTGCACAACTGCGTATACTCAAATCCAAATCAAATCCCTGCCCATAGAAAGGATCAGTATCAGATGGGAATAAAGAAGGCAAAAGCAGCTGGACTGAACTAAGTAAATATAGAAGATATCCCTGCTGGAGGAGACACAATTGTGAAAGAACTAAAAATTTCAGTATTCAAACCTCTGACTTTTCTGTCACAAAAACATTACTAAAAAATACATCAACAACTACCTATAACTAATATATGCCTACTCCTCCCCCCAATATGAAATCTTTAAGTGAGACTATACAAAAATTGAGGACATCCTCAATAAAGCATTAGTGCAGAACAAGCAGGTTTTCAGGAATGCTATTCAGCAATGAACCACATCTTTACCATTTTACATTTGACTAAAAGATAGAAAAACTATAAGATCTCATTGTGCTTACTGCTTGCTAATTATGAATAAGCATTTGACTCCCTAGAGTAAAAGGCCTCCTCAAAGGCCCATTTCCAAAAAGGTGTCTCCTGTCCATACATAAAAATAGTTTAAGATTCTTTGAAAAACATAGACACAGAAATAACCCTTGCCCAATGACTTCACCAAGAGAGAGATAAAAACGGGGATATGTGTGCTTCGACAAGGTACCCTCTCTTTAAGGCCTTTTTCATAAGGAACAATGAATAGTGAAAAGGGCAGAAGAAATATTTTTGTGTAAATTATGAAATTTATATTATCAGAGGGTGTGTGATATTGCCACAGTTGTGGATGAACATTCTGCTGTATGAGTGGTAAAAGAACTCTGTTCTAACATACACTGCTAAAATAGGCATATGAAGAAACAGCTTTCAGAAAAGTTATGGACAGTTTGAGAGACAAAAATCATCTGAATTTGTGATCTGTTGCCTCCATTGCGTGGGAAGAAAATTCATGTCATCATGAGGCAGTAAATGATATTTTGTTGAAAATCAGAGAAATGTGCATGTAAAGAAACAGTTTCAAGGTCAGGGGAGGGATAGGGTCACAGGAAACTTTAGAGAATTGTAAAGTATGAGTATATGTGAACTAGTCGCATATAGATGTATCACACCTAACGAGGATAAAACAAAAAAATCCTATAAATATTTGAAGATTGAGGTATAATTTTAAAAGATCATTGACTCCATAGGAGAAAACTGGGGAGTTATGACTTGTTAAGTAAGAAACTGAGTCAGGAAGTTCTCATTTAAGTCACTAAGCAGAAGGCAAGAGATTGCAGCAAAAGAAGTGGAATAACCCAGGGAGAGGTGAAGGCACAGCAGAGGATGCTACAAAGCTCCTCTAAGTCACCAGGGATGAGCAATTCCCTGATTGGTCGGAGAGAAGAGAGAAGAGAAATGATTTCACTAAGTGAGTCCCATGGATTTCAGGAGTTACACTGTTGGCTGTTGCCCTATAGCACCACCTACAGGTAGAAAAAGGTAAAGCTTTTCGGAAGGGCTTCTTGTCTGTTACCGCTCCTAAAATAAGGAAAAGGAAAGGTTTTGGAATTTCTGTGGCATCCTGGGTAAGCCGACTTCAAAAGGCAACCTGAAGTGAGTTCAATTCTCATTAGGCAGCAGGTGAATGAGTAACTGATTGGCCTAATCTGTATACCCCCAGTTAGATGAGCTTGGCAGTTGTCTGGTTTAAAGGGAAATGCTATTCACCTTAAGAGCTAATGTTTTGTTCTAGCAGAGAAAAGGATTTCTTCAACTGTAGAGAGTGGTGAGAATCAAATCAATAAGCATTTCTGTGTCAGGCCCATGCATCAACAGTCAAGTAGTGAGCACACTTTTAGTGGGGCGCAGATGATCATGGATGGACTGATAATGTTGACACGTAATCTGGAATCACGAATCCTCTCACCATAGCTACTAGGCATTGGCAGAAGAGCATGATCTGGCTTTATATGCATTTATATGTATTTCATTGTTCAAGCATTTGCTTTAATCTGTCTCTTGCTTAACTAAGTAAATGATTATGTTTAAGATCTAGGTCAGCAGTTCTCAACCTTTGGGTTATGTTCAATTTAAATACAACCTGCATATCAGATATTTACATTACAATTCATAACAGTAGCAAAATTACAGTTAGGAAGTAGCAACGAAAATAATTTTATGGTTGGGGGTCATCACCACATGAGGAACTGTATTAAAGGGTCGAGGCATTAGGAAGGTTGAGAACCACTGGTCTAGGTCATTATTGTGGATGTTTGGTTATGTAAATATCACACTTTGAATGTATTGCCTTGTGAGTTGATTATATACATTGCATGGGCATTCAAGAGTTAGAGGAATTAATAGGATAAGTATATTTTTCTTCAACATATATAATGTAGTGGTACTGCTGCTGCTGCTGCTGGATCTCTGGGAATGTAGACCTGCTGGAGTTGAAGGAATGAGTTAAACCCAAAAAATGACTGAAGGTATCTCACAGCCTGTGCATGAGGTACAGGATCCCAGGGGTATGAAATCCTACGGGTTATGAGACCCCAGGTATGGCACTGTGGAGGGTTTATACTCCACTTTTTCTGCAGGCCCCACTGTCACCAATTTATCCTATTCCATTTTGGAGCACAAGAAGAGTTCATTCCATATGCTATGTGGTCCTCACCAAAGTTGTTTACTATCATGACAAAGATCTGGAACAAATTCCAAGATGGAAAGCATTTCTCTGTGGTTGGTGAGCTCCTGTAACCACTCAGGAAAGATTGTGACACACATTTGAATAAAACCTTCAGAACTTGCCCACTAGTCTATAAGTCTGTAACTAGTGCAGATGGACAATGAGTTGTTCCTATAGCTGGATATAATTCCACGTGAAGGAGGGCAGGCAGGATTGCCTTTGGAAAATTACAAAACTTTTTTTTTTTGGAGTGGGGGAGGCAAGGCAATTAGGATTAAGTGACTTGCCCAAGGTCGAACAGCTAATAAGTGTTAGGTGTCTAATGCTGGGATTTGAATTCAGGTCACTGCACCCCCACACACACACACACACACACACAACTCTCTTTTAATGACTCCAAGCTTCCTTTGGAAACAAAGGCCTATCTTTTAAATAACAATATTCTACAGGTGTTCCTCATTGGCAGGGAGATAAGGTATACAAAAGTCTCTGAAGAATTAAAAGTTATTATCACATAGAGATGTGATAGTGGGTGTGTGCAAGCTGAAATACAGAAGAGGAAGAACAGGGGTAAAAGATGTCATCAGGGAAATGTGTACTAAGAAGACATAGTTGCCATGTAGTGATAGCAAGAAATGACCAGTTCACTGCCAGAAAGCTTCACTGGCATGCTAGCAATGCCAGGAAATATTAAAGAAGGCCTCCAGAACACCAAGTGGACCCTCTGTGATGAACTTAGGGGAGGACAAGAGTTGTGATCAGAGTGCTGTAACTAGAATGGCCCTGACTTATAAGACTTTGTATGGCCTGTGTGACCCAAATCAACTCACTTAACCACTACCAGGCTCAGATTCCTCCTCTGTAAGCTGGACATAGTAATTACACACAGCTAACAGTGCTGTTTCCAGGATCTAATAATGCATGTAAAGTATTTTAAGAATATTAAAAGCATTCGATAAATCTCTGCTATGGTTATGACTGCACAGGATTCTCAGGCATGGACAAGCTGTTGTCATTAAGTTGCTTCAGTGCGTCACCCCATCTGGGTCACATTCCAGCCTGTTTGCGACCCCATTTTCTTGGCAGACACTAGTATGGTTTCCCATCTCCTTATCATTTTTCAGATGAGGAAACTGAGGCAAAGAGGGTTCAGCGACTTAAGTCACACAGCTAGTCTGAGGTCATATCTGAACTCAGGAAGGTGGGTCTTCCTGATTCCAAGTGAAACTGGCGCTGAAACTCCCAGGGATGAGAGTACTTTAAGTGCAGTTCACCTGGACCACATCCTTCCTAAGGAACTACTGTTCGCACCCTATTCTTCCCTAGCACAGTTCCTATGAGGCCGAGTTATAAACAAGCGTAGCTGGAGCCTTCCCAGAGCAACGGGTCAGGAGAGGCACACACCAAAACCATTCATGCATATGCATGCATTCATTCATTCATCCATCCTATTCCTGTTAGTAATTTGTGAGGTTGCGGGCTCGTGGGAAAAGGCACCAGCATCTGAATTAAGGATAAAAGGGGGCCAGGACGAGACCACTTTGTTTCCATGACGTAAGCCCTCCGGCTTTGGCTGGAAGGAGCGCATGCACCAGAACAGACGTTTACGCGCTGCGCAGCCCGGAACTAAAGTGCCCCGGCCCAAGAGTTCCAAGCTTTCCGGTTTCCCCCCGATCCAAGCGCGACGTACTGAAGCCAATGGCGGCGCCCATGTTGCCGGCGGCGGAGGCTGCAACCGAAGAGGAAACAGGGACGGCCGAACCAGGGTTCTTGGAGCCCGGAGCCGCCCCGTATGGAAACTTCCCCAGTTACTCCCGCTTCCACCCTCCCGAGCAGCGGCTTCGCCTCCTGCCCCCGGCGCTGCTGCAGCGGCTGTTTCCCCCGGGAGGCCCCGATCCTCGGCCGCTGCTGGGGTTCGATGTGGGCTGTAACTCCGGGGTGAGTAGCCAGAGCGCTCTGCGCATGCTCGGCCCCTCCCCTGAGCGGGGGTGGGGGAGCTGCCCGAAGGCGTTGCCGGGCCACGTGTCCTGGTCAGTTACGCGGCGGGTCCTAAGCTTCTCAGACTGTAGAGGTCCGGAGATTAAATCTCTTGGAGACTAATCAGCAAGCGTTTCTTAAGCCTACTGTGTGCTAGGCACTTACTAAGCATTGACCGTCTCACAGCAGCCCTGAGATTGTGCTCTTTGAAAGCAGGGACTTTGTGTCTCTTTGTGTGTCCCCCGACATTTAGCATGCTGCCAGGCACTCGGCAGGCCCTCATTAAATGCTTATTGATTGAGTGGGAAGTAGGTGCAATTATCCCCAGTTTACAGTTGGGGCAACTGAGGCATACAGGTTAAGTGACCTGGCCAGGGTGGCACCGCTAAATATGTATCTGAGGCTAGATTCGAACTGTGCTCTTTCCAGCTCCGTGGTTTTTCAGGAGGAGGAAATGATAAAGGAGAGAGTCCCAGACCTGGGGACTGCCAGTGAAAATCAGGAATAGGGAGGTGGAGTGTCTCCTGTTAGAGGAAAGTTGAGGAAAGCATTGTCACTGGGACAGAGGAAGGTGTGAGAAGACTTCGAAGGGAGGAAGGGCTTTGCAAGTCAGAGGCTTTCATGTTTGGTCCTTAAGGCAATAAAGAGCCACTGGAGTTTACTGAATAGGGGGTCTTAACATTTGTTTTTAAACTTTGATTTCCTGATTCTTTCCCTTCTTCCCTCCTCACCTGCCCCCACTGGGAAAATAAGCAATTCAATATAGGTTGTACATATGTAGTTACACAAAATGTTTCCATAGTAGATATATTGTGAATGACTTAACTATATTTCCCTCTATCCTATCCCACCCCCCACTTACTGTTTTCTACTTTCACCCTGTCCCTTTTCAAAAGTATATGCTTCTAACCATCCTTTCTCCCAATCTGCTCTCCCTTCTGTCATCCACCCTCTTATCCCCTTCCCCCCTACTTTCCTGTAGGGTAAGATACCCAATTGAGTGTGTATGTTATGACCTCCTTAAGCCAAATTCGAAGAGAGTAGGATTGACCCATTCCCTTTCACCTTCCTGCTCTTTCCCTCCATTGTAGCAGTTTTCTCTTGCCTCTTTTATATGAGATAATTTACCCTAATCAAGCTCTCTCTTTCTCCTTTCATTATATTCTTCTCTCACCTCTTAATTTTATTTTTTAGATATCATCCCTTCATATTCAACTAATACTGTGCCCTCTATATGTATACATGTACACATATATACATACTCACATACACACTCCTATACATACATACATGTGTGTTTATACATATATACATATATATTCCCTTCAACTATCCTCATACTGAGAAAAGGCCCATGAATTACAGTTATTATTTTTCCATGTAGGAATATAAATAGTTCAACTGTAATAAATTCCTTTTGATTTCTTTTTCCTGTTTACCTTCTTGTGCTTCTCTTGCTTCTTGTATTTGAAAGTCAGATTTTCTGTTCAGCCTTGGTTTTTTCATCAAGAATACTTGAAAGTCCTCTTTTTCTTTAAATTTTTTCCCCTGAAGCATTAAACTCAGTTTTGCTGGGTCGGTGATTCTTGGTTTTAATCCTAGCTTCTTTGGCCTCTGGAATATCTTATTCCAAGCTCTTAGATCCCTTAATATAAAAGCTGCTAGATCTTGTGTTATCCTGATTGTGTTTCCACAATACTCAAATTGTTTCTTCCTGATAGCTTGTAATATTTTCTTCTTGACTTGGGAGCTCTGGAATTTGGCTATGATATTCCTAGGATATTTTTCAAGAAGTGATTGGTGAATTCTTTCAATTTCTATTTTGCCTTCTGGATCTAGAATGTCAGGGCAATCTTCCTTGAGAATTTCTTGAAGGATGATTTCTAGGCTCTTTTTTTGATCACGGCTTTCTTGTAGTCCAATAATTTTAAAATTATCTCTTCTGGACCTATTTTCCAGGTCAGTGGTTTTTCCAGTATTTCACATTGCCTTCTATTTTTTCATTTGTTGGATCTGTTTTGTAGTATCTTGATTCCAGCCTAATTCTGAAGGAATTATTCTCTTCAGTGAGCTTTTGAGATTCTTTTTTCATCTGGCAAATTCAGCTTTTTAAGGCATTCTTCTCCTTGGCTTTTTGAGCCTCTTTTACCGTTTGAGTTAGTCTATTTTTAAGGTGTTATTTTCTTCAGTATTTTGGGGGGGTCTCCTTTAACAGGCTGTTGATTTGCTTTTCATTATTTTCTTGCATCATTCTCATTTCTCTTCCCAATTTTTTCTCCATTTCTCTTACTTGATTTTCAAAATTCTTCTTGAACTTCTCCATGGCCTGTGGCCAGTTCATATTTTTCTTGGAAGCTTTTGATGCAGGAGTTTTGACTTTGTTGTCTTCTTCCGGTTCCATGTTTTGATCCTTTGTGTTCCCAAAAAAGGATTCTATGGTCTGATTGCGCTTCTTCTACTTGTTCATCTTGCCAGCCAATTACTTGACTTTTGAGCTCTTTGTATCTACCTCATGGTAGAACTCTGCTTCTAGAGTAGAGAGAGCTGTATCCCAAATTGCTGGGGGTTTTGCAGAGAGGAGTATGGGACGAGGGGTGTCCAAATTTCATTTATAAAGTCCTCAGACTGAGACTGAGACCCAGCTTCCTTCAGTGGACAGATTTACTTTCTCTGGTAGTGCCAGTGATGCGGTATCTGTATCAATATTGGCTCTGGGAACCCCCTTGAATCTTCCCACTGGATCTGGCATTCACCGGAGGCCATAAACCTTACATTATCACTATTCTCAATTCTCTGTTACCCTTAACCTAGCCAAGCCCTCCATTGTCTGTTATCTCCAGGTAACCTTCAGCTGCTTCCCACCCTTCAGCCCATTCTCTAGGTTCCCAGTGTCTGACCTCTAGTCACTCCAGCCCCGTTAAGATCCTCCTTAGACTCCTAGACCATCCCTAGATCCCTCACACAGTCTTTCTGTATATAAAACCCATCTGCTTTGCATGAAGGGGCTCAGAGTCTATAAGAGTCTAGCCAGTGGTGAGATTCCTTAAGAATCTGCCCCGTGTGGCGAATCTTTAATAAACTTTGTTTTACTTTGACTGAAAGAAGGCTTGGGTTGAATTCATTCAGGCAGGACCTAGCGTGCTGGTATTTTGGGGTCTCAGGCAACCCTAAACCCCAACAGTAGGGCCAGGAGATGACCTGCCCTTGCCTTCTGTTCAGTCTTCTATAAAGGAAGTCTTTTCCCTGCGGCATGCTGTGGATATCAGTGTGGCATTCCGCCCTGCTGTCTGTGACTGGCCTGCTTTGTTTTCTGGTCCTGCTTCTTTAGTTGTTATCTCTTGCTCTCTCTCTCTCTCTCTTTTTTTTTTTTTTTTGGCTTTTTGGAGGGCAAATGGGGGCTAAGTGACTTGCCCAAGGTCACACGGCTAGTTTTTGTGTTAAGTGTCTGAAACTGGATTTGAACTCGGGGCCTCCTGATTCCAGGGCTGGTGCTCTATTCGCTGCACCACCCAGCCACCCCCTAGGTGTTGTCTCTTATGTAACTTATTGCTTGGCAGTATACTCTGGCTTGCTTGTGCCCACCCCCTGTGCTTTGGAACACTTAAATTTTGATTCTAAACTGTCTGCGGTATTCCATGATTTGCAGTTATTAGTAGAATACTAATGTTAATGAGATCGCTTTTGTTGATGTTTCAGTAGCAGCTCAGGATTGTTGCCAAATGCAGCCCATCCTTTTCACCTCTTCGCCTTCATTTCTGGACCCAGTCAGCCATCTTTCTGCAGGGTCTGTCCAAGATATACTCGTTAAATGACCGATTTCAGCGGACTTATTACCCATCCAGCTGTTTCATCCACTTGGATATTGTTTTTATATTGTTAGGTCAAACTCTTGCGTGGTTGTGAATTCTGCTAGGGAAGCTCTGAAGTGAGTGTTTGTTGCCGAGTCATTTCAATCATGTCCAACTCTCCATGACCCATTTGAGATTTTCTTGGCAGAAATACTGGAGAGGTTTGCTATTTCCTTCTCATTTTACTGATGAAGAAACTGAGGCAAACAAGGCTAAGTGACTTGTCCAGGGTCACACAGCTAGTCCTCCTGACTCCAGACCTGGAGCTCTATCCACTGTGCTACTTAGCTGCCCTAAAGTGGCCATAATGTTATTCTATTCACACCCCTAATACATTCATGACCTTTTTTAAAAAAACCTATATATTGCTACCACTAGAAAAATTGCAGTGGAACCAGTGCTGTGATATCACAGGCATACATTCCCCAAAAGTAATTTTTCTCCCCCCATCTTGTTATCTCAACACATACTCCAAATTGCTTGACCTTGAAGAGATGAACCCTTCATTTGCCTTTTGAAAGCAAAAGAAATATTTAGCTTGTAGTAGGGTGGCCTGACTAAGCCTGGGCCTACAATGGTAGGCCCCGGGGAGGGGGGGAGGGGCTAAAATGAATTCTGTGCAGGAGGAATAATGTGTCTGAAAGCACAAAGGCAACAATGGGCAAATTCTGGGAAACAGTGAGGTTGAACCAGAGTGCAGTCGGGTGGGAAGGCACTGTTGGGAGGCTCTTGGGACATAGGCTAGAGCAGCAGTTTTCAACCTGTGGGTCGCAACCCCTTTGGGGGTCAAACGACCCTTTCACAGGGGTTGCCTAAGACCATTGAAAACACACATTTCCAATGGTCTTAGGAACCGAGACACCGCTCCTCTATCCGTTTCCAGGCAGGTCTACCCGCATGCAGATACGCCCACATACGTATGTTAAAGGATCACGGCATTAGGAAGGTTGAGAACCCCACTGGGCTAGAGGGTTTGTATCTGAGAAGCATAAGGTTCAGAACAGAGGGTAGCTTAGAATCGATCATTGGTGTTAACCTCAAATGGAAACGGGAGGCCACTGATCTGTTCACAGGGATCCCTGAAGGCCGCAGATGGATTAAGTTTTTAAATGTAATATTATCTACATTTTACTGTAATTTTGTTTATTTTGTGAAGTATTCCCCAAATCACATTTTAATCCGGTTTCCAAGGGGCCTGTGATATTTGACCCCTGAAGTGGAAGATAAAGACTCTGTTGCTGTGGACCAGGGATTACCTGGAGATGAAGAGATTTGAGAGGTGGTGCAGAGGGCATGTTGCCCTTAGCTTGGTCGTGAGGATGTGAGCTTCTGGAGGGGGAGGGACTGGTTGTGAAGGTGTTGTTAGAGAACCCCCATAACCCCATGCACATCAGCGGTGAGTTAGTTGGCCATAGTGATCATCTTGCTCTGCATTATGGTTACAAAGCATTTTTGTAGACAGTCTCTAATTTAATCCTAATAACTTTGGGGGTAAGTAGTGTAAGTGTTATTATCCCTACCTTAGAGATGAGGAGATTGAGTTGCTGAGACATGAAAGGACATGGCCAAGCCACAAAGCTAGTCAATGACAGAGTCAGAACTTGAACCCAAGCCTCACCAGCTCCAAAGCCAGTTCTTCCTATTTACCTCAGGTTGCTTCCCAAAAATACTGAGCCCAAGGCAGTGGTCTGCAGAGCTGAGTAGTGCTAGTGGTCTAAGACGGAAGTGGCAGTGATTTAATGGGGTGTATCCTAGACCATCTAAAGCTCACCAGTTGTTGGATTTCACTAAGAAAGGGGTGAAAGCTAATTTTAGTGCAATGATAGAATCAAGGAGAATGTAGAGGTGTTTAAGGCAGAGGATCACGGTGGAGCAGTGGAAAGAATGTTGTGTGTGTCCTGCTTAGAGGACTTAGGTTTGAATCCTGGCTTTGCTGCTCACTGTTTATGTGACCTTCGGCGTATCATTTAGTCCTCTGGATGTTAGAGCTTCTGTGAAATGAAGGGCTTGGGTGAGGTCGGCTCCAGGGTCCTTCCAGTTCCTGCGCAACATGAGGAGCCCCACATATCCGAGGCGCCAGGGACGGGGGGCATAGTGGAAAATGCAGTAGAAGCATCCCGGATGACTTTTACTACCTGCACAACACCTAGGAATGGTTCAACTTTTCTGAGCCTGTTTCCTCATCGGCTAAGATGAGAGTAATAACATTTGAGGCAGGTAAGTGGTGCAGCAGCCTAGAGTCAGGAGGAACCAAGTTCAAATCTGGTCTCAGATAGTTACTACCTGTGTGACCCTTGACAAGTCACCTTGTTTACCTCAGTTTCCTCATGGGTAAAATGAGCTGGAGCAAGAAATGGCAAACCGGCGTCTTTAGCAAGAAAACCCCAAGTGGGGCCACGAAGTCACAAATATATTACTAAACAGCAATAATATTGCACCGTCTGCCTCGGATTGTTGCAAGGAAGATGTTCTGTAAACTTTAGGCACTGCATAAACATGAATTGCTGTTTTTAGGGTCCTTCTAGGATATACCTCACTCCACTCCTTGGGTGGAGCCTGGTTGGGCCCCTCTTTCCCTAAAGGACCCAAATTCCCAGTCTCAGAAAATGCAGACGGTCCATGACATGCTGCGTCCACTGGAGGGCACCAAGAACCTAAACAGAAAAGCTTGCTCCTCCCAGCGGGATGCCCGCTCCCCAGGTGTAGCCTAGCTTAGTTCTAACAGTAGTCCATAAGTCACGTCTGCAGTATTAGCCCTTGCTTGCTGAACAGTCAACTTCTTATTTGCACGTGTGGAAAGTGCTTTAGTAACACTCCAAGATCAGATGAGTTGGGTTAACACTAGAATCCTTTCACAGAATCTCAGAGTTGGACAGGCCATGTAACCCAACCAATACTTGAAGCAGCTTTCAGTAATCCCTCTCATACATCCTAAAGGAGCGGGCCTCCGGCTTCATTAGGAGACTTCTAGTAAAAGAGAAAACCTGACTTCTTGAGACAGTTCTTTGTGCTTTGAGATAGCTCTGCTTGTTAGGAATTCTTTCCTTATGTTTAGCCAAAATCTGCCTGTCTACAACTTTCATCTACTGCTCCTAATGTAATTAGCCTTCTGGGGCTACAAATCCTATTCTCCTTTCAAATGAAATACGGTGGTAACAAGGTTAATGTGCCCTAGGGAAGGGGGAGCCGTGTTCTTTTCTTCCCACTTACTAGGGAGAAGCTGAAAAATGACAGTGCTCTCTTGGATTTCCACAGGAGCTGAGCATTGCTCTGTACAGACACTTCCTTTCACATGAAGAGGGAGAGATCTGTCCAGTTTCCACTAGAGACCTCCGCTTCCTTTGCTGTGACATTGACCCTGCTTTGGTGGATCGAGCTGAGAAAGACTGCCCCTTCCCTGCAACCATGTCCTTTGTTACCTTGGACATCATGGATCCCCAGGCCCGGGAGCCCCTTTTGAGTTCCTTCCTGAACCAGTTTGGCCGCTCAGTCTTTGATATAGTCTTCTGCATGTCCATCACCATGTGGATCCATCTGAACCATGGAGACAATGGGCTGCTTGCATTCCTGGCCCGTCTTGCCTCTCTCTCCCGCTACCTCCTGGTTGAACCACAGCCTTGGAAGTGTTACCGGGCAGCTGCCCGGCGCCTCCGGAAGCTAGGCCGCCATGACTTTGACCACTTTCGTTCTCTTGCCATTCGTGGTGACATGGCTGACCGAATCATTCAGATTCTTACCAATGACCATGGCATGGAGCTGGTGTGCTGCTTCGGCAGCACTAGCTGGGACCGAAGTCTCTTGCTCTTCAAGGCAAACCAACCATCAGAGCCCACGCCATCCCTGTAACCACGATGAAACATAATGAACAGAGTACACTGATATCTTTGGAGCAACAAGGTGGGAGGGATGGAGAAGCAGATTAAGAGAAACCAAAAGAATACTGACCTAGCTGTGGGAACTTCTAGGTTCATCCTCTCCTGGACTGTTAACAAGGTAGCATCAAAACCCAATAGAAGTTATTGAATGAATGGCCAAGATAAATGGTACTTGTTCCCCATTGCTTGGGAGATAGATCATGAATAAGAAAAGCCCAACCCTGCAGAGTCCTGGGATTTCTGGTGTAGAATTACAAGGATGTCCATTGTAAGTTTGGACATGGTACAGAGACTGTGGAGGGTGAATGGAGTCTTTTGTTTTGGGGGGAGGGGTTGGAGGGGGGAGGATGGGGCAATTGGGGTTAAGTGACTTGCCCAAGGTCACGCAACTAGTAAGTGTTGTCTGAGGTTATATTTGAACTCAGGTCCTCCTGACTCCAGCGTGGGTGCCCTGTTCACTGCGCCACCTAGCCACCCCAAGGGGAGGGTCTTTTCAAAGTATGATGAACTGGAACTTGGCCTACCCTAAAGTGAATTGATCATATTTGGCTTTGGTCTAGTTTCTTGGGATGGAGGACGGGGGTGGTATTTTCTCTGGACTGGAAAAAGACTTGCTGTTTTCACATTATATTCCTAGGTATCATGCTGAAACCATATAATCTGGAATTAAGACTTATTGACCTGGCCAAAATAAAGGTTTATGGAACAACCATTTTATCTCTATCAAAAAGGCCAGGTCTAAAATATTCAGAGACTTAGATTAGGCCCCACAAATGCAATCAATTGGATGTGTATGCCCTGACAGAACCAATAAACACAGATTACAAAATGGACATGTAAATCAATAAAAATAATGTGTTTTGCTTTGCGTTGAAGTGTGGATTTTTTTTTTAATGGGTAAGAGTGAAGAGAGATCCTGGGATATCCAAGGGAATACCCAGCTTTCTCAGCTAGAGAATATCAGCAAGGTGGACTGAGTGCAGAAGAGTGTATCTGTGAGTTACAGAGGAAGGATTAGTGATGTTCACTTACACTCTCTCACTGGAACTCTCACAGTCTACTGGTCGCTTCCAAAACATGTGAGGGTCTAAAGGATATATAAAGGTAAAGTATGTACCTGAGTGCAGATTTAACAGTGAGACAGAAATGCAGATTAAAACAGCAAGGATTAGGATGACCGGAGCCGGAGGTTTTCAGTTGAGAAAGCCTTCATGGAGCAGCTGGGTCCCAAAGAGTCTGGGTGGTGGAAAGGACGGACAACCATGGTATGATGGCCTTTGAATAATCTGCTTCTGCCACTCATTACCCAGGTAATCTTGAGCAATCTCTCCAATTAAATGAGGGGGTAGAAATTATTACTTTTGACCTAGAGATTCTACTGTGGGATATAGGCCCCAGGGAGGTAAAAGATGAAAAGAAAGACCCCATACTTACAAAAGTGTTCATAGTAGCATTTCTTTTGGTTGCTAAAACCCATAAAAACACAAAAAAATGGGTGTCCATCAGGGAAGAGTCAAACAAATGTTTTATATGAATATAGTACTGAATTACTATGCACTAAGAAATGATGACTGTAAAACGTGAGGGACATGAGAAGACTGGTATGGACATAGAGACTGAAATAAGTACAACCCAAAAAAACTATATCCAGTAACATAAAGGAAATGACCACTAACTTGAAGCCATACACTGTGTATTTAAAATGACCATTCAATCCCAGAGAAGAAAGGAGGAAGTACACTTCCTTCCTTCTCTTGGAGAGACTATGCCAGATGATGTAGACATACATTATCAGACTGGGTCACTTTTTAAGTTGGTTTTATTTAACTGTTTTTCTTTATAACTTAGAAAGGCTTCCTAAGTGGGACAGGGTGTGTATCCGGAAATGACTGTGATATAAAAAAAGACATCAATGAAACTTTTTGTAAATAAGTGGAGTCATGCTAGCCCTTGAAGATTCCTTCTAGCCCTAAGTCTTAATTTTAGTCCACAAGCATTTATTAAGTACTTACTTAATGCCAGGCACTGTGATAACAAAGAAAGACAGATTCACAGTCCCTCATCTCAAAGAGCTGGACAATACCCAAACAACTATGTATGTATATACAAGACGTAGAGGGATTCGATGAAAGGTAGTCTCTCCTGCACTGGACAGTGAGAATAGTGGGGGTCCTGTTCTTGGAACAAGAATCTCACTTAGGAAACTTGGCAGAAATGGAGAACATGGAAGCAGGAAGAATGGGGGAGAAGAAGGGAGACATTTATTTGAAAGGAGGTATTAAACCAAGAGATTCTTTCGTAGGGTAGGGAAAATATATGGGAAGGCCTTAATGGTAAATTCTGGTACCGAATTTGAAATTTATGCATGGAATATTCAAAAGCTATTGCAAATCTCTGAGTACCCAGGGAAACTGACCAAAATAATGTTAGGAAATGATTCTTGCCGATGTGTGTAGCATAGATAGATAGAGTTGGAAGAAACAGCAGAAGCATTAAGGAGATGCATGCAGGAGGTGGCCAAGGCCCAGCCTTAAAATACTTAGAGGAAGAGTTATGTTAAATTTAAGCTATGATGTCAGAACTTAAAAGTGGATATATGTTATAAGAAGTGATGAATATGAAGAATTTGGAGAAATATCAAACACTTAAATGAGCTGATACAGAGGGGGAAAAGCAGAATCAGGAAAACAGTATGCGTAATGATTATAATAGAAATGGATTAAATACTGGGATCGTGTATAATTAACAAACCAAAAAAATGCACCTCATCTTCATTAAAGAGATGGGGAGCTATCCAAGTGGAAGAGAAGACCATCCGTCCTGGTGTTTGTTAGTTTTGCTGAACTGCTTTTTTCTCCTTTTAAATCTTTGTTCCAAGGGTTGACTCATTGTGCAAGGGAGGGGGAGGAACACCTTTGGAAATGAATATGAACCAGAAACAAAAGGTACCGATAAAAATGAAGAAAACTCTCTTTTAAAGAGGAGGCGTCTCAGACAACAGGAAACACTTGACTGGAGGGAAAGCAGGAGGTCAGTATTAGATATGAAAATTACAGAGTCATTCACAGCTAGGTGGTAATTGAAATTTTAAGAGTGAAAGTAGATAAGGGAGAGCTTGACAGGACCAGGAAAGGGAGATACATAACATGGTAGCATTTATTGAAGGGTGGTAAGCCGTCTTCCAGCAGCGGGTGGAAGCCCCACTTAGTCTCCTGAAAAATGGTTGCCCCTAGGGGAACCTTATGCAATCACTGCATTGATCCAGATGGAGATTTCAAAGAGTCTAATTAGGGTAGCCCTTTTTATTAAGACCACTCCCAGGTATGCAGCCTGGAGAGTCACTACATGTTGGCTTGACAGATTCGTGTTATGACCTGGCAGAGCAGATGCTTCCAGTTCCAGTTCATAGTTCCAGTGATCAGGATCAGACAGTGGTCACTATTATAGTTGGGACCCAGGAAAATCCTTTTAAAATACTATCTGTATAGAGCAGCGGTTCTCAGCCTGTGGGTTATGTTCAATTTAAATACATCCTGCATATCAGATATTTACATTATGATTCATAACAGTAGCAAAATTACAGTTATGAAGTAGCAACAAAAATAATTTTGTGGTTGGGGGTCACCTGTATTAAAGGGTCGTGGCATTAGGAAGGTTGAGAAGCAGTGGTATAGTCTTCCATACATTCCCTGCCTCCTACCAAGTAAATGAATAAGAAAGGAACAGTATCAGAATATGTATGCATGTATACGTGCACATGTATGTGTGTAGTGTGTGCGTGCACATGTGTGATGTGTATACGTGCATGCATGTATATCAGAATATATGTACAGATATGTACTATATATGTGTAAGATATGTGTGCTATATATATGCTATATATAGACATATAGGAGTATAAGAAGAGAGGCACATTAATTGCACTATTGGTAGAGTTTTGATGATGGGAGCAAAGGTTCCTCATATACAAAAATATTTATAGCAGTGCTTGTCAGTCAATAAACAAGCAAGCCTTCACTGAGTGCGTAAACGGTGCCAGGCGCTATGCTAAGCACTAGGGGACATGAAGAACAAGCAAAAGCAGCCCCTGTTCTCAAGGAGCTCACCTTCTAATAGGAGAGACCACCTGCACATAAGTAGGCCTCTCTGAGATGCACAGAAGGTAGATAGAAGATACCTTGAAGAGGAGAAACCTTGCTGCAGAAGGTGGCGTTGAGCTGAATCCTGCAGGATGCTTCAGAGCAACTAAGAGGTGGAGATGAGCAGGTAGAGGGGTGGCCAGTACAAGAATGGTCAAAGGCAAGGGCGGTGAGAGTTGAGATGTAGTGGAATGAGGAAGAGCGTGAGTAGGGCATTTTAGCTGAATATAAAGCGTGTATTTTAAGTCTAGAAAGGCAGGAAGCAGATTGTGAAGTGCTGCAAATGCCTAACAGAGGGGTTCATATCCTATCCTAACGGGAAGAGCTTTTTGAGCAGAGGAGGAGCATTAGAGTGTGTTAGCTGGAGCACTTGGGCAATTATGGGGTGGATGAATTGGAAACAGAGGATTTGTGTGTGAGGAAAACCAAGGAGACCAGGATGACTGCACTATGGAGTGAACAGATGAGCTGTCACCTTTGACAGAGCTACCTGGTGACCTGATCACAAAAACAGCCAGGACTTGAGGGCTTGAGACTTTTCCTTCAGTGTTTGGACTGCAGACCAGTAACCAGATCATGAGTAGCCCAGGAAAGCTTCACCCAACAAAATCACCCATATCCTCATTCAAGATCCCTTCCTCAACCTGAATGTCCTCCTCCTGCTATGACAAAGTGAACCTTTTTTAGATCAGAAGTTCTCAACCCTATTTGGCTTTTGCAAAAAAATAAATAAATGAAAAATTAGTGTCTCCCTGGAAATCTACCTTTATTAAGGTGGGTTTTTTAAGATTTGTGTCATTTTTTAAATACCCCCCAAAAATTTTAATGATGTATCTTAAATTTAATAATTTGTTGCAAATTTGTGGAATTTTGGGACAGCTAGGTGGTGCAGTGAATAGAGCACCAACCCTGGAGTCAGGAGGATCTGAGTTCAAATGCGACTTCAGACACTTAACCCTTAATAGCTGTGTGACCTTGGACAAGTCACTTAACCCCAACTGCCCTGCCTTCTCCCCCTCCAAAAATAAAAATAAAAAAAGACAAATAAAATAATTTTTAAAAAATTTGTGGCATTTTTTCTGCATTGAAATTTTGATGACACAATATTGCATCCTGTAACTGTACAGTATCATATTGTAAACAAGCACATATTCCTGCTGATGCATACTGGACTTCTCAACAATGCTCAACACAGCTCGCCTGCCAACACTTGCTTGTTAAGACCTGGTATACTTGACCACTGATTGGTTATAACTTGCATTTTATGTGTTTATTTGGAAAATAATGTAATCACTACAACTTTAACTCTGTTACACAACAAATGAAACATGTATGAACAGTTTTTCAAAATTTTCTTCCCTTCCTCGTGCTTCCACTGCCCCCTTATTTTTATTTAACACCTCCCAATTGTACCCAAGGCTACTCCCACCCCTCATCATTCCAGTGCCCCCCCAGGGGAAGTATCCCCCACTTTGAGAACAGGACTACAAGTGTCTCATTTCATTACAGTTACAAAACAGGTACATAGCCCTCCTGGTTAGCCCTGGCTTGAGACACCAGTTCTTCTTTCTTCTATCTCTTGTGGATAAAGTGGCCTCCCCTTTGAGGTTTTTGCCCACCCAGAAGGTTTAATACAACCCAAGAAAGAGGTTCAAGTTCCCCTTTAATTGACGGGTTTCCTTTCCCTTGTGATAATTCAGACAATTTCTTTCTCAGTAGGGTTTGGAATTATTGGAAGGTGCTTTGTTTTTTTTAATGCTGTGAGGGATTTGAAATTGTCTTTGGGAATTGTGAAGAAAGGTGATCCTTTAGGTCAGCGGCATCGAACTCATATAGAAACATGAAAAAAAAAAAAGGAGGATCCCTGTGGGCTTCTCATGTTGACTTAGAAAATTATATGCTAATAATACCTACGTTCCAATATATTTCTCTCTATTTTGTTAAATATATGCCCATTATATTTAAATCTGGTTTGGGCAGCACTCCCAGAGGTCTCTTATTTGGCACCTCTGTTTTGGCTCTCACACACACACACACAGAATAAGGGAATAATTCCTCATTAGAAGCCTCTAAAGAGAACAAAATTTATGTCATCCAGAAAAGCAGAGGTTTTGGCTACTGGGCCAGAGAACACTAAGTAGGTAGCATTATGGGACCCAGGACAGTTTTCAAGGAAGAAGCTTATGATCACTTTAGCTACCTTGCTAAAAGTGACTTGGACCTGGACCAGTGATGGCATTGGAGAGATCGAGGATCTGTGCTATGGGCCTAATATTCCTGGTGGTCATCATTTTCATATCAGGAGACTTGCTCTGAACTGCCCTTAACATTACTCCCTCTGTACGAATGATCCTTTTTAGAAGATTGTTTGGTTTTGTATTTTAATAGTTGTATTAAGTTCCTCCTCAAATGTTATTTATTCTAGGCTTCTTCCTGAAGTCAGGATTGTTTTATGAATATTTTAGTGCAAAAAAGTTCTCCAGAAAACTTATTGGGACTTTGTTATCAAGAGTTGAAGTATAGTAGGAGTGGATCATGTATAAACATGTATAAATCATGTATAAACAATAATGGAAGCAGGACTAGTCTTTCTTTAGGAAGCCTATTCTTGGGGTTATCATTGATTTGTCTTCCTTGCCCCCTATAAAGGCCCATCCTACAGGGAGTTGGTGGGAGTTAGGGCCAAGGTTTAGCAGAATTTTCATTGCCCTACAGGGACACAATTTTCTGATTTAACCCAACCATTGCTGTGATGAATGCAGATGCAGAGAAGTGACATTTCATCAGAATTGTATCCTTAAGTAAATGTGTTTTTATCACACTTCATGGTCCACAAATATCACATTGCATTCTAAGTCAGACCCTGAATCACTGTACCAGCCTGAGCTGGGCATGGCTCAGAGTATATATACCTTTGAATGACAGGTTGAACAGCTTGGATTGAAGGATTACAAGTTCTTAAGTGGTTGATAGACATGAAAAAAGTGATGAACTAGGGTATAGACATGAATGAGAAGGCTAATGCAGTCATTCAGGTATGAAGGGATGAGCACCTGGACTAAGGTGAAAACTGTGGGAAATCCAAAAGACATCAAGAAGGAAGAATCAGCAGGATCTGGTGACTCATTGACATAGTTAACCAAGGAGACAGCAAAGGTAATGGATAATAAATTGTGTCTGGAGATGTAATTGTGGAAGTCAAACACAAAATGGTACGCTAGAGTTCAGAAAGTAGGGCTCATAAAGGGCTGAGTGTAGAGACAGAACAGCAATGGGCTAAGACCGGAAACTACAGAACACCCATTAGGCAGGAACCCAGGCATTAAACATTTTGTGTTCTAGGCACTGTGCCAAGCCCTGGAGATATAAATCAAAGCAAGAAGATAACCCTTGCTTTCAAGGAACTTCCATTCTAATGGAGGAAGTCAATACATAAAAGGGAGCTGAAAAAGAAGGTAGGAAAGGTACCCACATGGGGTGACAAAGTCCAGAGAGTCGGAGACATTCCACAAAGTGTGGCTGGTCTGGGCCTGTCCCCAAAATGGAGGCCTTCAGAAGGAACTCACCAATAAGAGAAGGAGGCTGGCATGGCAGAGGAATGTTCCAGAGTAAGACAGCTCCTGAGTCATGGTGGCAGAGTCCAAAAGGGTCAGAAATACAGTAGGGAGGGGAATTTTTAAAAGCTGAGATACTGGTCAGAAAGATAGGAATAGCCTCAATGTCATGAAAACCAGGGGGGAGAATTTCGTGTAAAGCACCAAGGTGACCAATTAGACTTGCCACGCTAGATTTCGCCTCCCCCTTTCTCCAGAATCAGCTGTAGTTTATGGGGAAAGCATCTCAGCACTTGAGAGCAGTACCATGATATGCATCTTATTACTAAATGTGAAATCACTGCAGGCTGGTCCACAGGGTCAAATGTAGCAGGGAAAATGATAATTCCTTAAGAAAAGATCATTGTATGTAGAGAGAGAGAGAGAGGTCGTTGGTCATCTTAGAGACTCCAATTTTAACTGGACGGAAGAATAGAAGACATTGTAGGGACTTAAGGAAGGAATAATGAGGAAATGGAGGAAATATTTGAAGAATCTGCCAAAAAAGAAAGGAAAAAATAGGATGAAACTCAGGAGAAATGGGTCAAATGAAGGTTAGTTTTGTTTTTAGACAGGAAAGGTATGTGACTATGAAAGGAATGCCAACAGTAGTAGAAAGGAGAAACAAACTTATGGAAGCCTGAGGATGTATTGCTATTTCTGCTGGGGTTTGGGGAGGACTCCCAGGCATAAGCCAGGGGTGGGGAACCTGTGATCTTGAGGCCACATGTGGCCCTCTAGGTCCTCAACTGTGAACCTTTAACTGCACCCAAATTTGTTTGTTCTATGAAGTTTGGATGCAAAGGGCCATGCTTGAGGACCTAAAGGATCCCCTCTCCCACTCATCACTGGAAACTGAGATAGATAGATAGATAGATAGATAGATAGATAGATAGATAGATAGATAGAGATAGAGAGAATGAATGAATGAATGAATGAGAGAGAAGGAGAAAAGAGGGAGAGAGGAAAGAGGGAGACAGTGAGGAGAGAGACAGAAAAGAGAAGAAAGAGTGAGGAGACAGAGACAGAGAGACAGAAACAGAGAGGGAGAGAGGAAAGAGGGAGAGAATGAAGAGAGAGAGAGAGAGGGAGGGAGGAGAGAGGGAGAGAGAGAGAGGGAGGGAGGAGAGGAAGAAAGTGAGGAGAGAGGAGAGAGGGAGGAGAGAGAGAAAGGAAAGAGGGAGAGAGTGAGGAGAGAGAGAGACGGGGGAGGGAGGGGGGAAAGAGAGTCATATATCACCTGTCCTAGAGTGAGAATGAAAGCTGTCTTTCCTTCCCAACGAATGCAGTATAACCCTCTCCCCTCAGCAAATCCACTGGGGTCCATTTAGCACATCCATCCTTATCCCCAATTCCATTCCATTCAGCTCACTGAAGGTGTTGAGAAGGCTTAAGCATTGTCCTTTGGAGTGTTTCCCACTGTGCCTTGCACTAAAGAGTCTCAACAAAGTCTACATATCATAGTTCTTAATGGCCTCCTAAGTCCCACACAAAGAGTCCTAAGCCGTCTATTCAGCAGAGTTCTTAGACAACATCAAAATCAGTGTTCCCAGGGCTCCCCCTTATTTGGCATTGCCTTTTCCCCTTAGCCACAAGGTCATTTTCGTCCAGTCCTCCCAACTATGTCATCTATATTACGCTGGGGCAGGTTGTGGTCTGTACTGCAAAATATATTACTTCCTCAAAAATCCAGGGCATTCCACATTGTGTTTCTAGGTACAAGACTAGCAACAACCTTTCATTTCAGAATTTGGCTTGGGATATTAAGTCCCATCTGAAAACCTACCATAATTCTATAGTCACCATTGGATAAACAGTCTGTGAACTCCATAGCATTTCCAGGTCCTTGAATGACTCTGCAGCCGCCTGTAGAAAGCCAGTACATCTTTTATCACAGCATGATGCATTATTGTCATAAGTTTGTGAGTCTAATACTTAGGGAACCATTCCCTTTCCACTTAGGCAATTGACCCTAATTCCAGGCAAAGCAACCAAGAGAACATCTGGCACGCTAGACCCGCAGGGCTTGACATATGAAGCAGCAGTACCATCACATGCAACCAATGTCACGGGCCTCTGGAGCAACGGTGCTACCTCATTCCAACTACAGTTACATGTGCAACGGGAATAAACGATGCAGGATTATCTCGAAATTGTATTTCAAATTCCATGTGTGTTTAGCACATACAGAAGAAGCTTAAGCCTCAAAAAGGTTAGTTTTAACAGTCTAAAGAAATTATCTGTCCATAGCAGCAAATAACATGTTTATTGCTCCTTTTGACATCCAGAATCCCTTTGTGTACTTCCTTGTGCTAAGTCGAACCATGTGGCCTAAGTCTCAGTTCGCTCATTTACAAAATGATAATACTAACGTGTCATACCTCATGCTCCCCATCCCTTTTTGGGGGGCAGGGAGGAGGGAGAGGAAAGAACTTTGTAAACTATTAAGGACTTTTCAAATGTGTTTGTGTTCAAGGTCACATAGCAAGGTGGGGGTGACAGAGATGAGCCTTAAGCCCAAGTCTTATGATTCCTAGTTTCATGTTTTTCTGCTTCTCAATGCTGTCTCCCCGCCTGAGATATTCCACACTGTCATGGGCAGTGCAAACACTGTCAGATGGTGTCCGCACCGTCTACACGGCCAAAATATCAAGGTCCCAGACACGGATCATGATTCTTTTCTGTGTCCCAGATCCCTTTGACAGCCTGATGGAGCCTGACCCCTCACTCAGAATAATGTTGTTAAATGTATAAAATAAATGCATAATATTACAAAGGGTACTCAATCATATTAAAATACAGTTGTAAAAAATACTTAGAAAATAAGCAAAAACAACTTCATAGGCCTCAGGTTAAGAACTCTTGTCTAGACAGTGAAGTTAGGAGCAAGTAGTCCTATGGAATCAGGGAACCCTATCTGTGCAATTTATAGAAGTGAGTGGGGAGCTTCCTGAGATTCCATCTACCAAACAATCATCAACACAATGTTTCCATTTAAATAATGCCACCAGACTTGTCTGTTATTAACATATTTCAGCCCCTTATGAAGGTTCTCTGGATGAGAAAGGAAGGGTAAGTAACACTGCAAAATATGTCCAAAATAAAAAAAAAATCAAATTATTTAAATTTTAAAAGTACTTCTATGGTAGAACCTAATGTTATAACTATTGAAATTTTTAAGGAAAAGGGGGAGATATTTTAATATTAATAATAATAATTAATAATACTAATAATTTATCATTAATACAAAATAATAATAAGTATTAATAATAATATTTAATAATAACTGCCATTTATGTAGGGCTTTACCAGTTAGGGGATGAAGTGGACAGAGTATAGGCCTGGAGTCAAAAGGCTCATCTTCCTGAGTTCAAATCTAACGTAAAACAATTGCTAGCTATGTGACCCTGGGCAAGTCACGGAATCCTTTTTGCCTCAGTTTCCCCATCTGTAAAATAAGCAGTTGAAGGAAATGACAAAACACTCCAGTATCTTTGCCAAGAAAATCCTAAGTGGGGCCACAAAGAGTCCAACATTACTAAAATGACTGAACAATAACTTAATGTATATTATTACCTGATCTGAATCTCACAATAGCCTTTTTTATAGATAAGAAAAATTAAGTTTCAGAAAAATTAAGTGATTTGCCCATGACCATGAATCAGAGCATCAGAGGCAGGATCTGAACCAGGTCTTCCAGACTCCAATTTCAACATTCTATCAATTATAGTGTATAATTGTATATTTGTATGTGTATAAATAACAACACGTGTATGAATAACTAATCCGTATAAATAAAAACAAACATCCTTATAAGAAGTAAAAATTCAGGTACAGAAATGTCGATGTCCTGGAGACTTCTAGTTATTTGGAAACATCTAAATATTATTCAAAAGAGCCTAAGAGGCTTTCGTTGTAGAGTTACACAGCACCAAATGAAGGCCAAAGATTTCAAACATGCCTCTGTTGTTCAGCCTTGAAGAAGAAATGTGAGAAAGTTGTTGGAGATAGCATCTCGTGGCCGCCAATTTATCCCTATACATAGCAACTATAATAACAGTCCTTGAATATTTCAGCGCTGTTTTCCTACAGAGACTCCTTGTTACCCATCATTTAGATGCAAACTTCTCAGCTTTTCTTTCATAGTCTCAAACTTTACTACAAAAACCAAATCATCCCAAAAGAAAACATCCAAAAACTATCAGATAGTGGTTAAAAAAAAAATTGAAAAGTTGATCAGCGGAACAGAAAAGGTTCTCAAAAACCAGAGGCAACTGAATATAGTAGCATAATGTTTAATAAACTCCCAAATTCCAAAACTAAGATAAGGACCATTTAACAAAAATTGTTAGGAAAACCTGAATGCTGTCTGGAATAAATTAGTTCAAGCCAACATCGTGCATTATATACCACAATAAACTCGAACTGAATGCAAGATTTAGCTATAAAAGTAATATCATAAATTTGAAAAGCAGCGAAGGAAATAACTTTCACAATTATGGATAGAAAACAAGTTCTTGATCAAAAGGAGATAGAAAAGATCACAGGATTAAATGGACAGTTGTGATTAAATGGAATTAAAAAGTCTGCACAAACTACAGGGTGTCCCTAAAGTCTGGAAACAGAGGAAATCTCATTAACTATGCATATTTTCAAGAAATGAAATGAATGAAATTTCCAACAACATTTTGTTTAATTAGCACAAATTTTAGCCTTGACAATTTCATATGGAATAAAAGCTTTCATTAACTATTGGGGACTATTTTCCATATTAATGAGATTAATTTAATTAATTAAGGAGATTTCCTGTGTCTCCTATGTCTTCCTATGAAATCTCATTTATGCTAATTAAATAAAATGTTGAAAATTTCGTTCATTTCATTTCTTGAAAATATGCGTAGTTAATGAGATTTCCTATGTGTTCAAAATTCAGGGACACCCTGTATCAATGTAGTTATAATTAGGAGAGAAACTTAGCTGGGGAAAAAAATCTTTGCAGAAAATTTATCTGATAAAAAATTTATCCAAGACTTTGGGAGTTTATTCAAATATATAAGAAGAAAAGCTATTTCTACATGGAATATTAAATGAAATAAATGAGCTTGTATCTCAGCCCATGACTGTCTTTATTACACTAATGTTTGCTTCAGACACTGAGTGGGTGTCTGAAGACAGTTCCAAAGATGGATGTGACTAGGACACCTATCATCCCCTTGTGAATCTGAGTGAAACTGAGTGTAGGCAAGGAAAGATGTTTTTGTTTTTCAGAGAAGATAAACATCAACAAGAATATTGGCTCAAGTCTGACCAGTTTATCAGCAGACACCCAGAAGTGATTTAGACAATGCAGTCAATACAAGGTGAAATGTTAAAATTCCTAATTAGCAGTCTTATAAACTGCAACAGATTGATAACAATTTGTTATTGTTCAGTCATGTTTGACTCTTCTTGGCAAAGATACTGGTGTGGTTTGCCATTCACTTCTCCAAGTGTCCCCATTTTCAAATGAGGAACTGAGTCAAATAGGAGTTGTGACTTGCCCAAGGTCACACGGATAGTGTCAGGCAAAATTTGAACTCAGATTTTCCCAACTCCAAGCCAGTGCTCTATCCACTGTACCACCTAGCTACCCTAAATAACCATAATCTTGAACTAAGTTACTGAATAATGTTTAATTCATTCTTAAATATGTAGGAATAAATTACCTATGCAATTCTAAGTGCCCCCTTACTCCCTGCTTTTGGGAATATGAGCCAGGGATAGAAATAAATCTCTATTATTGCATTGGGGCAGGAGTTTT
Organism: Pseudocheirus occidentalis; assembly: GCA_028646575.1. NCBI lineage: Eukaryota > Metazoa > Chordata > Mammalia > Diprotodontia > Pseudocheiridae > Pseudocheirus > Pseudocheirus occidentalis. Next base: position 217,897,998 of record CM053597.1, read on the forward strand.
AGTGAGCTAAAGAGAGAAAACAGGAAACCTATGCCCCTTTCAATTATACTCCATATAGGACTGAAATTGGGCTAAGCTTCAGGCCTAGTTACAGAACACAGGGTGGCCTAGTACCCTGTGGCCCAGTCAGGAGTAAAGATTTAAAAACTCTGACCTATGTTTATTTTTTTAATATAGAACAGAAGAAAGTTCAGAGGGAAACATGGACAAGCAGGACAGTTTTGCAAATGTGTTGAAATTAAATTTTAAAATGTTTCCTTAATTCTCTTTATTTTTCCCCCTTTTTGGGGGGAATAACTCCATGTCTCCTCCCTAACTCTCCTACCACCAAAGAAAAAAATAGGGAAAGAATCAAGGAACTTTTGGGGGGGGGGGAAGTGATGGGGTTGGAAGGGCAAAGTCTTGTGGAGCTAGGTAACTGAAGTGGATGGAGCTAGGCCTGGAGTGAAGAAGACCTGAATACAAGAGGCCTCAGACATTCACTAGCTAAGTGACCTTCAGGAAAGTCACTTGACCTTATCTGCCTTAGTTTCTTCATCTGTAAAATAAGCTGGAGAAGGAATTGGCAAACCACTCCAGTATCTTGAGGAGAGAACCCCAGATAGGATCACAGTCACAGCAATATAATGAAGTGTATTATGATAGAAATCCTAGAATAGAAGATTCTTAGTGTATGGGAGTATTTGTGGTTATTTTAAGTTTAGAGACACAAAATATTAAAAATTAAAATGCTAGGGTGGGGAGTGCGGACCAATTAGAGCCAGAAGCAATTTTAGAGATCATCTAGTTCACTCCTTGACCAAGGTTTCATATAAAATCCTCTATTTTATATAAGTATATGGAAATCTTTGTAAATATCTGTCAAATACAAAATAACGAAAAATAAATAAATTAAAATCTTGGCAGGGTGGGGTAGGGTAGTGAGAATCTTAACATATTACAGTCAGAAAAAATTTTAGAAATCATCTAGCAATCCCTTTCATACAAAAATGTTCTTTAACCGTTCTTAGTATATGGAAATGTTTGATGATATTTGTCGGGTTCGAAATAACAAAATAAATTAAATTTACGGGGATTCGATAGTAGGTTTGGGGCGAGGACAGTCCCTCAATTACTTAAAAGCTCCAGGAGGGCAGAGGGCGAGGGCATACGAGGCCAAGGAGGCCCCCTCCTCCCCTGCGTCTACATCACACCCAGATTCGCACAAAGTCATGCTGCAGATACAAACACTTTCGCTGACAAAGACACGTGCACACAGGTACGCACACAGCTGTGCACACCCGTCTCCACGCACCGAGCCTGGGCTGGGAGGCGTCCCCCGGCCCCCCACTCGCCGCCCTGCCCCCAGGCCACCAAGCCTAGCACAGAAAAGGTGAACTGGGCCGGTTAGAATAGCGGGCAGCGTCTCCCTGACTGGGCGGAAGCGGCTCGCGCGGCTGGGGGCGGGGGTGTCGCGGAGAGAGCCCAACTCGGGCCGGGAACATCTGGCAGAGGCCAGGGGCGGGGCCCGAGTCCCAGGGGGGCGCGGATTGGCTACGCGAGCGAACGAGGGCGGGGACTAATGGGGAGGAGGAGGGGCCAGAGGGCCCCTTTAAAGCCCTGACATCAGGCGGCGGCCCGAGCCCTGCCTTCCTCCGCCCCCCGTTCCCGGGCCGCTGCCGCAGCCGCAGCCGCAGCCGCAGCCGCAGCCGCAGTCGCCATGGACCCAGTGGATCCGGCCCGGCCCGGTCCCGGCCAGAGCCCGCGGTGAGTCTCAGCCGCGCACGGATCTTGCTGGGGAAGGCGGGCGGGAGCCCCGGTTCAGGAGGGTTAACGCTTTCGTGGCAGCCCGGCCTTCCGCCCCGACCCCCCCACCCCCACTCCACCCCAGCCTCCTCCCTCTTCCCTGGGGACCCTCCCGCCCGCGGCTCGGTCCATTCGGCGGCCCCCCCCATCTCCGCGCACGCTCTGTGTCCCCGGAAGGAAAACTGCAGGGGCAGAGGGGTGTTCCGGGGCCGGCCCCCTCCCAGCTCTAGAGTCTCTGACCTTGTCCCGTTCCCCCAGCTCCCCCACCCCCAGCATCACCGGCGCGAGGTCCTGTCCACTCACCCCATCCCCATCGCCACGGTGAGGGGGCAGAACCCCTCCACCCCCAGTTTTCAGAACCCATTGCGGGTGGGGTGGAGTTCGGGGAGGATGGAGGATAAGAAGAGGCTGAATGGGGATGGGCTGCGCAGGAAGTGGGGCCTAGGCAGCCCCTTCACCGAAGTCGGCCGGGGCTCTTAGCCTCGGTGCCAGAAGAATGCGGGGAATGCGACTGTGCCCGCCACTGCCCCCACCCTACTCCGTGCGGCGCTCGGACAGACCCCCGGGCCCTTCCTTTAAGTTCCAAGGTCCCCCACCCCCTGCGCGGAGACCCGCGCTGGCCCCATCCCCGGTCAGTCCCCGGAATCGCTCGGGTCCCATCCCCGGGTCACTCCCCGGACCCGCGCTGGCCCCATCTCTGGGTCACTCCCCAGACCCACGCTGGCCCCATCCCCGGGTCACTCCCCGGACCCGCGCTGGCCCCATCCCTGGTTCCTCTACCTGCCCCCACAGCTCTGGGCTCACTCTGGGTCCGAACTAAGGGTCAGCTGAATCCATATTCTCCAAGGGTTCTTTCTGTTTTTCTAGGCTGAGACTGGGAGTTGAAGTTAATGGGATTTTGGAGGGAGACCTTATGTGACAATCCTCTTCCCATTCTCCCCAAACTCCAACAACAGCAGAAAACAAACAAAAAAAACACTGCAAAATCCCTTCTGATTTGGGGAATGGGGATGATCTTCCTGTAGTCTGTAACCTTGAGGAAAATTAGCTAGAGCCCACAGCCTATGCTCATACTATGCCAGCCAGCTGGAGATACCCCTAACCCCTTGAGATATCTGTCAAGGAGGGAAGTGAAAAAAAAAATGCACCTCTGGTTAGGCCCCTCCTCACCCTGAGCTGTTGGGTTTCCAGACCCAGAAGAACTACATATCCTTGCCCCAGCAGATGTTCCTTTGCAGCTGGGCCTTGTCTTCAAAACAGATGGTCCAAGGGTTAGGTGACCTTGGTCCTTTAAGCTTTCCTTATCTACTCCACACATATAAGGCTGCAGAGGGAGAGAGAGGACCAGGAAAAGCAACAGAACTTCAAGGGAAGAAGGTTATTGTCTCTGAAAGGTAGCCAGCCCCAGAGTGTAGCAGGATGGAGATGTAGCACAGTGAAAAGGAAGAAAGTCTGTGACAGATCTGAGAGGCATCGGGACTCAGCCCATCCCTTGGTTTGGATGTCTAAATTTACTTATGTGACTTGGTTTTAAACAGTAGAGTCCCAGGCTCAGAAACTAGAGAGGGGAGGTCAGAGATGAGGTGGCAGCTGATACCTTCCTGTTATCCTTCCTTTGTAACAGGACTGGTAAAGCTTGCCAGGAGTATGGCCCCTGCTGGGGTGTGATTTGGTCCTTTGAGTGGGGGTTATGGAGGGAGGAGGACGGCAGTGAGGCAGGCAGATTCCCAGGAGACAGTTTGTAGCTCAGCTGTTTGGACTTGTTGTAGGATCTGGGCCAGGGAGAAAGCTCATCCATTCCCTCATAGGGAGAGGGTAGGGTGGAGGGAGTGCCGGGCTACCCTACACTCATTTAGGAGTTCTGAGAGAAGTTTCTTACCCCCTACTCCCCCTTCCAGTTTCCCTTCTTCCCACCCGTTCCGCCTTCCCATCCTGGCAGCAGGATAAAGCAGCCCCTACTTCACTGTTCCTGAACTCCCTCCACCTTTTTTTTCCACCTGGGTGCAGGGCTTTCTCCAGAGTCTGGCTCTCCAGGTTGGAACATGTTCTACCTTGGAGCTAGAGGCCCCTTTGTCCCTCTTATTTCTTTTTATCCTTGGTTTCCCAGGTGCTACAGGGAACTTTGGAGGAAAGAATTCAGGTTAGTACTAGGAACCATCAGGGTTTGTGTGTACTGTCCACTTTACTTGGCACAGCAGAGACCTTGCCCACTGGTGTTAAATTTCTAGTAGGAGGTATTGCTGATGGTAGATAGGAAGGAGAATGTCTTGATGGCCTATCTAAACCTCTGGTATGGATCATGTCACCTCCCAGAATGAAAACAGCTTGTCAGAAAGCATTTGCATTGACAAACATCCTCTCCCCAAAGTTGAATTATCCACTAAAGGTTAGGCAATAACAGCCACTTCTCCAGGGTGGGTCCAGTTTCAGCATAATCGTAGGGGTGACCTTGCCTGAGAGATAGAAGAGGCATGAAATGATCTCCTAAACCAGGGGATCTTAAGCTAGAGTCTTCAGACACCACCCCCACTCCCTTTCCCAAGGGTGTCTATGAATAGATTTTAATGGATCCGGAATTTGATTGGAAAATAAAAATTATACCTTATTTCCGTGTAATTGGTTTCCTTTGTAGTTTTATACATTTTGTTTTGTTTTATACATTTAAAAATATTATTCTGAGGACAGGATTCATTGGGGTCAACCAGATTGCCAAAGAGGTCTGTGATACAAACCCAAAAAACCCCAAACAGCTCAAGAACCCTTGTTTTAGAGGAAGGCCACCTGATGCCTTTGTGGTGGGCTTGTTGACCCCAGCTGGCCAGTGTTTCAGAGGGCCCTCTTTTATGGCAGTTTGCCTTCCTTTCAAGAAGAATTCAAGAGGAATTGATTGGATTAGATTTTTTTTTTCATATTTAAGATTTGTTTTGAAACAGTCACTTGCAAATTTATTCAGATAACCCATGCCACTGTATGCCAAATAACAGTCATGGAATGTAAAAACTAGAAGAGACCCCAATGATCAGTCTGTGTCTTCATTTCACAAATGAGGAAACTGAGTCCCAGGGAAACCTCCTGGCACAGTGGAAAGAATATGCACTGGAACAAGAAGACCCAGTTCAGATTGTGGTTCCTTCCTAGACCATGATGATGCTGGGCAGAGCATTCTACCTTATTGAGCCTCAGTGTCTTCATCTGTAAAATGGGAATATGAATGCTGCTTACCTCACAAAGCAGCAGAACAGGCTTTGTAAAACTTAAGACTATAAATGTATATTTTCATTATTACTTGTTACTGCTTAAGCTCACGTAACTGGTTGGTAGTAGACACAGTACTAGCCCAGTGTCTTTACCACTGTACCACACTGATTAGCTCACACGAGGGGGTCCAGCCCACTGGGAGATGGGATTGAGAGAGGTAGGTATGGGCAGGACGTTACGTAGCTGCTGATCTTGGATCTTGGGCTTCTGTGCAGTGAGTGTTCCCTGAGAATGAGGAAGGACCTTCTTCTGGAGACTAGTCAGATCTGATATGTCTAGAAAAAGTACTCAAAAGCCTTGAAATGAGGGAATCTTGAAGCCAAACCTGTCCTTAGAAAGTGGTGAAAGCTGCTCTTTAGAACTTATCCCCAAGCCTTTTCATTTCATTGTTCCTGTCATTTCTACGAGTCTTCCTGTGCGTTCATTGCCTGTCTGTCCCCTCTTTCTGTCTGTGGGGTTGGATTGGATTGCCATTGGGCTTTTCCTCCTCCACCATGGTAAGGTGAAGAGGGAGAGAAACCAAGAAACTTCTATTTGGTGCCTTCCTTTTTTCCTCGCTATCCTGGCATCTGTGGAATTGGCAGCAGGGCAGTAGTGGGCCTTTGTCCATTTTGCATTCTGTAGCACTGAATGAACTGGTAGGCCCTGCCACTGTATATAACTGTTTAAAAGATAGAAAAACAAGCCTGGGGCAGTGAGAAAACAGGACTACAACATGGAGAGGGATAAATTAAGAGCCAGAACTTGGAAGAATCCTACCTTTTGATGAGCAAAAAGTATAAAGTAGCAAAATTCCTTAATACGTCATCATTGATGTTGATAGAGTGCTTCCCCTGAGTTATTTTATGGATCTTGCTGTCCAGTGGCTTTAGCCGATCAAAAGACAAGATTTCCTGAGGTCTGACAGGGATACCCAGACGTCAGACCCTCATTTTACCATGTTATGTAACCCTGGTTCTCTAGCTGGGGCAGGTAAAAGTGCCTACTAGCTTCCATCCTCAGAATTGAATGAGATAGGATGCTGGTTTGTGCTTCCTTTATTTAACACCCCACCCCCAGACTTTCAGTCTTGTGCTTGATGTCTCTGGAAGGGTGCTTCAGGGGCCTCCGTCCCTTCCCCTATGCCTAATATTTGCCTAACTTTTGGAGGGCAGTTCTGCCTTCACTCCTTAAGTTATGTGAGACTCTGAGACATTTTAGGGGTCCTGAGTTCAGTAAGGGAAGATGATCTCCTCTGCCTCGGTTTCCCTGCATGTGCCAGTGAGTTAATAACATACCATCATCAGGGTGTAACTCCATCCACTAATTACCATTTGCCCAGCCCTGGGAGCTGTACAGATGAAAGGATCTGTGAAGACCAAGTTGTTATTAAGGGGAATTATCATCGATGTTATTACAATTTCTGAAAAACCATGCTGCAGCAACAGTGAAAAAGGCCATGCCAGGCCTGAATTCATACTTCCCCCTCCCCCTGCACATTTTTAAAAAAATCTTGTTGGGTTGTTAGTAGCCTTGGTGTTTAATCAGTGGCTCTTTATTTCCTACAGTTTTGTCTCTCATTCCAATCCAGCTTCTCTCCCAGTTCCCCCACCCCTTGATGCCCAGTCTAGAACTGTTAAATGGCTCACATTCTGGATCCTCAGATCAGGTGGAGGTGGGCAATGGGAAAAAGCACAATAGGACTTTTCAGGGGTTTGGTTGGGGGCCCCCCCTCCAACTCTTAGGGTGTGGCTCTGGAGTTACTTGGTGGTGAAGGTTCCCAGGGCCTGATTCACCATAGCTCTAGGCTGGGCTTGATGTGGGGGATATAATTGGCCCTTTGGTATGGGGATCTGTTGAGACACCCTCTGGACCTGACTGCAGCAGCCCCAGGCACTTCTGGGAGCCAGTGCTCTTCCAACTCTTTTCACCACCCCCCATCCCTAGTCAACACATCACCATTTTCAGCCTCTGTTGCCATATTTCCAGCTTTCTACCTCTATTCCAGAGTCTTTTTCCATGGGCAAGAGGTAGTATCCAGCTCAGAGACGGAAGTTGCTTTGACCACTTCCTAAACAAATTATTGGTTAGCCTAGTTCTCCAAAGACAATCTCATCCTTCTCCCTGAATATGGGATAATCTGTTTTCCCCCTCCCCACCAAGGGTCATCTCCAGTTCTCAGGGAAAGAAATGCTTTAACCTCTGCTGGGCTGACTCACCCTCATATCATCTGCTACCTCTCCCTGCTGGGATCTCATGGGCAACAGCTGCTCGTATTCCCCTTTAAGAGCCTGCAGCCCGGCTATTGAGCTACTCACTGCCCACGTGGAAAAGGAGAATGGGTACAAGTCAGCCATGGACCTCCTGCTGGGCCACCTCCCTCAAACATCTAAACTGGGCTGAGTTCACCTGAGGATGTAGGGGCGGCTGTTCTCATCTACACAACTTCTAGTAGTTCTTGACTGGCCTTAGGCCCTTCTTTCCTAGGAGGATAGACAGGATTGTATCCCTGATCTTGTTTCAAAGGATGGGGTTGTATAGAAGGGAAAACTTAAAAGGACACAATTTTCTTTAGAAGCTTCTCTCACTTGATGGAAAAATTCTACCAGTGCTTCTTGCCTTTGGGAGTGATGTGTGTGCCAAGCACCAAAAACTGGGCCTAGATGATTGGGAAAGAGAAACTCAAGGAGGCCTGCTCTGTTGGGTGATCTTAAGAATAGGGCTCCCAAACCCTTCAGATGGTTTAGGATACATCCACACTTTCCCCATGACCTTGGAATAGTATATTGCACCAAGACAAGTCTGGGAAGGCCATAAGCACTACTACCCATTGCACTGCCCTGGGCCCCAGGTGTGTTAATACTGCACTAAACCCCTTGTTGACATTGCCTGAAGGATGTAGGCGCTAATGACTATATTTGGGCAGAGGCAGCTTCTTCCCTGGTTCAATCTGTGGGTGTCTTCTGGGCCCCTTATTCTGATTACTAGTAACTGGGGAGCTTAATATCTGGAAAAAAGAAGACCCTTTCTGCCAGATTATACACGTCCCTGGCCCTAGACCCATTTCCCAAAGTCTGAGCTTTCCCTTCCATTCTGAGCTGGAGCTGTTCTTCATTTCCTTTGTAGAGGGCACCTCACTTCCTGTCCCCAGGATAAGAAGTGATAAGGTTTTGCCTTGCTAAGGGTCCTTACTCTCTTTTGTTCTTTGTTGTTTTCTTGGGAAGGCTGTGGGACAAGTGGAGAAGAAAGGATCCATCACATAATAGCTAATGTTTATATGATTCCTTAAGGTTTGCAGAGTGCTCAACATAACAGTCTCATTAGATCCTCAGAACAACCCAGCGAGATTGGCACTATTATCATTCCTGTTTTACTGAAGAGGAGCCTGTCTGACAAAGACAATACGTAATGTGGCATAATAGAATGCTGTACTTGGAGTGAGGAAGACCGAGATTACAGCCCCACCTGAGCCGCTCTCTTACTAGGTGTGTGACTGGGCAAGTCACTTATGCTTTCTGAACTTCAGTTTTCTTACCTGTAAATTGAGGGGGATACTGAACCAGCTCAGAGACTTGATGGTCTCTGAGATTCTAAATCCTTGATCCTTAGACTTGATCAGAGCCATTCAGCTAATAAGTGTCTGAGGTAGGATTTAAACCTGAGGCTTCCATACTCCAGCTCTCTCTCTGATACACCATGCTGCCTCTAAGGCCCTGAACTACTTGAACAGATTGCCAGTCTGTTCTTCAGCCCTAACTACCCAAACCCCTAAAGTGAGGTGATCCTGACATCAGAGTCCTGTCTTCGTTGAAACTGCAAAGCCTTTCCAGATAATTCTCTCTTCTCATCTTAATTGCATTAATTTTGTTTGTGTATCACTTTCCAGTTTTTATGTAATATAATCCAGATTGTCCATTTTATGTTTTGTGATCTTCTCTGTTCCATGCTTGGTCATGAACTCCTTCTCTCTCCAGAGTTGCAGAAGCTATTTCCTTTTTTGCTCCTACTTTGTTTATGATGTGACATTTTATGTCTAAGTCTTGTCTTGGCAATGGGTTTGAGGTGTTTGGTCATGTCCAAATCTTCATGTCCCCATGGAGACCACCAGACCCCTCTGTCCTCCGCTCACTCTCTCTCAAAGACTATACAACTTTATGTTGTTTCCATGGCACCATCTATCCATCTCTTTCTCTGCCATCCCCTTCTCCTTTTGCCTTCTGTCTTTCCCAGCATCAAGGTCTCTTCCAGTGAGTCCCATCTTCTCATTCTTTGGCCAAGAGTATTTAAGCTTCAGCTTTGGTATTTGACTTTACAGTGAATTTTGTTGTTCAGTCATTCAGTCTTCCTGGCAAAGATACTGAAATAGTTTGCCATCTCCTTCACCAGTGAATTAAGGCAGTCAGAGGTTAAGTGACTTGCCCAGCATCACGCAGCTAGGAAGTGTCCGAGGCTGGATTGAAACTCATGTCTTTCTGATTCTTCTGAATTAATTTTGTTGAATATTGACTGATCTGGTCTAAACCTAATTTCTGCCAAACTTGCTTTCTAGTTTTCCCAGTAGTTTTTGTTGAATAGTGAGTTCAGTAGTTGGGAATCTCTGAATTTATCAAATCCTTTACTTATATGTTCATTTGCTTTTGAATGTTATATGCCTTGCCTGTTCAGCTGATATCTTTTCTGTTTCTTAACCAAATAATTAACCAAATAGTTTTCATGATTACTTCTTTGTAGTATGGTTTGAGATCCGATATGGCCAGACTGCTTTCCTTTCTACCTTTTTCTATTTTTCCTTTGAGATTTTTGACGTTTTCCCCCAAATAAATTTTGGGGTTTTTTTCATAGTTCTATGAAATAGTTTGATTGGTATATCATTTAAAAAGCAAGTTAATTTAGGAAGGATTATACTTTTTATTAAATCAGCATGGCCCAACCATGGACAATTAAGATCACTCCAATTATTTAGGTTTTTATTTCATAGAGTTTCATAGCTGTATTCATCTAATTCCCGTGTATACCTTGGTAGGTGGACTCCCAACTATTTTATAAATTCTTTATTTATAATTCTGTATTCTATTTTGATCGGAATTTTTCAGACTCTTCCTGCTGGGTTTTCTTGGTAATATGAAGAAAGGCTGATGATTTGTGTGGGTTTATCTTATATCCTGCTACTTTGCTGTAGTTATTGTTTCAATCCAGACATGACCTCATTCATCTTCACTATGGCCTTATGGGGGAACTGTGTGTGACCCAGAGAGGTTAAGGTCTTGCCTAGGGGTTATACGCTTGTTCCAGAATCCCGGATCCTGGCTGCTGGGCATAGCTGAGCCTGAAGTGGGGCTTGAAGTATTACCACGGTTCTTCTTGTACCCTTCCCTTTCTCCCCTTCCTCTTTTGGGCAAAGCGGACCACACGGCAGATCCTCAGCATTCTGTTCCATGCCACACCCTGCCAGCTGGTCTCTGAGGAGTTAGCTAGGTCAGAGTTGGAACCGCTCAGGCACAGATGGATGCCCTGCATGCCAGAACCTGTTCCCTCGTTCCCTTGGCATCCATGGGTCACCCTGGGGCTCTGAATTTATGGAAGCTTGGGAGATGTATGGGAGTCAGGCAAGTAGGTAGTAACAGGGTAGCTACCTATCGTGAGTCCCAGACTGACTACGTCACATCTCCGCAGTTGATAGGGAGAAACTGCTTTCCTTTTTTTTTCTTGGTTTTTCTTGGTCCTTCAGATGCAGCCTGGTAACCCATAGAGTTTTTCTCTCCTGGATCCTAGAGCAGTTAGGGGCCAATCCATTATCAAATCTACCATTGTCTTATATGAAGACTCTGTTCCTGAAGGATCTGTAGTGAATCTTGACTTATGCCCAGAAGGTCAAAAAGGTGTTGACTCCTTGTTCTTCTGGGGTTGGGAGTAGCATGGGGATAGGCCAAAGGAAGGGACTCGGGACAGGAAGATTGGTGGATTTGTAAATTTCGTGCGCCAGGGAAGAAAGAACATTCCTAGGTAACATTGGATAGCTCTATTTATGAGAGAACCCTAAAGCCTGCAACAATTGAAAATCTCCTCAAGGCCATAGTCACTATTAGGGGCAAGTCTGGAACGATGGCCTCTGCACCCCTCTGTACCCTCATCATTGTGAACATTAGAACTGGTAGTTAGAAAGAAGAGAAATTTAGTGGTAGGGCTTCAGCCTCTTCATTTTCAGAGACAGATGTTAACCTCTGCTCACCCAAGCCTATTTTATATTCTCACTCTTTCCCCCCAATCCTCACCTCCCAGTCTTTTCCCCAGACCTTAAAGTGCTATAGACATGCCCAGTTCTTAAGGTAAAACTTGACTATAGAAGTGAATATACTGAGTCCCTATTAGCCTGTATTTACAGAGGACCTACTGTGTCCCCCTACAATGGACACTGTGGTGGAATATACAAAAAATGATTGTTCCAGACTCTGGGGAAGAATTAAAACTAACCCCATCCCCCAACATGAAACAATTACATCTCATTATCAGCCAATAGGAGCACAAAGAATAGGGAGATCTGGTGGGCTGGAGTGGTCAGGGAAGAGTTGTTGGAGGAGGAGGACCTTGAGGATGGTACTAGACTGAGAATGCAGAGGTGAAAGGCGGCAGTCCAAGGAGCAAGGGTGGAAATGAGAGGAGGATGAGCATGGCCCATGCAGGCCACAGTGTGAAGCCCCCCTGAGGTCTGGACTTACAGGGATGGGGCGAGTCTGCAGAGCCCCTAGTGTGTGACCATATAAATAAACCCATTGTGTTGGTGTTCCATTTCCTCCCCTACTGCAGCTGCTATTTAAAGCTGGGGAACCCTGTGTGTTTGGGGGAAGGAGGCATTCATGGGATATCCTGGAGCCTCAGAGAAGCATGCATGATTGGTAGTGGGGCTGTGGGGAAAGTTTCTGTCCTCTACTGTCTACGTACAGCAGCTCCACCTCGGAGATCTGGGCAAGATCATTGGTGCGCTACAGGTTCCCACGGAGGGTGGGACAACGAGTGTGAGCACGTGCACAAGCATGTGGAAAGGAGGTTCAGAGGGGAGCGTAGCCAGTCCTCCAGCCCTCTAGAGCAGATGTGTCTTCTCAGAGTCAGGAGAAAAGAGCTATTGTGTCTTGTGGCACCAGTTGTCAGGAAGGGGGAGGGCGGAACTAATAACTTGTCTGGATCCCTCCTTCCCAGGGTTTGGATTTAGTCTGAAATTCCCAAGGTATCTGACTCCAGACCAAGGGTACACCTTCAGGAATGAGAAATACCTTTAGTCTCTAGAATCCTCGAGCTCCTCGTTCTGAGCTGGGAAAGGAAGTAAATAGGAGCTCAATGTCAGTGACGTCCTAAGTCATGTTTAAAGGTTCCTTCCACTGGAGTGAAGCAGGGAAAGTGAGAAAAGCAGCTGTTTTTGCAGTTTGCTTCAGGGTCGTTTCTCTTGTCAGAGGGATTTCCTCACTCTTATCTAAAACCTTTTACCCTCTTCTGACTGCAGAGCTCTTAGCTTTATACCACCAGTACGCCTGTTAATACTTCCTCCCACAGGTCTCCTGGTCCCAGGTTCCTAGTGTTGATCCCTGTGTGAAGTCCCAAGAGGTACCTTCTCATTCATTGATCAAGACCTTAGTTAATGTCTGGAACCAGTCGCAGTCCTAGCTCTTTTCCTTTCCCATATTGGATCATCGTGTGTGTGTGTGTGTGTGTGTGTGTAGATATATAACTATATTATATCTATATTAATATATATAATATATAAATATTTATTATATATAAATATATATCTATACACACACGCTCCCAGGCCTTGGATGCCAGCAGGTATGAGCTGGGGTCCGGGGAGGAGGAAGGGCAATACCCGTTTATATCACTGGTCTGAGAGACCAGCTGGGCAAGGAGAGAATGAGGGGCATTTGAGAGGGAGACAAAAATAGGCACCCATTTCTACTCCTTTGGTGTCCACAGTTTTAAAAGAAACTAGATCAACCTGGAGAAAGATTTTTGGGGTGAGAGTTACATACCTAAGAATTTGAGTGTGTGATGGAAGGGAAGGGAAGGTGAGCTGGTTACAGGTCACTGGAGGAGGGTGCTAGAGTCTGAGACAGGACTCCCAGCTGCTTTCCTTTTTGGAGTTATCACAGCATGACATAGTAGAGAGTGAGATCAAGAAGACTTGGATTCAAATAACGTCACATGACTAGTTGTATGGTCCTGGGCACGTCCTTTAACTCTCTGAGCCTCAGTTGACTTATCTGTAAAACAGGGCTAATAGCACCTACCTACCTTATACCAGGGTTGTTGTGAGGATCAAGGAACAGTTTATATAAAGCACTTCGAAGTGCTTATAGAAATGTCCAGTGTCACTGTTATTTCCTAGCTTTGCCACCTGCACTGTAGGTCTGTTAGGCTAACAGGGGTGGGTAACCTGCAAACTCAAGGCTACATGTGGTGATCTAGGTCCCCAGGTGCAGCCCTTTAACTGAATCCAAACTTCACAGAACAAACCCTTTTATTAAGGAAGTTTGGATTCATTTGGAGGGACACACTTGAGGCCCTAGAGGGCCACATGTGGCCTCAAAGCTGTGGGTTCTCCACCCTTGGGCTAGGACAAGTGGGGTCCATGTGCCAGGAAAAGGACATCCCCTGATTGTCCCAAGGGAAAATGTTTTCTCCTAAAAGAGAAGGGCATCCATTCATGCATTCATACAAACATTGAACATCTCCTATGTGTTCATCACTAGTACAGAGATGTAATGTCCTGGTCCTCAGGTTGTTTAAAGGGGAGTTGGGAGGCATGACTCTGTGAGGTGCTGGTCCTTCTCCCTCCTTCCACACTAAGAGCTGTGCACGAACCTGGGCACATTGGGACTGGGGATAGATTGGTTCCTGTAGGATCCTTGCCCATCATCGGCCTTTTTCAGGATCAGACAGGATCTGAATGAAGTTGGCTAAATGTTATCATTGACCTCTTTTTTAACGTGTTATTTCTGTGCCTTTTGGAAGGCAGGGCTTGTTTGTGTCTTATACATCTTTGTATGTCTTAAAGGACTTAAAAGGAAAATTGATGTATATTAATATTTTTATTAATAAATATTTGTTGGGTGAGCAAATGAAAAAGGCTTCAAAGTCGCTCTTTGTGACTCCAAATTCGGCATTGTTCACACCTTACCATTCTGCCTTCTTGTAAATATGAAGACTACTTAATAGGATAGAGAGAGGAGATGGAAAAACCTGGGAGGAAAACTCAATTTACAAGTCCAAAGACTTTTGGTTGGTTTATTCCTCCAACCAAATCAGGAAAAATAACTCCCCTTGTTTTCCTAAAAATGTCAAAGATTTTATTTTGGGGGCCTTCACATTTCTAACTATATAAGTTGATGATTTAATGAACAAACCAAGTTATACATAATGCATTTTTTTTGCTCCCAAAATAAACTGACTTTATAAAGAGTGTCTTTAAATTGTGTGCTTCCCTTTTACCCATAATTTCCATTTTGATCCCCACAAATGACTACTTGGGGGAGATGTCCTTGGGGACCTTAGAGGTCATTTAGTCCAATTCCTTTATTTTATAAATTAAGAAATTGGCGTAGAGAGGTTAAATGACAAAGCTGCCTTTGAAGTAGATTCCTTTGTTTTCAAACAGGGCTCATGAGTTTTTACTATAATTTTTTTTTTAACAGCTGCTCAGATATAAGTCAGATTAGATGACCTTTAAGGTTCCTTGCTACTCCAAGATTGTGCCATAAAAGACTCCCCTGCTCCATGGCTTCAGAAAACCTTTTTTTAATACGGTATTTTTATAGGGGAAAGGGAAGCCATTAAGACCCTAGAGATAAGCTGGGTATGGGTGAGTCAGGAGATAACTCTGGCCAAAAGTCTAGCCTGTAGCATGCTGACTGGTCTGGGTTATTAGCAGTGTTGAGGTTAAGAGGTTAATTGAGAAGAATGAAGGTAAAGTAAGTAAGGACCCTGGCAGGGAAATAAGGAAAAAGCAAGAATCTTGCTTTAGGGAATTTTGGAGGCTCTAGTGGAGAGTTGGCTCCTGGGATCCGTTGTCTATATAACTGACCTTCCTTAACTGATGAAGTGGAAACTCCTAGGTGAAAGGAAAGAACAGCCACAAAATAATCAGAAGTGAATGTTGCACAATTACAAAGAATCTCTCTGCCACTCCTTTGCAGAGATATGAGGTCTTTAGGTGTGGTACGTGGCATGTATTTTCAGATTTTTCCAATGTTTTGATCGGCTTGCCCCAGAGAAGATATTATATCTCTGTGACTCTCTGCTTTCCCTTTCCAGGCCTGGTGACTGACACAAGGTGACCACTGTAGCTGTTGCAGCTGTGATATCTCCAAATTGCTGAGCTAAGAGAGAGGTAAGGGCTTCAGTCTCCTATGTGTATGTGGGTTGGGGGCAGGTTTGGAATGTTGATTGGAAGGGAAATTGTCCTGAAGAATTAAAAACATGGAAAGAGAAGGTAGTATAGTGAAAACAAAGTCTTTAATGTCTAATACAATATGATAATTAGAAGGTAATGCATAATCTTTGTACTTCCAGAACCCCCCTCCTTAGAGAGACAAGGTACCCAGTCTTTTTTCTACTCATCGTACAATAAGTGGATGTTCCCACTTAGTAGGAAAAACTTCCTTCAGAATTGCTATGGAAAGGATGTAACTGACTGTTGCAGAGGATCTGATGTAGATGTAGAAATGAAAGCATAGTAAAATAAAACCAGTTGTCCTCTCCACAACTGGGGGTGGTGGAGTTCAGGTACATAATTCAGATAAAAAGGAGGAAACATCTCCATACCCCAGGACCATAAATTCATAAAATGTCAGAACTGGAAGGAACCTGGGAGATCATCTCCTCTGTCCTCAAGAATCATATACTTAGTGGCAAAGTCAAGACTAAAATCCTAGTTAATCAAGAAGCTTTGATGGGTTGGGTATTGCCCTGAGCATTGAAGATTCAAAGAAAGGATAAAACAAGATCCATGTCCCCAAGGAACTCACACTAACTAGGAAGAACTTTGTACAAACCACTATGTTCAAGCTATATGCAGTATGAAAGGAAAATAATCTCAGAGGGGAGGGTGCTAACAATGGAAGGAGACTGGGAAAGGCCTTTTACTGAAGATGGGATTTGAATCGAGTCTTTTTTTTTAATAGTTAATTTATTTTTAGTTTTTGACGTTTACTTCTATAAGACTTTGAGTTTTGAATTTTCTCCCCCACTCTCTCCTTCCCCACTCCCCAAGATGGCATGCAATCTGATATAGGCTCTACTTATATTAAACATATTTTTGCATTAGTTATGATGTATAGAAGAATTCTATGGGAGGAACCACGAGAAAGAAGAAACAAAACAAAACAGCAGAAGAAAAGGAGAGCAAATAGATGCTTCCATCTGTATTCAGACTCCAGAATTCTTTCTCTGAATGTGGATAGGATTTTCCATTATTAGTCTTTTGGAGTTATCTTAGATCCTTGCATTGCTGAGAAGGGCTAAGTCTGTCAAAGTCAGTCATTGGACATTGTGGCTGTTACTGTGTACACTGTTCTCCTAGTTCTGCCCTCTTCACTCAGCATCAGTTCATATAAGTCTTTCTAGATTTTTCTGAAATCCACCTGCTCCTCATTTCCTATAGCACAATAGTATTCCATTACCTTCATATACCACAACTTATTCAGCCATTCCCCATTTGATGGACATCCCCTCAATTTCCAATTCTTTGCCACCACAAAAAGAGCTGCTATAAATATTTTTGTACGTGTGGGTCCTTTTCCCATTTTTATGATCTCTTTGTGATACAGACCTAGTAGTAGTAATCCTGGGTCAAAGGGTATGCACAGTTTGCTTGCCCTTTGGGCATAGTTTGAAATTTGAGATGAGTCTTAAAGAAAGTCAGGGTGGCACAGTGAATAGAGAACCGGCCCTGGAGTCAGGAGGACCTGAGTTCAAATCTGGCCTCAGACACTTAACACAAAAAACTAGCCATGTGACCTTGGGCAAGTCAATTAACCCCAATTGCCCTTCAAAAAAAAAAAAGCTAAAAAAGAAAGTCAGGAAAGCCAGAAGACAGAAGTGAGGAGGAAGAGTTTTCCAGGTATGAGGATGGCTAATAAAGTCAGGGATTGCGTATCATGTATGGAGAACATAAAGTAGGCCAATGTCACTGGATCATGGCGAGTATGAGGGGGGTAAGATATAAGAACACTGGAAAGGTTCGAAGAGACCAGGTTGTAAAGAGCTGTAAATGCCAAACAGGGAATTGTATATGTGATCCTGAAGGTAATAGGGAATCGCTGGAGTTTGAGTAGGGAGTGACATGGACAGATCTTCACATTAGGAAAATCACTTTGGCAGCTTATTGAATGGATTGGAATAGGGAGAAACTTGAGGCAGTAAAGGCAATCAGAAGGCTCCTGCAGTAATCTAGGCCTGAAGTGATAAAGCCAGCACCAAGGGGATGACCACATAAGTAGAGAGAAAGGGATAGATATGTCATGAAGGTTGAATGTGGGGGTGAGTTTGGGTGAGGAATCAAAAATGACAACAAGGTTGTGAGCCTAGGTGACTAGGAGTATGGGAGTGTCCTTGACAGTTACAGGTAAAATGGAAAGAAGGAAGAGTTTGGGGTGTATATCTTAAGTTTGAGATGCCTGTGGATATCCAGTTTGAGATGTCCAGGAGGCAAAGGGTGATGTGGGACTGGAGCTAAGGAGAGGAGACTAAGGCTGTATGTAGTTCTGGATGTCATCTGTATAGAAATGATCATTAAACTGGTGGAAACTGCTGAGATTGCCAACTGAGATAATATAGAGGGAGAAAAGAAGGCTGCTCAGGACAGATCCTGGAGGGGATACCCACAGTTAGTGATTGTGCCTTGGATGAAGATGCGATAAAGAGACTGAGAATGGTCAGACAAGTTGGGGGAGAACTGGGAGAGAACAGAGTTAAGAGAGAAGATGGGCCAGGCCCAGGGCGGTAGGAAGGAACCGAGCCAAGCCGCAGCCAGTCTACAAGAGAGAAGATCTACAGCCTCCAGCAACTCCACATCTAGCAAGGTGTGAAAAATAGGGATTAGAGAAAGGCAGTGGATGCAGGAGGAGCTCATCAAGCAGGCCTACAGGCCAGGAGCCGAGACTAGCCCAGCCTGAAACCGCCATGCGGCTAGGCTCCAGGGTAGCCAGGAGGAGCCGAGCCTCCAAGCCCCAGCATGAGTCTACTTCAGAGAAGATCCACTGCACCTGAAGGGATGTTCACATCTACTAAGCTAGGATTAAAGGTCAGTGAAAGTGAGTGAAGCTTTCAAGCTAAATTTGGGGGAGGAAAAGCAGTTTGGCCAGTCTACCCCCAGGGCAAGGAAGCAGTGGGGGAAGGGCAGGATTTGCTGTAACTGGAGGCTGCCCCCACTGGGCTGCTTCAGGGCCCCTGGCCTGTGGATCCCATGGAGGGGCTGAGTCGATTGATCAGGGCCAAGTGCTCTTCCTTTGTGCAGCCTGGATCCAGATCATGGTCTTGTGTGGAGGTCCTGGGGAGCGCTTTCAGCAAGCCAAAGCTGCAGGAGGGGGCCACAAGACCCCCAACAGCTCCCGCAGCTGGGAAAATGCCAGTGATTTGGAACAGAGCTTTGCCCCCTGGAAACAGAGTTTCACAAAGCTAAAAAAACCAACCAATTAATTGACTGGTCAACATGAGGAAAAGGAAGCAAAATAAGAACAGCAATAAAACTCTAGAATCAACACAGTCAGAACTCCCACACCAAATGCTTCCAAGACACTTGAAGAATGCCTAGAAGCTATACGTCAACTGAAAAAAGACTTTGAAAACCAAATAAGAGAAGT
>CM053597.1:217917366-217960174 GCA_028646575.1 Pseudocheirus occidentalis
AGAAATGGCATAAACTCTAAACTGGGCATCATGCCACACAAGAGAGTACGGGGTGTGGGAATGAAAGGCGGGATGATGGATGGGAGGCCAGGGTCTGGGGGAGGGATGCTGGATGCTCACACTTCAATAAAGGGACAGGGACAGGGCAGAGAACAGAACAAGGTGGGGAGGGATAGGAAGGAGGGACAAATGACCACTGTCGCAATATATCCACCATGAAGATGTCCTGTATAATCACACATCCACAGCCTGTATTGAATTGGTTGTCCTTCCAGTAGGGGTGGGTGACAAGGGAGGAACCGAAAGAATCTAGAATTTAAAGCTCTGCAATACCTGCAACTAGGAATCAAGATATACGGGGGCTGGGGTAGGGAGACCCTCCTTGCCCTACCAGAAAGTTAGAGAGCAGACCAGGGGAGGGGCTCTACAGTGGGAGCGCTGTTTTGGGGTTGGGGTAGGGGAAAGATAGGGAAAAAATTTGTAATTCAAAAATCTCATGTAAATGAATGATGTAAACAAGAAAACAAATAAAATTTATTAAAAAGAACAAAAGTGAGAGAAGACAGTGCTCAGCAATGTCAGGTGTTGCAGATAGGTCAAGGATTGAGGAAAGGCCATTAGATTTAAGAGATTACGGGTAACATTGGAGAACGAAGTAGAGGCACACTGCCGGTGGTAGACGGCTTGTTCATGGAATTGAGAGGAGGACATGAATGATAATAAGATGAGAGCTTGTTTTTGTTTTTAGGTTGGGGAGAAACAGACATGTTTATAGACAACAGAGAAGGAGCAAGTAGTTAGGGAGAAGTTAAATGTTAGAGAAAAATGAGAGCAGAGGGAGCAATCTGCTGAAAAAGATCAGAGGGGTGGGTGTTGAGGAGTTTGCCTTGGAAGGATGCCTCTTTGAGATAGCTGAAGGAGGAGAGAGTGTGGGGGTAGGTAATGTCTTGAGTGATACGAGGTGAAGGAGGAGGAGGGGCCTTAGCTGAAGGAGTAGGGGAGGGGATGTTTGGGGGAACTTGGGAAGGAATGAGCAAGTTTAGAACAACCACTGTGGTTAGTGGGATAAGTGATGAGGAAGGTATGAGGATTTCGTTGCTGAGGGGAAGGCCCATTTAAGATTGTGTAACATACGTATGTAGTGGACCAGTCAGCATGGATTCGGGACTTCCTCAGGCTCCATTCATCTACACAGGGATGGGTACAAATGAAATGGATGGTGGGAGTTTGGCAGTATCTGATTGGTGAGAGAACAAGGGGGCAAAGGATTTATGGAAGCGTAGAACTGAATTGTTCACTAAACGTTGGGATGGGGAAGGGAGGTGAGCGTAGCTATTGCAGGGTTGATACCCTGGAAAGTAACTAAAGGGTTGAGGTCACAACAAGGATAAAAAAATGGGTTGTAAAGCATAGAAAAAGATAAGAAGTTGAAATATTTTGATCAGACAGAGGAATTTCTGAGTTCATGAACATGGAAGTGGAACACTTGTGGGCAAGGGCAAGATCAAGGTTATCATCTCTGTGAAAGTGAGGTACAGTGGGGGAAAGATTGGAGGAAACAAGCAGATTGAGGAATTGGGAGGTTAGGTTATTGGGAGCTTCCTCGGTATTTGTGTGGAAGACCCCAGCACCAGCTGTGGTGACTCAGTTTCCTGCCTCCGCACCTGAGCTCTTTGTATTATTACACCATACAAACCCTCAATCGATAAGTCACTTTTCATTGGCTTTTGTTTTGTTTTGTTTTGTTTTAGGGAAATCCAGCGGTTGAACCAATTGTAAAAAATTTAATTGTGGGAAAAAAATAAAATCCTATTTAAAGCAAATTTTTTTATCATATTATAGAGTGTTTATCATTGTTATATGTGAGGCCTGTAGAAAAGCATCATCCCCAGCATTTGACAGGTCAAGAGCCAGGGCCTTTGCACAAGTTAGTAGTAGTGTCAAGACAAGTAGTGTTCAGGTCTTCTGACTGTTGACCTGGGTTTTGTAGGAAGATTTAACCTGCAATAGGAAAACTAAAAGAAATAGGATTTATCCAGATGTTGGTATCTGTTCCAAGGTGGGACTTCTCTTTCTCTGACACGTAACCCTAACCCTTTCTCATCAGTGAGTTTATAAGCCCATTGCATTTGGAGTTGGAAAAGACATTGGAGAGAGACCACTGGTCTAGATCTGGGGGAAGACCAAATCTGCCCGCTCCCTGTGAGCTAGTAATTTAGCAAAACTTTATTTTACAGTGTAAACACCATTCTTAGCTCACATGCACAGGCAGGAATTTGCCAACCCCCTAGTCTAGATGATGGAGGCTGTGGCCTCACCTCAAGGGATGATTGATCAGTCAGTTGGAGAGTGGAAAGAGGTCACATACTACTCTAAGGAATAACTGGTTTGGGAGAATGTTTCCAATACTACCTTTATCCCTCATTACACCCCCATACTTGCCTCCACTGTGCAAGCCTCCTAGTCTCCTTTCTCATCTGGGCATTTGCCTGTAAGGGCAGCTATGAGCAGACATCACCTGCATGCCTGTGCAGGTTCCATTGGGGAAATTCTACATCCCCAGACCTCCAAGCATACGTGCCCCCAGATGGCCTTGTCCTGTTGCAGGTATCTCTGCCCACCGCATTCTGAGGCAGTTACTAGTGAGTAAAAAAACTTCATCTTCTCTTTCTGTTTAGGAGGGGACAGAGATCATTGCATGGAATAACTAGTCATGGATACGTTTTGATCTGCATGGCAGATGCATTACGTTGTCCTTTCCCAAAACAATTTCCCCTCTTCTGAACTTCTCTATTACCATAATGTGTGGTCCAGGGACCTGAGGATTCCTTACGTCCTTTTAGGTAGTCTGCTAGGGCAAAACTTACAATGACAGTAAGATGTTTTCATTTCTGTTATGGTAAGTATAGATACATATAATTAATATAAAAAGAGCTCTTTGGGGTTCTGATTAATTTTTAAGAGTATAAAGGGGTCATGGGGCAGCTAGGTGGTACAGTAGATAGAACACCAGGCCCAGAGTCAGGAAGATCTGAATTCAAATGTGACCTCAGACACTTAAGAGCTGTGTGACTCTGGTCAAGTCAGTTAACTCTGTCTGCCTTAGTTTCTTCATCTGTAAAATGAGCTGGAGAAGTAAATGGCAAACCACCCCAGTATCTTTGCCAAGAAAACCCCATGGACAGAGTCCATGGGGTCGCATAGAGTCAGACGTAAACTGAATAACTACAACAGTGGGGTCATTGAGGCCAAGAAGTAGGGAACTGCTTCTCCACAGGATGTTCCCATTCCTCCAGCTGTGAGGTTCATAGCCCTTGTGTCATCTCTGACCCCTTCAACCTCTACAGTCAGTCTCAAAATCTTGTCGTTTCTACTCTATGACATCTCCTTTCTAATCATACCGCTGCCCCATCTTTTCAGGCCCTCCTTCCCTCTCACTCAGATTATTGCAATAGCCTCATCTTTGATCTCTGCTTCAAGTCTCTCCCCTCCCGCTTCCCCTGTTTTTCACACGGCTGCAGAAATTGTTTTTGTAAATCATGGGTCTGTCCATGTCACTCTCCTTCTCATTAAAGTCTGATGGTTCCTTCTAGAATCAAATACTGTTTCATCTTTAAATTTCTATTTTTGTGTAAGTTTTTAATGCATGTAAAGTGTGAAAATATAGCTATATAATTTATAAATAAATATTACACAAATTAGGAGTGCATGCTCAAAAAATATTTTCTCCTAAAGGATATGGGTCAGAAAAGTTTGGAGACCATGTATCTACATCAGGGGCCAGCAAGCTGCAGCCTAAGGCCTGCAAGCAAATAATGGCTTTTGCATTTTAAAATATAATAAAACTTTGTTTTTACATGTAAAAACCATTCTTAGCTCATTTGACTCATGGAAATAGTTTTCTGACCCCTCAACTACATTTAACCCCCTTATTTTACAGATGAAGAAACTTGAGATTCCCAAGAGGTGAACTGGGAACCAAGCCTAGACTAGAACCTAGTCTCCTGACCACAGACCTGTGTTGCTTCATCTGTTCCATTCTGCCACTCTCTTATCATATAGTTGGCTTATACAATTTTGTCATTATCATTATAATTATTACTATTACTATGTGAGGACTATGCTGATATGAGCTGTGAGAATAAGTAACACATACAATATATGAGAAAAATAATATAGAGAACCGTAATCTCTTCCCTTCCATAAATTCTTGTTCAGCTTCTGGGTTTTGTTGTTGTTGTTCCCAGAGCTTGATGTCTCACGCAGTAGAGGAACCGGCTGGGGACCCTGGAGTCCCAAAGCCAGGAGGCAGCAGTAACATGGAGCTAGGAACTTGCCAAGAGCTTTTGCATCGACTTCGGGAGCTGGAGGTAAGATGATCAGGGTAGGGAAGATTTCCTGGTCCATGTCCAGCTGGCGGTGGGTGGGACAGGAGAACTCTGGGGTTTCTCCCAGAATCTTAATTAAATTTAATTAAATTAAAGCTTAATTAAACTTAATTAAAACTTAATCCCCAGAATTGGGTGTAGCGTGTGCCATGCCATGTGAGTCAGTGAGTGGAGTACTAGGGCTGGAATCAGGAAGACAACCAGAGTTCAAATCCAGCCTCAGATGCTGACAGTGTGAATAATGGTGGTGCCTGCTTTGCAAGATTGTCATGAGGATCAGATAGGATATTTGTAAAAAAGCTCTTAAGGCAGTATCTGGCACATAGTGAGTAACTCTGTATAAATGCGTAGCCCCACTCCCTTCCCCCCAGCCATTCCCCCCTTCTAGATAAGCCAGGATGCCCAGGCTTTGTATCTCTTGTGAGAGAGAGCTAACTGCTGCTAGGTTTGGAATTAGAGCTCCTGAGTTCAAATCCTGACTGCCTCAGAGTTAATAACTATGTCTGAGGTATACCGCTCTGCCCCATCTCTAAAGTGAGGGGTGGACTAGCTGGTCTCTGAGGACCCTTTTATCTTTAGATCTGGGTATGGAATCTTTAACACTCTGTTTTAGCCCCTTGGGTCCAAAGGATGGGTCTCTCCCATCAGTCACTCTGCTCACTCTCACTGATATTGCAGCAGAGAAGCCATCGTAGTACCATCCTTTCTTTTACTTTATTCCATGGCCTCCACAGGTGGAATGAGGAGTATCTGGGATGAGCCACTTCCCTCTCTCTGTGCTCTTTTTTCTCCCATCACCTAAAGCCAAAGGGCTGAGTGTCTCACTGTGCCCCAAAGCCCTGCCCTCTCTCTGTGGAAGTTCCTTCCTGTCTTACATTCTCTCCCCTCTAAGGATGCCTTAGGGGAGTGATTTTTTTTCTTTTTCTGCATTTCCCACCTTCCAGCCTAAAGTCTTGAACACCTCACTCCTCCACCACCAAGCCGAGCTTAGAGTTTAGAGGGAAATAGACTTTGCTGGGGTCAGAAACAGGGTTCTGTTATAGTAAACAAATGTTTCTAAAATTACCTACTTGGCTCAGAGACCTATGCTTGACACTGGAGAGATAGAGCTTGGAGTAAAACACAGTTCTTGTCCTCATGGAATGGAGGATCGTTATAGGAAAAGAGCCTCTTTCCCTAAAGTCACCGCCTCCCCAGACCCTATAGCTCATGATAGTTTCCTATAAAATGTAGAAATGGGTTAGGGGCTTATGTAAATCCATAAATTTGCTGTCCTTTCCTTTCTTCTGTTTAGGCAGAGAATTCAGCACTGGCCCAGGCCAATGAGAACCAGCGAGAGACCTATGAGCGCTGCCTGGATGAGGTCAGTGGCAGTAGGATTCACGTCCACTGGATGGGTAGGAGAATCAGGGACAGGTTTTAGAGAGTCAGTCCTGGCTCCTTGGTCTCAGCCAAGGATATGAAGGATATGAATGAAACAAGGTTAAGGGAGCTATTTACCAAGACAGAGGAACTATATGAACACAATTACAAAATGCCCTTTATACAAATACAGATCTAAATAATTGGAGAAATATTAATTGTTCATGGGTAGGCTGAATCGATATAATAAAAAAGACAACCCATCCTAAATTAATTTATGTGTTCAGTGCCAATAAAAGGACTGCTTTATAAAGCTAGAAAAAATAAAATTTATCTGGAGAAACAGAAGATCCAGAGTCATATAAGCACAATAACCTAATGTTTGATAAGCACAATGATCCCAGCTATTGGGGCAAGAACTTAAGTGTTCACCCAAAATTGGAAGGTAGTCTGGCAGAAACTGGTATAGACCAACAACTCGTACATACCGTATACCAAGATAAGCTCAAAATGGGCACGTAATATATACATAAAGAGTAATGTCTGGCAAATCAGAGGAGCAAGTAAGAAATTGCCTATTATATCTGTGGATGGGAAGAGTTCTTGACCAAATGATATAGAGAGGCAAACAGGAGACAAAACTGCATAAGTTTGATTATATAAAATTATGACTTTTTTGTACAGATAAAACTAACGCAGTTAAAATTAGAAGAAAATCAAGAATACAAGGAAAAAATCTTTGTAGCAAATTTCTCTCTGGCAAAGGTCTAATTTCTAAACTATAAAGGGAACTGATTTAAATTAAGAATAAGATCTGTTCCCCAGTTGTTAAGTGACTGAAGGATATGAATGGACACGTTTCAGAGGAAAAAAATCCAACCTGTCCATAAAGTAGAAATATGAAAAAGTGCTCTACTAGTTGGAGAAATGCAAATTAAAGCAACCTTTTTGCCTTATACCCATCAGACTGGCAAAGTTGACAAGAAAAGAAGATGATGGTTGCTAGAAAGGTGGTGCGTTAATTCACTTGGTTTCTATTCCAGAAAGCAATGTGTGACTAAACCCCAAAAGTCACTAAATTGTTCATACCCTTCAGTCCAGCAGTACCGATGTTAAGGGGGGGGAGGTACCTATCAATCAGGGGATGACTGAACAAGTTACAGTATATGAATACAATAGAATACTCTTATACCATTAAAAAAATGACAAAGGTGGAATAGTTTCAGAGAAACCGAGGAAGACTTGTATGAACTGATGGAGCCAAGAGAACAATTTACATAATAATAATATCTTAAAAACAACTTTGAAAGACTTTAGAGTTCTGATCAACACAGTGACCAACCCAGATTCCAAAGGACTCTTGATGAAACAGGCTACTCACCTTCTGACAGACAAGTGATGGACTCAGGAGTGAAGACTAAAGACTTTTTTTTTAATATGGCCAATGGTAGAATTTATTTTGTTTGACTGTATGTTTTTGTAACAAGCATTTTGCTTTTCTTTCTTCTTCAGTTGGTGGGGAAAGGTAGGACAAGATAGGGAAAAGAAAGTGAATTTTTCAAAAAAATTAAAGTTTAATAAAATGAAAAGAGAGAAAAAAGATTAAGGAACTTCCAGATCCTAGGACCAACAAGAAAGTACATTAGATAATTTCTTCCTTTTTTTAAATGATATTTTTTTTCCCCATTATATGTAAAGATAGTTTTTAGCGTTCATTTTTTTTAACATTTTGACTTCCAAATTTCCTCTCTCCCTCACCTCCCCCATTCCTAAAACAGTAAGCAATTTGATGTAGGTTGCATATGTGCAGTCATGTAAAATGCTATTCCACATTAATCATGTTGTATAAGAAGAAACAGACTGGAAAGAAATACTTAATCCAAACCCCCCCCCCAAAAAACACAGAAGAGTAATTATGTACTTGATATAGAGCAATTACAGCTGTATCCACAGTACATGAAAAAAATCTCTACAAGGTAAAATTCTTGTGAAATAACACTGGAAAACTTTGATCCCTAGAATGTTCACTTGGCACCCATTAGTCTCCACAAGCCTAGGAGGGACACCCAAACTCTGACCTATGGGCTTGTGCCTAAGGCCTGCATGTTTGATCTCCTTCTTCAGAGATTACTGACCTAATTCCTGCATTCTTCCCCACCCACCTCCGTTCTCAGCAGCTTACTTTGAACACTCAAGTGAGAAGGGGAACTCAAATGAAAAGGGGAATGTGGGGAACCTTCCTGCTGGCACTGCCCCACAGATTGGCAGTGAAGATACAGACTCTACCCAGAACACCTTCCCTTTACCCTGTCAAAAGCAGCAGATTCTGATTTTGCCTTGCAAGACAAGAGAGGACCTAGGAAGAGGCCCAGGATGTGTGACTGCACTGGGTCTGAAGGAAAGAGAACTGAAAGCTATTTCAGAACAGTCCTGTCCCCTTTAGAGGTGACTCCGGATAAGGACACAGGTCAGTGAAGCCTAAATCCCCCAATGCAGGAGGAGGCTAAAGCAGCTTTGCAGCCTAGGCTGGGAAATATATACACACCAGCAAAGGGGAATGTCTGGGGAAAAAGGGATTGGGGAATATAAGAGGAAGAATTCTGAAACACCAAAGATTTCATTGTGAAGAAAACTTAAAACCCAGAGCATAACCAGATAAATAAACAGACAGGATCTCGAAACTTGAAGGGAGAAAACATACTGAAGCTTTTCTAACAAATATTACCCTCCTCTCCTCCCAAAAAAAAAAAAAAGCCAATGCCTGATGAACTAGAGCAGCAGTTCTCAACCTGTGGGTCACAACCCCTTTGGGGGTCGCCTAAGACCATCAGAAAACACATATTTCCGATGGTCTTAGGAACCGAGACACCGCTCCTCTATCTGTCTTCCAGGCAGGTCTGTCCACATGCAGATACGCCCACATACATGTATTAAAAGGTCCCAGCATTAAGAAGGTTGAGAACCACTGAACTAGAGAATGTTATAGGCTCTCAAGAAAGCAAAGTATAACAAGAGATTCCAGAATGGTTCAAAAGAAATGCAGTCCACTAAAAAGAAGTTAGGAGTAACTATAGGTCAGAATTTAGAACTCTGGAAGCAGAAATTTTTTTAAAAAACTGATTAGCAAATTACAAAAAATTGAATCTTTGGTAGAGTTTCTCTAAAGAAGTAAAAGAGGGCCAGGCATATATATGGTGGTGCATGCCTGTAGTCCTCCTGTGAGGGATGTTGGGACAGGTGGATCGCTTGAGTTTGAAGAGTTATAAGTCGCAGTAGGAGCGAAGTATGTCTCCATACTAGTATAGCCACTATGGTGTGAGCCCAGGCAGGCAGGACGTTGACTAGGCTGCCTAAGGAGGGGCTAACTATGGCAAGTCCTGGCTTCTGTCCTGTCGACTTAGATCCATCAGTGGCCACTGTATTTCTAGCCTAGGCAAGATAGGGAGACCCAGTTCCCCAGCACCATCAACCCCCTCCCCCCAAAATAAGGGAGAAAGATGAAGAAGAAGAAGAAGATGAGGAGGAAGGAGGATTAATAGCTTTGGAACATGAAATGATTGAAATAGAAGAAAAAGTGAAGGAGCAGAACCAAGGCACTACAGACTGAATCCTGCATATCTGAATCAGTGTATTTTGAAGGATAAAATTGCAGAATAGGAGGGGATATAAATGAAGAGAGGAAATAGTGGAGATGGAAATCGATAATGTAGCCTTAAGTCTACAGGTGAACAGACAGTGAAGGGGTGATGATGCCTGTTAAATCTCTCAACAGGGAGCTGCAGGGAAATGAAAGGAAGCAGAAAGGAGGGATGGAAATGTAGGCAGGAGTAGGGGGTGTCTCGTTGGAAAATACTTCTGTGGGGGAGAAGGCATCTCCCTTCTCAGTGGAAGAGAGGGACCTCATAATGAGGTTTAATCTGGGAGCTAGTGCATTGGGAGAATACCTTCTCCCAACAGTATTATACTTCCATAGAGAACATCTTGGCCTAGGAGAAGGGGTGTGTCAGCTCCTACAGATGCTTGGCACCCAGAAAAAAGGTAGGGGATGGGCTGGGGCGAGGTGGGAGGTATAGCTAGAGAGAGTATAGGAGAGGAGTTACTAGCCGGTGGGAAGGGAGGCACAAGGTAGAATTGGACTGCATGATGTGAGGTTCAGGATAAATTCTGCCAAAGGACAGTATTATATTGAAAATAATTGGGGGAGCTAGGTGGTGCAGTGAATAGAGCACCGGCCCTGGAATCAAGAGGACCTGAGTTCAAATCCAGCCTCAGACACTTAACATTTACTAGTCGTGTGACCTTGGGCAAGTTGCTTAACCCCAATTGCCCTGCATTCCCCCCTCCAAAAAGAAAAAAGAAAAGGAAATAGTCAAGAGTGTTTCCTTTATGAATGGATACTTCTAATAGTGAAGCACAAAAAAAAAAAAAAGACAGTAGGGGATAAATTTACAAAGGCAATAACATAGAAATTGGTTAGGAGAGAGATCCTAATCCCAATCCTTCAAAAATCTTAACTCCCTGAGTAAGACAGGGAAATGAGAGAAGAAGAAAACGAGCGCATAGACTGTGAATGAGAATAAAATTTCAGATTAGAATGGAAGAGAATTAATCAACAGTGCAAAGACAAGCTTTTTAGAAAAAGGTGCTGGGGGTGTGTGAGGGGGGAGACTAACAAAGAGCTGGAGAGGAGGTAGTGAGCAAACCATTTAGCTGAAAGACTAAGAAGAGAAACCAGGGGAATAAATGAGTAAAAGATACATTAAAAGATATAAAAAAAATAGATGAATAAAAGAAAGAATAAGTAAATCTTCAAAAACTAGGGAAAGGGTTGACAAACAAGCAGGGGATGTTGGGAGATAAAAGGAAGTGAAAATTAGGTTGTGTTAGAACAATTTAATCAAAATCGACAAACTCTGGGGGCAGCTAGGTGGAGCAGTGAACAGAGCACCGGCCCTGGAGTCAGGAAGACCTGAGTTCAAATACTGCCTCAGACACTTAACGCTAGCCATATGACCTTGGGCAAGTCACTTAACACCAATTGTCCTGCCTCTTCCCCTACAAAAAGCTGATAAACTCTAAGGACAAAGTAAAAATAGAGACTAGATCTCTGATTTCATTGGTATAAGGCACTCCCAGATGAGGAAATTCCCTCTATCAATGCAGATTATCACTTTCTCTGTAACTTCCAGTCTTAGAGAGTTGTCTAGAACACTGAGGGGTTAAGTGACTTGTCCTGGGTCACATAACCAGTTTGTGTTAGAAACAGGACTTGAATTCCTTAAAAGAACAAAAGGATTTTAAAAAAATAATAAATAAACAAAGGAAAACAAACCTACATAACTTTAAACATGAATGGACTGAACAGTCCAATAAAAGTGGAGTACCATATGATCTCTACAAAAATAGATCATGTATTAGTACACAGAGAAATTGCATCTAAGTGTAGAAGAAACAAATAATAAACATGTCCTTTTCAGACCATAATGTAAAAGACCAACAAGGCAATGCAAGTAAAAGATGCAGACTTAGAGTAAATTCAATTCAAATCCTAAATGAGTGAATCCAAGAATAAAAATGGTAACTGTAAAAGACAGTGTTAGAAATGAAGATAACATGCCAGATTTGTGTAATGCAACAGCTAATGCAATTCTCAGAGAATTTTTCCCCCAAATATGCATGAACAAAATAGCAAAAGAGAACTCATTAGCTAAATTTGCAATGTAAAGAATTAGAAAACCAGTAAATAAGCAAAAGAGGAAATGTTGAAAACTAAGAGAAATAGATGGGTTGAAAACAAAGACCCCAAAACTGATAAAACTAAAAGCTGAGTCTGGAAAAGCTAACAAATTGAATAGAGCTGTAGCCACCCTGATTAAGAGAGAGACAAATCACATTAGCCCCCCCCCCAAAATTTTTTAATGAAATATATATATTCAATCAAAGGCATAAAGACAAAGAAACAAAACTATCCCATACACACATGCACATATATATATATTGATGTGTGCTCAAAAAAATGGAGTTCGTTGTCTTTAAAAAACAGTAGCCCCAAACTTAACCAAAGCTCAGAAAAGAAAACTGAGCTGGCTGTAAAGGAACTACAGGAATAGGAGAAAACCCAGGCCTGTCCTAGATGGAATCAGAGAAGAATTCTATCAAACTTTAGATAGTTCATACCTATAAAACACAAGTTCCCAGAAATTGAGAAAATAGTTTCCCATACTGATAAAACAAGTATAGCCTTTCTCTATCAACCAGGGAAGATTAAAGTAAAGAAAGAGGACTGTAAAGCAGCATTGTTGGTAAATAATGATTTGGTTTTTTAGAAAAATACTAAAGCAATTGGTAAAAACTGCAATTTTTTTTTAATTTTTTAATTTTTTGCTTTTTGGAGGGCAGTTGGGGTTAAGTGACTTGCCCAAGGTCACACAGCTAGTTTTTGTGTTTAGTGTCTGAGACCAGATTTGAACTCAGGTACTCCTGACTCCAGGGCCGGTGCTCTATTCACTGCGCCACCTAGCTGCCCCTGCAATTTATTTTTTTAAAAGTTATGAACAAGTTGGTTTGATTCATACCACAGATGCAATGATGAGGAAATCCATATAATTCATACTATTAAAAACAAAAACCTTCCAAGCCACATGATTATTTCAATAGATATAGGAAAAGCCTTTGATGGAGCACAATATTCTTTTATGCTACAAAGCCCAACTATCAGCATAGAAGGGTCCTTTTTTTAATTTGATAAGAGATATCCATTTAAAACCAAAAGCAATATACAACAGGATTTTCCCTATAAACAGCGAAGCAAATATGCCCCTTTCCTGCACTGTCCTTTGATAGTAATCGAGTAAGACAAGAGAATTCAAAGGCATAAAGACAAAGAAACAAAACTATCCCTTTACACTGATGAAAATCCTAGAGATTCAGCAGAAAAATACATTGAAACAGTAACTTTAGCTGAATGCATGCTACAAAATAAACTCATATAACTCAGTTACATTTCTATATAACAATGCATTCCTGGAGACAATAATAGAAAGGGAAGTCCCATCCAAAATAACTACAAAATGAATAAAATATCAAAGTCATTCTACCCAAGAACACTCCATATCTTCATAGGTTCAATTACAGAATTACTGAATGAAATCAACCAACTTAAGTAGCTGGAAGAATATTCAGTACTAATGGCTGTGCCATACTAATTTAATAAAAATCATTCTACTAAAATTAATTTACAGGTATAGTGCTGTACCAGTTGAACTACCAAAGGGATGCTTTATATAAGATGATAACAGAATTCATTTGAAGGAACTAAAGATTGACAGTATCCAGGGAAATTAATAAGGTAGAAATAAAGGGGAACTAGGCTTGTAAGTGAAACAGCGGTCTACCTGACCAGCAAGAGGAGGAAGCCTCCCCTGGAGGCTTTAAGAACTCAAGCTTTGGGGCGGCTAGGTGGCGCAGTGAATAGAACACCGGCCCTGGAGTCAGGAGTACCTGAATTCAAATCCGGCCTCAGACACTTAACAAAAAACTAGCCGTGTGACCTTGGGCAAGTCACTTAACCCCAACTGCCCTCCAAAAAGCAAAAAAACAAAAACCAAAAAAAACTCAAGCTTTTTTCCCCTGAAAGAATAAGGCTAGTTGTTCAGTGAACAGCCCAGCACCCCTTTTCCTGCCTGCAAGAGTTTGAATACTAGTTAACCCTAGTCCTGACCCTTGACCCAAAGCCCAAGTGCTAACTCCTCTGGTGCTCCTTCCCCAAATTCTTGGTTCTAGTTGATTCAGAGAACCATATAAAACCCACTCCACTTCATCCACCTTGAGTACCTGACTTCATCCAGGATCTCTACAGACTGCTCTGTGTCCATGCTTCCTCACCCCCTACATCTGTACTATATGATACATCTGTACTATATCTCTCCTCCATAAAAGCTTTCTTGCAATGTTATGTTCTGTTCTTACGTTGCTTTGGGCCCTGGAAGGGGGAGGCACTGTACCTGCCAGCCATGTTTGTCCTTTTCTAAGAGGCAAGAACTGTTCCCCCAAGGCAGTAATCATCATTTAGATAGTCATGCCTGATTTTCAAGTCTGATTTAGGGAATATACAGAGCAAGGGCTGAATTAGGAACAGTGTGTCTGACTGGCAGGGCTCACCTCTTCCTGGCCATTGGTGCTGTGACTAAGGGCCCTTAACCATGGGCCTATGGGATTTCCCCCTTCTATGGGACTTTGTTGTTCCAGACCACCCTAAGTCAGTGTTGAGACAGAGTATGTTATAAAGCAGTAGTCTCAAAACTTATCCATTTATTTATTTAGAAAAATACTAAAGCAATTTGTAAACTTAAGCTTAAAAAAGATAGAGAAATAGATCAATAAAACATACCAGACAAGGAAGAATAAGAAATAATTAAGCTGAGTAACCCTGTGTTTGACAAACCTGTAAACACAAATTACCTAGGGAAAAAATTCCATATTTGCTGGGAAAACTGTAAAGCAGTTTGAGAGAAATAAGGCTCAGGTCAGCATCAAACCACTTTATTAAAAAACTAGAAGTAAAACAGATCATCTACCTTTCACAGCTGTGAGTAAGGCAAGAATTAACCACACAAGGTTAGAGGCAATTACAATAGATAAAAGAGAATTTTGATTACATGGAATTGAAAAGGCTTTATCATAAACAAAGTCATACACTTAGGATAAGAAGGGAAGCAGTTTACTGGAGAAAAATCTTTCTGTCATCTATCACTGATAAAGGGTTTTTGTCCAAAATAGATGAGTCCGACGAATTTGTCCAACAAGTAGATGAGTCCAAAATCCATTGTCCAACAGAGAAGTAGTCAAAGGGTATGGACAAAGCTCTCAAAAGAATTGTAAACAATTAACCATGTGAAAGGATGCTCCAAATCACTAAAAAGGAGACAAATCCAAATTAAAGCAACCCTGAGATTTCATCTCACACTCAAGAAATTGGCAAAGATGACAAAAGGTGGGAATAGCCATTGTTGGAAAATAAATATCAGCACACAATAAAGCATAGTTGGTGGTGCTGTGATTTAGTATGGCCATTCTGGAAAACAGTTTGAAATTGTACAGATAAAATGACTAAAACCAATAACTAGCTTTATATGCAATGAAGAAATACCAGAAGCTAGTAAGTCGAGAAGAAAATTAAAGGTATAAAGTGAGACGGAAAGGAGACAAAATATACCTCTTTGGTTTACTTAGAAGTTCTAGGGAATCAGCAAATAAACTAAGTGAGATAATAGCTTCAGTAAAATTGAAGGTTACAAAATAAGCCACAAGCATCAGTATTATTTCTGTATACTAATAACAAAATCCAGAAGTTGATAATAGAAGGAAGAGTTCCATTCTAAATAACTAACTGCTGGGCATGAGCTAGGAAGACCTGAGTTCAAATCCTGCCTCTGACACGATAGCTTTGTGATCCTAGGCAAGTCACTTGACCCTGTTTGCATGTTTCCTCAACTGTAAAATGATCTGGAGAAAGAAATGGCAAACCCCTCCAGTACCTTTGCCAAGAAAACTCCAAATGGGGTCACAGTCGGGCACAACTGAATAAAAAAAAACAAAATAACTAAAATGTGCCAAGTATTTGGGAATTGGTCTATAAAAGCAAACTCAGTACCTGTTTAACTACAGTTACTAAAGGCTTCTTAAATAAAGAACAATATAGATCATTGGACTCATATTCACTACTCCATATTGAATGCCTATATAATAACAATGACTACGCTACTGAAATTAATTTACAGATTGTTATGCTCTTTGGAGGACCAAAGGGACTTTTTATGGGCAGGGGTGGGGAGTGGGGGTAGGGAGGCATTTATTTGGTGACAATCATGTGCCAGCCACTGGGCTAAGCACTTTACAACTGTCATATCTCATTTAGTCCAGGCATCTAGACTGAATGTTAACCGAATTTATTTGGAGGAATAAAAGATCTAGAATATCAAGACAAATAACAAAAAACATTTTGGAATGAAGTAGTAACAGTACTTCCAGACCTTAAACCATTATTAAGAGCAGTAATCATATGGTACTGGTTGGAAAAGAGACGAGTCAATCAACCAGACCGGGAAAAATATGAAATAATTCAACTCAGTAACTCATGGTTTTGATGAATCAAAAAAACATTACCTCAGAAACAACCTTCTATTTCACAAGAACGATTGGGAAGACTGTGGGAAGCAGTCTGACAGAAAATGAATTTAGACCAACGTTGGGCAACATTGACCACAGTAAATTCAAAATGGATGGAGACCTGAATATTAAAGATTGCATCATAAGAGAAATGAAAAGAGCTGATCAATTCCTAGCTATCATTAGGGGGTGAAGTCTGAACCAAACAAGGAAGAAAGGCAACTAAGAAAGACAAAGCACAGAATTTCAGTTATGTGGAATAGAAAATGTGTTACATGAACAATATTAATGCAACTTGAAGAAGTGAAGCAATTACCAAAGGGAAGAACTTTCTATCAAATCTTGCTGATCAGGGTCTGCTATCAGTCCAAGGTATCAGACAACCAAAATGTGTGAGACCCACTTCCTGGTCTGTAAAGAATGGTCAAAGAACAAGTTTCAAAAGAACTGTGTTAATAATTATATGAAAGAATGAATGTTCCACATAATTTTAAAACAGCCCTGAGGACTTCTAGTTCAAGATGGCAATGGGAAAAGTGGTACTAAAGGCCAGAATCTCAGAACATGACCTTAGAAAATCTAATGATACCCCGAAAAAAACCAAACCCAGAAATTAACTCCATGCAGTCCAAAACTACAAGAAAACATGAGCAAACTGGAAGAACAAGAAGGGTTCGCCAGGAAAGCTAACTCTAGTACAGGTAAATATACTTGGAACTCCTGGAGGCAGGGAGAAGTAGAGGGAAGCCAGGGCAAGATCCAGTAAACTAAATAAAAGCCAGAAAGGGAGCGAATCTGGGACACCGGTATCCTTAAGGATGGGTAAAGAGGCTGGTTAGGAATGGCCTAGACCAGAGGCACCAGGGAGGCACTGCAAACCAACCTAAAACCCCATTTTTCATGTTCATGTATTTGTATCAGTTCCTTAAATGTCAGAGCTATTGGACCTTGTCACAGAAATTTGTTACAAAATTTTTTTTCTTAGTTCACTGTTTTCCTTCTGATTCTAACTGAATTAGTTTTGTTTGTACAACTTTTCCATTTTGTGTGATCAAAATTATCCATTTTACCTCTCATTTTGTCAAGAACTCTTTCTTCCTGTGTAGTTATTTTTTTTAAAAAAAAGTCTATTTCCCTGTTCTTTTATTTTGTTTAAAATATGATCTTTTATGGCTAGGTCTTCTATATGTTTGGCATTTATTGTAGAATATGGTGTGAGCTGTTAGGCTAAATCTATTCAGTCCAATTTCCAAGTTTATCAGTTTTTATCAAATAGTTCTTATCCCGTTAGTCCTTGGATTTGCTGAACACTTTACTACTATGTTTATTTGCTTTGTTGTTTATATAATTATTCCATTGAAACTTTTAAAAATTAATAGCAAATAGTTTTGATGATTATTGTTTTATAATAAAGTTTGAGATCTGATACTGTTAGCCCCTCTTTCATTTATTTATTTATCCCCAATTATTTATCCTCTAGATCAGCGGTTCTCAACCTGTGGGTCACGACTCTGTTAGGGGTTGCCTAAGACCATCGGAAAACACATATTTCCAATGGTCTTAGCATTTCCCAGTGGTCTTAGGAACTAAGACATCGCTCCTCTATCCATCTCCAGGTGATATGCCCACATACGAGTATTAAAGGGTCATGGCATTAGGAAGGTTGAGAATCACTGCTCTTGATGAATTTTTTTCCCTAGTTCTATAAAGTAATCCTTTAATAGTTTGATACTGGGTATGATGGGGAATCTGTGAATTAATTTAGGTAGCATTGTCATTTTTATTATATATTATCATATATTTATATGATAATATATATGTATTATAAAATATATATGTTTATCATATAGTGTATTTATTATCTATAATGTAATATACTTATTATACTGCCACAACCCAGACATAAAAAGTTGCTGGGTTTTGTTGATAATATAAAGAAAAAATGTTCTAAGTTTATTTTATGTCCTGCTCCTTTATTAAACTTATTTATCATTTGTCTTCATTTTTTGTTGTCTAAACCATCATGTCACCTGCAAAACTGCGTGTTGTTTCCTCTTTACTTAAGCTTATTTCCTCAATTTCTTTTTCTTATCTTATATGTCAGTATTTATTTAGAACTATTTCAACTAATAATGGTGAAAGCTGTTCACTGAAATCATGCCCACATGTTTCCTAGGGCTCTCTACTGAGCCCTCTTCTCTTCTCCCTCCCTACTGTTTCCTTTGGTTATCTCATTGCTTCCATGGATTTAATGATCATCTCTGTATTGATTTTCTGACCTACTTATCCAGCCCAAATCTCCCTCCTGACCTCCAGACTCACATCTCCAACTACCTGTTAGATACAGTGGTAGTAATCATGTAAATAGAAAGAGTAACAAATCAGATAGATCTGAATGTGGTTAAATTGTAAAGACCAAACTTGGCCCAAAGAGACATTAGATGACACCCCATTTCTTAGCAGAGGTTCAGCACTATGGATGTGGAAGCTGCAGATAGCATCATTTCAGTATGTTGGGGTTTGCTGAACATGTTGGAGGGGATGGGAATTGGAGAGAGATAACAGTGGGAAATGTAGGTGATGTTTAAAAATTTTATCAATTAAAAATTTATTTAAAAAAAAAGAAATGAGGGGGGCGGCTAGGTGGCGCAGTGAATAGAGCACCGACCCTGGAGTCAGGAGTACCTGAGTTCAAATCTGGCCTCAGACGCTTAACACAAAAAAACTAGCCGTGTGACCTTGGGCAAGTCACTTAACCCCAACTGCCCTCCAAAAAAAAAAAAAAAAAGAAATGAGGTTATGATGTTTTGACATTTCTTTATTTTTTTTTGTTTCCTAGGTTGCCAACCATGTGGTACAGGCTCTTCTGAATCAGAAGGTAAAGGGCAGCCTTGGCCCTGGGCTTAGAGGCTGGTTCTGCCTCTTCCCCAAATCCCTTCCTTAGCCATGGAACCCTTTGAAGAAAATCTGAAGAAACAGAGACTGAATACCCTTAAATTAGCCTTGTCTGCTAATGAGCTCTGAGCTCCTTTGGAACTTAGTGTCACAGAAGCGCTGTGGCTTACGTATATGGTTTTACCCTACTAGACACTGTGGCTCCTTCCACTACAAATAGAGTAGGACTGTAATAGATTCTCAGGAATATGGAATACATCGCCTTTCCACTGGCCCCTAAATCAGTCCGTTCCCATTCTTAGATGTATAGCTCTCTGGGTTATAGTAGATAATTCTAAGTAGCTTGTAACCCTAGATTCCTCTGAATGGATTTTTGGCTGTATCCCTCTGCTTAGTCCCATCTGATTTCTCCTTTCTTGCATTTAGACATGGGGTCCTAAGTGGCATTGGTGAGACTCTAAGGACAAGGCTGATACTGAGTGTACAAGATGATACTAAAAGAAAAAAAAAAGCTTGGTGATTACAGATGACTTATAGATGCCTAGGATCCTTGGTTCTTTCTCTGTTCTGAATGGCTCTGTCCCATAGAAGTAGAAAAGTCTTGTAATTTTGCTGAGATTGAGCCCTTGGGTTACTAACCAAGGATCCGAAAACTTTAGAAGATGGGAAAGCTTTTGCAGGGCCTGGAGGGGAAAGCTCCTGAAGTGAACTAATTTTACTTCAACACATAGTAAACTTTGTGGAATTTAATACTCCCATGAGTTACTATTACTGAAAATATAAATAGACTTTAAAAGAGTTTATATTAATTTTTGAATGATGGAAATCCAGGAATACCTTTAACCTTAGAGCAGAAGTCAGAGAGGGCAACCTGCCCCTCTTCTGCTGATCCCCTTGTCTATTTCAGAGCAATCCTGGCCTGAAGCCCATCGGTTTCTTCAAGAGTCCCTTCTGAGGTTCAGAAGAAGGAAAAAAAATGTGCTTCTGTGCTAATCCTATCTCCTTTTCCCTCCTGCTCTAACCTCTGTCCTTGGATGCGGAAGGACTTACGGGAAGAATGCATCAAATTGAAGAGGAGGGTATTTGACTTGGAACGGCAGAACCAGACATTGAGCACTCTCTTTCAGCAGAAGTTACAGCTTTCAGCAGGTTCTCTTCCACAGGTAAGGTTGGCTATCTGTCCTTCCCTTTAAAAGAAAAATCTGGCTTCCTGCCCATCCACAGCCCCATAACGATCACCTTTTCCACAAGCATTAGAAACAGGGACTGTCACCATCCATATTCCAAGGAACAACAAAGAATTTTCAAAGATGGGGGTTTGGAAGAACCCACCTAGCCCCGGTAGATTAGAGGATCTAAGACATGATGAAAACTGCCTTGGACATCCTCAGCACATTTGCCTTATCTTCCCTCATCTAGAAAGGCTTGAGTTATCAGTAGGAAGAAAATGCTCATTCCCTCCTGGAGCCTAAAAAAGCAGTTATCTCAGGCTCCTAGAAGAGGCCCTACTCCTGTCAGTGGTTTGGCCTCTTTACAGCTTCTTCCCATACCTTAATGTGGCAGGGAGAATTAGAGAGAACTTTGGAACCCACCAACTACTTCATTCAGTTGAATACACCTTTTTATTAAGTACGTTCCATGTTCCAGGCCCTAGGGATGTGAAAAGACAGGTATTTTAGGATAGTGAACTATGAATGGAACCCAGCCCCTCTGGAAACCAATTTGGATCTGTGCTAAGTGAATGAAATATCTTCACCTAGAGATCTGCTAGCTATCTACCCCAAGGAGGTAAATGACAAGAAGAAACAACACAACAACAGATTTAAAGCAGCACTCCTTGTCGTAATAAGGAACAAGTCAGATGTACGTGGATTTGGTTGTGGCTAAGTGGTACATGATACAGAGAGTGTAATGGAAAGTTATTACTCTGTAAGAAACAATGAATATAGTGAATCTAGAGCAACTTTGGGAAGATTTCTAGGAGGCAATGCAAAGTAAGTAGAACCAGAAAGCCCATCCTACACAGTCATTACAGCAGCGTAAATGGGAAGAGCGACAAAAGAATCAAAACTGAGTGCCGGGCAGTTCAGAGGATAAGTCCAATATTATGTAGATCGTTTGATTAAACAGTAAAACCAGGCTGGATTTGTAACAGAAATGCAAACGGGTTCAGCATTAGGAAAATTGTAAGCATGATAGATGAGATCAGTAACAAAAACAATAAAAATCATGATCATATAAACGGGCGCAAAAAAGGTTTTTTACCAAGTACAGTACCTTTTATGTGAAGAATATTAAAGAACATAAGAACAATGTGATTTTTCTTAATACAGTAAGTGATACAGCTGAAATAATGAGCTGCATTGTCTGTAATGCAGAAATATTAGAGGCCTTTCCAATAAGATTAGGGTTAAGACAAGGATGTCCATTGTCAGCCCCTTCATTTGGCATAGTTCTAGAAATGCCACCTGTAGCAATCAACCTAGAAAAGGAAGTTGAGGGAATGAACATTTGCATATGGCATGTGTGTGTTGTTTTTGTGGTTCTTTTGTATCAGTTCATGGGAATACTCTCTAGAAGTTTAGAAGTGAAGGGGAGGAGAGCTTAGCTTGTTTTTCCTTCCTTCTTGGTTGTTGTGTTTTGTTTTGTTTTGTTTTGTTTTTTAGGCTTGGTTAGTATTGGAAAGGACCTTAGATCTAATCTAGTTCATCCCCTCTAATTTCATAGATGAAGAAGTCAAGGCCTAGAGTGAGAGAAGGCACCATGTCTTTTATTTAAAATTTGTAGCAGTGGTTCTCAACCTTCCTAATGCTGTGACCCTTAAATATTCATATGTCTCTTATTTAAAATTCTTATAGCAGTGGTTCTCAACCTTCCTAATGCTGTGATCCTTTAATATTCATATGTGGGTGGACCTACCTGGAGGCAGATAGAGGAGATTCCTAAGACCATCAGAAATTTTAGGATAGTGTTTTCTGATAGTCTTAGGTGACCCCTGTGACCCCTGTGAAAAGGTCGTTCTACCCCAAAGGGGTCGCAACCCGCAGGTTAAGAACTGCTGTTTTAGATGGAGCTAGGTGACAGACCCAAGGATCAAATTTAGGCAGTGCTAAGCAACAAGCATTTATTAAGTGCTTAATTATACCAGACACTGTGTTAATTATTGGGGATACAGAAAACAATAAAAAGAAAGTTTCCACCATCAAGTAACTTACATTCTATTGGAAAAAACAATGCACAAAAAGTAAAAGTGGGAGCAGAGAGAGGGTAGTGTCAGAGTCCAAAAAGTCAGAAGCAAAGCCCTGGCCTGGACCAGGCTAGGCCCCTCCCCAGAAGGGATTTGCCAACAGGAAAAAGGGAACTGGCGTGGCAGAAGAGTGTCCAGGGTGAGAACAGCACAGGGGCTGGTGGGGTCTTAAAAGGATTCCAGAATGAGATGGCAGCTGAACCACAGTGGCAAAAAAGTCAGCAGGAGAGCCAGGAAGGGAATGATTCCCTTGTTAGTACGACATGAAAAGGCTTATCACCATTTTGACGCTGAATTATTTGGCCATCGCAACCCATGAAAGAAAAGAAAAATATAAAATGGCCCTTGTTCTTTTGTGGGATACCGTTCCCCTCGGCAGTAATGGTGGTAGAGTGTCAAAAAAAGGGGGGGGGCAGAGAGAAATCTTGACATTTTTGCTGTAAAAACAAAACCAGAGAAGAAGACTGTAGCCAAATAGATGGAAGGGTTACAGGTGCTCCTGGAGAAGCAGAGAAAGGACTTGGAGGGACTGGTTTTATCCTTCCTGAAGACTGCAAAGAACATTATTTCATGGATTATTTAATCATCTGGTATTGCTGTACTCATTAAACCACCATGAAAATAATATGAAAATTATATAAAAATAATTACATTGGTTACAGAGATTGAAACGGTAGAGAAATTCTGCAAAGACGTATATAGAACCATCTGATAGCAAGTTAATTCACCACATACTTTGATATTCCACAACTTCGTTGCAAAAGTAGAAAAAACTGAGGATGGCAAGAAATATCTTGGAAATCATGGCTCAGGAAAAGGAATAGGAATGAGACCAGACACTTAGCGATGGTATAGGAGCCTCCTGCCTTTACGTCACGAGTGTTCTTTCAGAAAAGCATTGATTAGCCTGGGCATTGCCAACACCAAATAACATCACCAAAAAAATGAAATAGGGTTTTTTTGAACAGATTGGAAAACACCAATTATCAGCGTAGAAGCAGTCTTTGAGTCAGCTGTGTGGGTACTGTCAGCTTATGCCTGACTTGTTATGGCAAAGATTAGAGTTAGTAAACAATGAGGAGAAATTAGAATGAGAAAAGATGTGGCTTACCACTGAAACAGTTGAGTTCTGAACTATTTAAACTAGCAATTAAAAATGGAAACCAGAAAACACAAGTGATATCAGCAGGAAGTTCAGTGGAGAGTTCTGGCCTTGGAGTTCACATCGTGCCTCACATACCGAATCACTTTGTGACTCTGGGCCCTTAACCTCTGCCTGCCTCAGTTTCCTCAATTGTAAACTGAAGGTGATCATTACAACCAATAAAACCATCCCTAGGACATGTAAATGCCAAAATGAAAGGAGCACAATAAACAGAAGAAAAATGGAAATCATCTTTTAAAAAGTAATTATAGATAGAAACCCATTTTGAACATCAAGGGCAAATGGAGTTACCACTAACACCATGTCCCGGCTTTGTTCTTGGGGAAGTAGAAATAGCACCAAAGAGAACAAAGACAGGAAAAGCAACTGAATCAGAGCCAAGTACATGTAAAGGAGATTCTCACTGGAGGAAATACCATGGTGAGTGTGGTGAAGAGTGTTTACGAAGTATCTGAAGGAAGGAAAGACGCCGAAGGCAGGAAAAAACCTGATACCTTATTAAGTTTTCTACTAATAATGACGTATTGAGAAGTAGAATGGGCTAGCCTAAGAGCTGGCAGGAGCCCCTTCTTGGAGATCTTCAAACAGTTTGGATAACCTCTTGTCAGGTTGGTATAGTGGGAATTCCTTTCCTCTGTGGGTTACTGAGATCCCTTGGAACCCTCAAATTCTGATTCCGTAATACCCAAAAAAGGCAGCTGAGAGAATATCGACAACTACAACCTACATACATATTTTCCCATCTTTACAAAATCTTTATGAGATTCGTCTATACTCAGATTGAAAGCAGCTTCTATGAGATCAGGGAACAAGCTGGCTTTTGCAAGTGATATTCAGAAATGGGCCATATCTTTATCATTTCATAGTTGAATGAAAGATGTAAAGAATACAAGATCCAAAATATCTGAATTGTTTTTACTAGGAAAAAGCATTTGATTTGGGAAGTACCTTAAAGGTTCCCTTCCAATAAGGTAGGTTTCATCCGTACAGCAGCTGTTCAAGATGCCTTGAAAGATATATTGTCCAACTGTCGTAAACGTCAGCGTCAGTGTAACAGGGGCAGCTGTGGAGGCTCAGCCCCAACACTGAGTCCTAAGCTGAAGAGGGGTCCCTAGTAGGGGGTAAGATCCCTCCAGATGCTTTGGTTTGCACACAGTGCAGTACTAGTTGCATCAAACCCCAGAACTTTGGGGGCCTCTTGGAAGAAATCTCTAACTACCCAAGTTTGACCTGACTCTTTATGCAGGAAGGACCGTTTGGTGGATGGCAAATCTCTGTTGCCCAAAATATGACATATGTTTGGACAGAAAACCTGTAGATCTGGGATAGACAGTATGAATGGACAGCAAGTTTAGGCCAGAGTTGAACAAGACATCGGCTGATCTGTCTTCAGGAAATACAAAACTCTTTAACAGCTCCAGGCTTCCTACAAAGGGGCTCAGTGTTTGAATGCCACCATTCTGCTAGTGTTTCTGTGTGGTGATGAGCTGTCAACTAATATTGCCTCTAAAGAATTAAAGCCAGGGCAGCTAGGTTGTTGCAGTGAATAGAGTGCCAGCCCTGGAGTCAGGAGGACCTGAGTTCAAATCTGGCCTCAGACACTTGACACATTTACTAGCTTTGTGACCTTGGGCAACTCACTTAACCCCAATTGCCTTCCAAAAAAGAAAAAAAAAAAAGAATTAAAGCCGATGTCACGAAATAGG
The DNA here is from genome assembly GCA_028646575.1 of Pseudocheirus occidentalis. Lineage (NCBI taxonomy): Eukaryota > Metazoa > Chordata > Mammalia > Diprotodontia > Pseudocheiridae > Pseudocheirus > Pseudocheirus occidentalis. Next base: position 217,942,297 of record CM053597.1, read on the forward strand.
TGATGAAAAGGCTGGTAGTGGTCCTGAGCAGGTTTTGAAAACATTAGCTAAATAAAGAACATCAAAGAACAAGAGTACAAGGTCACCAGGGAAACAAGTGCTAGGAAGAGAAAGTGGGCTGGTCACCTGGTGAAGGCAAGGACTAATCATCATCATCATCATCATCATCGTGACTAGCATACAGCACCTGCTGTGGGCCGGGCACTGTGCCAAGGCTTATACTAATATTAGCTCATTTGATCTTCACAACAACCTGGGACAAGTGCTCTTAGTAACCCCATGTTGCAGATAAGGAAGCTGATACGAACTGAGATTAAGTGACTTGCTCAGGGTCACACACCTAGTAAGTCTCTGAACTGGGATTTGAACTACAGTTTTTCTGACTCCACATCCAACACTCTATCCACTGTGCTGCCTAGCTGCCTCTTTGGTGCCGTCTCTGCCACCCTCTCTGAGGAGCCAGGTGGGAGCCACTAATAAATTCACAACATTGGGAGAAAGTAAGGAGTGCCTTTAACATGTGTGGACCTTCTGTGGGTAACTTCAGAGAGGACGTAGACAGGAGTTGCCCAGGATGGGTAGGCACATGGGCTGCAATCTGCATTCCTGGAGAGAATATTCCAAATAGATGAGAAAACAGACCCATTTGAGAATTGAGTATCTCAGTGGCACACAGGGCCTGGCACCAAGTGCAGGTTCTGCACACAGTAAGCACTTAATAAATGCTACCTTGAATTGAATTAGGCAGCTTGCTTGAAGCACAGTGTTCTCATCTCCACTATGTCTTCATTATTATAGTCAACTTTTCCTATTTACTAGTGAGAAGGGAACAGAATATTTTTTAAAATCATATTTATTTGGGTTTAGAATGCAAATAAATGCACACACAATGTGTATATACATACACATAGCAGTTGATAGATGGGCCATTCACTCTCTTGTTTTTAGCCAGAATTCCCTCCTGGCTTGTCCTCTGCGCTGAGTGATGGTGAGAGAGCCAGTCTTATGGATAGGAAAGGATAGATAATCCTAAAACAGTAGTACTGTGATGAAGATGTGATCTCAGTAATGTGAATAACACCCCAGGGATTGCAGTTCAAAACTTCTCAGGGCTGCTAGGTGGTACAGTGAATAGAGCACTGGCCCTGGAGTCAGGAGAACCTGAGTTCAAATCCGGCCTCAGACACTTAACACTTACTAGTCATGACCTTGGGCAAGTCACTTAGCCCTGATTGCCTTCCTTTCCCCCTCCAAAAAAAAGCGGGGAAAAAAATGAATGAATGAGATCAAAACTTCTTCACACATTCTAATGCTTTGCAGTTCTCAACTACTATCCTCCTCTCTGTGTACTGTGGGTAAGCCTCCCCTTAGGTCTGTTAACATTACTTGGATACTAGTAGAGCATATGAACTGTCCATCAGTTATCTGTCACTCTCATTTTATTTTTTTTCTTTTCTACTCAGTGTTGGAGTTTTTTTTTTAATATCTTTTACACCATTCCTCTTGTGCAATTTTTCATTGATAATCTGCTGACCCGTGCCCATTGCCTTTTACATGACTTTAAATCTTTGCTTGGTATTTGATTGGTATTATATGATGTATAGCCCTATAGAATCACCGGAATAATATTGGCATTAAAAGAAATGGCCTTTCGCTCAGGAAGAAGTACTTAAATTTCCCAGGGTAGTCCAGCCTGCTGTCTGCCATTTTTTTCAGTTATGGGACCAGTACACTATATACAATGTCTGTCAAAGAAAACTGAGGAACCAGCTCTGTGGGTTGTCAGCTCAACAACAGGCTACAACCATTGTCTTGAAAGATTAAAGTTCTCATTAGGAGATGCAATATATCTGAGCTCGATGACATAACCATAATGTCATTTACAGTTGCTTCTGGAGAACTCTGCCAACTGTAGGAAGTTCCTCTTCCATTTGGACTTTGAACTGGACTATGATGATGGCAAACACCTTTGCTGAGCTTATATCTTCGCCTTCCTTGCCCTGTATGATACTTATTTATTTGTTTATTTATTTATTATTGGTGCATTATCAAAGAGCAGGCTAAGTTCTATATGACTTTAACATATGCACAAGAGATACCTTGTTGGAGAAGAGCCTTTTTCACTCTGCCAAATCAAATGATTTTTAAAAATAATTTTAAACAAACAGCAAACAAATTGTGTAACTGTAATCATGTGACCTGATGTACATTTTTTTTTTTTGCAAGCTTGCCTCTTCCTTTCTCATGCCCTCAATATATATGTAGGCTGTTCTTCTGAAGATTTTGTGGTGATGGTAAAGTAGGCCTAGGGGTCAGTAGTTATTAATGTTGTCTTGATTCCCTTTTTTGGGTATTAGTAACAACTGTGACTTTTTTCCCTAACAGTTGTTATCAGCCCTCTTTTAAATAACCTTACCTTTGTGAATGGATCCCTTAATCCTCTTAGATTTGGCCAAGGTCACACCTAATGGAGAACTCTTCTGGGCATTTCCCCCTCCCACCCCCCCAGCCTCCTGTTCTTCCTATCTTTGTTTCTTTGGTACTGTTTCTGCTTCCTCCTTATATCACATCCTGGACTGTGGTGTTAGAGTTCACCTGTGGTGGCTTCACTGCTATTGATGGAGAGACTAGTTTGTTACAGTAATCTTGAAGATCTCTTCAAATATTTCTTACTTGTGTTTTCTCCTAGTTCCTTCTTTACTACATCATGGGGGTTTTCACAAGCTTTCTGTAAACTTGTCTTTTTCCCTGTTTCTTCTCACTAGCATCAGTAATTTGATTAGATAGATTATAAATTTAGATGTAAAAGGGACCTTACAGGCCATGTGGTCTAACCCAACCATTTTTATTTATTTATTTTTTTTTTTTGGAGAGCAGTTGGGGTTAAGTGACTTGCCCAAGGTCACATGGCTAGTTTTTTTGTGTTAAGTGTCTGAGGCCAGATTTGAACTCAGGTACTCCTGACTCCAGGGCCGGTGCTCTATTCACTGCGCCACCTAGCCGCCCCCCCCAACCATTTTTTGGATGAGAAAACTGTGACTCAGAAAGATTAACACGTTTACAAAGCTAACAGAACCAGGCTACATCTTCTAAGTGGACCAAGTCAGAGTTGTTTTAGTTGCAAACCGGGTCTTCTCATTTACAGACTTACGTCTACTTTGATGCTACCTTTGCTCTTAATAAACCCGTGTTCTGCCTATACACATACCACTGACTCAGAAATGAGGCCCATCGTTAACTATTTCTTATCTGTTAGAATATAATAATTTTTACTTTGGGGGATTTTATTCAGTACATTTAGGTATCCAACAGCCCCCGTCTCTTTTCTTTAAGAAGGTCTCTGTGTTACATAGGATAAACTTCTTTGATTTCCTAGGCCTGAGCCATGTTTTTCAAGGTCTTCACCTATGTCCATCTTTACACTGAAGTCACCAAATATTAGTGCTTAAAATGTTTATTTCATTTGAAAAGCCTTATCCTACAGAATTTTTCTGCTTCTCCCTTTGCCACAGACATTGGTGCATAAATTGCACAGTTCTCTTTATGGCCACTGTTTTATAATTGTATATATTTTGAATATTGTGCAGGAAAAAAAATAAGTCTGTCATAAACAAATTGATTCATACTATTTTATATGTATAAGCATTGTTGCATAAGGTGAAATGTCAAAATAACAGTTATCTTCCTATTAATTAAAAACCTCCCCTTCCCTCCAAAGTCTTCCCTATGTTATTTAGTATTCCGAAACAAAGACAACATTCCACAGTCAGGATTAAGTGAGGGTTCAGAGTTTAGTTAACAGGCTTTTACTAATTAAATAGAACAATAGTAACTTAAAATGTGCATCCTGGAAAATCATTTTCTTGTAGTGTTCATTCCAGTTGAGGGTGAAGATAGATAAATTATTCTGCTCTAAGTCTCCTTACCATCCGATTCATTTTCTGGGAGCTTAGAGTATCTTCTTGAACTTTGGCCCAGCTTCCTCTCAGTGATTAAAGAGAGGAAAGGATTTTAGTTACAGGGACATTGTTTCTCCAGAACTTTGACTAAGTACTCTGGAAAGGTCTTCACTGGAGAAATAGTTATTTTTTTTATTATTTTTGATATGTTTTTTTAAAAGGAAAAGGGAAGCCTTTCCTACGCATGCTGTTGTCTCCCCCATCAAAATGTGAGCTTTGGGGGATCAGAAACTCTTTATTTTTCCATTTGTACCACAAGTGCTTTGCACATAAGCACTAAATAAATGTTTTTCATTCATTCCTGCAGTTCCCCATTTGTGAAAAGAGATAACAAAGTATCCGGTGAAATATTTGTTTGTTGTCTTTTTTGTCCCCCCAAAACTGCATAAAACCAACTCCCTTTTCTTTATTTGTAGCTTTAGGCGGGACCTATGGGTCTTCTTTCAGTTTATCTGCAATTTCCTTTTGTCTTTGGTTTCATTTATAACAAGAATATAATATTGATATAATCCAGTAGTGTGTCCATTTATTATTAACTGGACAAAGATCTCACATAGAGATTCTGCTTGGGGACAGAGACTGTCTTTTGCCTCTTTTTTTATCTTTATTACTTAGCACAGAGTAGGTACTTAATAAATGTTGAATGAATGGTTGCAGTAGAATACTGACAGTTGAATGAATTTTTTTTTGGAAAATTAAAAAACCAAGTTAAGAGTCATCTGCCCCATTTTCCACCCATCTGCCAATGCAGAATTGTTAGGGGACTCACAGGACTGAAGACCACTTTTGAATTTTTTTCTTTTTTGGGTTGCCATGGCCAAAGAATTCATAATCTATTGACCAGTCTGGTAGTGAGGATTCCGTACTTAAGGGAAGAGAAGAAAATAAACATTTATATAGTACCTGCTATGTGCCAGAAACTGTGCTCATCACAAAGATCTCATTTCATCTCACCACTCTGGGAATTTGTGGTAGTAGGATCTCCATTTTACAGATGAAAGAAACTGAGGTATACAGAGGTTAAGTGACTTTCTCAGGGTCATACAAAATTCTTTCACAAATGCCTTCCCACTTTTGCTTTAAATATTCCTGCCATGTCTGTAATCTGAATTCTGAACAACAGACTCATAGCATTAGAAAGTCCCTAAGGTCTTCTAATCTCATGCTTTGATTTTATAAATGAAGAAATGGAGATCCAGAAGGCCAAAAGATTTGTCCAGGTGGCAGGCCTAGATCTTCTGACTCATAATCCAGTGCTAAAAGTACCATTTCCTTTCTTGGAATGGGTCAGTCAATGAAATAGCTTTGGTTAATGGGTTGATGTCAGCATGGAAAGAGGATTCCAGTAGACCACTTTCAAATTCTTCTTGCTCAGTTTAATCAGTGCTTTGGAGGAAGGCATCCATGTCATACTTAGATTATTTGCAGAGTACATTTGAAGCCAGGAAAAGCAGCCAATAGACTGGACTATAGAATCAAGCTCTGAAATGATCTTGATAGGCTGAAGATAACAAGACTGAATTTTGTACAGCATAGGGAAACCCTGTTGGGGTGCAGTAGAAGACTGGGCCTGGAATTAGGAAAATGGGGTTCAAATCCCATCTCTGATATTAGCTGGTTGACCTTGGGCTAGTCAAAGCAGAAAGTTGCTCTCCTTGACCAGGCCCCTTCTAACTCTAAATCTGTATTTTCCTTTGAGAAATGGCTAATAATTTATGTGAGGTAGATCTGATGATTTTGTAGGGACTGAAAGTTCAGTGTGTCTACAGAAGGTCTAAGAGTCTGCCTTTGTCAGGCTGTATCTGAAGTGTGGGGTTCAGTTCTGGGAGCCTCATTTTATCAACTTTTGCTTTTTGGAAGGCAGTTGGGGTTAAGTGACTTGCCCAAGGTCACACAGCTAGGTTTTTGTGTTAAGTGTCTGAAGCCAGATTTGAACTCAGGTCCTCCTGACTCCAGGGGTGCTCTATTCACTGCACCACCTAGCCTTCCTGGGAGCCTCATTTTAGAAGGGACAAGCTGGAGGGAGCGTGTCCAAAAGAGGGTGGATGGAGATGGTTGGGTTTCTGGAAACTGCTCCTGAGGGACCAGTCGAAAGGAACCTGGACAAGAGAAGATACATGATATGGGAGGAATTATTAAACTTCTGGTATTTGAAATGGGATTAAATTGAATGGTCTTCATATAGAAAGGGATTAGATATGTTGCATTTGACTCTAGAGAGCAGAACTAGGGCCAATAAGAGGGAGATTTTGGCTCAAGATAGGGAAAACTTCCTACTAATTAGAGCTATTACAAAACGGAATCAGCCGCCTTAGAGAGGACTGGGCCTCTGTATCCTTAAGTGTTTAGCAGGAACTGAACGTTTTATTTGTCAGTGATGATTTATGATTCGGGCAAGTATTGGACCAGGTAATTTTGAGGTCTTTTTACAATCCTTGGAATTCTATCATTCTGTGTCTCATGTTTTTAGGTGGGGAAACTGAGACCCAGACTGGGTAAGCAGTTTGTCTGAGATGAATTAGGCTTCAACTAGGGAAGGATGAGGACTTGGACTTACTGGTGCCAACAGCCAGTACTGCCACCCAAAGGTGCACCCTTGCCCTGGGCCCTTCCTCCTGTTCCGAGGCTCCTCAGTGAATGGCTTGCCCATTTTACCACTAGCCCCTGGGAACTTTGGGATCTCACCTTGAAGATTTAGAAGTCAGGGTTAATTATATTAGGGATAGAATGGGCTTCCTATTCCCCGGTGCCACTCAGGAGCCACTAGCTTCAGAACAAGTCCCTCAGGGGTGCTTTCATCGTAAAGTTACATGGAACCAGGCCTTCGTGATGAGAGCTGAGCTTTCCTACCTGATTTCTGAAGGGTATATCAGACTTCGGGATTAGAAAAAGGCCTTATTCTTATTGTTTCTTGTTGAGGGTTGACACAGGTGAACATCTCCATATACTTGGTGCAGAGTAAGCACAGGGCTTCCTCAGGGGATTCCTACTGAGCATCCCTCTTTCTTTTCAGCTCCCGTTACATCCGTTACAGTCTATGTCAGAGCCACTAGCCACCACACTCCTGAGTGCTGAAGAGGGACCAGCAGCCTTACTGCAGATGGGGCCCTGTGCTGGACAAAAAGAGGTACTAGGGAGAAGGGTGAAACGGGGAAAGCCAAGATACAGGGATGAGCCTAGAGGCCTCTGGCCTGGATTATTTCTGCTTGCTTATGACCCACGGCTAGACCACCTACTGACTTCCTTTTCCCAATCCGTGATAAGCCATTGGGTATTCCCTGCTTAGTGCTTTTGAAGCCCAGGGTGCAGGTATTATCCAGGTATGGAAATGCTTCTCCATTGAGTGCATTCCTAACCTGAGCCCTTGGTTTTCCAGTTGCTTCCACTGGTTACAAAAAGTAGACTAGGGCAGCTCATCACTTGTTTTAGTGGCAGCTAAAGTAGGTACGTGCTTTGCCGCTGACAGCGAATGAAAAACAGTGTGTTTTTCATCAGCATTTGTGACGTTATGGAAAGTATCTTCCCTCTTTCTGGGTCCTTACACTTCCATCACCAGGGGAAAGGAGGGCTGACCCAGGTTTGCTAAAAGCTTAGCTGGGACTTGGCCACAGGGGTCCCTGTATTCTCCACCGCTTATGATTTCTGACATTTTGGAGAATGAATGCCCCCCCAGGAAGAGAAAGCACAGAGTCAAATGCAACATAGGCAGTCCGTGGGAAGGCCCCAAACCTGAAGTCATAGGAGAGGGAAGCTGAGTCTGTTCCTACCTATAAGTCTCTCTGTCCCACCTTACTCTACCTGCCAAAGTGGGGGGAAAGGAGGTGATCAGGGGCTAGTTATGAGATTCCTGAAGACTGCCTAATAAGCAATGCCTGTTTGCTTGGGTCCATTAGTATTGCCAGGGTCTTGGTTCTAGGAATGACTCTAAAGAATGGGCATGCATCCCATCCCCAAGCCTAAAATTTCTGTTCCCTTTAGGTAGGCTGTGAGCAACAGCAGCAGCAGCAGCAGCAACAGACCTTGGGCAGCCTGGGCCCCCCATTGGATGCCCTTTCACCATTTCTGAAGAAAAAGGCTCAGATCCTGGAAGTGTTGAGGAGCCTGGAAGAGACTGACCCCCTGTTACTGCACTCCAGCACAGCTTCATGGAGGGCAGCAGGGCCGTGTCCCCAAGGGGAGCCCAACATTCACCCTGATTGTTCCTTGAAGGGCAAGGCAAGTGAAAAATGGAGCCCAGGTGAGAAGCTGGGCTCCCCAGAACCAGTCAATGGTGAAGTGTCTACCCCACCCCTGCCAGAGCCTGCACCCTGGGCATCCTGCCTACTCCTGGGCCCTAGTGGACTGGGGGGACTACTCCGATGGGAACCCATCCTGGGGAGCCCACGGGGTGAGGAGAAGCTGGGGAGGCTTTGGAGTGTGGGCCGGGAGCCCCAGAGGTCCCCAGCAGCACAGCCTGGCCTCCACAGTGGCCCAGGCAGCAGCAGCAGCTCCTCTTCAGATGAGGCTGGGGAGCCAGGAGAGGCATTGACACCAGCTGCCCTACTCAATGCCTTGGCCCGGAAGCAACTGAACCTGGGCCAGCTGCTGGAGGACACAGAGTCTTACCTGCAGGCTTTCCTGTCAGGGGCTGGAGGGCCCAGCAGTGGAGACACACCCCCTGCCTATGGTCCTGGCTCAGGACAACCTCCCTTGCCCAGTGAAGGGCTTCCCCAGTCTCTAAGACCCAAAGGCCTCCCCAAAACAGCATGGGGTGGGGGAGGATCCGAATCCCTCAAGCCAGGCTTAAGCACTACCTCAGAGGGCAGTGGGGCCCTCCCCTTCCTCAGTGTGTTTGTGGATGGGGGAGACACCTCTCCAGGCCCGTGGCCCAGCTACCCCCATTCCTCATCTCAGGTGAAAAGCGAGCTCCAAATTAGCCCCTCTTCCCCCATTGAGACCCAGGAACTCACCTTCTCCTCCCCACCCAAGAGTCTCAATTTCTTGAAGTTATCTCTGGCCCCAGACAAGGCCCCTAGCCCTGGGACCCCCCATCTCAGTCCCCAGTTGGCCCGAAGCTCTCGGATTCCTTGCTGGAATGGTGGTCCAGATGGGAGTCCTTCCCCCATGCTTACCCACCGAGGCCTTGGGGCTGAACTGTCCCCTGAGGTAGCTATCCAGCGCCAATCCACCAGCTCCCCACCTACCATCATTGTGGACTCCATCCAGCTTCGACCCACACATCCAGCCCCATCCTCTGTTCTTTCACCTGAGCCCCCCACTTGTCCAACCCCACCCCGGTATGAAGATGTCCTGGACCTTTCAACTGGCTCCTTTGGGGGACCGTCTCCAGAGCCACCCCTTACTTCCCTCCAGTCATCCAGTTACCCACAGCTGGTCCCAGAGACACTGGACCAGGGTTCTAGGGGCCCACCCAGCCCCTGCCCACCTCAGCTCTGCCCCTATGGTGGTACCCAGGGGAAGGGTAGTGAGAAGGCAGGACCAGAGTCTCCACAGGCTGGCTGGAAAGGCACAGGTGGCTCCTCTAAAAAGCCAGGCAATGGGGCAGGGAGACGACCTGGGGAGCCAGGCTTCACACCTCTCCGAGACAGACTAACAGCACTGGGCAAACTGAAGACAGGCTCTGAGGGAGCCCCACCCACTGACAAGAATGGCAGCCCTGGAAAGCCAGGACTAGAGAGGGCCCGGCTACCAGGGAGGCTAAGGGAAGGAACTGCAGACACAGCCCCCAGCTCCTTCAGGCCCCCTGAGCCTTCTGAGGCAAAGGGGCCCTCTCGAGGGGCGGTGCCCTTGGGGACTAGCAGCCTGAAGCAACAGGACCATGGCTCTCCTGGGGAACCAGGTCCCCGCTGCTATTCTTCCCACTCTATGGGTGCTCGTCTTGACCTGGACCCTGTTTCACCTCGTGGCTGCCTCACCAAAGTGGAGCTGGCAAAAAGCCGGCTGGCAGGAGCACTGTGTCCCCAGACCCCCCGGACTCCAGTCAAACTGCCTACCACAGTGCCCAGCCCAGGCAAGCCCAATAAAAGCCCCCACGGCAGCCCCACCAAGCTGCCCTCAAAGTCGCCCACCAAGGTGGTTCCCCGGGGTGGATCTCCCCAAGTGCCCAAGGACCTGGTGAAGCCTGAGAAGAGCAAGGGTCTCCCTTGGGCAGACTGTGGTGCCCCCTCCCAGCCAGTGCCCAAAGTTGTAGGCCCAGGGGGCCAAGGCCATGGCTCTGAGGGACCAGCACTCCATTCAGCCATAGAGGAGAAGGTCATGAAGGGCATTGAGGAGAACGTGCTCCGGCTGCAGGGCCAAGATCGGACGCCAAGTGCAGAAGCCAAACACCGAAACTCAAGCAGCATCGTCAGCTGGTTTGGCCTAAAGAAGAGCAAGCTGCCAGCCCTGAGCCGACGGGCCGATCCTGGGAAGAACAAGGAAAGTCTAGGAGGCACCCCCCTTGGCAAAGGGAGCAAGCAGGAGGCCCGCAAGCTAGAGACAGAGAGTCTCAACATCTCCAAGCTCATGGCCAAGGCCGAGGACCTGCGCAAGGCCCTGGAAGAAGAGAAGGCCTACCTTAGCAGGCAGGGCCGAGGGCGATCGGGAGGCCCGGCCAGGAGCACCAGTAGTGGCGAGGTTGTGCTGGGCCAGGCACAGAGCCAGCTCACCATCATGTACCAGGGTGCTGACACCTTCATGCAGCAGCTGCTCAACCGGTAAGTGGAGCCAGAAAGGGAACAGGAGACCCTGCTCAGACAAGAAGCCCGGCACCAGCATCCTTCTATACCCTTGCCCAGTTTATGTTCCCCAGCACTGTTCCCAGAGAAGAAAAGCCAGTGGTGGGTGGAGAGCAAAGGGCATCGCCCCGGAGGAGGCCCCTTTGCCTCAGAGGGCTCAGGGGGCCTGAAGGAACTGGGGGCTGTGTCTGCAGTCCCTTCCCTTAGCCTCCCTGGCAGCTGGCCCCACCCTTCTGGGCCTGTCTTCAGTTAGCCCACCTGCTCATGAACCTTTCTTCCTCACCCCTCAGCCACATGTAGCACTCTCTTCCCTCTTCCCATTTTCCCAAAGCTTCTCGTGTGGTGGTTGTCCTTGGGTTTTCTCCAAAAGCACTAGCCCCCTCATCTAATGGAGATGGGTCATTTTCCCCCTAAACCCAAGGAGAAGGGCAAGAGGGAGGGTAGAGAGCCAGGCATTGGTTCTCTGAGAGAGACACAGACATATATTAACTTTGTGATGCTCCTTATTCACCCCCATCTAGGGTAGATGGGAAAGAACTGCCCCCTGACAGCTGGCAGGAGCCCAAGGCAGAGTTTGGAGATTTCCAGTCATCTGTTCCTGAAACGAAGGGCCCCCAGCCACTCCGGAGCCCCCGAAACGGCCTAGTTGGCCAAAATGCCAACAAGTCATCTGGAAAGGTGAGCTGGGGGAAAGGGGAAGGGGTAACTGGGACCCTGCCTCAGGAGTTCTGGGCTCCTGGACCTTGGAGAATTTGGTCCCTCCACTAATCCTTCCCTCCAAGTTAAACCATTCAAGCTTCCTAAGTCCAATAGAAATAACCTGCCAATCTGCCTGCTGCTCCACTGCCTCCAAACCTTGCCGAAGCATTACAGGGTGCTCTGCGGGGTTAGCCACCCAGTCTGAGGGCTCTCATGAAAGAGAATTGAAATGTTGGAGGGGCTGGGGAGGAGAGGGAGCCCCGCAGGCCCTGAGCGCGTCCTCTAAATGCACAGAAGAGCAGTGAACTGGCACAGAGGGAAGCAGCCCCCACCGAGGACGGCCTCGCCGAGCCCATCCCCACCCCGAATTTCACAGGTCAGTAGGGTGACGGAATGTAGGGGGGTGAGGTCTCTCCCCTTCTTCCCTCTCTACACTCCCCATTCCCAGGTCCCTGAGCCTCAGTCCCAGCGTAACCCACCACTGTCTCTCCTCCATCACTCAGCTCAGCTCCTTTTCCTCCTCATCCTGATCCCTCCTTCCCTTCATGACTAAGGCCCCAACCAGAAGAGACTTGCACTGTTTCTATCTCCAGCACAGTGCCTGACATGTAGTTACTACACGTTCGTGTGCACTACTTGGTCGTGTGAACTACATGTTCATTTACTGAGTAAATGACTCTAGAATGGGAATGAAGGTACAAAACAGCCTCTGTGTGCCAGGCATCATGCTAGTGCTAGGATAACAAACAGAAAAACCAAGATGGTCTTTGCATTTAAGGAGCATACATTCTACCTCAGAGGAGAACAGTATGTTCTCAGATAAGTAACTGGAAGAGATGGGCTCTTTGGGAGTTGGCATTTATAGAATGCTCTAAGGTTCTTATGTGAACTGAAAGCCTGGATAGACTTGAAGATCTCTGAATTCTAAGTCTGATCCTATGAAATTAAAAAAAAAAAATTATGGGGGTGGGGTACCAATAATAAAGAGTCTCAGGAAAGGCCCCTCAGCCCAAAATCTCTGATTCGTTTCCCTACTTTTTCCTTGATCCTCAGCCTGTGGCTCCCTGACCCGAACTCTGGACAGCGGCATTGGTACCTTCCCCCCACCAGACCACAGCAGCACTGGACCCCCCAGCAAAAACCCCCCCAAGCCAAAGCCTTCCCGACTGGACCCGTCCCCCACAGAACATTTGGCCCGCCCTAACCCCCTCACCAAGGTTCCCCGACGTGCCAGAACGCTGGATCGAGAGGTGCCTGCTGTGGAAGAGCTCCTGGTAGGCGGGCGGCACCCAAGTGTCCCTGCCTTCCATGCCCTGCTTTCTCCCACTCCTAGGCACCATGGGCACAAGGCCTGCACAGATGGTAGGTACCCCATAAGAGGGGAATGTGTAGGTGTGTTGTGTGTGAGAGAGAGTGTGAGAAAGAGAGCGAGAGGGAGGGAGGGGGAGAGAGAAAGAGAGAGAGAGAGAGAGAGAGAGAGAGAGAGGTGATTTCCGGAGTCATGATGGGAGGAGAAATGGGGTTATCCAGACCCCCAGGGGCACAGGCTGTTTTCCTGAGTTTGGGAGGTCTTGGAATTTTATGTCCCCTGATAAGAACCCCTCTCCTCTGTTCCTGAAATAGATTCCAGTGGACACCCTGGACGGCCACCCCCAATCCAGCTCTCCAAAAACTGGACTTTCCCTAACACACGAGCGGGTGGTAACTCTTCTGATCCCTTCCTTTGTCCACCTCATCAACTGGAAGGGCTTCCCAGAACCCCTCTGGTAAGAATCTCCAGGATGAAAAGAACTAGGGGTTGGACTGGCCTGGGGGCAGGGAAGGGAGTGGAATGGACAGTAGGGGTCCTGAAATTGAAAAATACTCCCTTCTTCCCACCTTGACCTACAACTTCCATCCACTAGGTTCCCCCAGTTGAAAGGAAGCAGTGTTTAGAGGGAGGCCCTCCCCCTCCAACAATCTCTGGTCCAGCTTTTAGTGGCAGTCGTACACCCAGCACTTCAGACATGGGAGAGGATGGACGTGCCTCTGGTGGGGGCCCTCCCGGACTGGAAACGTCAGAATCCCTCAGTGATTCCCTGTATGACTCCCTATCCTCTTGTGGGAGCCAAGGCTGAAGTGGGGCACCAAATGCTGGAAATACTCTTTACTCACCACCCCAAACCAGAGATGGAGACAAGTTGGACTCAAAAAACCTCCCTGTTTTCTGTGGACCAGGAGAAAGGGTGGCTTTGCCTTGGGACCCAGTTTGAAGCACATCCCAGGAGAGACATAAGTGGAGAAGAAGAAACTACAGGTTCACCCCCACTTCTGCCCTTAATCACCTACTGGAAGGATGAGATAACTGGTCTCAACTTAGAGACCCCACCTTATCTTTTCTTTTGCTCAGAACAAGATCCTGACTTTATGCCCCATCTTGATACCTAGGGGTGCCATATTGTGGTGCTGGGACTCCCCCCACTCTTCCACTGGCTGTACCATCTCTTGCTACTAGGCCTCCAGTGTAATCTGGCTACTCGCTGTCTCCTAACACCCACCTTGGATAAGGGCCAGAAGACTCTTGGTGTAGTTGGAAGGAAGCCAGAGGAGGTGGCGGAATCTGCTCCCTCTCCCCCATCTCCACTGCCCCTCCGTGGGCCTCCTTGTTCTTTGGATGGTGCTGTCCTGACCCCCTACCCTGTGTTGCTGGGGTTCTGTTTGGGAGGAGAGTTGTTCTGTTTTGTTTTGTTTATATTAAAATCATTTCCCCTCCTGTTTTCCCCCTTGGCTTGGTTTAATTTATCTCTGGCTTTGTGAAGGTGGGCTGCACTTCTGATCTCCACTGCTGTCAAATTCCTGATAAAACATGAAGAAGTAGTCTTCTCTAGTTGCTACTCCCACCCCAATGGCCAGGCCTGGGGACAGGGAGCTCACTGAGGGCTAGTAGGGAGGGGAGAGGAACGGACTTGTGGATCAAGGTAAGTGAAAGGAATGGGAGCTAAGGACAAGAGGACAGAAGTTAAGGAGCATGGAGTTAACGTTTCCTGGGGAGCCTTAGACACGCCTCTCCTCAGCTGGACTTTCTGAGGTCCTCTGCCCACTAGGGAGACGACATGGTGGGAACATCTGGGGTGGGAGCAATGCCAGCATCTTCATGGAGGATGTCCAGGAATAAGCTAGAGATGACAGAAAAGGGAAGCCAGTGCAACCACACCCTACGCTGAGCAGGCACAAGGGTGGGCAGCTCATCTACTGGCTCTTATACCCAGCAGAAACTTCTGGGAGGAACTGATGTCACCATTAGCTATTCCCAAGGCCCTTTGTCCCAAAATCGGTTAACTAGCATTGTTCAAGTGTCCCTGTGTGCCAGACACTGCTAACAACCTTGGGGCGGCTAGGTGGCGCAGTGAATAGAGCACCGGCCCTGGAGTCAGGAGGACCTGAGTTCAAATCCGGCCTCAAACACAACACAAAAAAATAGCCATGTGACCTTGGGCAAGTCACTTAACCCCAACTGCCCTCCAAAAAGCAAAATAATAATAATAACCTCTTGGGATACAAAAAAAGGCAACAAGCCTCTAGTCTCAAAATGCACCAACCTTGCTGATGACAGGAAACCTTCCCTAGGCCTGGTCGGGGCAAGGGACAGTAACTCCTAGTCCCCACCCTCACCCCCCTACACTGTAGGCACCAGGTTGGGAGAGGGGAAAGGAAGCCTCAGGGCCGGTGCTTGCTCCAAATCTCTCCTGGAACTGAGAGAAATAAGCCATTAGCAGTTGGTAGGAAGGAAATCATTAAGACAGATAAAACCCTCCTTACTCCTTAAGCCATTTTCAACTTCACCTCTTCTGGCATGCAGGGTGGGTGTGGGTTTGGAGTCATCCTCAACCTAGTATTTCTCCTTCCACTGTTGGCCTTAAGCTGGGAAATCTTTAGGTAAAGTATTCCCAATAAGAGTTTTCTTCTAGGAGCAGCAAGAACAGGGTTGCTGGGGTGCCAGAACAGTAAACTGGGGGTTCTGAATGGCTGAGAAGGCAGCTGGTTGTTTCTGTAGCAATCTTCAGTGGTGACTGATGGGGGAAGATGCTTGTAGGGCACCAACCCTTGAAGACCCCTCAGTAGGGAGCTAAATTTTTTTAAAATCCTGGAAATGGATCCTTGGGCTTCACCAGACTGCCAGAGGGGGCCATAACACAAAAACATAAGAACTCCTGGACTAGAGGTTGGCCTGTGTTGCCATCTGGGCTACTTGCCACTAAAATAGGTCCATTTTTGTGTAAAACATCTTTGTCTTACTTGAGATACGAAAATACCAACGGCCCTATGTGTAAGTCAGTGTTAAATAGATTATTTACTCTTACTTCCTTTCTACATCACCCATCATTTGCACTTTTGGGGATCCCCTCCATACACTGATGACATTTCATGGAGGCTCTATGTCTATTCAGGGGGGTTTGAACAGCACCAATAACAGGCAGCCTGTGCTGTCCCCCCCTGAATACTGAAGACCTGCTCTTGAGCTGGGTGCTGAAGCTGCAGAATCCAGCCAATGTCTTCCTTTTCATATTTGGCAACATTGAGCCTGAACCCTGCATCCCTGGCCTCTGGAATTGAAAGGATTTGGTATGGGGGGTGGGGGGCGGGGGGAGAGGAGGATGGATACATGATGGGAATAGAGTAAGGTTGAAAAGACAGAGGCCTGAGCTCTAATCCCAGCTCCACCCCTTTCTGGGCAAGCTCACTTTATCTTCCTGGGCCTCCTCTTAATAAGAAGGGTTCAGGGGAGAGAGAGGGACTATATTTCTCACATTCCTTAACCTGTTAATCTATGTTCTCTTCTACCTATGTCCTGTTAATTATTTCCTAGTTTTTTCTATAATAGATTCAAAATGCCTTAGAATGAGAGGGGGCAATCATTAAAAATCAAGAGTTGGATCTGTGATCTTATCAATTCAGGACCTCCATTCAATGATACAGATTGCAGCCCCTCCATACCTGCTCATCATGTGCAGTTCTCATCCCAGGTCCCTCCCAAGAATTCATCTCAGAGGGTCCACCCAAAGTGCTGGAGACACTCCTGTTGGATACCTTCCTAGATGCATGTGAAATTGGGCAACACACATTTTCACCCATTTTATTAGAAATTTTTTTAGCCCCAGTCATCACCTAACCCCAAACCTACCTAAAAACATGAATCCCCCCTGACAAGTGGCTGTCTAGTTTCTCCTTGAAGATGTCCAGTGACAGGGAACTTACCACTTCACCAGGCAAACTATTCTTTTTAAAGCAGCACTAACTAGTATTGAGATGAAGACTGGAATGTCATCTCTTTGAATAACTGGGTAAAATAAATGTCCATTCCACTGAATGCTTGATGGATAACTGGGGGAGTTGGAAAGGAAGAAAGACCTACAAAGTGTGGCGGCTGCTAGGAAGGAAAAAATTTAGCAAAATTTGAAGGCACAGAGAGATGTAGCAGTTGTCCTCACCTTGTCTGAGAAATGGATGGACTAACTAGTAGTGCTTTGGAGCTTGGAGTGTCACGAGAAGCAATGAGAAGATGCAGAGAAAAGAGAATAAACATTATCCTGCCCCTCAGGTCTTCTTGGCTCCAGGTCCAGTGCTCTACCCACCAAGCCATAGAGTTGCAAGGAACTGCTAGAACCAGTTTAGGCAACTTTCCAGGAATAATCTGCAAACACCTCCTCTCCCCCTCCACTCCCCCCACACACTAGGGTTAAAATATATAATCATTTGCATGAAATGTATACATTTACCCAGAATCCTCCCCACAACTCTGAGATCACACAGATGAGGTTTTGGGCTTAAAGGGCTGATCCCTATAGGAGGTATTCTCTTGGGCTCCTTACCCCCACCTGGACTTCAGAAAAATCTATTCAAGAGGCAGTTCATATCCAGGTTCCCCAGAGGTGATTTACAGGGTCCTCAGCTCCCTATAGACATACTAAGGTATAGGTTATCTGGTATGGGACAGCTTTTATTTCACCCCACCAAAAAAAAGGAGGGGACTCAGGGGAGTCCATGAGCAGGTACAGAAAGCATTCAGCTCATCAGCTCCTCCCAGAAGAGATGGGAAATTGGGGCTGCTATTTTCCACATCCCTTTGACATTCTTGTCTTTCTAGAGATTTCCCTCCAATTTACCCTGTTTGTCCTACATTTTCCAGATTTTGTTGTTTTTAAATACTTTATTTTTTATTTTATTTTGCTTTTTGGAGGGTGGAGGGAGGGCAATTGGGGTTAGGTGACTTGCCCAAGGTCACACGGGTACTAAGTGTCAGGTGTCTGAGGGTGGATTTGAATTTGGGTGCTCTACTCACTGCACCACCTAGCCGCCCCCAGATTTTGTTGTTAATTCATTGTTTGCACATTATCTCCCTTGTTAGATTTTGTGTTCCTCAAGGGACTGTCTTTTGCTTGTTTGTGCATCCCTAGCTCTTGGCCCAGTGCCTAGCCCACAGTAAGCACTTGACAAATGTTTACTGTCATCATAATATTTTTTTTT
>CM053597.1:217960674-217986864 GCA_028646575.1 Pseudocheirus occidentalis
ACACAGTAATAGTAAACACTGTTTATTCCATTACAAATCAAGGTTCAGTACAATATTCACAATATAATATTCACAACATTACATCTCATCACAGAAAGTCACACTATAGTGTTTGTAACATTAGAATGGCCACACAGTTTTCACTACAGTGGCCATAATATTTAGAACAAGAAACAAAAGAATAATTACCTGGGGGAAACCCTTCTCACTTAATCATTCAATCAATCAATTCACAACATATCAATCTTCCACTCATGGAGCAACCATTAACTTAATCGGTCATGATACAATAATCAAACTTCCACTCATGGGGCAACCATTAACTTAATCAGTCACTCATCTAACAGTCACTAAGCTAGATTCCCAATTACTAACTATCTATTATTAATCACTAGTACAATCATCAGAAAACCACACAAACTCTCCACCTTTTGGTGTCCAGAAAACCTCAGTTTCGTCCAAGGGGAGGCCTTTTCTTCATCTTGACTCTGGGTGGTCTCTCTGATTCCCTGGATCCCCTTCCATGGTCCCAACTCCCTCCTGAATCCACCAGTCACCTGGATTCAGAAGCAGACAGCTGCCAGATTCTCATCCAGTCCTCAGAGGTAGACAGCTCCCAGATCCTTGTCTTGTCCTCAGGGCAATCCCTGGTACACATTTAAGTTCACAGGGTCCAGCACATCTCAAACCCTTCACCACTTCTCTTGCCTGGAACTCAAGGATCAGCCAGGCCATGAACAAACAAAGTCTTATTCCGGTCATGCTGCATCAGTCCTCCAGCAGTTCTGGCCATAGGACCCAGAAGGAATATCAGCCTTCTGGGTGACATTCACCAGATTCTGGTCTCAGGAAAACTCCATCTCTTTTCTGTCAGCTTCCAGATGCGGGGGGAGAAATTCTATCTCTCTGTCTCTCAAGAAATCTCCAACTCACTTCCAGCAGCCAAGCTCCCAGATGCTGAGACAATCCTGCTTCCTCCACAGGAAAATTCCAATCCTGTCTCTAGAATTGTTCTTTATATACAGCACTGGCCTCCTGTTTCAGCTAATAGCCTTCTTCCACATCAATGGGGAAGTTCATGCCTTCTCAACAGTGGACAGGGCTCACACCTTCCATACTTAGCCCTAAGTTAATAAGTACTAAGTATGTGCTAAACTTAATTGCTATTACACCCAGCTATGCTGTTCCTTTCCTCCAAATGCTGACTACACAAGTTACCATCACAAATAGTAAAGAGCTGGTAAACCCACTTATCCAAGCAACATAGCAAACAAATTTTGAAGTTCTTCAGACTGGCACATGACAGAAAATATGTAAGAGTGACTGAGCTCTTCTGCTGGGAGCAAGATAAGATCTCAGCTCAAACCAAAAGAAAAGCATTGAAATCATTTAAGGGGAAACTCTCCAGCCTCCAGGGAGTCAAGTTGGATATCAGGACTACAGAGAAGAGCTGATTTCCCCTACGGGTCTGCAGCTTCTCTCTCCACCTGTGTCTCTAAAACCACACAAGAAACACTGACACCAACTCTGTCTCTTACATAGGTACGCAGTGCTGCCTCAGCATTCTCTCCATCAATCCAGAGGTACATCTCCTTTTGCACATGAAGCAGCATGCAAAAGACTCCAGGCTTAGTTGGAAGCAGTTATGTTTATTTAATTATGTGTAATGATATCATGCACATACCAAAGCTACATTTGTCATTTTTTTTTGCTATTCCTAACGTCTATATATCTTAATATTTGTGGTGTTATTTTATAGGCTATTGATATATTCCCAGAATGCAGTTTTGTTGCCCTTATTTGCTTGTGTTCTATACTCCTGAATATACTCCTGTGATATATGCATGTAATGTATCTTGCATGTAGTCTAGACATGTAGTCACTGAAACACCCTGTCAAGTGATTTTTTTGTGCCATGCTGTATCTATTACACATACTACTGAGGTATATTTCCTACAGAGTACCCTGAGATAATTACCTGGGATGCTGGAATAATTATCATTGTGACTTTAAGCATTAATGCTTTGCTCCTTATTCTACATATTTGCAAACGACAAGAATACTGGAGGTAACTTTTTTGGGGCAAGGGGGCAATTGGGGTTAAGTGCCTTGCTAAAAGTCACACAGCTAGTGTGTCAAGTGTGTAAGGTTTGATTTGAACTCAGATCCTCTTGACTCCAGGGCCAGCTCTGCCAGTGCCAGGGCAGCACCACCTAGCTAAGAGAAAATATTCTTGGTCACTAAAAAGACATGTTCTTTCTTGCTGGCTCTAGGGAGGAAGGGAACAGGATTTTTGGCCACATGCAGAGGGGACAGTGATTCAAGGCACTTAGGAAGAGGAACTTACCTTTGCTGATGCGGTAGGCTGACCCTGACTCCCAAGTTTGACCTCCTCATCGTTGGAAAGAAGGGTTTATGGGTAGAAGATAAAGATGAATTGAGAAAGAAGCGAGCAAATAGGTGTGGAAGCCAGAAAATGTAGAGGCCATCATAAACGGGAGGCACAGTTTGGAGCCAGAGACGGGACAGTCTCCACAAAGAGAGGGGAAGTAAATGTATAAGGAAACAGAAAGGGAGAGGCAGAGCACCATACCAACCTTCTCAATAAGTTTGGTTGACCAGACAGTTTAACTGTCAACCTCCCTGATTTCACCCAGTACTTCATGTATTTTCAATTTTTAGTCCAGTTCCACCTCCTCCATGAAGCTTTCTCAGATCTTTCCTCAGCGGAAAGTGTGCTCTTCCTCATCTTTTCCTAGAGATTTGTTTGGATCTCTCTTTATTCTTATCACATTTTATCTGTATTCACAACACATCTGCCTTCCCACCATACCTTTCAAAAAGACTTGTTCTTTCATTATAGTCTTAATACCCAGGTTATTTTCTTGCACAGAGATATATATTTTTAATTTTTTTGTTTACAAGCATATATATTTTATTTTATTTTTGCTCTTTGGAAGGCAATTGGGGTTAAGTGACTTGCCCAAAGTCACACGGCTAATAAGTGTGTCAAGCGTCTGAGGCCAGATTTTAATTCAGGTCCTCCTGACTCGAGGGCTGGTGCTCTATTCACTGCACCACCTAGCCGCCCCCAAGCATATATATATTGCCCTCCAAAAAAAAATACATACATATATATATTTGGGGGGGGAGGGCAAAAACATGTCTAGGATCTTTGTGTTAAGTGTCTGAGGTCGGATTTGAACTCAGGTCCTCCTGACTTCAGGGCCAGTGCTCTACTCACTGCATCCCCCAGCCACCCCCAAGCATATATATTTTAAATGGATTTTAATGCTACCATTTGTTTTTGCATTGCCTATATTTCCCCTTGCTATAAATATTCTGGAACGTGTGGAATGTTTATTTTTGTTATTGACTTTTTGGCACATGTCTTGCAGTGGAATCTCCATCAAAGGGTATGGCATATATTTGCATAATCCCAAACTGCCTTACACAATGGTTGTACCAATTCACAGCTCCACCAACAATGCATTACATTAGCATGCCTGCCTTTCCACAATCCCTCAAACATGGTCTGTTCTTTTGAATAATCTCTACCTGCTGGCTGTGCAGTGAAAGCTCAGGTTGTTCTGGTTTGCCTTTCTCTTGTTATTAGTGATCTGGAACATTCTATCATACATTAATAATTTGCATTCCTTTTGAAAACTGTGCACATCAATTGATGGCTTATCTGTCATGTAAACAGTATCTTCACAACATTAATTAAATCAAATTTATATTGGTTTAGAGAAACCAAATGAAACTAAGACTGTTTCAAGAGATACCCTAGGAACTCATCATATCCACTTTGAGGGATAACATGTAAAACTTACATCTGAACAATAATTCCATTTTATGGTGATGATAAAGGGAATATGAAAGTAGAATTGTTTTACGGGCATAAATTTGTAGAGATTATATAATTCCAGTATGAGCTTGGGTGGGAGGCATAGGTTACATACAGCTGGAAATATAGATCTGAGGGTCACTCAGAGAGAAATGAATCTGTTTGTGCTTGTATTGATTGCCTAATTTTAAAGGTTTAGCTATATCAGCTTAATCTGGAAAAACTGGCAATCCCCAAGGACTGAAGTGGACGGGGAAGCCCACAGATAGCTGAAGAACAGTCAATGTGCAGAACGCTTTAGTCTGGCACTGCCATCTCGTGGCATGGCCAGGAAAGGCAGAACCCACCATGTATGACTCTTCCTTAGCAGTGCTGGCCTTGCCACACCAGAAAGGAAGAGTGACCAAACACAGAGCCAGAATTGCCAGTACAGTTAAAAGAAGACAGTCCAACCCAAGGAAAGGTTATCTTTGGAGAGGATGCAGCCTATCCACCAAAGTTCAACCCTTACAACCCATACTGGGATAGGGAATGATACTGAATCAGGTCGTTGGGGATTATGACACATAAGGAGTTGATAGAAGGCCATGATGCATGGAGTGGCCAAAAGGATGAAGCCCTAGAGTTCCCACTGTACATTCTCTCTGGGGCAAAGCCTTCTTCATCAATAAATTTCTAATCATAAGTCAGTATATATGGCCTGAAAAAGGATATTCATTTGAAAAAAAAAGTCTAATTAAAGGTACTTATCAGATTGAAGCAGGCCACAGAGACCCAGGGCATATACATTAATAGATATGGAAGGCCTCACCCTAAATCTCCAAAGAGGATGTAATTGTGACTCTTTGTGGGAAGCTCTCCCCACATTTACTTGGGATCTCTAAACTGCCAAACAGATGCCCCTTTTCTCAATCTTCCTTCTCTTTGGCCTCTCTGTAGCCTTTGGTGTTATTAGTTACCCTCTTACCTTTGATAATCTCTTCTCTTCCGTTTCTCCTCCCCCCTGGCTCCTTAGCAGTCTCCTCTGCTGGATCTTTCTTTAGGTAATTCTTGCTAACCTTGGCTTGTCCTACAGGGCTCCATCCTAGGCTCTCTTCTCCCTCTATACTATTTCACTTGGTGATCTCATCAGACCCCACGGATTCAATTACAATCTCTATGCTGATGATTCTCACATCTACCTATCCTTTCCTGACCTCTCTGCTGACTTCCACGTTTGCATCTGGAATTTTCTATTTTATACTTTCTTATTACATTTTCTACTATACTTGGCAAGCTTTCTTGTATATGTCCCCTTCTCTGACACTACTACCACCCCAGTGCTGAAGCCTTCACCATCTCATACCTGGACCCCTATAAAAGCCTGCTGGTTGTTTCGAACACTTCTCTCCACCCATTTGTCCTCTCCTCAGCTGTCAAAGTGATCTTCCTAAAGCATAGGTCTGAACATGTCTCACGTGCACGCACACACACGCACACAAACACACCTCCAGTGCTTCCCTATCACCTCCAAGATCAAATATAAAATGGTTTGGTCTTGCTTTCTCCTCACTTCTTACACCCTATAGCTCCCCTATTCTGCAATCCAGCAATCGTTATCTCCTTTGTTACTCTTCAAACACTGGCTGTCCCCCCATGCCTCCTCAATGCCTGTCGCCTGGCTTCCTGGAAGTCCAAGTTTAAATCCCACCTTCTCCAGGAATCCTTGAGGGCAAAGATTATCTTTAGCCTTTCTTTGAATCCTCAGAGCTAAGCACAGTACTTAGCACATACAGGTGCTTAATAAATACTGACAGGCAGGAGTTTGGAGTGATTACTCTGTTCTATTATCTTTAAGAGGGGTAGTGGGCTAGAATTAAATCTATTATATATCAGATATTTCTAGTCTAGGAATATTATGTAATTTGGGGGTTCAGGATAAAAGTCCCTTTCTCTGGTCATTCCAGATAGGAAACAGTCTTACCCTACACCAAGAGGGTAACAGTTTATCAATGTCTGCCACCTTAGCCCCTCTGCCACCAAATGATTATTACACAAATAATAATCGCAAATAGAAAACAAACATATCTATCAGAGAAAGCAGTAAAACAGAAACTGGAACGGCATGCAGATTAGTTTAGGCAACACAACCCACAAGAATGAAAAGGTTCTGCTACTCATGAGATGAGGTCTCAGGTCAAACAAGGATAGAATGATCTCACCTGAAAGATTAGCTCTTAGCAATTTCTGGAGGTAAAGACACTGAGAATCAAGGGACAAGCTGTGGTGACATTTTTCCCTACAACCTGCAATTAATCAATATGTGTTTATTTTCAGTTAATGAAAATCTACCTTCTCTCCCTCCTTCCTCCTTCCACTTCCACCACTACATTGTGAAAGCAAGAAAAACAAAAACTCGGTTATAAACATAGGTAGTTTAGCAAAATTAAATTACTGGATTGACCATGTCCAAAAACAATTTTTCAGTCTGCATCCATCTGGATCAGAAGGTGGGTAGTATCAACATTTAGTAGCTTGTGTGTGTGTGTGTCAGGTAGTAGGAATACAAAGAAAAGCTAAACAGTCCTTGCTTTCAAGTAGCTTACAATCAAATGAAGACAATAAATCAAAGGAAGTTGCAAAGAAAGTGGGTGGAGGAGATGGTAAGATGGGAGAGTCACAGCATAGTGAGAAAGAAGTCCAGAGTCAAGAGAAGAATGAAGTAGTGAATATGGCCCTCAAAGTGGAAGGAACAAGGCAGAGGGATCTTCCAGGGTGAGAAGGCTGCCAACACATGGTGGAGGGAGAAGTCTGGAGAATCCAGAACACAGCTTAGAAGGGAATGAAGGAGCTCTAAGTCCTTCTGTCATTCAAATCCATGTTTTCTTTTCTCCTCAGTATTATCTCTGTCAGAAATGTCTTAATCAAGATTCAATTTTACTGTGTCACTGAGCTGTCCTTAAGGAGAACACTCAAGATCTCCTAAGCAAGGTGCTATAGGTAGGTATAGTGTTTTGGTTCTTTTTAAAATATGTACTCTCCTGGAAAATCTGAGTTAAAGGATCGGGCATTCAGAGGTCAAAGGGTTGTAGTCTGATGAAACTTTTTTTCCTCCCTGCCAGAACTTGTTTCCTTCTGCCCCAGGAATCTGTGGCTGCTTCCTCCCATCCCTAATCCCCAAACCTGGCACATTATAAAAACTCAGTGAGCATTCCCAAGTTGTGATTATGCAAGCATGATTAGACAGCTGCAGATCTCCACTTATGTATCATTCCTCCACCTAAGTCACTCAGTTCCTCCTGGATTTGAGGAAAGAAGACCATTCCCTCATTCCTGGATAGAATGATCCTTCAACCTGTGTCCAAGCTGTCCTCCAAGGGTGTTCCCTCTTTATGTAGCTCTGATGTTAGGGGGAGCAGGCATAGAGATGAGATACTTCATGTTTACAATATCATCAGTTATACAGTAACAGAGAACTCTTTTTTGTTTAATCCAAGAGGTTAGTGGGGCAACTATCAAAGGTACAAAAATGGGGATGGGGAAGCCTTACCTAAACCATTCAAATCAAAGTACATTTATTATGTGTCTTTTATGTTTAAGGGATGGGAACCTAAAGATAAAAAATCTTTTTTTTTGTATTATCTATATTTGCTCTAGAGAAGTTTATCCTTTTATAGGGTATGAGAAGGGCAGCAAGGTGGCACAGTGGATAGAGTACCAACCTAGAGTCAGGAAGACTTATATTCATGAGTTCAAATAGTGCCTCAGACACGTGTGACCCTGGGCAAGTCACTTAACCCTGTTTGCCTCCTTTTCCTCATCTGTAAAATTAGCTGAAGGAAACAGCAGACCACTGCAGTATCTTTGCCAAAAAAACCTCAAACGAGGCCACAAAGTGTTGGACATGACTGAAAAACTACTCCACAACAATAGGGTATGAGAAAATTAAAGATGAAGTTCCTATTTCTTTAGGACCTTAGGTATTACTTGCTGGAGGTAGATAATGGGCAATGCTAAAATGTAATTACAATTTGACACCTGTGGGCTGTGTGTCACTTAATGTTCACATACTATGAGACCCTTGGGGTACAAGTAGCAAGCCAACTTTAAGTGATGAAGAGGCTTACATAGCTAATGTTAGAAGAGGTATTTAGTTTCAGGGAGAAGCCTGAGGTAGCAAAATGCTAGATGATTTTTGAAATACAATCCAGCCTCCTCTTTTCCACCTATTCATTTCTGGGACTAGTTCAATGTCCATGTACTGACAAAGCAGTTCTACAAGCCAACTACAGAAGGGTATTCCAATGGTCTCCAATCTTTTGATTACACAATTCTATCAGTAAAACATTTTTGAGCATATACCCCCAATATTAGCTTATTTATAAATTACATACTACTGTACTAATAATTATGCACATTATGAGATATTTTATATAGATATTTTAAAAGGGTGAGATGATGAATACTTGATCCTATGGTCAAGAGGAAGTCACTAGATTTTACCAAGTAGGAGACCAACATGGTTAGGGTCCCACTTTAGGAAAAGCACTTTTGGAGGCATGGAGACCTGTTTGGAGGGTTACTGCAGTAATCCAGGAGAGATGACAAGAACTTGAATTAGGGTAGTGATGATGTCAACAGAGAAGACAAAACACATTTTGGAAATACAAACAAGATTGGGCAAATGACTGGGTATGTGAGGTGAAGAGTAGTGGAAAACAGCAATAAGCTGTAAACCTGGTGACTGGAAGGGTGGTGGTGTTCTTTATAGAAAAAGTAGAGCTTCAGGACAACTAGGTGGCATAGTGAATACAGCACCAGCCTCAGTCAGGAGGACCCAAATTCAAATCCAGCCTTAGACACTTAACACTTACTAGCTGTGTGACCTTGGGCAAGTCACTTAACCCCAATTGCCCTGCCCTCCTCCCTCCAAAGAAAAAAAAAAAAGGTAGAGCTTCTTAGAGGTGGTTTGGAGATGAATGATGCATGCCAGCTGCAGGCCTCATTCTGTCCTGTACAAAGAGGAGAGGATAGGTATGGGGTTCTTACCCCTCACTACACTAGAGCTTATCTTCCTAAGGACCCTACTGAAACCATAGAGAGACTGCAAAGGCACATTAGGCTCAACACCAGGAACAACTTCCTAACAATTAGATAGAGCTGTTCAAAAGTGCAAAGGGATATCTCAAAATACTGTGGGTTCTTAGTCCTCCAGGCTGAGACCAGAAGACCACTTGTCAGGAATGACATAATGGGGATTCCTCTTGTGCAGGGGCTGGACATAGACCAGATACCTGTGACCTCTTCTCTCAAATTCCTAACTCTAGTCACAGAAGCTTACAACTTTAGTGTCTATTACTATTTTACCTAATTTCACATTTCTAGTAAGTTAGACATATTGCCATTTCTACCTCCACATCTACATTTTCCCTACCCTCTCCTATGTATTCTCCACAAAGATGCCAAAATTATTTTCCTCAAGTGTAGGACTTGGCATTCAATCACTCCCCTACTCAAACTCCAATGGCTCCCTATCAACGCTAAAGTCAAATAACTTAATCTTTTGTCTCTTAAATTTCTACTTTTATATGTTTTGTAATGTGCATAATTATCAGTACAGTAGTACACATGTACATATGGAGGTTGCATGCTAAAGAAAAGGATCTTTTTATCTATTTAGTTTTCTTACTTGCTCAAGTCAAACTCTTGATCAATTCTGAATCTTGTAAAGAAGGCTTTGCAGTATAAGGCTTGATGCAATCAACAAATGTCATTCACAACAGAACAGCTGGAGGGCAGCAAGAATCCGTCTTCTTGTTTTTTGCCTTGCTTGATTTTATTAGAGGGACACTAACCAGTTCTATCTAGTTGCATTAATCGAGTAGTTTTGTGTGATGTTTAACATCCAAAGGAGACACCTTTCCAGAACTACCTATGTGACAGGCTATCGTGAGAAAAAGGCTAATGTAGGAAGGCAAGGACAGAGGAAAAAAGAAGGAAAGCTCAGACAGTTGCTCCCTTTTTATTCTTGGGTGGTGGCCCCTTAAACACATACCTCACAGGACGGCTTAAATGAAGTCAATACATGCAAAGTGCTTTATGTTAGGAGTCATTGGACGTATAACGTGTGTGACCCTGGGCTAGTCCCTCAGCTATGGCTCTCCAAGTTGCAGAGCAGATGCATTATGCAGTGGCAAAGTTTCCTACATCAATGACCTATTAGAGTTCTAGTATAAAAATTAAAATGTCAACTAACAACAATGAAGAATTTATCTGAAATCTACCAAAAAAAGAGAAGCCTGCCTATGAAAGCTGTCAGTTTTCTAAGGGAATCATCCCTTTGCTCTTGTGTGCTGAGGTGAACCTGGTTTCATGACAAAGGGAATTGACAAATTTCTCCCAGAGTGAAAAATTCTTTCTTGACTGCACATGCCCGTAGGCTACCAGGCCACCCTGCTAGGAAAGAGTTCTTAAGCAATACCTCAAATCTCAAATATACACAAAGCACCAAGAAAGACTGAGGATTTTTTCCTTTATTTTTTACAAATTAAGACTTTGTCGATTTTATATATTTCTGAATCAAAAACACCTTTGTCTTCACAGTATGAGTTATAGAATGCAGCCTGAGCTGAAAACCAAGAAACTAGAAAAGAAAGTGATAGTTACAGTGATTACTGTATTAAAAACCTGTTAGGCATTCTCTTTAAAAGTAGAATTTTTTTTCTTGTTATTCTTGGCACTGTTTCTAAAGAAAAACTTTTATCCCAAGCAAAAAGCACAAAAGGTGGAATTTGGCTTCAGGAGACATTAACACAGTCAAATTCTTAGCAAGGGTAGGGCAACATCAAATACATGGACAAAAAGCTGCTGAGGGGATACAACAAGGAGAAATAGTCCTACCTAGGTGTAGTACCCTGGGATCAGAGGCAACCACTCAATGGTCAACTACCTACAGGAGACAGAGCTATCCTGAATGCCACAGGGTCTAGGAGCAAATGCTTCCCCCAAAACAAAGCAGTAGGATACCGCGGGAGACCAAGCTCGTAACACCAGCAGCAGTGCTGTCAAGGAGAAGGGAGAGCCAAAAAACAGATGGCTACTGGCAGTAAGCCTTAATTAAAGTAATTCCATCCTTCCTGCAGCACAGCCTCACAACTATTCTTAGAACCATGGTCATTTGGGATGCCACCTTCATTTGTATGCCAGCTGACTAGCTGAAAATGTAGACACTGGCATGATGGTCTCTATTAGTACCCTCCACATACTCAAAAGCAGGGTAAGGTAGCACACGGATAAGGGCCATTTCTATGCAATGCCTGCATGAAAAAAGGTTGCCACCCCAGAGCTGCATTTCTATAAAACAGGCAACAGAACAAGAGCTAGGAATCATCTGTCAGAAATTTACTTGCTGACTCAAGACACTGCCTTAGCACTGCTTACAGATATTCAGCTGGGGAATGGACCAGATGGTATGGAACTCAGAACTCTCCCTCTCAAAGCCATCCCAGCAGCTCTTACCCAGGTGAGTCAAAGAGCCTCGGGATTAAGGGTGGTTCTACTATCCTCTAGCCCACAGAGCTGTTCAGAAGTGTACTGGTAAGTTCCATTAGAAACAATTCCATAAAGCTCACCACAGATGTCAGCCCTTCCAGGGTCCAACTCCAACATTCTTTGGGCATTCTAATAACAGTCAACTCAGAGAGGGTTACTTGGTAACTAAGATTCAGTTACACTTTTGAGAGGAAGAATTCAGGGGAAGCAACATTATCCCATTTAACATGCATAAGGTTTCTTTTAGGAGTTGCAATTGTCCCATGAAACTAATATTTATATACATGCTGAAAACTCTCCTACACTAATGGATCTGAGTGGACAGGTTCTCTGAATTAGGGACAAGCAAGGGGTTAAGGGAACACCCATCAACCAGGATTTCTTGAGAATAAGGGGCAAGATGTTGTGTCTGCCAGCAACTCAACAAGGCTCAGGAGTGGTACAAAAGCCTTACACAAAGCTTCTTCTAAAGTAGAAAGACCAGTTCACTTTGTTTGCAAATCTCTTAAGGAACTGGCAGAAGCTCAAGTCCAAACAGAACTAAACACGGGAGCTATGGGTTTCAGAAAGCTCTATTCTCCAAGAAGTTTCTATTCAACTTGCTAAAACACACAATGACTTTTATCTCCCACCCACAGGAAAGGTTATTAAATCTAAATAATGCTAAGTGAGAAGAGGAGGCTTTGCAAGGAAAAACTTCAAATCCACCAATAAAGTACTGCCATCAAGAAGACTCTTGGAACTCGCTCCTTCTGCTTGGTTGCAATTACTCTTCACGTACCAGGGACTGACTGCCGAAGGACCAAGGAGAGATATGGAATCCCAGGGAACATGAAGCCAAACTCCAAATTAGAATCTGCTAATCAGTTTTCTGATTTAAAAAACTCAAAACAGAGAAAACCACAAAGTACAAAAGCTTTTCTGATGCTTTTCATTATCACAGAACACGCCACCTGTAATGTGTGCAAAGAGGAAATGAGAGGATGAGGGGAGGGAGCCAAAGACGAAAAGGCTGCACAGTTGTCTTACTTCTTCTCTTTCTTCTTGTCCTAAAAGCAGAAAATCACAGAGTCAACCCACACTACACTCCCAGGCCTCACACAGACCTACTTAGGCTGTCAAAGCCCCAGGACTGCACCTACTTCACAGATGCTCCTGAAAGTAAGCTTGGAGGCTAACGGTGACCACCAAAGGGTTTGTTCAGTCTTTCAATCAGAAAAAACCCTTAATAACCGTAACTCTAGTTTAAATTTATTTTTTAAAAATATCAGAATGATAAAGAGTTTAAGAGTTCACACTCTAGTTCATATCTGATTTGCTAACACAGGTGTGGGCAGTTTTAGTTCAGTGAAAATGACTCAATCCAAAGCAAAGGACATGAACTCCTCCTCCAGGGAGGCCAGGCCATCCAAACAGCACCGATTACTGATAAAAACCTGAGCTTCTCAGTCATGCCCCTTCTGTACAGAACTCTGAAAGAGCTCAGCTGTAGAACAAGACCCAGGGCTGCCTCAGTCTTGTTACATAGTATTCACTAGAATACTAGACAGAACAGGCAATTAGAATTCATTCCTTCACTTGCCTCATCTGTTCCATTGCCATATTTCCATAATATATTCAGTATAAAGACTGTTGACCAATAGCAAGTTTGTATGGGCTGATCCAATATTTATTCCCAGTGGCTAGGCAAAGCCTGCTAACCCATTTTCCGAGGAATAACTATGTTCACAAACATTACATTTTTTCATGTCTGAACTTTCACTTCCTGCTACTGAAATGTGCATATCTGTTCAGACTTCAGGTCATCATTACTAAAAAACACCTCCAAAAAAAAAAAATAATAAAATTGGGATGGCTAGGTGGCCCAGTGAATAGAGCACCGGCACTGGAGTCAGGAGAACCTCAGTTCAAATCTGGCTTCAGGCACGTAACATTTACTAGCCATGTGACCTTGAACAAGTCACTTAACTCAAATTGCCCTGCTTTCCTCCTCCAAAATACAAAAATAAAATAAAATAGAATTAAAAAATTTTTTTAAAAAAACACCTTTATATCATCTGGTTCGTGCCCTGTATCTACCACCCAGCATTACCCACTGGCCCAGAATGAATGTTTTCAAATGAAAGGTTTTCAAGATGTAAGCAGGGTGATGCCTTATTAGAAAGGCATTCGGTCTTCAGAGAAGACCAATAGAATTGACTTACCTTTTCGTTCATTGCTAGGATCATCATGAGTTTCCGGAATAGGGTGACAAAATCTAGGAAGAGGTCAACACAGTGCCTG
Organism: Pseudocheirus occidentalis; assembly: GCA_028646575.1. NCBI lineage: Eukaryota > Metazoa > Chordata > Mammalia > Diprotodontia > Pseudocheiridae > Pseudocheirus > Pseudocheirus occidentalis. Next base: position 217,974,335 of record CM053597.1, read on the forward strand.
GAAGAGAAACCAGGTCAAGAAGTCAATACACTATTCTGCTTAGCCCCAAAGGCCACACAACAAAACAATTTAGAACCCTTTTTTCTTATAAGCCTCAGTTTCTAAGATGCTGTATCAGTCAGCTAATATTCTGGCATGTCCAAGGAAAGAAAACCATGAATACACAAGGCTTGCTTCGTGCTAATTATCCTTTCTCCTGTACTTCCAGATCTAAGTCAGCACTGAAAAGCTAGCGCTACCTTGACAGTCTGACCTATTATAATCCAGAAGAACATCATGTTAGATTTAAGTCCACCCAAAGGGTCCACAACCCTCTTATTGGAAGGGAAGGGATACAAGAATTGAAAGTCAATCATACCCTTCCCACCTGCATACTAACTAAAATGACAATTCAACCTAATGTCTCCATATACTTACCAGATGTAATCTTTATCTCCATTCTCAGCTTTTTCAATTATGAGTTGAGTATCAAAAAGGACAAAGCCACACATGACCACCAATCCCACATAAAGATTTGCCTGATGGAAAAGGAATGGGAACATGGTTACCATGCAATCAACATATGCTAAACTGAAGACAACCTTAAAAAAAAAGTGTCTGAGGCTGGATTTGAACTCAGGTCCTCCTGACTCCAGGGCCGGTGCTCTATTCATTGCCCCACCTAGCCGCCCCTACATCTAAGATTCTTACAGTGCTAGCATTCAATGAATCTTTGAATTTCCAGAGATATTTAACTTAAAGGGAATTACACTGGTGGTATAAGTAAGGTTACTTCACGAAAATTTAGTTCAACTAAAATTAAATACTGAAATGCCTATAGTAACATCCCAGACATTATATTAGGCACAAAGAAAAATACAAAAATAAAAAACAATATTCCCTGCAGGGATTACACCTGAAAAGACTATTAGGCTGGTTTAATGGAGAATAAACTAATACTATATTAGTCCTAAAGCCTTTCAGTTCAAAATGATAATATTCAGTTATTTCATACCTGGAAAAGCCAAAAAGATCCAAAGAACAGGTTCGCAAGGGAGGAAAACAGCATCAGGCTCATGGCTGACATCAAGATACCTATAACAGGTGGTAAAAAGCTACTTTTGAGAAAAGCCTGAACATTTTATTAGATTCTATTATCCCTTCTTTTTCCAAGAACAGTGAAGGCACAAGACAGCCTCTGAGTCAAACCATATTAAAGATCCGTAACAAGTGAAGGGGGATGGAGGGGAGGAGAGGAGTTGTCTTAGTGAGGCCTCAATACAGAGCAAAAGAAAACCTCCCAACTTTTTAGGGCTTCCTTACCTCCTAGGAATAGGTAGCTGCGACGCCTAGCGTAGAGTGCACTCAAGGTAAAGCAGCTGAAAATCATTGCTGTGCCAAGGAAGGAGGTGGGAATGATGCTACAAAAGAAAAGGGCAAGATTGAGGGTGGCCAGACTGGTAGTGGGCATATAAAGGCTAACAGATTAAAAACTCTAAGGTCATTTACCTGGGGTTGATGGCAATGCATAAGTCCAGGGCAGGGCCCAAACCAACTCCTAAAAAAATAAAAAATAACCCATAATCCAATATTGATCTTCAGTTATTGAAAAGGTGCCTCTAACCCACAGGGTCAATTCCTAATACACACACACACATACACATATACACACACACACACACACACACACACAAATATAAACAAATCTGCTTTAAAGCTTAAAGGACAGCTGACCTAAATAAGTCTACCTCTTTTTCTTCCCACTCTCCCCTGGTTAGGCTGTTATGTTAATACTGTGGTTGGGGGCTGATTTGACTAGGCAGCTTTGACTAAGAGCTATGATGTATAATACAGGCAGCAGAAAATATTAACAGGTGGGAGGATTTTACAAATCGAATGATAAGTCTTTAAAAGTCTGAATAGTGAACATAACGAGGTAGACATATTAACTCTTATTAATATATAATTTTACAGTTAAAAAATGCTTTCTCTTATTTCATTTGATCTTTGAAAAAACCCTATGAAGTAGATATATGGGCCCCATTTTGTGAATAAGCTCACAAACTCAGGAAGGTTAAGTAATTTGCCTACAATCATATACTATTAAGCAGAAGCAAGGAGCAAAACTCAGGATTAATTCAAATCTGGTGCTCTTTCAACTCCATGTTTCTCTCTGGGAAAAGGAAATAGGAACAGAATAAACACAGCTCAGAGCACTTTCACATTTTAAAGGGATATCAAAAATATATACTCTCTTAGGATGAATTCAGCCACTTCATTTACCTGTAAGGAAAGCAAATCCAGCCAGAAGGCCCAGTCTCTTCTGTTCAGTTTCATGACTGTGTGGTGTTGCCATCAGCCATATCATCAATCCCAAAGAACCCAAGGCTGAAAGCAAGCCAGCCTGTCAAACAAACAATTAAGTACTTGAAAGACGAGAAGAATTTCTTTACAAGAGACTCCATTGAGTACAGATGCTCATGAAGGTAAGATAGTCATGATTTTCTTGTAATAAAATCCCCAAGCAGGAAGAGCCTACAGTAGCTGCCCTTCTCTGTGTCCCTAGCCTCCACTGGCTCTCCCCACGGTGAGGCTAATCAAGAACCTTGCCCTGAAAACTTGTCCTATTCCTGAAACACAAAAAGCATTTATGGGTCATTTTTCACAAAACTCCTGACAACCTGGGAATTCCTGCTCACTTACAGCAAGGTATCTTATTACTTGCATTTTCCTAACAAAGGCAGAGAGCTTAAGTTACAGCAGGTTCATTATTAATTACAATTCACATATAGAAATCTTATGACATTTCTATAATCCTCAAAACTGTTCAGTTAGATAGAAAGTTAGCCTCATTTTACAAATAAGGGTCCGGATTCTAAGGTAAGTCTTCTCACTTTAAATCCTGTCTTCTCTTCCCACTGCACCACCTGACTTCTACCCTCTGTGATTTTTTCTGAGCACTATTTTCAGTGCTTCATCAACCTACAACTCTCCTCTAGTATGAAAACGTGAAATTTCCTACTCAGATCTTCTATCATGACTCTGAATCCAGGTCTACTTAGGTCATGAAACCATCTGGATCACCCAGTGTCTATAACTCCAATGTTCTATTACTTCACCACATGATGCCTTAGGCAGAGGAAAGACAGATGGGAGAAAAAAGGAACAGAACAAAAAGGCTGCATGTTAAGGAGAATCACGGTCTGTAATATTATTTCTCTATACCAGCAAGCAGCTATCTTAATACATCAGCAGCAGACTATTCTCCGCTAAAGAGTCAAGAGATTCTGGTTTTTTGTATACACTCAGAAGAGTTGCCATACTACCCCACTCTCCCTTAATTGCCTTGTATTTGATGACTGGTGAAGTTCATAACCCCAGCTGATAAGGATGAGGGCTGAACAGCCAGAGTCACTGCATTGAGCAAGCTCCTTAACTTCTACAGCAATTAAGTGAATCAATTGTTCTTACCTGAATGAAATGGGTGACCACATGGACATAGGCACCTGCGGCTGCCACAAACATGCAGAGGGCAAAACTGGCATAGACCTTCTTCAGGTGCTGTTGTGTAGAAGGTGTGCTAAATGATAATGAAAATAACAGCTGTCACTCTAGGAACTAAAGCCATTCTTGAATAAATGAAAAAAGAGGGAAAGCCTTGAAAAATCGGTCCATTGTTACTACACGTAAAACTTCCCCATGTTCTATAAGTTGTAATGCAAGTATTTTGAGTTGCTATAAGGAAAACACAATATATTCTTTAAGATGTTTCAAGGTAATGTTCTTAAAAATGAATAATAGCTAGGAAGGAATAGAGCACCAGTCCTGGGGTCAGGAGGATCTGAATTCAAAATCCAGCCTCAGACACCTAACATTTACTAGCCATGTGACCTTGGGCAAGTCACTTATCCCCAATTACTCTGCCTTCCCCCCTCCAAAAAAAAAAAAAAAAAAAAAAAAAAAAAAAAAAAAGCAAATTCAAAAGAGCAATGGAAGGCCAAACCACAAAACACCTGAGGTTGTTTGATAGGAACTTGAGCACTAGTAACCTAACAGCATGGCTGATCAGCTGACAGAGCAGATTGGAGAATTCACAAAACACCTGAAAATCTGACATGAACACTTGATATACAAAAGATGGGAACACTAAAAGGTAAAATAGTTAAAAGATATTCTAATGATTATGCAACAATGCTAGAGTCTGGGTTCTTTGATTCCGGAAAAGATTTATTAGTCTGTTTATTAGCTATGCATAGGGGAGCTAATGAACTAAGCCAAAGAAAAAAAGCATCAAGGTCAAAACACTTACATGTGGGAAAATTTTAAGAGCGCATCAAAGTTGATCTTCCGATCAAACACGTTCATGGTGCCGGAGTCTGTGGGACACAGCCTTCACTCTGTAGGTCCAAGAGAGAGATAGCAAAAGACAAAAGGTTGAGTTTAAGAATATGACTACACATAAGACATAGAAGAATCACTTAACATTTTCTCAAAGAAGGAATACAATCCACTGCCTTTTCAAAAGACCAATAAATTGTTCCACGAAATTCTGTTAGTGATCTAGTTAAAGAGGCCCAGAGTTAATTCCTGGAACATAAAATGTTTCTGCCATTTTATTTCCAGGTGCTAGAAAATTGGAGTTTCCTCAAAAGTGAAGAACATAGTGAACCTAAAGGACTCAAAAGAATGCCAATGACAGAACTGGGCAATAAATTAGTACTCAGTATGTACTTACAAATTGTAAGCATTTTAGCATGTTACATATACATTTTTGGCATTGGTATATAAAAGATTTTAAATAAACTCAGTCACCTTGAAGGTGCAACTATTTCCCAACTCTAATATGAAAAATTACAAAAACATCACAGGAAGTAAGAAATCCACAAGGTGCTACTCCAAAATGAAACTATCTAAGGCACTTAGGAAAAAAACATAATTACTAACTGGAATATTTCCAGGACATGAGGACTTACACCTTACTGCAGCAAAAAAACATACCCTAGGATCTTTAATTCCATGAAGGTTTTTAAGCTTTAAGGATACTTTCCCTACACAATCTATGCATATTCAATCCTCAAATTCGAGGGTTGAATATATGCTGAATCTATACCACAGTAATGAATAGCTCTCCTCATACTGAACCTTAGCCTCATGATGTATGCAAATCTAAGGCAGAGGAAAAAATACTGGTTTGGCATCCTAAGGTTTGGGTTCAAACCCCAGCTCCAACAAATCCTTTTCTACCAATGTGACCTTGAACAAGTCTTTTAACCTCTCTATAGGCCCCAACTTCTTCTTCTGTAAAATAACAATATTAATTTAGATGACCTCTAAGGCTCCTTTCTGTTTTAAAATCAATGTCTCTCTTCAGTAAAAAACACTCTCAGACACATTCGTTGTTTCTAAGGCATTTACAATATAATATATACTTCACACATATTCCAATTCAACACCTAGGACAATCACAAATAAAATTTAAGGCAACTAGTTTTGAAAAACCACAAAGCCACCAATCTGAGTCTGGGACCAATGTCTCCCTTAAAAAAAGGTTTCTGAAGCAAAAAGGAAAGATGCACTCACTCATCAAACATCCACCATATTAATTCTTCCTAGGACACTATGTCACAAGTCAACACTGTTTCGTGCAATGGTTAATTTTATCTCTACCCACCTTATTGCTTTTGTTTGATCAAAATCCTTGTGAGCTGGATAGTACTGCCAGCTGCTGACTCTACTAATGCTGTTGCTCTCAACTCTAAGTCATGGGACTCTGGGTTTTCTTGATCTAGATGGTGCAATTATTGCAGGCTGTTGCAAGCTAACCATAACCTTCCATAACCATGATGAGCAAGTCCCCTGAGGAGCTCTCTTACAGGATGGCATAATCCAGCATCTGGAAAGTGTCATTAACACTCCTAATGATATCCCTAGACAGAACTTAGAAGGATTCTGAAGCAGCTTTCAAAGCCACATATTAGTTTCAATGCAAATTCCTAATTTAAGGGAAAATTATTTTTGCTTCTAATTTCAAGATATATTTCCTTTCTAAAACGGGGAAAAAAAAAAATCAAAATTCTAATAAGCTGATATAATTGGATCTCACCATTCAGGAAAACCTGTAAGGGAAGGCAAGAATAATGAAAACAACTTTTTTCCCAGTTCAATCTGTGAAGCTTTCCAGGAATACTTGACAGGCTCTTTTCTGTGGGGTATCCCTTAGATCTGTAACAGAGTGTCATGGGAAAGAAGAGCCATGGGGTCAGCGGAATTTCTTCTTGAGCCAGAAGCAATTTCTGGTGTAAGATTTACTTGACTTTCAACTCGGTCTGACCTTCTTATAAATAACCATGAAATACCTAGACTCCCTCTAAAATTGCAGTTGAATACGTTACCTAATCTGTTCCAACAGGGACTGGACCTGTGATTTAATTGGTATAGAGAATTTTCAGGTTAAGGAGACCGCAGCACCAATGCAGGTACCTAGTCTGTGACTTTTAGTCTTAAAAGAGTTGCCTGGAGGACTATTGGACTCCTTGATGTTTAGTAGTCACTGACTTGGAAACTCATTTGAAAAAGACTAAATTATTTCACACCTCAAAAGGGGCCTGGAAAACAGGACTGAAGGGAAAGGGAAGCTCCCAAATAGAAAGTATTAATTTTAGCCTTGTGACTCAAAGACCACGATTATTCAAGAACAAGTAACCACATAACATTTAAGATGAGGAAATAGTAAAAGAACTCACTATGGGGTGGTTTTAAATAAGAATTATTTTATCAAGTTCATTAGCAGTCATAATCCATCAAGGTAATAACCCTTCCACACTTCTTCATACTTACTGCTACCAGTTCTTTCCTCAGGTACAACTGAACTCTTAGCCTCTTTTGAGGCTAGCTCTAAAAGAGTAATCTACCATTAATCTCAAAAACCCAGCAACTTTAGAATATTTTGTGAAAGAAAATCTGTAGTGAAAGAAGCACAAAGCAAAGACTATTGTAAAAGGCACATATGTACATCTCCAATAGAACATCTATGCAGTCTTTCCACTGGTAAAAACAATAATTAGATTTGGTTTTATGATTTCACCAAACAATTAGGAAATCTACATACCTCATATTTAAGAAAGCATGGTTCCAGACTCAAGTGAAATACTCTTCCAAATTTCTCTAATGCTTATAACTTCATTTTATGCCTTCATCCTCATGAGATATAGGAACCCTGAAATTTGTTAGGGACTATTCCAAATATATACACTGATGTAGTCTGTTTTTTGCTTTGGGAGAAAAACATTTTCCTCAGTACGGTTTGTGACTTGTTAAAACCTTTGTTAACTTGTTCTGTGTGCCTTCCCCACTCATTTGTCTTGCAAAATAAAACCTTAATAATAATTACTCACATGCATATTGGCTACTTATAAAGTACTATCATAATAAAACTGTTGGTATTATTTTATGAATAGGATTGTCTTTTAAAAATGAATTTGTTTATAGTCTTTGGGAAGTTGGGAAATACTGATAAGGTACTGATAAGGTTCAGTCAACTTAAACCCTGTTACAACCAATCATTAAGAGAATTGTCAACTATAAGAGCTATGTCCTCAAATTACAAAAAATAGAATGCATAGTGAAAAAAAATTGTTTTGGAGTTTTATTTTTCACAATTTCTTATTAATAAATTAGTATTTATAATTAAATCTTATTTATATAAAAAAAAATTTTGGAGGTGGGAAGGCAAGGCAATTGGGGTTAAGTGATTTGCCCAAGGTCACACAGCTAGTAAGTACTTCAAGTGTTGGATTTGAACTCAAGTCCTCTGAACTCCAGGGCCTGTGCTCTATTCACTGCGCCGCCCATATCAATTTTTTATGAAGTCACTTGCAAATTTATTGAAAATGTTTTCAATAATGACCCTTCTGAAGACCTGGTTTTAGAAGGAGCAATCTAGACCTCATTTGCATTATTCAACTTAACATTCTTATGAAAGACATTCTTTTTGTTTGTTTAATTTTGTTTTTTGAAGGGGGGAGGGCAGGGCAATTGGGGTTAAGTGACTTGCCCATCCTCACACAACTAGTAAGTGTTACATGTCTGAGGTCACATTTTAACTCAGGTCCTCCTGACTCCAGAGCTGGTGCTCTGCGCACCTGCACAGCACCACCTAACCGCCCCAAAGACTTACATCCTCATAACTAACAATGGTCAGTTTCCTCAATTGTAAAATGAGAGTGTGGGACTACATCACTTCTGAGGTCCTTTTTATAACTATTGTAAGACTAGATCACTTCTGAGGTCTCTTTTATAACTATTTCTCCTTCAGGCTATTTATTACAACAACTGCATGATACAGAATATTCTTTCTGTACCAAGTGTGAATGAAGATGATTATGAATCTGGGAGTTGAGAACCTAACCAGCCATCTTGTAAGAGTTCAGCTTATTTCTAGGATAACCCTCGTGGAGTTCTGCTTTTCAGACTAAGGACTCCATTGCAATCTAGGCCTTGGTCATCATAGGTTAGATATCTGGATAAACTTTCAAGTCCCTGCACTGGCCAAGAACAAATGTGTTCTTTGCTGGTGTTCTCAGACCAAGTTGGAACTGCTCCAGGTTCCCTTAGGCTCATATATGGTGAAGTGCACAAGGTGGACCCAAAACCAACAGCCTCTGGGGAAGGAACCTAGGTTGAACAGGCATCTTTCTCAATAAATTCCTTCAAGTAATTCCAGTTACTAACCCAATTCCCATTAATAATAACTACAACAATAAATTCAGTTTCATATGTCATACAATCTTCTTTTTCTATTCTTCCTCTTTTGGGAAAAATGTTAATGTTTGTAATGTAAACATCAAAAGATGTTTGTCAAAGTACATAATAATAAAAAAGGAATTTTCCAAATAACAACCACATTAATCATTGCACCACCAAAGAACAGCAAACTAAATTCAAGATTTCTTTTAAGCACAGAGCCAGAACAGTACTCTGAAGTCTAAGACCAGTAACATAACTGGTCCAGGTACCACACCCACTCATCCACATGCACCACACCTCCACTCCCATTTATAGAAGCCAATTTAGGATAGTCAAGGTTCTGGTTTACACCAAAATGGCTCTAAAGGTTTAATTTTGTCAAAGACTGGGGGGAATGGGGAGAAAGAGGATATATTCACCCTGCTTCTGTATTTTTTTTAAAAGAGGTCATTCTTTGCCTCATTTTATTAAGCCTTAAGGAATGAATCGGTCAAACTGAGACCTGTTAAAGCCCTTAGCTTGAAAAGGCCAAGGTCTCCCACTGCACCCTGGGCCATCTCCACTTGTCCTGATCAATATATAGCCACTGGACCCAGATGGCTCCAGAGGAGAAAGTGAGGCTGGTGATCTTGCCCTGTCCTCCCTCACTTAAATAAAATTCACTTGCATGTCATGGCATCACATCCCTGATACCATGGTCCTCTTCAAGAATGAAGAGCAACAGCAAGCAGCAAGTCTCAAAGCAAGTCACACATCTTATATATGGTCTTAGGAACACCAGGGCTGTTTTTACTCAAGGTGAACACTCAGAATTATCTACCTTCAGAGGCTGTGCTGCAATAACTGATCAAGCAAACCCTATCTTCATCTTGACATTAATTTATAAACAAAACATTGTACATAGAAACTAAAAAGCCTGGGGAGGTGCCCACAAAAGTAGGCTAAATTGACTTTTACCCACTTCCACCATATTCTCTCTCAAAATGAAACTAGAGAAAAATTTTCAGGAAAAAACCAATTATTTCTGTTGAAAATGGAATTTAAAAATACACATCATAAATAATAAGACTGGCATATAGAAAGTTCTTAATAAATGTTTACAGACTGACAGACCCAAGATTTCATCAGTGTTGGGAGGTACCAAAGGCTCCTCAACACCTCTGCAATTTATAATCTCAGTCACCTGAAGCACATAAGGGTTAAGTGACACGCAGAATCATGAGGTAAGATGTATTACAGGTGGCACTTGAACACAGGTTTTCCTGACAAGTTCTCTATCCACTATACTAAGCTGCCCCCACCCTCCCATTATTCCTCCCCTCCATAATCCTTCTCATTTTTCCTACGCCTTAGAGTTTTTCCCAGAGGTAGAATAATTCCCTTGAGTGGTTTACGAAATAAAGTGAAACTCTTCTGGCTCCTTCCATGGAAGAGTAGGGATATTGTCTGTGATAGCAAGAGGTTAACCCTTGGCTGATAAACAATGCTGTTTGAAAATAATGTGACATTTTAAGTGCACACCCATCAATAAATGAGAACATAAAAAAACCTACATAAATAAAACTACATCTAAGAGCTAACAAGAAGTGTGACATTTCAATTCATTTCGCTTTTATTAAAAGTTAACATTTAGCTTCCTTCCAGCTCTGACATTTTAAAGTTTGCTAGGCACTTTCCATACATTATCTCATTTATTACAATAAGTATTGCCCCAATTCTACAGATAAACAAATTAAGACTAAGCAATTTATTTGCTCATGATCACACACCAAGAAAGTGTCAGAGGTGGGATTTGAACCTTGGTCTCTTCTGATTTCAAGTCACGTTTTATATCATTGTCATTTCCAAATCAATCCAAGAATCTTCCCTTGCAAGAAAAGTACAATAATCAAGCAAAACCAATTAATAATACAACTGTATCTAAAATATATGCCACATTTTGCCCTTTATGTCCTTTGCCAAGAGATAAGAACCATGTTCCACCATCAGACTTCTGAATTCATACATTGATCAGAGTTCTAGAGTCTTTCAAATACTGTTTTAATTTACCTTACTGTGGTTATTACATAAATTGCTTTCCTGGTTCTACTTACTTTGCTTTGCATCAATTCATACAACTCTTCCCAACTTTCTCTGAATTCTTCAATCATCATTTCTTGTAGTACAATATTACATTACATTCAGGGACAATCTGTCCAGTCATTCTCCAACTGCTAATTACCTCCTGTGCTCTAAAAGCCATGTTACCATAAAAAGTGCTGTTATTTGTATTTCTGTATATATGAGCAACATGACTGGTGATCCTGCTGGGTCAAAGGGGTGGCTTGGTTTAGTTAATTTTTAAATATACTTCTAAAACTGTTCATTGGATTAGACCCATTACTACTCTACCAGGAGTATATTAGTATGCCTGGGGCTCTATCATACCAAACTGCTTCAATTTTTCTAGTCTTCTCTGAATGAAAAAAGGCTGCAAAACAGCCACAGGAGAAAAGGGGCCAGAGAAAGTAGGTACTCTGATATGTTTCCACCACAGGATGAAAAATGGTTGACTAGAATTACAAATTGCATTTCAAGGACTGAACTGATGTGTGTCTGTAGGAACCTCTCAAACTCAATTTTCTCTTAGAATAAAGATAATTCTTATGCTACCAACTTCAGTGCTGTGAGGAAAGTACTCATTATGTAATCAAATGAAGATTTAAGGAACCTCATAAGCTGTAAATGTGAGCTTCTGTAGAGTATACAACAAAAGAAACTGGCAAAATAATTTCAAAATACTCCTAAAATAGTAATATTAGCTATGATTTATATAATACTTAACTATATGTCAGGCACTATGCTAAGCACTTTATTACCTCCTTTGATCGTCATAACAACCCTGGGAAATAGGTGCTAATCTCCACAATTTACAGATGAGGAAACTAAGGAAAACAGAAACGACTTGCAGGAGAGGTCACACAGCTAAGAGTCTGGGGTCAATTCTGAACTCAGGTCTTTCTGATTCTAGTTCCAATACTCTACAAAGAGACTAAGAAGTTCAAACAGTTTACACTGATATGGTTCTTTGTAGCTTATGAAGTGATTTCCTCAACATAATTCTGAAGTAGGCAATGTTATTATTATTACCATTTTACAAATGGTAAACAGCATTTAGGTGTTCTTACCCCAACTCTAGTTTTCCACTGTGACCCTAAATAGGTTTATTTCTAGCTTCAAAGGCTGCTTGGGCCCCCTTTCTTCTCATGGGATAATTCACAATTCAGGTAACTACAAGATGAGTAACAAGTTTTAAAATATCAATATATAACTAGAAAAACCTGTTTTCTGTCTCAAAATCAGGCTTGACCGAGGCTAAGTCACCTCTCGTGCTGGATTAAACGTCCCAATTACACAATTTCAAGAATAAGATATCAAACAGAGCGCTTTTAGGCAGTGGGGGTGGAGAGCGGGAACGGGTCACTGTGGGGTGACGCTTTTTCTGGCCACAGTCCCTAAACCTTCGCACTAAACCTTCCTGAAACGATGACCTCATGATCCGGGGAAGAACAACCGAGGGCAGGTCGGGGCTCCTCACCTGTCCAAAGGTAGCCAATTCTGCGAGGTCGGGGCTGCCCTTTGGGCCCCGGGACGCTGGGCCAAGGGCCCGGTCTTGTATTTATTACCCACCTCCCGCCTCTACAGTTGGGCTTCCAAGTTACCAAGGGAGCCTGGGTATCACAGAGGAGGATGTGACATCACGGGCTCCTCCACCATGACAGGGCAGCTCCAGCCCGGCCGAGGCTTTGACCGGGGGGGGGGGGGGG
>CM053597.1:217986964-218008149 GCA_028646575.1 Pseudocheirus occidentalis
AAGCTGGACCTAAGCGAGGGGCGGTGGGGGGCGCGTCCTTCCCTCCCCTTCCCCCATTTCTACCACAGGCAACGGCGCACGCGCAACTCCGTCTTCTCCCTCCCCGAATCCCTCACAGCTGTGTAGGCCTCCCAGCCGAACAGGTGAGATACACCAGCGAACCGAGGACAGCACTCCGATTAAAAAAAGACAAACAAAAACACGAAGACTGCGCGGCGGACGCCTCCATCTCTCCCCATGAACCTCTCTACTTCCCTCTCAGACCCTACCCAGGACATATTTCCTCACCTGCCACTGACACCACCTACTCCTCTCAACGCCGGATGTGTCACTAATCCTCCCCAGCTCAGCTCCTGCCCCTTTAGCCAGCTCCCCGCCCCATTCGCTAGAAGAACCGCCCCCTCCTACCACCCCCTCCAGGGTCTCATTGGTCCTCAGTCATTCTTCTGCCTCTCCAATGGCTGGTCGTTCGTAAACACGACGAAGCTACTCGAGGTCCATTGGCTGGTGCACCTATAGATCAAACCTTGGTTTTCGGCCAATCATCGTCGTCAAAAGCGGTTGCCGCCCTCCGTCGCCTTCTGGCCCCCCCTTCCTCTCGGCAGACTTGATCTGCTGCAACTGACGCCACTTTCTAAGGGAGCAAAATACAGAGTGGCACGTTCTGGCTGTCTTATTAAGTTAATGGGACCTAATCTTGGGGGACCGTGTCTGGGACTCCCTTGTAATCAGATACTCAGGAGCAAAAGGAATGTGGATGCAATAGGAAAAAACAAGAGAAACGGAATTTACCCTGAAAGACCTAAACAGGTGCCTCCATTTTTCGGGGAGAGCTAACAAAAGCTGGTGTATAATTGTTATAAGTGATACTTTGTTTCCTACCCCACGTTTCCCGTTTACAGTGTGCCTTTCCTGTCAGCTCTCTGCAAACAACTCCACTCATCATCCAGCTGCTATATGAGACCTAATCTTTTTTTAAAATCCCTCTGTCGAGGACTGTTACCGCTCCCTTAAAATTACCTGCCCCTTTCTATCTGAAACATAACCTAAGACCTTCACTGTGGAGGCTGAAGCCAGTAACCTTTGTTCAGGGATAGTAAACAGGTAGCTCATGTAGATAGATCTCATTAGCTATGCCAATTCGTTTCAAGCATTTCTATTTAGTGTCTTGCTAATGTGCAGTCACTGGACTCTGTACTGAGGATATAAATGTAATAGGGGTGGACTACGACTGACGAGGGCTCAAAGGCTGTTTGCCTAAGTCTCTTCTCACTAGATTGAACAAATGAAATAATATGTGCAGCCCTTTGTAAATCATAAAGTACCATATAAAAATTATTATTTTATTATTACTCTATACTCTGCCTGTGTGGGAGTGGAAGGCTTGATCTTTGGTCTTTTGGCTTTCAGGTTCAAGAGAAAAGGCTCACTTTCAAGATTCTCTTCAGGGAAAGGTCCCTGAGGAAAGAAGTTGCTGGGAAAAAGCCCACATGTAAAGAAGATAACACCTCCATCATATCACTGAGAAGTTTGTAACAATACGATCATGAAAAGCTAGTTGGCTGCTGAAACCTAAAGAACTGATAACTGAGGTGATCCTGATGAGGTACAGGCTCTGGGAACCCTCTTGAACGCTGAATCTTCCCACTTGATGAGGCATTTGCCTGAGGCCATAAGCCTTCCATTATAACTAGGCCCAAATCTCTTACTCTTACTAGCCTAGTCCTCCATAGTCTGTTGTCTCCAGGTAACCTCCAGGAACTTCACTCATTTACTGGAGTCTGACCTTATTAACTCCTCCTGAAGACCTTCCCCAAACTCCTCCTCTAGACTACCCCTAGATTCCTCCCACAACTTTTCTATATATAAGACCCCATCTTGCCTCCATGTGTGTGAGAACGCCATAGAATTTTCTAGCACAGACTTGCTCTGTATCCAATACAAGCAAACTTTCAATAAACTTTGCTTTTCTTTGGCTGAGAGAAGACTTGAGTCAAATTCATTCAGCAGGACCCAGTATGTTGGTATTTTGGGGTCTCTAACACTCCTAAACCTGACCCTCTACATTTTATGTGTAACCTCTTGAATCCTAGGTGCTTTTTTTTCCTATTGTTCCAATCTCTCTGATGACTTGGCTGATAAGGATGTGGTTTAGAGGGTGAGGAGAAGAAAAAAAAAATCCCTTTCTTCCCTCTGGTCCATATCTTCACCTTCCTCCCACAAAGCATTCTAGAGTTCTCCACCCCTCAACGAATTATTTCTTTGAGAGAAATGGGACTCCCCTCAACCAAGTACAAGATTTTTCCTGTGTGGTACTGATAAGGTACAGGCTCTGGGAAACCCCTTGAAGTCTGATTAAATCTTCCCACTTGATGAAGCATTTGCAGAGGTCTTAAGTTTTTCCTTGTGGCTGGGCCCAAACCTCTGTTACTAGCCTAGCCCCTCCATTGTCCATCTACTTCCCACCCTTGAGCCTATCAAAATATCAATCCATCCTTGCATTGACCTCATTAACTCCTTCTGAAGACCCTCCCCAACTCTTCCTCTAGACCACCCCTAGATTCCTCTATACATAAGACTCCATCTTCCCTCCACGTGGTGTGAGAGCCAGACATACTAATATACTCCTGGTAGAGTAGTAATGGGTCTAATCCAATGAACAGTTTTAGAAGTATATTTAAAAGAACTAGATTGTTACAATCATAAGAGCCATATACAAGAGTTTTTATTTAAAGCAAGAGATAGCCAGTGGAGTTTCTTGAGCAGGGGAGTAACCTGGTCAGATCTGTACTTTACAAATATAGATCTGACAGCTGTGTGAAGGGTAGATTCAAGAGAAAAGAGACTTGGGGTAAAGAAAAATTAACACATGCTTTTGTAATAGGACAAGCAAGAGATAATGAGGACCTTAACTAGGACAGTGGCTATGTGAGTAGAGAGAAGGAAACCCATATGAAACACATTGTGGAGGTAGAATTGATGGGATTTGACAACTGATTTGATATGAGGAGAAAGAGAATAAAGGTTGACTGCAAGGTTGGGAACCTGGGTGATGGAAAGGATATTTGGGGTGTAACGTGGTATTTCCCACTATGTGCGAGAGTAATTGTCATGACCACCAAGGAGCTTTAAAGCAAAGCAAAAATTTATTGACAGGTTTGAACTTGGGTCCCACCCAATCGATTAGGTGGAACCCCGATGCCTTCTACCGTGTCCTTTTTATCCTCAGCTACTAAAGCGGGTGCTACGGGGTGGGTTTTGATTGGCTGGCAGATCTGTGGGACCCTTAGCTACAAGGCTCCAGGTGGGTGCAACGGCTCTGGCTGTCGTGCCAAGATGCAGGCGCCTTGAACAGGATGCTGTAATTGGGAACAGGCTAGTTTTGGAAGCAGAGAGGGGCATGGGGCACGATGACCTGGGCACGTGGGAGAAGAAAAATGAAGACTTAGATGGGTTCCCACACCCCAGGCTGGCCCATAGGCAGGTTCATTGTCTTCTAACTTGCTGATTTCTAATTTCTCAAAGTATCACTTAACTATTTCCTGGCTACTTCATTCTTAAGTCCATGAAGTTTCTATTTAACTAGTTCCTGCCCATTTCATGGGGATTTAGGAAGGGAAGGGGAACAGTAGAAAGATAATGAGATCTGTTTGAAAATAACGACCTTGAAGTATGTCCAAGACATTCACTTGGAGGTATTGAAGTGGGCAGGAACTAGTTAAATAGAAACTTCATGGATTTAAGAATGAAGTAGCCAGGAAATAGTTAAGTGATACTTTGTGAAATTAGAAATCAGCAAGTTAGAAGACAATGAACCTGCTTATGAGCCAGCCTGGGGTGTGGGAACCAATCTAGGTCTTTGTTTTTCTTCTCCTATGTGCCCAGGTCATCATGCCCCATACCCTTCTCTGCTTACCCTACAATCCCCTATCTAGAGATGTTCCTATTGTTCATTCTTCTTCCTGTTCTGTCATTATGCCCTGTAATCACAAACTCCCTTACCTCAGCAACTTGTCAATTAGTTTTGGTTACGGATTGTTTCTGGATACCAATTTAGTTTTAGTTACTGATTATGTTTGGATATTAATTAGCTTAGTTACTGAAACTCAAAATGGTATAATAAAAGACCCCACATTTCTGTACTACCCCGATTTTCCCTTCAGATTGGTGTGAGACATCCACCAGCTGGCTAAATTAATTACAATTAAAGCTCCTTAAACTTTTGATTGGACTGTGGTCACTCTTTTAATACTCACTACTTCATTTGACCATTACAGTATCTAAAAGATTGTATGTGACGTAGGACTGGAGTTCCAGTGAGACAGGACAGATACATAGATCTGTTCAGTTATCTGAACAGAGCTGAGAGTTGAGCCCATGAGAGCTGATGAAATTACTGAGAGAATGTTAAAGAAAGTAGAGAAAAGAGCCCTGAGTTGCACTCATGAATAAGCAGTGGGATGAGAATGACAATCTTACTAGGGAGACTGAGAAGGAAAACAAAGGAAGGAGAAAGTCTGGAAGTAGAGGGTGGTCCACTGTGTCTAATGCTACAGAAAGATAAAGAAGGATATCACCGATAAACTCGGAGACCAAAATGTCCTTTGAGTCATGAGGTTATGAGACAGAATACAAAAGATTAAGAAGTGATTATTAGGTCAGAAAATAGGGGAATTTTCTTCTTAGAGTTTAGACATGAGATGGAGTAGAGATATTTGAGTAGGGGATAATGGGATACAGGCTCTGGGAACCCTCTGAACCCCTTGAATCTTCCCACTTGATCTGGTGTTAGGCCAAAAGCCTTCCATTATTAATATGAGTGAATCTCTGTTATTCTTAACCTAGCCCTCCTTTGATGCTATCAAAATATCTATGACCAAATCTTTTACCCTTAAACTAGCCTAGCCCTCCATTTTCTGTTACCTCCAGCTGTTTCCTACCATTGATCCCATCAAAATCCCATTCTCTTGATTCCTGGAGTCTGACCTCAGTTCCATCAAGATCTTCCTTAGACTCCTCAAGACCCTCCCCAAACTCCTCCTCTAGGCCACCCCTAGATCCTTCCCACAGTCTCTCTGTATATAAGATCCATCTTACCTCCATGAAGTGGCTCAGCTATTTGCTTGAAAGAATGGTAGGATAAATTCAATTTTTCCAAACAGTAAAGGATATTTGTTATATTTACAAGTATAAGGGTGTTCCACAAAGCTGTAAGGCTTTAGAATGGCAGGATCTGCATATGAGAAACCAGGAATTCAATTATGCAAATAAAAGATAAAATGATCTTGTCCCTGGATCTTTTCTATGTACTTTTTCCTTTAAGAAATTTTTATCAATTAACAAGCATTATTTTCTCTCCTACTTCCACTCTACCAACTAAACCCAAAAAAAGTAAAAAAAGAAAATTTTTTAAAAATAAATTATTTATTTTTAAAATTATTTTAAAATAAATATGCGTAGTTAAATGAAACAAATTCCTCTGTTGGCCATATCCAAAATTGTCAATCTTTAGCCTGCATTGTGAGTCTTAACACCTCTTCCTCAAGAGGTGGGTAGTATGCTTCATCTCCCATTCTTTGGATTCATGATTTGCCATCACATTAATCAAAGTGCTAAAGTTTTTCAAAGTTGTTTTTCTTTATAATGTTGTCATTGTATAAATTGTACTCCTGGCTCTGCTTACTTTACTTTGCATCAGTTCATCCAGGTCTCTGAAACTATGCATTTCATAATTTGCTATGGGTCAATAATACATTCATCTACCATAATTTGTTTATCCATTTCCCAATCAGTGAGTATGCCATTAGCTTCAGATTTTTTGCAAGTATGAATAGAGTTTCTCTAAATATCTTTATGCATATGAATTTTTTTCCTCTTTCTTTGATTTCTTTGAAGTATATATTTAGTGGTAGTATTGCTGGGTCAGAAGGTGTGCACAATTTAGTGACTTTTGACCCATAGTTTCAAATTGTTTTCCAATCTAAATCAATTCTTAGTTCCACCACCAACATATTAACATATCTGTATTCCTCTCTAGCATTTGGCATTTTCTTCTTTTGTCATCTTTGTCAATCTGATGGACATGAAATGATACCTCAAAGATAATTAATTTGTGTTTCTCTAATAGTGATTTGGAATATTTTTAATTAGTTGTTGGTTACTTGGATTCCTTCCTTTGAAATCTGCCTTTTTTGTATCCTTTGGTCATTTATCTATTGGGGAAAAGCTCTTAGCCTTATAAATTCAAATCAGTTCATTATATACCTTGGATATGAGACCTTTATCAGAGAAACTCACTACAAAGATTTTTTCCCCAGTTACTTTTAACTTAATTGGTATTTGAGCAACAGCATTTTACTTTTATGTAATCAAAACTAACCATTTTATCTTCCGTGTTCCTCTATACATCTTGTTTAACCATGAGTCTGTGTGCCTTTTCTCTACCCACTTGTGTACATGGGAGTCTGGAAGAGGCTTAGGGTTCAAAAGACAAGGATCCTTGAACCTCAGAGTTATTTGTCAAGTATCCCTTTATTTGCCTCATAGTCTAGCCTTTAGAGATTAAAATTGGGAAGTACATGGAATGTCCACCATAGATTAGGGTGGGGTCTCTGACCAACTGATCCAAAGTCCAGGAATGGGACAGGAATCTAAAGAGACTTGAGTACATTAGCTACTGGAAGTACCTTCATCTGGGCCTAAGGATTTTCTGATGAAATGAGAGACTTTTAAAATTCTGAAAGCAACAAGACAGGGTAAATCAAATGAAGGCTTTTTGTATCTCCCAGGCAAAGGTTTCTGATATTTCTAAAAACGACAAGGGTGCATTTTTTGGTAATTCCTGAGTATATCCCAGAACATACCCTCTAAATGGCCTCTGAATCCAGACAAAAATTAATAAGGAAACACCAGATAACATACCCTGCATCAACCCAGTTTCATCACTAGTTTTCTTATTAGGTCATTTCATTAAACACCTTTGCTTTGAATCAAGGGAATCCTCTAGATAACTATTAAAAGTGGACCCATTGGATGGAGACTCATGAATGTGTGTGTGTGTGTGTGTATGTGTGTGTGTAGATAGATACATAGATCTAGCTATGATTTTTTTTTTTAGCTCACGGGTTCTCTCTTTTTTTTTTCAAAGAGATTCAGTCTCACAAAGTACCTTGACCCTATGATTATTCTCTCAAGAATATAATACTCCTAATCTCTCCTCCATACAAGTTAGGCTAATATTTCCTTAAAAGGTATTTAGACATTCTTTGAGACTTGACTGACTTGGGGACTAAGGGTGACTCAGTGTGTTGACTCCCTTCCTCATCACCGAGTACGATGCAAGCCACAAAGAGCTCCAGATATGCTCATATGCTTGGTTGGTAGACCATGATAGGAGCTTCACTCAAGTTCTCAAGGCCTATTCTTACAGAATTATTTTTTTCTTGCTATGAATAAGTAAATATCCCTTTGTTAACTATTATATGACTCATTTCATTCCAATATTGAACCTAAATTACCAGGGACTCACCTGAGTCAGGCCCAACACAAAGCAATCCACATAGTCCTATAAGATTGGAACTGAATGAGCTCGTTATAGTGGAGGATTGAAGGTCAGAGGAAAGTGAGGCCAGAGTGGCCTTAAGGTTTCTGGTGGTGCTTTTGGTGATGTTTCTAGAAATGGTGATTGCTCACTGTGAGGCACCCCTTGCTCCCCAGAAATTAGAGAGTAAACTGCCTAAGTCTGTTCAACAAGAAGAGAACCATGTGGGTACGCTCTGTGTCCTTTACAAGTATACCTTGAAGATAATTGCAGGAAGCTATGTCTTAGGGCTTCTAGCTTTGTTGGGTTTTTCAGTCTGGTCATTTAAAGCTCTTCAAAGTTCTATTTGGAACTCAGTTTATCTTCAGAGCAGCTTGGAGTGATTGAATTTTTTGTAATGGAGAAAAGAAATTTTTCCCCTCGTTAGAAAAAGACAAATTCAGAAAGGCTAGTTGTGCCCTTGTTGTTGGTGATTCTGATGCCTTCATATTGCTAAGGGTCCCAGTCATCCAATTGCTTCGGGGAGGCCTCCTGAAAAATGGCCTCTCACCACTTCAAGAGAACCATATTTGGGGCGGCTAGAAGGTGCAATGAATAGAGCACCAGCTCTGGAGTCAGAAGGACCTGAGTTCAAATCAGATTCAGACACTTGGCACTTACTAGCTGGGTAACCTTGGGCAAGTCACCTAACCCAAATTGCCTTTCCTTCAAAAAAAAAAATAGAACCATATTTGTGTGAAACTAGTTTTGAATTACTTTTTGGAAATGAGAATGGGAAGGGAATAAGTATTTATTAAGTGCCAGACACTGTGCTGAGTATTTGTAAATATTACCTAATTTGACCCTCACAACCACTTTGGAAGGTAGATGTTATGATCCCCATTTTACAGTCGAGTAAACTGAGACAGAGGTTGAGTGACTTGCCCAGGGTCACATGCCTATTAAGTATCTGAAGCTAGACTTGAACTTACCTCTTCCTTACTCCGGGTCCAGGGCTTTGTCCACTATACTACCTGGCTGAATTGTATATGAAAGTAGCCAGCCACCGTAAGGGAAGAAGCCCAATGCTAAAAGAACGCAAACTGAGGCTTATCCCTGGAATTTGAGGATTGTCCAACAACTCTATGAAAGAAAATCTTGAGCTAATTGTTGTTGTTGTTATTACTGTTTTTAATTTGGAATTTGAGAGATAAACCAAAATTTTGCCATGTGGATTTTATGATTCTTTGTTGCAAACCATTGCAAGAGGCATTTGAAAGGACCATGCCACATTCTCCCCAGCTGTCCAGAGGGATTTCTGGAATTAAAGATATGGACAATTATGCCAATTGCCTCTATTTAATTCACTGAGATTGCTTTTCTTTTCTGTGATGAAGCCCGTTTTTCTATTCCCCTCAACCCGGTCCCTCCCATCCATTGACTTTATCTTAATTTTCTCACAGTTTCCACTTCTGTTGAAATTTGTATCCCTTCTTTGTTTTCCTATAGACTAGGTTGGGTTATATTATTAGTTCTTCTCTGTCTCTCTTATTCCCTTTCCCTGTTTGTGTGTTTTCTGATGATATTCCTTCCACAGAAGACTGATTTAATAGCACATGAAATATTAATTAAGCTATTATTCTTCCTTCCTTTCTCTTGATTTAAGTCCACCATAAATTTTTAGTACCTTAGGTCATTTTTATCCTTTGATGGTACCTATTTATTTCTTCTTTTACTTTTTAGTTCACTTTCTTTTTTTTTTAAGCCTATAAACATGAGGGAATTGATTTTATTACAGTTTTTTCCCCCTGTGGAATAACCAGGGCAGAAATTCCAGACCAAAAAAGACCTGAAATTCTGCCACTCTGAACCAACATAGCATTCCAGGTGGCTAATGGTAATTGATTACAGTAGCAGTCTGCTGGAAATCCAAATGGGGCAAGCCCACAAACCTATTGCTCCAAACCCAGATCAAGACCTTGCAGAGCTCAGACTGGGTAGGAGTGGGGAGAAGACTGAAATCAGTCTTTGTCCTGGATCAGAACACTTTGGGAATGCTGAAAGTGCGCACATCCCAAGTCTGAGCTATCCTTAGGATAGTGGAATAACAGAACTCAATACCTAAACACACACACACACACACACACACACACACACACACACACACACACACACACACACACGGCAACAGGACTAGCCTAGACATTCCCTCCAGAAATTCACCAAGCTTAACCCTAACATAATGCCTGAAGTCAGGCTTGAATAATGAGCAAACAAATAAACAAAGAATCCCACCACAAAAAGGTATTATGGTAATAGGAACACTCAAGATTCAAATCCATAAGAAACTCAAATGTATAAGCAAAGAAAAATGCAGGTTGGTCATAAATTCAACTAGAATTCCTGGAAGAAATGAAGCAAAAGTTCTTAAAAAGAGCTTAAAATTTTTTATAAATAAAATGAGAATTCTAGAGAAGAAAGTGGAAAAGAAATGACAGCTATGGAAGAAAGAACTAGAAATAAAATTAATAACTTGGTATAAGATGTATAAAACCTATTCCAAAGGGGTGGCTGGGTGGCGCAGTGAATAGAGCACTGGCCCTGGAGTCAGGAGAACCTGAGTTTAAATCTGGCCTCAGACACTTAACCCCAAAACTAGCTGTGTGATCTTGGGCAAGTCACTTAACCCCAATTGCCCTCCAAAAATAAAGGCCAAAAAAAAATTAAAGTTTTTCCAAGCAATGAGTTCTTTGAAAATTAGAGTGGACTAAATAGAAGATAATGACCCCATAAGACAAAAAAAAAAAAAAACAACCCATAGATTAATATGAAATCAAAAGACTATAAAAATTGAAAAAAGTTAAGGTATACTCATAACAAAAACTAACCCGGAAAAAAAGATCAAGAAAAATAATGTAAAAAAATCAGTGAATGACCTGAAAGCCATGAACTAAAAAAAACCCTGTATGTACATTGTACCTCCAGAAATCATAGAACTACCCAAACCTCTTAGAACCAGAGGGCAAAGTGGAAATAGGAAGAATCCACCAGACACTTGAAAGAAACCCCAAAATGAAAATTCCTAGAAATATTATACCCAAAATCCAGAGCTTCGATGTCAAAGGAAAAATCTACATGTGACCAGAAAGAAAGATTTTAAGTACAGAAGAGTACTAGTCAGAATTATACATAATTGAACAGTCACTCCACCATAAAAAAGCAGAGAACTCCTAGACACTTGAATCAAACTCTGAACTTATCAGAGGGAAGAATACATACATATATTTTGTTTATACACAAACACACACAACTGGTTCCAGAAATGTATTTCACTAAGGAAACAGGGGGGAAACAAAAAGAAAAGGAGGAAATAAGTGGGAGGGTGGTATTGAGCAAAACAAATTCTAAAGATTTAAAAAAATAGTTATAGCAGCTCTTTTGGGGGGAGGCAAAGAATTGGAAACTGAGGGACTGCTCATTACTTGGGGAATGGCTGAAAAGTTATGTTATATAAGTTTGACACAATACTATTGTACTGTAAGAAATAATGAAAGAGATGATTTCAAGAAATTTGGGAAGATTTCTATGAACTGATGCAGAGTGAAGGGAGCAGAATCAGAACAATTTATTCAATGAAAACAAAAAGTAGCTAAGTGATTCAGTAGAAAAAGCACTGTATCTGGAGCCGGGAAGACCAGAGCTCAAATCCAGCCTCAGACACTTACCAGCTGTGTTACCCTGAGCAAGTCACTTTACCTCTGTTTGCCTTCACTTCTTCAGCTGTAAAATGAGGAATAATAATAGTATTGACCTCCCAGAGTTGTTGGGGAGAATTAAATGAGATAATGTTTGCCTGGCACATTGTAGGTGCTGTAGACATGGTTATTCCTTTCCTTTGAAAGACTTTGAAACTCTAATAGGGTAATGACCAACCGCAATTCCAGAGGTCTCATGCTGAAACATGATACCACCTCCTGATAAAGAGGTGGAGGATTTAGAGTACAGAATGAGACATAATTTTTTGAATATGTATAAAAAGAAAATTTGTTTTGCTTGACTACACCTTTGCAACAGAGTATTTTCCTTTCTTTCTCAATTAGGGGGCAAGGGAGAGTGGATTTTTGCTGATAAAATAAAATTGAGTTTTTAAAAACCCAAGATTCATATAGGTATAGCAGGAGAAAGATATTTAATAAGGATATGCATTGAGATTATTCAATTGAGTGAAGCTACCTTGCCTTTGAGTTGCCCTATGTGGTCTGCCAGACCAACATCAGAGTGCACTTAAAACTCTGGCTATTTCAAATGTGTTCAGGAAATCAGGAAGAGATGTCAGTCCAGAAACTTTTGTCCCCTGAGCCTATCTGATCTCAAGAAGAGTTTCAATATCTTTTAAGGATAAGTTACCTTATTTACATGGGATGCTAGAAAGGGTGTTAGCTTATTGCTCCCACAACAAAGAAGATACATAGTTCATGAATTTAAAGAATACAGAATAGGCAAGGAGGAAAGAGAAATAAGGGTGAAACAAAGGAAAACTTCTTAGAAAAAGGCACCACCAAAGGATGTTTATTTTTTTATTTTTTGCTTTTTTTGGAGGGGAAAGGGAGGGCAATTGGGGTTAAGTGACTTGCCCAAGGTCACACGGCTAGTTTTTATGTTAAGTGTCTCAGACAAGATTTGAACTCAAGATCCTCCTGACTCCAGGGACAATGCTCTATTCACTGTGCCACCTAGCCACTCCACCAAAGGATGTTTATTAAAGTAAAGTGTGTGAGGGTAGAGATTTTGAACCCTATGCTTAGCTGGGCAAGGAAAGAAGAATCAAAAGAGGGAGTGAAATGAAGTAAAGGGAAAGATAAATTAGTTTAAATAAAGTGGAAGAACTTGAGGTAAATGTTGAAGAAACAGTATCAATACTGTATTCTGTGTTTTAGGCACAAATCTCTGAGGAACAATTCTTATCAAGCATACAGCTAAAGGATGCATTGGATAGCAGTGGATTTGGAGGCAGAAAGACCAGAGTTCAAATCCTACCTTAGACCCTCATGGTGTGAATCTGATTCATCAGTAAAAAAAAAAACAAAAAAAACAAAAAAAACAAAAAAACCCGATCTCACAGGGTTGTTATGGGTGTGTAAGAAGATGATGTATGTAAAGTGTTTTGCAAACTTTAAAGTGCTATGTAGATGCCAGCCATCATTAGCAACGTTATTCTAAATTTGAGTATTTCTAGGTTAGAGAGAGAAATGTCCAAACTGACATAGAATAAAGCATATTCTCTCAGACATCTTTCTCCCCCAAGACAATTTGAAGTCACATTTATAGCTATCTAAAATAAGTAAAATGTCACAGAATGTCAAAACCCAGTCTGGGGTTAACATTCTACTTTATCTAATAGAACCCTAGTCACTTAATCTTTTGGAACACCCCAGCAGAACAATCCTCCTGCTTTGACTACTCCCTTCACTTGGTCACAAGTGACCTGACCTAATCAAGAGGACTTCCTCCATCAGATAACACTCTAATTCCTTTCAGAGATGGGGGAGGAAGGGGATACCCACACACAGGTCAATAGCCCTAGTCGCCTCAGGGGTAGGGAAGGCAATGTTAGTAAGGAGATGTGACATATTTCTCCTCAATTTGGTTGCCACCTTTAATTCATGTTCCCAGGATCTTAGCTTTTTCCTAAAGGGAAAAGGACTTTAGGCTAGAGCAATATTAATTTCTTAATATTTTCAGTTGAGCTAAGAAGGAAGCTTTGCTTCCACACAGGTAAACGAGAGCAAGAGGTTGTACTTCCTTCCACAAAGGAGCAAGAGGCAAGGGGGAGAGCTTGTGGAAAGAAAGGGCATCAGTGTATTGCAGTATACGCAAAACCAATCATAATAACAAAGTGTTGTCTAAAAGATAAAGGAGACAAATTATTTAAATAGAAAATAACTTAAATAATGTGCTGCATACAAGAAACACATGTAAAAATACATATGGCATGAAAATGAGAAACCGGAAACAGGAGGTTCCAAAAAAGCAGGAGCTGAAGTTATGCAACCAGATAAAGCAAAAAATATGGTCAAGAAAGATAAACAAGAAAATTGTTTAATGTTAAAAGTACCATACAACAAACATCTACTTTTTTTCTGGATTAAACTTGTGATTCCATTGGTGTAGGGAGTACTCAATGAGGAAACTCCCTTTACCAATATGTAACTTAATAAGCTTCAAGAGTTTTGTGGGACACAGAGAAGTTGTGACTGTAAGTGGCCATAATATGTCAAAGGCTTAATTTGAACCCAGGCCTTCTTAATGCCGAGGCTGGCTATCTCTCTACTCTAATCCACTGCTTTTCTATACACCCATAAACCAAATGACACAGCACCTAAATTCATAAAGGGAAGGTTAATAGAATTGCAAAAAGACACATGGCAACACTACATAATTATAGAAGACTTTAACATTTCCTTCTCAGAACTGGATACATCTACCAGAAAGATAAACATAAAAGAACACATGGTGCTTAAAAAAATACTGGAGAAGTTAGATTTAAAATGTTTATGGTATCTCCTGAATGAGAACATATAAGAATATCAAATTTCTCTGCACTAAATTGTACCTTTATAAAAATAGACTAAGTGCCAAGGCCCAGAGAAATGATAAATAAATGGGAATAAAAACCAGAAATGCTAAACATATCTTTTATAGATCATATAGGAGGATAAGGACTGAACCTATGATTTCACTGGTGTAGGGAACTTCCAAATAAAGAAACTTCATTTAGCAATATGATCAGCATATGCTGTGCAATTTACAGTCTTTGAGATTTAGGCACTGAGAGGTTAAGTGATTTGTCCAGGGTCACACAACTAGTATGTGTGGTATTTGAACCCAGGTTTTCCTGGCTTCTAGGCCATCTCTCTTATCTACTATGCCAGTCTGCCTCTCAGACAATAATGTAACAAAAATAATAATTAATAATACATGCATAAGCAAAAGATACAGACATAAAAGGAGGAGCTATGGTCTATAGTCCACAATATTCCATTGTTTCCATTACAAGCATGAACACTCAACTGACTTGAATCAATCCTGCCCCAGAACAAGGAGATTCTTGGGTATTTAGTCACTAAATTCTAGAAAAAAAATAGTTAGAAAGAATGTTGGCTATGGAAACAGGGGACCTGCTTTTGAATCCTGTATTACTTATTACCTGTGTGATCTTAAGTCAGTCACCCACCACACCTGTGTTACCTTATCTGTAAAATGAGCCCTAAAACTATGGTCCTATAAGTTGCTCAGAGAGTTTAAATGCTTTGTGACATTGTCAGAATAGATTGTGGCTAGTGTAGAAGGCCTCCTCTGGGGAGAGACACTCCTCAGCAGCTGGTTGGCGGATGGGCCAAACTGTTAGTCAATCAATACAGTAAAAGGAAGATAATTATGAGAAGTGGCAGCAGTTTTGGTGGGGGTGGAGGACATGCTTATCTTCTTGGAGATTATCCCAAAGGCACTAAAATTTAGAGAATGATCTCACCAGCATGTGTAGGTGAAAACAACTGAGCTTAGCATTTAGCTATATGAAATAATTAATTTAAAGAGTAAAACACTTTCTCCCCCCAGTGGTGACACCCAAGGTAAAATCCTCTGCAGATCGGGCCATGCCATACTTCTTTCCATGTTGGCAACTTTGTTGTCTCAGAGACTTTGTCTCCTCACTCTAGGATGTCTCTTACCACAAGTCCTTATGCCCTGAGGTCTGAGGTTTCTCCCCAAGATCGATTCTCTCCTGTTCACTTAACTGAATTTTTCTTAAAAACTAAATCTGAGAAGATCTTTTCTGCTGCTTACCCGGGACATCAAACACACCACAGAGATGAGGCAGAGGATGAAGGTGAGGAAATGTAGGATGCTACAATAGAGCCACAGGGAGTATACCTTTGATATTTTATGTACCCTAAAGATACAATGCCCTGAAGAAAGAATAATCTAATGTTTGTGTGTACTGGGTAGACAATTTGATGACACTGTGACTGCAGAGAATAACTATGTAAAGTTCTTAACCACCTCCCAACAGGAGGAAGAAAAGGACACTGATATTTTACTAAGTTTGCAAAGGATGCTTTTAAGAATAGTCATCAAAGGGGCAGTGACTGTGGAACTCATGGAGTAAGTTGGCCCAAGTGATCAAGGGGATGCTGTGTGATGAAATGTTACATTGCACACAATGCTGTGTGAGCACTGAGAGCTGAGTTGGTATTGTCAAGCAGGAAGTGGAGATTAAATTGATGGTCAGGTTAGGAAATAATTTAGAAGTCTAAACACTTTGATTAACCAAAGTGACAAAGAACAGAGCAATGAACTGGACGCACAATTAACAAAACCCAGAAAAGTAACAAATGAAAAAACCGTAACCACAAAAACAGAAATTCTGATAAAATTAAAAACACACAACTCCCCCACTCCCCACTGAATTGATAAATAAAACTAAGACCTGGGTTTTTTTTTCAATAAAATATTTATTTTATGTAGTATTAATAAAAATCCTTAATATCAAAGCTCATTTCAAAGAAAGCAGTCTTCTAAACTAATGCTTCATGCTCCCAGGGACAACACCAAATAGTGAGAAAAGCACTAGATTTGGAGTAAAGCAGCCTGAGTTTGGTTTCCAACTCTGCGATTGACCACCTAAGTAACTTTAAAAAAGTAATCTTATGACTCTTAGTCTGAATTTTTCTGTCTGTAAAGTGAGGGCTCTAGCCTGGGTGGTAACATTCCTCCTAACTCTCAACACTAGGATTCTTGATCCACCCTTTAATGCAATTCCTTGTCAACAAATCTGGCTTTGAACAAATTTGGGAATCCTACAAATTTTTTCTTTACCACCTACCAAATCCCATGCTCCACCCCTTAATACCCTTTGGTTCTTTCATTTACTTCCTCACACCTAGTGAATACATATTAAACCCCAAGATATCCAGAGATTCACAAAATCCAGTGTTTCAGACATTTTACTTATTTCCTTCCCTATTACCTTCATCAAGACCTATCTACCTTTCCTGGGGCAGATGTTCTACTAAGAAACTGAAACACTGATTTGGCAAACTGTCAGGTAGTCACACTTCCCTTACTTTATGTTTGCAAAGGCGACTTTTTGAACCCAAATATGTGAATTTACAGCGATCCCCATTAAATACTATCCTCAAATGCAGCCTGAAAATCTAGTTCTTCAAGCTCTTTTTGAATTCTCACTCTAATGTAAAGTGTTAATCTCTCAGTTTTGAGTCATGCAAATTAGAAATTTATACCTTTATCCAAAGAAATTTATGCCTCAATCCAAATAATAGCACGTTAAATAGTAATAGGGCCAATCATGGAGCCCTGAGCAAGTTCTCTGGATTCCTGCTTTCAAGTCAACATTAAATCAATGACTACTTTCCTTTTTCTACAGCTCTTTGGTCAGCTAAGAGTTCACCTGTGTATTATTGTATAAGGACTATATTTCTATCTCATGCTTAAGAATAGCAAGAGTGCTTTGAATAAAACCTTTGCTACACCATTTCCTTGATGATGTAGTTGAAAACACATCAGAAAAGGAAGTTATTCTGGTCTGGTGTGTTTTTGGTGAAGGGAAAAGAATGATTTTGCTGTTGTTACTCATGTTTCCTTTTCCGTGATGTTCACTACCGTCCTTTTAATAATGAATTCTGTTTTTGCCTGCAATTGAAGTTAAGTTCTTTGTCTTATAGCATGCAAACTGGAGGGTATGGGGTATTTAAAGAGGAGTAGCACTTATGATGTGAGGGCTTGAGAAGCCCTTTTCAGGGCTGCTATGAACTGGGTTTTTTAAAAAGGAAATTAATAAAACAGATAAATGGTTAGACAGTCTCATTTTTATAAAAAGAACCAGTCATTATCAAAAATGAAAAAGATCATAACCAATAAAGAGTAAATAAATGTAATTGTTAGAAACTATTTTGCCAACTTGTTTGTTGACAAGAATAATAATTTAAAATGGATATTCATTTACATAAATATAAAATACTCAGATTAATAGAATATTTAATAGAGAATTTAGATAATCTGATATCAGAAAAAAAAAATTAAACAAGCCCTGAAGGGACTCCCAAAGAAAAAGAAAAACCAGAGCCAGATGGATTTAAAGTGAAATCTATTAAACATTCAAAGAACAATTAATCCCAAATTATATAAATTCTTTGCAAAAAATAAGGAAAGAAAGGATTCTACCAAACTCCTTCTATGAGATTAATATGGTCTAGGGGCAGCTAAGTAGTGGTACAGTAGCTAGAGCACTGGCTCTGGAGTCAGAAGAACCTGAGTTCAAATCTGGTCTCAGACAATTATTACTTTTGTGACCCTGGTCATTTAACCCTTTTGAGTTCCCCTACTGAATACTTTACCCCCAGCCCCACCCCCGCTTATTAATATGGTCTTTTGTATTTTTAGTTTTCAATATTCACTTTAAAAAAAGTTTAATACTTTTTTTTGCACTTTTTGGAGGGGGGAAGGTAGGGTAATTGGGGTTAAGTGACTTGCCCAAGCTCACATGGCTAGTTTTTTGTGTGTTTTGTGTTAAGTGTGTAAGGTCAAATTTGAACTCAGGTCCTCTTGACTCCAGGGCCAGTGCTCTATTCACTGTGTCACCTAGCCACCCCAACATTTACTTTTATAAGATTCTGAGTTCCAATATTTTTCCCCTCCCTCTTCTCTCCCTTCCCCAAGGTGGCATACAATCTGATACAGGCTATATTTAATATAGTCTTAATAATTAAACTTGGGAAAGATAAAGCAAAGAAAGAAAGCTATAAACAAATCTCTCCAGTAAATATTGATGCAAACATATTTAATACAGGGGGCAGCTATGTGGCACAGTGAATAGAGCACATACCCTGGAGTCAAGAGGAACTGAGTTTAAATCAGGTCTCAGTCACTTGACAATTACTAGCTGTGTAACCTTGAGCAAGTCACTTAACTCCAATTGCTTTGCCTTCCTCCCTTCAAAAAAGAAACAAAAAGCAACAAGAACAAAGATATTTAATACAATATTAGCAAAGTGGATATGACAACATAGTTAACAGATAACCATGTTGGATTT
The DNA here is from genome assembly GCA_028646575.1 of Pseudocheirus occidentalis. NCBI lineage: Eukaryota > Metazoa > Chordata > Mammalia > Diprotodontia > Pseudocheiridae > Pseudocheirus > Pseudocheirus occidentalis. The sequence continues at coordinate 218,005,594 of CM053597.1, forward strand.
ATAGTAGAAATGCAGGGCTGGTTCAAGAAGAGGAAAATGATCAGTATGATAGTACAAATTAATAACAAAATAATAAAAATTATGTAATATCAATAGATACAAGAATAAATGTTTTATAAAATATAGCACTCCTTTATGTTTAAAAAAAATTTAAAAACATAGGAATAAATTGTCCTTTCTTTAATATGGTAAAGTCAAGAGTTAGTATTATCTATCACAAAGAAATGCTAAAGCCTTGTGAGATAAGTTCAGGGATAAAGTAAAGATGTCCATTGTCACCACTATTATTTGATATAGTTGTAGAAAGTTCTACAGCAATAAGACAAGAAAAAGAAATTGAGAAAATAAGCATAGTCAAAGAAAAAACACATTGCTTTTTGAAGATGATATTGTGGTTTATTTATAGAACTCTGGAGTTTTGACTAAAATAAATGGAGCAAAGGAGCAAGATGTAAAAAACCTAACAAAATCATCAGGTTTTCAGTGTATTACCAAGAATACTCAGCAGAAAGAGACAGAAAAAAAATTCCTTTCACAATAACTACAGAACGTAAGAAATGTTTGGGATTGTACATACCAAGATACACACATGACTTATATGACTACAACTATGAAACGCTCATTTAATAAATAAAGGAAAATGTAAATAATTGGAGAAATATTCATTGTTCATGGTTGGGTTGTAGTGACACAATAAAAAATGATGATACTATCTCAATTACCTTACAGATTCAGTGCCATGCTAATTGAATTACCAAAAGGTTACTTTATACAACTGGAAAAAAAAAATAAAGGCAGAATTTATCTGGAGGAAAAAAGTTATAGAATGCCAAAGGAAATAATGAAAAAAAAAAGTTGGAAGAAAAGAAAACTAAAAGTGACAAATCACAAAGTAGAAATCATCAAAACTATTTGGTACTAGTTAAAAAACAGAAAAATTGATCATTTGGATGACTATACAAGACCAGAAGCAGTCAAACATAGTAATATAGCATTCAATAAATCCAGTTCTACTAGAGTAAGGGCTCATTATTTTTTTTTTGCTTTTTTGGGGGGGCACTTGGGGTTAAGTGACATGCCCAAAGTCACATGGCTAGTTAGTGTGTCAAGGGTCTGAGGCTGGATTTGAACTCAGGTCCTCCTGACTCCAGGGCTGGTGCTCTACTCACTGTGTAAGGGCTCATTATTTGACAAAAAAATACTATAATGAAGGTGGGAAGATTTAAATAGATACTTAATCTATACAGTGGTACCTTGACATATGAGTGCACCAACTTACAAGATTTCTGAGATACAACTGAGTTGTCACTCAGGTTGATTTTTTGCTTTGAATTGTGAGCCAAAATTTGAGGTACCAGCCGCCACTAGTTGGCGCAGTGAACGCCACAACCCAACACCCACCCAGCATCCTGCACCTCACTCCTTCAGTCCATGTGTTTAAATCACCAGTGAAGAAAATTAAGTTAAGAGAAAGTAAAAAAGATATTGTATCAATTAAGGTCAGGGATAAAGTGTAGTGGTAAGAGTGTAGTGAAAGAGCACAAAACAAAGTTTCTCTAACCTCCTCCATTAATCTCCTTCATCTTCCACCTCCGCCAATATCTTCTGTTAGCTCAAGTTGTCTTGCAGCGGGTAGCACAGTCTGGGCCTAGCTACCAGCTGAGTGAAATAAAGGGGGGGGGGGAGAGAGAGAGAGAGAGAGAGAGGGAGAGAGGGAGAGAGAGAGAGAGAGAGCTGAAAAAGAAAGAGAGAGAGACGGGGATGTATTCCATAGTCTGTTTATTGCAGAACTATTTCATACAGAGCTGAAGATACATAGAAGACACAAGGTTTATATACCCTTAGCAGAATGCAAGGAACCACCCTTGATCTCGATCTTTCTCTACCCCAGCCCAAAGCCAATCACTCCTTAAGCTCTTTATCCTGGGACCATGTCCAGAGGCACAAACAGGGTGTTACAATCAAGACTTGCAAATTAACTCAGTACTTTCTTTAGATATTCATGAAACCAATGAGGGCATCCACTCAACAAGATTATACTCTCCTTGCATATCAGCCCAATGACCTTTGTGGAACTGGGAAGCTAATGTGGCCAAGGCCCCTGAAAGTCTTGGCCTACAACATCTTCTAATATCTAAGGTAAATAAATATACACTTTATAAAACCAGTTTATTTCTTTACATTCTCTTTTATTATGTTTTTATACAATATTTGCTATTTATAAATACTTTTTCTTTTTTTTCCAAGCACAATTCATTTATTAGCAAGGCTAGCATTTTCCAATAACTGGGGTCTCTCAATGACCAAAGACCGCAAGTGAGGATTGACAGGGTCTTTTAACTAGGTGATAGAACAAAATTTTTTTTTCTTTTTTTTTTTTTTTAAATAAATTTTAATTTATTTTCTTGGTTACATCATTCATTTCCACAAGGTTTTGAGTTACAAATTTTCTCCCCTTTTTGCCCCTACCCCCCAGCCCAGAACATTGATCCCACTGTAAGACCCCCTCCCACAATCTGTTCCCTTTTATGCCCTCTTCCAACACCCCTCTAGCTT
>CM053597.1:218008649-218034864 GCA_028646575.1 Pseudocheirus occidentalis
CTTCCCCCTTTCCCTCTATTCTTCTCCCCTCTCCCCCCTTTTTACTGTGCCCCCTTCCCCAGCCTCTCGGGGGCTAGCAGCCCCCCAGGATTCCCCGCCACGCTTCCCCAGCCTCTTGTCTGCTGGGCTGATTCATGTTGCAGGGAGGCCCTGCCGTGGGCGCCCCCGAGCTGGGGGTGAAAGGGCAGTCCAGGAGAAGAGGGAAGGGCTGAGGCTGCAGAGGAGGCCCCCAGACTGAGCCCCAAGAAGCCCTGGGGGCCCGAGGAGGGGCTGGGGGTGGGAGCGTGAGGCCAGGGATCGGAGCAGAGGTGGGGTAGAGAACACCCCCACCCCCCACTGCTTTTGAGGAGCTGAAGGTTGCGGGGTCGGAGTGGCCAGAAATGGATGGAGCTGGAGGAGGGGAGTGGGTCAGCACGAGCACTCATTAGGGGCCTCTGGGTTAGGTGTTGTGCTAAGTTCTGGGCATATAGAGAGGTCAGAGCAGTCCCTGACCTCAGGGAGCTCTCAACCCAGTGGAGCAAACAGCCATGTGCAAATGGGATGTGTAGAAATAGATCAGATCAATAGAAGGTGATCGCAGGGAGTGAGAGCTGTAAAGCCAGGAGACAGAGATGAGGAGGGAGAGAATTCCAGGCACGAGACTCAGCTTGTGAAATGCGGTGCCTTAGGCATAGAGCTTCAAGGAAGCGGGTGTCACTGGATCACAGAGTATATGCAGGGGAAAAAGGTGTAAAATACTGGAAAGGTAGGAAGGTCAGGTTATGAAAGACTTTAAAAGTCAAACGACTTTCTGTTTGATGCTGGAGGTAATAGGGAACCACTGGAGTTTATTAAGTTGGGGGCAGGGGGTGATGTGATCAGACTTGGGTTTTAGGAAGATCAACTTGATAGCTGAGTGGAGAACAGCCTAGAATGGAAAGAGACTTTGGAACTAGGTAAAAGTGGAGAGCCTCAGTGCAGTTGACTTTGGAGTCCTGCATCCTTCATTTTGCCTCCATTTGAAGCAGCTATTTATTTGTGAGATTTTCAATCCCTCAAATCTCAGTCTTCTGCTGTCAATCCAGGAAGATTGGCAGAGTAGGACCAGAGGCACCTGGAAACCTAGTCTGGCCCTTATTACCTGTCTGCCTATCTCTTTGAATAAGACTTTTGAGTCCTTCCTAGATCCACTGAGATTTCAAGATTGGCTTTCCCTCAGAGTCATAGAAGTAAGATTGGGGAGGGGGGGGCCTGGGCAGGTATGGAGGGAATTGGTCTTGTAAGAAATATCATCTGTGGCACAACTCTATTGGAATTCCTTCATCAGTTTACTTTTTCCCTTCTGTTCCTTCATTTTTTGGAGTCCCCACCCTTGTTCCCTTAGCAGTGGGTTTTTGATAAGTTTGTTGTTTTGAGTGTTCCTGACAGTTTTCCCTGTGAACACATTATTGGAGATGGGTAATGCTCCATTGTCCCTTCTCCTCCTCCTTTCCCAAGATCTGTTTCATGGAAATGCCAGCATCTTAATTCTAGCTCAATTACTGTCTCACCTGGTATGGTTCGACATAACTTCCTATCACACTGCCACTCATAAATGTAACTTCTACATTACTTAGAAAGTAGAAGGAACATAGAACATATGGTTTGGGAGAATGGAGAAATGGAGACAGAACTCTGAAATTTTGCTGGAATTTGCTATATATACTTTGACTCACCACCTTCAGGGAGGTGACAAGCCTTAGCCAATGTTAACCCCCTAGCACTTAGTAGGCATCTCATAAATGCTTGTTGAATGCCATATGCAGTACCATATTTGATTTCAAAATAACTTTTCCCAACCAACCAACCAAAGAATATATATTATTCTTTCCTACTACCCTGCCCAGTCAGTATGCTCAGATAATTTGAACAAATACAAATATATGTCTGTGCATGTTTTTAAAAAATGTGTCTAAGAAAACAACTTTAAAAAGTTTAAATGTATGAAACAGCTAAATTAGGGTTTTTTTCTTCACCTTACAAAAGGATTCACTTAGATGATGACTTTTTCACTTAGATAATGACTCACTTAGAAGGATTTACTTAGATAATGCCTGCATTTAAAGGTATGATTTTTTAAATTTTTTTTATTTATTCAGTTTTAGAAAAAACTTAAGGACCCGTCCTTTGTGTAAAGTGGAGGGATATATATCTGTATATACATATACATATGTATTATATATTTGCCATCGTTTGTACAAAACATGATTGATGGTGATTTGTGTTTGTGAATACATCATTAAACAGATTAATTTTTATGTTCTGACATATATCCCCAACCTCCACCCCCAGACCACATCCCTTCCCTTTCCTATCCCATTAAGGATGGTTATGTTTCAACACCTCTTCTGAATTACCTATCCCCAGGTCTGCACTGCTGCAACTAAATATCCTAGGCCATGAAAAATAATTAGGGAAGCAAAGTTGCCACATTATACATGTTTGTCTGTGTGTGTGTGTGTTAGCTCACACTGTATTCCTTAATCAAATGCAAAGACTTGTGAATTATTTCTTTTGTTTAATCTGTGCCTTTGCTGTCCTCCATTAGTCCAGAGAATTGAATGTTGACCATGGATAACAACAGTGCTAATAAGGCTTATCTGTGTTTATTTCCCAGGGAGTCCTAATTTTGGCACCCTGGAATGAGGTCTCTAGATACTGGAAATCTATAAGTAATCCATCTTTCTCACCAAACATACTGCTTTTCCCTCCTTCTCCAACCCTGCCTTTCCTTAGAGCTGTTTGCAAGAAGCCATGTAGACAGAAGTGACTGGCCCTTTTCTCCTGGCCCTCTTCTCGATGATGAGGGAAGAATGGAAAATGGATGGAAATAAATGGAGCTGAAAATGTGTTATGTTGGTGCCCCAGCCCCATGGATAATGGAGAGTGGGACCAAATCATTCTAGGTTCTATGTCAAAAATGGGGATTTTTCAGACCCTGGGGGAATTTGCTATCCAACAGAGATGGGGCAGAATTCAGATATTTATTGAGCACCTATCTATGGTGCATTGGAGTAGGCCCTATCTGTGCACTAAAAAGAATCTAAGTTTGTATCTTCTAGACACTTTTCTGTTGGAAGAGACATATATGCAAAGTTACTAGGGGTCAATTACAAAGCAACGTATAAAGTACAAAAATACCATTTTTGTAAACAGCACATAATGAATTCTAGGAATGGGGATGAAATGGGATTAATGAGAAAAAGAAGCCTTGGAAGAGGTAAGTTTTAATTTGAGTTTCAAAGGAAGTGATGGAGCTGTAAGGGGAGGATTTATAGTGTTGTTATGGTAGATATGTGTGTATATATATAGTTATCTGATGTAAATAGTAAATACATATATTCATATACATATTCATGATTTCATTGGTGTAGGGAGATAGTGCCTCTACTAGATGAAGATAGATTGGCGTAGGTGAGAAAGTGCCTCTACTAATGCAAATCAGCACCTTCTTTTCAATTTACAGTCTAAAGAGCTACTTGGGACACAGAGAATTTAAATGACTAGCCCAAGTTAACACAGCCAGTAGGTATCAGAGGCAATACTTGAAACATCTTCCTGACTGAGACTCAGCTACTAACTATAGCCCTCTGTGTCTCAGTGAAGGCATTAACTAGTCATTGCAGTTCTTAAGCAGGGAAGTTATTGGGTCCTTTCTAACAACTGGAATGTCCAAAAGTAGTGAATTTCCAATCACTGAATGTCTTCAAGTGGAGGTCGCATGACCCATTATTAGAAAAGATTCCTGTTGGAATTGGTAGAATTTTCTACCACTTCCATTGGTAGAAAAGATTCCTGTTCTATTATAGATGACTTCTGCTATCCTGTTTTATCAAGAACAGATAGCCCTTCCATCCACAGCCCCCAACTCTTTGTTTCCCTGGCCATTGCTGCCCCCTGGGTATGGTCTTCCACAGGGAAGGAGGATCCTGGTATATTTATAGGGAGTGGGGTAGGATGGAACTGGTAACGTGCTGTATCTAAAGTTTGTGATTTTCCCCTTGTTGCTTTGGGAGAAGGAAAGGTGATGAGGAAATCTAGGTATTTAATAAGGAGACAAGGCTAGGACATGGGGGTAAGTAGGGTCAAGGACACAGGATAAAGGTAGCTAAGCTTTCCTTTTCTGGGCTTTTCTCCCATTTTAGATTTCAGGGTAAGGCTGGCATAACCTCTGAATTAGTTGGGGATAGGGGAGCAAATGGCATGCTAGAGTGAAAAATAGAGCACAATTCCCATTGGCTGGCTACTAGGGGGAGGAGTATTGAAGACTTGTCTCAAAGAGGACATCTGAATGTCTTGGTGAAGTAATTAGGAGTGCCCTAATACCCTCCTGAATCATGAGGGGTCTGCTAAGATGGAGTTCCAAAGGGAGAATTGTCAGTGATCACTACAGCAGTATAACAGGAAAATCTTAACAGGAGACTCTTTGGGTCTGTCCACAATTGGGTAGGTCCTTGCCTGAGACTGAGCCCCAACGTGTTGAGGAATCTTGAAAAATGGAAGACAGGCTTTGACAAGGGTAGACCAAAGGATGAGACTGAAGTAAAGATGGTATTTTTAGTCTGGGCTATGCATTGTAGCTCCTCTAGGAAATGGGTCAGAGGAAAGCAACAGATTGAGTGGGAGGGTCTGCATTTTGATATCACGAAACATTTTCTGATACCAAGTGGTCAGATTGTGAAAATGGGAACTTGGGTGCCATCATGTTCTGCCCTGGAACCCTGACAGCCCCTGACCTCAACTTTCTTCCCCCTCGTTCCATTAACAGACCCTCAGTTGGGGGTACAAGGCCTTGCAGCTACATTCCCTGTTTATTAGCAAACCCCTCTGGTGGAAACTATTGATTTGAAAGCAGTTTCGGAATAGCAGTTTCAACGTGGTTCTGGGAGAAATGAGGCTAGTTTGAGAGGAAAGTATCACTAGAGATCAGCTTGGGGTAGGGAAGGATCTTTGACTTAAGAGTCCATCCTCCCCAGATTGTTATGCTCCTCCATCTTCACCTCTCCTTTGCCTAATTGCTGAACCCTGTCTCTGTACTATCCTAGGTCCTATGACCATTTTTTTCTCCCTCAACAGTCGGTTCCCGATTCTGGCCCCAGGCCCTTGGCAACACCTGCCCCCTTCCCACCGGGGCCCCCCATGATGCCACCACCCTTCGTAAGTTTAATGTCTTTTCCTGTGGATGGCCCTCCGGTCTTCAGCTCCCAACTCTCTGTTCCCCTGGCCATTGCTATCTCCTGGGCATGGTCTTCCTATAGCATCATTCTGCCCCTTGGCCCAGGGACAAGAAGGGGAGGGTCCTGGTGTGTTTATGGAAGATGAAGTTAGTGACAAGTTCTGTGTCTAAAAATGTGTGATTTTTCCCTTTCTAAATGAGGTACTGTGAGTGGGGGGGGAAATAAAGGGAGAGGTAGAAGTCCTCATTCTAAATATCTATTTGATATGGGGACGTGGTTGGAGTGTAAGGGTGAACAGGGCCAAGGGCATTCAGGAGAAAGAAGGGAACTGAGCTTTCCTTTCTGTTCTCTTATTGTCTTTATTATATTTTGGTATAACATCCGAATTGTCATGAATCAGACCTGAGGGGATGGGAGGTAGGCAGATGATTAGGGAAAGCTGGGTACCACTTCTTAGTTTCCTCCATTTCTCAGGGGAATTGTTTGGGGAAGAAGATCTTACAAAGTAGACCACTCCTATGACTTAGTTTTCCCCATTCAAATTAATTTCATTTCCCCATGCTTTCTGAGAGGTTTCAGTGTTTATTTTATTAGATAAGGGTGTTAGAATTCTAGGCCTAGTCCTAGAGCATGGCTTAGACCCTTTGACTCTAGCAAGATCTCATGTTAATCCCATAGTTCCCCTTTATGGACTGTGTGTCATCCACAAGTATTTTGAGTTGGGGTTAGCATCCAGGCTCCTACCTGCCTCGTTGGACTTGAGGTGGGAGCCGGTGGTCATGTCTAGGATAATACCTCCTCTGCTCAGTGCCCCTTCCCCTCATTTCCAGATGCCCCCTCCAGGGATCCCTCCACCCTTCCCCCCAATGGGACTGCCTCCCATGAACCAGAGACCACCTGCCATCCCTCCCATCCCCCCAGGCATGATGCCCCCGATGCTCCCACCAATGGGGGGGCCACCACCAATTACACAGGTAATACTCATCTCCTTTTATCCTAGGGAACTACAGATAGATATTCTTAGGTCCATCAGTTTACCTGAAGGTGGGGATGAGAATGAGGGGAAAGACAGAAGGAACCTTAGTTGAAATGATGTTGGCTTGGCCTAAATCTAATGGAAATTAGACATTGAGTCTAATGGAAATTGAACATACCCAGTCTCTTAGAACTTTCTCTGTGGGGTTTTTTGGGGCTCTTTCTGGGGATAATTCTTAGGAGATGGATAGCAGACGCTGATGTTCTCTAGGGAACACTTGAAGACAAAAGCATCTTGGGAGTCAGGAAGGGGTGGGGCACACCTGTGCAATTTTTTTATTGCTGAATGACAGATAACTGCCAGCTTGGGCTGAGAGGCCAAATGTTCCAAGTGATGGTCTGCCTGCCTCATTTGGGACCCAGTCCATGTCCGCCCTGATATCTATGGCTGGTTCTTGCCTTGTTTGTGCTCAGATACCAGGGATGGTACCACCCATGATGCCAGGGATGCTGATGCCCGCGGTGCCTGTCACTGCAGCGGTAAGCGTTGGGGGGCCCCCTCGGCATCTGAGCTTTGTCCTGCAGCCTTGTGGGTCTGACTCAAAGCAAGGGGTAATTCCCCTCACCTCTCGCTTTACTTTGTCTCTCTTACCTTCTCTATTCACATCCTAATCTACCAACTTTCCCTTTCCATCACGTCATATGTATTTCTGAGCTGCAAATTTAGTTCCATAAATTTCTCATCATACCCTGAAGTCACATACACTTTCTTCTGCTCTCTTATTTCACTAAGATGTGCATACATACTTAATATACTTTCACAAACACCCCGTTGGACACACGTTAATGCCAGTGAAGGAGGCGGCATTGTCAAACTTCATCCTACTCATTCTTTTGGTGCCTATCAGTGCCTATGGGAAGTCAAGTTGCCAGGGCAGGATGTAGGGTTTGTGTCTGCCAGTGAGGGAAATGAGATATGGGATTTTATTGTTCAAAGCACTTCCACCCAAGGAAAGAAGAAAGAAGCATCTATGGGATTTGCCCCTGGTATCCCAAGTTTCCAGCTATTGGGGGTGGGGGGGAACCGGTTAAGAAGCACAAATACTTAGAAGCCAAGACACCTGGGTCCTGGCCGGGCCTGCTTCCCCTTCCCCCAGGACCTAGGGTCCTGGGGACCACTGGGCTTGGCCCCGACCCTTCCCCCTCTTTCTTCGGCAGACGGCCCCAGGTGTGGACACCGCCAGCTGTGAGTCTTCTGGGGGCTTGGCCCCCCCAGGCTCGGAGGTTGGGGACTTAGGGGGAGGGGGACGGTGGTCTGGAACCAGCCGTGGATCATGCCTGTTGGGGTGCCAGGGAATTTGGGGTGTTGACTGGGCCAGGGTGGGCAATGGTAGGGGTGGGATGACGGGGGACCAGGTATCTGGGGGGTATTGGGTACAGGGTCGGAACTTGGCCTTAGATAGTTTTTCAATTTCTTTTCCAGCTGTTGTGACTGGAGCAGACCCTACGGTGAGTGTGCACCAAGAAGGATTAAAGGAGAGAATACTGAGAGGAAAGGCACGGGGAGAGGTGAGCATTGGGAGTAGAGCCTGAAAACAATTTCTCTGCTTCCTAGAGAGTTTTGTGGAGCGAGCATGTGGCTCCTGATGGGCGAATCTACTACTACAATGCAGACGACAAGCAGTCCGTGTGGGAGAAGCCCAGCATCCTCAAGTCCAAAGCTGAGGTGAAGGATCCTCGAATCTTCGGCTGCCACCAAAGCCCTGACCCCTCCGCATCTCTGATCTTCACGCTTGTCCCAGCTTCTGTGTTCTAATCACTTTGACCCCTCGTGTGTGTGACGTGCCTGTATGACTCTGGATAGCCTTAGCTCTCTGAATATATATTCTTTCTTTTCCTTGAGCATGCATATTATGGACCTAAGCCTTCAGTGTACCACTAATGGGTAGGAAGTCTGCTCTCTGAACTTGGCCAACTTTTTGATAATCCCTTCATGTTTCTACTCTGATGGTTCCTTAACATCCTTTAAAGAGTGCCGCCCCAGTCTTCTGATGCACGCCTTGTTCCTTTCATTCCTGCCATCCTTCTACAGTTGCTGTTGTCTCAGTGTCCCTGGAAAGAGTACAAGTCAGAGACTGGCAAGCCCTACTACTACAACAACCAGAGTAAGGAGTCCCGGTGGACCCGGCCTAAGGACCTGGATGAACTGGAGGGTGAGGGGTCTGAGGGCAGGGTGGGGGCTGGGTTGGGGGCTCTGGTGTAGGGGGCACCAGGAGCCCCTGCCCTCTCTGTGCTCTGACCCACACACTCTCTTCCCTAATTGCAGCTTTGGTCAAACAGGAGGCTGCAGGGTGAGTGAGGCCACCTATCCTCAGGGCCAGTGGGCTTGGTGGGAGCCTTGGGTATGAAGTATTGAATGAGCCCCCCACCTCTTGTTATATACGTGGTGAGAGCTCCCTTTATCACTTCAGGACAATCCATTTTCAGCCCTTGGTCTTGCCCCTGGTAGGGCTACTCCACCTTTGACCTCATGCCTATCTTGTACCCCTGCTCTGCTATCTGCTGGGGTCATTGCAGGAAGCAGCAGCCACAGCCACAGCCACAACCACAGCCCGAGCCACCTCCTGCCACTCCTGGACCAGCCCCAGTCCCTACAGGCCTCATTGAGCCTGAGCCAGGTGGGCATGAAGACTGTGAACTGTCAGAACCTACCCAGCCTCTGGATCAGGGGCTTCTGCATCAGGAGGAAAGCAGTAGCAGGTAAAAGCTGCAGCACCTCAGTACCTAGGCCAGCTATGTCTAGTCCCCTGAGGCATATCTGCCATCCTCTACCTTCTTCTGTGTGTCCAGCATCCTCAACCTTGGTGCCTCTGCCGGGGATCTAGAACAGTACCTGGATCCCAGGGTATGCCCTGGAGGAGGGGAGCAGGATACCCAGAGGCTGGAGGGTAGGGGTATGATGAGGGCCCTTTGGCTGAATCCTATCTGGCTCCCAGTGCTGCTAGGCGGCAGGAGGAGGAAGAGCCAAAGGTTGAGCCAGAGAGGTCAAGCTTCAGCTGGAGCAACCGAGAAAAGGCAAAGCAGGCATTCAAGGAACTGCTAAGGGACAAGGTACTACCACTCTGTATGAGATGATTTCTCAGCTAAGTGCTAAGGGGAATTTGTGAAAGTTTGCAACCCTTAATCACCTACCTGCTCAATTCTAGGCTGTCCCCTCCAATGCTTCATGGGAACAAGCCATGAAGATGGTGGTCACTGACCCCCGCTACAGGTAGGACTGGGGAAGGGAAGCCAAGATGTCCCCTAAACCCTATCTGTGGGAACAACAGGGCTGGGGAAACTAGTTCCCTTCAGGGATTGGGATGGGCAAGAGCCAGGAAGGTAATAGCCTGGGATGGGTAGGAGATGGGATAAAGCAGAAAACTGAGAGACCCAGGAGATGACAGTGAGATGGGAGGTAGGATTATGGGGACTGAGAGGGATAGGACACCACCATAAATGAATGGGCCTCAGTACCTCAGCCCTCTCAGTGTCCCCTTCCCCTCACGGCCCCTGCTGTGCTCATGCTGACTATGGGGTGATTTCATACCTAATCCTGGGTTGATTGGCAGTGCTTCCTGAGTTGCAAGTTGTAATGTAGGTGATTTGAGCTGACTTACCTGACCCTGTCTTCCCTATCCCAGTGCTCTGCCAAAACTAAGTGAGAAAAAGCAGGCGTTCAATGCCTACAAAGCACAGCGGGAGAAAGAAGAAAAGGAAGAGGCCCGTTTGAGGGCCAAAGAGGCCAAGCAGACCCTTCAGCACTTTCTGGAACAGCATGACCGTATGACTTCCACCACTCGATACCGGTGAGGTCTAGGGGTGGGATGCTTGGCATTCCCAGGGGATGAAGTGTGTCTAGAGCATAGTCTTTCCGGGCACAGTGCCTTCTGCCACCCTAATTCACACTCCCTTTGGATAACCCTAGGCGAGCTGAGCAAACGTTTGGGGAGCTGGAAGTTTGGGCTGTAGTACCTGAGCGGGACCGGAAGGAAATATATGATGATGTCCTCTTCTTCCTTGCCAAGAAGGAAAAGGTAATTTACCAGCTGAGGCCCTCTCAGCACCTTCTCATTCTAGTCTTTCTGGTCCTGCTCCGACCTTCTTGTCCCTCGTTCAGTTCCCCAGGTCTTGACTCAGAAGTGGTGGCTGCTTCCTGGCATTATGTTTTGCAGAGCCCCCAAGTGTGCTTTGGATAGTCTCCAACCCATGTTTTCCTCATTGTAGCCATCAGATCCTTTCTGGTCCCAAGCAGGGCTTGCTGTCCATCTTGGGAAAATTGTTGGTCTGTCTCCATGTGTTTTCTGCCCCCAGCCCATAAACAGAACCTTGACCTTCCATCTCTCCTTCTAGGGCTCCCCATTTCCTCTAACTGTGCCCTCCTTTCACCATCTTAGGAACAGGCTAAACAACTGCGTCGCCGTAATATCCAGGCTCTAAAGAGCATCCTGGATGGAATGAGCAGTGTCAGCTTCCAAACTACTTGGTCCCAAGCTCAACAGCACCTCATGGACAACCCCAGCTTTGCCCAGGACCACCAGCTGCAGAGTGAGCCCAGGGCCTCGACACCCCTACATACCCCTCCCCCCTCCCCAAGGACCTCCTGGGACCCCTGGAACCCACCTGACCCTCTTACATTTGAAACCCTTGAACCTCTTATATTTATCTTGGACTTCTCAGGAGCCCCTTATGTCCTGAACTTCCTGGGACTCCCAGCACCCTCCATATCCCGAGTGCCCTCAGATCCTCTGAGATTCCCCTGTACTCGCCTGGACTCTAGGGCTCCCAAATTCTCTCCAAGACACCCTGGGACATCCCTTTCCCTTCTACTGAGATTCACTATGGCCCTGAAAGCAATGTGGCCTAGTAGGAAGAGCCTTAGGCTGGGACATTCAAGAAGACTTGAATGAGGATTTTTGTAGCTCGGATGAATATAATCTTAACTTGGTTTAACAATATGGACCCTATTGGCCACATGTAATACAAACTGCTGTTGGCAAACTATGAGCACCACATTCTGAAGTGGCAAAGCCTTATTAAAACCAGGTCCATAAAAACGGCCTACTAATTTATGTGAAGCCCCTTCGGCCACTGCTATAACTGTTTTGCTCTAGCCCCTCTTATAGGGTCAAATACCTGGACTTTTTTTCCCCCCTGTATTAACAGTTCCCAAATCCTCCATCCCAATGGCCTTTTCCCCCAGACCCTTCCCTGTTGTCACTGCCACCTCTTGGGGTCTCACTTTTCCCCACCCTGGGTGCCCTTGGGAGACAGTGGGGAAAGCATCCTTGTAGTACTGGGGGTGCTGGGTTCTAAGAGGGTGCCCTCTACCTCCCTGCAATGTCTGCTGAGCCTGCTCCCTGCGGGCAGACATGGACAAGGAGGATGCGCTGATCTGCTTTGAGGAGCATATCCGAGCACTGGAGCGAGAGGAAGAAGAAGAGCGTGAACGGGCAAGACTTCGGGAGAGGCGCCAGCATCGAAAGAACCGTGAAGCCTTCCAGGTAGGCCTCTTGGCCTCACCATGGGCTTATACCCTGGAAACCTTTGAGCCACTGCTTTGCTTCCTGCTCTGTCCCCTTTCCTGCTCTTTGGGCCCCACCATAGCCCCAACCTTGTTCTTGCTATTTGAGCTTCTCCAGAAGCACAGAGCACCACATGAGCACCAAAGACCCCAGGCTTGGAACGAGCCTAGAGGCAGCGGGAGTCTTTGATGGGCTGTTCCTAATTTCTGGGGTGACAAGGAGGGGGAGGCTCTTGCAGGAAGCTGGTGAGGGGGGGGTGTGAGGTTCAGACAGGTCTCTGTATCTTTTATTCCCTTGTCTTTTTCAAGTTTCTTCCTGCTCTTTTTCCCTCTGCATTTCACCATTTAGGTATCCTCTCTACCTTTTTTTCCCCGTCTTTCTCCCCTATTTGTTTCTATCTCCATTTCTCTCAATCTCCTCATCTCTTTCTGTCCCTGTCCCCATAACTGGCCTTTCCCCGCTCAGACCTTCCTGGACGAGCTGCACGAGACAGGGCAGCTGCACTCCATGTCTACCTGGATGGAGCTGTACCCAGCGGTCAGCACCGATGCCCGCTTTGCCAACATGCTGGGCCAGCCGGGTAAGGCAGCCGGGCTTTTCCTCCCCGGCTCCCTGCCCCTGACCGGTTCTCTGCACCACCTTGCCCTTGCCCTGCCCTTAACTTCATTCCCTAGACCTCAGGAAGGTGCCACCAGCCGGGCCCCCTCCCCCCTCCCTGCCTCCTCTGCAGGCTCCACCCCTCTGGATCTCTTCAAGTTTTATGTAGAGGATCTGAAGGCCAGATTCCATGATGAGAAGAAAATCATTAAGGACATCCTTAAGGTAAGAGGGACCTGGCAGTGTGTTAGAGCTGACCCAATTCTAACTTATCAAGTAAACTGCAAACTAATAATGCTTTAAGGGATCCTTCTTGGGGATATTTCTTTTAGCAGGGGTACAAAGCCTTAAGACAAAGGAACAAAGCTCTTAATTGTGGAATTTCAGGAATTGGGCAGTCTTTGGCCAGCCTTGGACCAGTGTATCAGCCTAGATTTTAATATCATGCCCTCTCTCTGCTTACTCCATAGGATCGGGGCTTCAGTGTGGAAGTGAACACAGCCTTTGAGGACTTTGCACATGTCATCAGCTTTGACAAGAGGGCTGCCGCACTGGACGCCGGCAATATCAAGCTGACCTTCAACAGCGTGAGGGGGCAGGGCTGGGGCAGGGGCAGATGGGGGGCCAAGGAGAGGACAGTTGAAGTAAATTAGGATGTGAAGGATGAAATGAGGAAGAGCTATTTTCCCAGGGCAAGGCTGGGGCACAACTGCCAAATACTTGCCAGTCCTCTTCCTTCCTACTGCCCATTCTCATATACTCATCTCTGAGGCAGCTGCATTTCAGGGCTTGTGGTGCCCAGTAGCTTGAGCAAGTGGGAGGAGCCCAGATTCCTAGAGGTGAGCCCAGGCCCCTCAGGTTCCCCCTCCTGAGTTGTGATATATGGGAAAGGAGACCCTGACTTATACCCATTACACCTTTTCCCACTCCCTACCTTGTTGCCCCTTGTGCTTCTCTGCCCACAGGATGTTTCTGCCTGTCCCTCCAGACTCTCCCAGGATTTCCAGGGAATCCTATGTGACCCTATTTGGTGTCTTTTATACCTTCAGTTACTAGAGAAGGCAGAGGCACGAGAACGAGAGAGGGAGAAGGAGGAAGCACGGAGACTTCGACGGAGGGAAGCTGCCTTTCGAAGCATGCTGAGGCAAGCTGCCCCTGCCCTAGAGCCTGGCACTGGCTGGGAGGAGGTGAGGAAACTAACTGGACACCATACTTTCCAGGAAGTTACATTATATGACTTCCAAGACGCCTTCTTGCCCCCAAAATGCTGTTTGATTTGGTCCCCAGATCCCTCGTCCCTGGTTTCTGCCTCCACCAAGATTTGCTTGATCTTGAATTTCTGTGCTCTCATCTACATGCTCGGCATTGTTTCTCCCAACAAGGTCAGAGAGCGCTTCGCGTGTGACTCTGCTTTTGAACAGATTACCCTGGAGTCAGAGCGGATACGCCTCTTCCGCGAGTTCTTACAGGTGCGAAAAGTGAAAAGCATTGCCTCTGTTATCTTTCCCTGGTTCTCTGGCTCTGCCCTTGCCCCCAACCTGGCCTAGGCTAACCTGAGTAACTTATCATGAAAGCCTTTCAGGGAGCTAGACAGGAAGATGGGTGGGTAGATGCTATAAGCGAAGGAAGAAATTTGTCCTAAGGCTGAGGCAAAGGAGAGGTATTTCTGGAGCTTCTCTTCTTCCTCCTTCCCCATCAGAGTGAATGCCAGCACTTTCATATCAAAGGCAGAAAACATGGCAAAAAGGGCAAGAAACATCATCGGAAGCGATCCCATTCACCCTCGGTGAGTTATTGGGAAAATATGTGTGGGAGGAAGCAAAAGACCCTGTGGGTGGGATAGGGATCATTTAGAAAGTAGGACAAATGGTCTTATTTCTCCACCACCCTTCTTTTCTGCTTCAGGCTCTCTGAGGACCTTTTCCTTCTCTTATCTCTCCAGGGTTCTGAATCAGAGGATGATGAGCAACCACCCCTTCTTCGGCCCTCCAAACGAAGAAAATGGAATCCCTCTGAGTCAGGCTCTGAACCCTCGTCTTCACTAGATTCAGCTGAGAGTGGGGGTGGCCCTCTTGGGGGCAGGGGCTCTCCCTCCAGCCGCCCCCCTCTTGGAGCAGGCAAAGTCACTTAATAGAGCCTATTGTGGGGGAGTAGAGAACCCTAGGAATAGCTGTATGAAATAAAAGGGGGAATAAAAAAGATGTTTGTCAGTGGAAGAGAAAGCTAAAGGAGGGAATCAATGACAGGGTTCCATGCTGTGGAATTCATTCAGGGGAGAAGGCTCACTGTTTTTTTAGACCCCTTGAGGTTAGAGCACTCTGTAAACCTTAAAATACTATATAAATGTGAGTTTGTTATTATTGAGGGTTGGAAAGGGAGGATGGGCCAAAACGGCATAGGATTATCTGAGGTTAGAAGGCAGAAGGAACTTTACTTCTATATGAGTGAAACAAATGGACAAACGGGACAGAGAGGCTGAAGGCTCTAACCATCACTAAAGACGGTTTAGATTTAGAAGGACCCATCTCTTTGGAATGGCTGTAGGAACATTCTTCTTGGAGGCAGAGAGAGAGATATGGATAAGATGGCCTGGGGCTAGACTAATTAAGTGTCTAGACTTCCTCTCTCCCTGAAGAGAGGTTGGGGATACTGAGCCACCCTCTTCTAAATCTAGATCATGGCTTCCGGAAGTCTAAGAAGCCCAAGAAGAAAGGCAAGAAGAAGAGGCACAAGTCGGTAAATGGGGAAGGGGTTCTCAATCCATTTTACTAGAGCTAGAACAATAGTCATTTCTTTGTGCCTCTGGCAACTCCCCCTTGAGCCAGACTACCTATCCGGCCCTAGACTCAGTTTCTGTGTCTTCTCTTCAGGCCTCTGGCTTCCCTTCATTTCTGCCCTTCACTAGGAACTAAGAATTAATGTGGTGTGGTCTTACAGAACAGTCCTGAGAGTGAAATAGAGCGAGAAAAAGAGAAAGGAAGCAAGGAAATGGAAGAGAAAGAACGAGAACGGGACAAAGAAAGGGAGGCCCGGAGGCCAGAGCCCCGGAATCGGTCCCCTGGTCTTGGACTTAAGAAAGAGAAGGTGAGGGGGCAGGGATCCCCCATCAGGGCTCTCTGCATTTTTGCCATCATACCATGCAGTGCTTTCTCTGCTTGTGGTCAGCTTGTGCCCTAACAGCTTAGGGTCACCAGTCAGTCAGTGCCTTTGCCCTTACAGACAGGCTGGGACACATCAGAGAGTGAGCTGAGTGAAGGGGAACTGGAAAGGCGGCGCCGGACACTTCTGCAGCAGCTGGATGATCAGCAGTGACCCTGATATACTCACTCTCCCCTTGTGGGACTGTGTGAAGCCTGTGTTCCTATACTACCCCTGTTAGCCAAGCTCTCCAGCCCACGACTCCTTCCTCAGTCTGGTCGATGCCCATGGTCCCTAAAGCACTCTGTTCCTGTTTGGCAAAACCCCTCCAAAGGCCAGCATCAGCACTATAAAGTTGCCCCAGCTGCTCTTCAGAGGTTCCCCCCCCCCCCTTATCATCTTGGACATCCAATATAGTCCCTGGCATCACCCCTACTCCCTTGTTCAGGCCTGATGGGGTTAGGCAGCGCCAATATGAGAATGAGGAGGTATGGCAGGGGGCAGTTGTACCACTACTACTTGTCATTACCTCTTTCCCTAGGAAGGGTCACTGTGTGAGAGAATTGCAGTCTGCCAATGGGCACTGAGCCAGTTGGGAGTGGGGGGGAGGGAAGAGGGAGACATTCTAGGCCATTTAAAGTAGCTCTCTATCCCTTACCCCTCCTACCCTGGCCCAATGGCGCTACCTCTTCCTCTCTCCAACCTGGGAACTCAGTGTTTTTTTTTTTTAATGATTAATAATGATAATATTTATAACATGGCTACAGACTCCTGTCTTTAAATGGCTAAGGCGGGGTGGCAGGGAAGAGGAAGAGAGGGTTTGGTCAGTGTCTAGAATGAGACCTATAGACTCAACGGATGCTATGCCCTCTAAAGCCAGCAGGGGGGAGTATTGCATCATTGACCACACTAAAGTGCTACTTTGCATCTCCCATTCTACCGCCAGTCCAAGGCACCATTAGGAGTCTGCCGTCCACAGCCTCTGTTCCTTGTTAACTGACTCGTGCCTGTTACCACTTTGTGTTGAGCAGAAAGAAGTTTGTGTTCCGATGAATCTAGGGGTACTGCCCCTAACACCACAGCCCTGAGGATAAAGAACAGCAGATACACAGTGTTGCTCTAAGCTTTTGTTGGCATTTGGGGAGCATATAGAGAGATATATACACACAGACACACAAGACAAGTAGGGATGGGATGCTTTCCATATACAAAACAGGATGGATAACCTACGTTCCCTTCCAGGGGATAGAAAAAGGAAGGGAGCTAGAAGGACAAGTAGGAGATATTTGGCTCAAATAGAAAGCCCTAACCTGGCAAAGCAGTGCATAGGCTTTTCTGTTGTTTTCTTCCCTTAATACTTAGTTTACAGAGGCAGTATGGCAAGTCCTTTGTCTGACTGTTCTTTACTGACTGTGTGACTGTGATGAGTCATATACCTTCCCAGGGCCTCCAGCTGCTCAAGACTTAAGTTGTAAGACAGGTGCTGATATAAATGAGTAATTTCCTCACTAGAAAATCGCAGGTCTGGTCCATTGCAATGCTTAGCCTGCTGTTGTAGATGCCCCAGTCTACCTTCAATAGGTCAGGGAATCCCAATTGTTTCCACTTTCCCCAGCTCTGTCCTTGGTCTCCACTCAGAGGCCAGGCAGTGACCAGACTGGACAAGGAGAAAAGCCTCCATCATCAATACTGATGAGTCCAGAAGTTGGCCTAACAACCTACCCTACTTAGCAGGGCAGGGCCCTAGGCACTGGAGGACTATTAATTTTCATCCCCCAGTGCTCTGGCAGCCATCTAAACCCAAGGGTCTAGAAGAAAACAGAAGACTTTCTCTCCATCAGCTTATACTCTGGGCTTCCAACAGTCATGATCTAGCCACTAGGCTTGTTCCTTCCCTTTTTCATGCCCTTGGGTTAAGGCCTAGGGCCCAAGCTCTCAGGAAGTGCTAAAGCTGACATCTCCACCCAGATCCTGCTAGGGGCTGTGCCCACTCCTCTAACAAGGGGCTGAGCTGCCTTGAAGGGATTAAGAATGCCCTAGCAGGGCAGGTGGTTAGAGGCCTTAAGAGCAAAGTGCAGTAAAAGACAATGCATAATTCCTGGGTCCTGGGCAGGGACTTGGCCTGGGGAATCTGATTCCCACAGGAAAGATGACTACTCTCTCCCTTTCTGGACCAGAAGCCAATGGGAAGCCAGTCTCAAGGCCTGGGATGGGAACAGGAAGTGAGGGGATAAATGTGGCAGTCCCAGCTTGGGAGCCACTGCCAGTTCCAAGGCTCTGGATCAAACCCCTTCAACTTGCAGAGATGAGCTTGAGGGCCTGAAGTGCTTCCTTCTCCATGACTGATGATGCCTCAGTGGGGACCTGGGGCTCGGGCCAGGGCATAGCTCCAGGCCCAGTGGTGCAGGCCTGTAGATGGAGAAAAGCATCTTACCAAGCAGACCATGGCAAAGGTGTGCCATTTTCAGAAGCATTTATTTGGTCCCCACTCCCCTGAACACAAGTCTCACTAGACCCTGTAGGGGTTCAGAGAGCTGTTACTTTATTAAGCAGACCAACAGGCCAGGATGGACCAGCATTAGATAGAAGAAGTAGTATAAAGACTACTGAGGAATTTTATGGTTAAAGGACAGTAGAATTAGGGAGAATTGTTCTTGCCACTGGACAGAAACGAGAGTAGTTAAGAGACAGGCTCAGCGAGGAAATCCCAGGCACAGAATAGATGCCAGGGACCATGACAGCAAGAAGGCATCTGTTCTTCCAGCTGGAAACTATTCTATTATGTTAAACCATGGGTCCCTAACTCCCTCATCCACCCGATACAATGCTTGCCTTTGACCACTAGGCCCCTCTGCCTCACCAGACAAAAGAAACTTCCTGATACTATCTCCTTTGACACAGCTCCAAAGGCCCAGCCCTTGAATTTGAGACCCTTTTTCCTCAGAATTTCAAAGAAGCCACAACACTGGTACAAGTGGTGCTGCCCCCCCCCCCCCGCCCATGGGGCCCAATCCTAAGGAAGTGTTCAGGGGAAATGTAATGCCCAGAGCAAAGGGACATGCAGGGACAGATGGGAGACCTTAACAGCTGGGTAGTAACGGAATGGATCTGAATCATGCAGCACGTATCTCCAGGGGATGGTCATGCAGAGTTGGGCAGCTTAGGTGCCCAGTACCTGTCAGGGGCTCCCAGCCTTGGGGGCTAACAGTTTGATTCATCATGATGGGCTGCATCACAGAAGAAGCGTGAGCCCCGCTTGGCAGTGCGGGCTGTGAAGGGGACACTCTTCAGCACTGCAGCCAGCAGGAGAGAGAGACACTGATCAGACTCCAAGCGAATGGAATGTAGATGGCAGAGGAAGGGCTGGGCTCTGGGCAACTTAGTGCAGCACATTAAAATTTAGTGCCGGCTCATGTTCTGGGCTCTGTAGAGCCCTGGGCAGAAGACCCCTCCTACAATGGAAAGGAACCTCACCTGTGATAATATCCTCAATGGTGCCATCCTTGCCCTCGTAGACAGGCCGGTGCTCCTTGGCCTGGCGCCGCCGAAGCTCAGCAATCAGTTCTTGCTGCTGCCACTTATTCCGCTGGGATGGGGTCTGAGAGAAGAAATTTAAGGAGATGCATGATAACCATCATCCTGACATGGCTTGGGACCCCTGCCCAAAGCTCCATCTGAGAAGTAACCAAGATTCCCTCCTGCCCTAGTACTCTAGCCTCATGCACCTGCAGTAAGGCTCAGGAATCTCTTTAGCCCCTTCCCCTTTATTTGATCCCCGTGTGACCTGAGGCAGGTTACTCAAACCCTCTCAGGGCCCCATTTTTCTACCTGGAGAATATGAGAAGTTTGAATGAGATGACCTTTAAGGTTGGTTGAGAGGTCCCTCCCTCATAGCTCTAGCTCTGATCCCTTTCCCTTGACAGGCTTTTGTCCCCAAGACTCCCTGGTGGCTTACTCTACCAACCCGGCCTTGGCCATCCACCTCCACTTTCCCCCGGGCTTTCAGTCCCACACTGTTTCTGATACTTTATTCCTCCCTTAAACAAACACCGCTCCTCGCCACACACATACTTCACTGCCCCACCCACCTTGGCATCCAGCTTCTTAGCTTCCTGAGCCAGCAGCTTCTCCCGCATGACTTCTTCCTGCTTTTTTCGTGCCTCATTTTCCTGCTCTGCTTCCTGGGAACCAATAGGATTTCAGTATGGGGGTGAGGGGAACTGAAGTGGGGCGGGCTGGGCTGGAGACTGCTGGTGATGCTGGCCTGGACCACGTTAACCCCAGGTGGCCACCCATTGAGGGGCATTTCCTGCCCCAGACAATTACAGGAAGGGCTTGGGTCCCCACCCTGCCCACCACTCCCTAGCCAAGGGGCCTTTCTACAGTATGGAACTCCCACCTCCAACCCCACTGATGAAAGATGAGCTGGAGCTGAAGCACAGCACCCCTGCTCCTCAAACTGAGGCTTCCCTTCCCTCTCATTCATGAGCCCTCTAGTCCTCCATACCTTGTAAGAGCGGATAAACCGAACAAACACTGGAAAGAATACGGAAGGAGGAGTTGTCTTGGGGCTTTCACCAAAGTAACGTACAACAGCATTGTAAGCCTCCTGGAGAAAGGAAGGACAACAGGGATCAGTGCAGAGTGGGTGGCAAGGAGGCCAATGCAAATACAGGAGAACCAAAATCTCAGGACGTGGAAAGCAATGCATCATAACCCACAGTGAGTGAAACTAGAACCAAGGAATTCCATTGGGGTAGCTGGGTGGCCAAGTGGAGAGCATGCTGGACTGGAGCCTTTGGGCAAATCACTTAACCTATTTACTTCTGTTTCCTCATCTGTAAAATGGGTGTAATAACAGCACCCGCCTCCCAGGATTGCTGTGAACATCAAGTAAGATGGTGCTCGGCACAGGGCCCGGCACCTGCTGAGTGCTCTTATAAACGTTATCCTTATTCTGTATTTCTGTGTCTGTCCTGCAAGAATGGGTCCTGTATCTAGACAGCACGCTGTCAGGTTCTGCCCCTACCATCAGCCCCGCCCCCAGCAAAATAAAAGAAAAAAACTGCACACGAGTGTTTGGTAAATGCTTTTTGACAGTGATAATGATGTAAAAGCTCCCCTCCATCACCTCTGCGGTCCTGGCATCTCGCTGAAGCTTGTCCAGCTTTCCCTCATTGGCATTGAGGAAGTTGCGGAGAACGCTGTTGTCATGAAGGCTACATTCTCGCCGGATCAGCTCCATTCCTCGGCCCAGCTCCTTCACATCCAGTAACACGTTCTCTAAGGACACTGTGGACCCCAGAACTCTAGCTTGAGCACATACGTGAGAACCAGTACTCCCACCTCCCTGCCCAGCCCATTTCACCTTGAGGGGAAAAGCTGTTTTCCAACAAAGTTTATGGCCTTCACTTTCCACACCTTTCACCTGAACCTGCTCTCTCTAAAGTTACCATAACTGCCAACCTCGTCTTAGTCCTCAGCCTTCTTGACCTCCCTGTAACCCTGTACGCTGCTTACCACCCTCCGTTCCTTAACAGTCTTTTTTTCTGAGATTTCATGACCCTGCTCTTTCTGGATTCTCCTTACACCTGTCTGACCCCCCTCTCAGGTTCATCACCTATATTTCAAACCTGATTAACTGTGAATATGACCCCAGACTTTATGTCTTTCTCTATGCTCTCCCTCAGTGACTTCTTTAGCTCCCATGGGTTTAATCATCATCAACATACAAATGACTCCATAGTCTCCCTCCTGATTTCTAGCTCCTAGCCCTTTCACCTAAACTATAGCAACAGCCTCCTACTCGGTGCCCCTCCCTCAAAGACAGAGGAAAGAACACTTTGGTGGCTTTAGAACTGATTCCATAAGTAGGTCCGTCTTCTGTAACATTTTTAACAATGCTTTGGGTAAAGACAAGGATGGCATGCTTATCTACAGATGATACTAAGCCAGAAAGGACAAGTACCATGAGTCAGGACCCAAAAAGATCTCAGTGGCTTAGAACACTAGACCAAAACAAATAAGGCAAAATGTGATAGAAATAAATTATGGCAAATCTTATAGCTGGGTTTTAAAAAATCAAGTTCCAAAAACAAGGAGGAGAAAGGTTGTTAAATGAATTGAACTATAAAATTCAAAATGAATCCACAGAGAGATAAAACAGCCCAAAAAAAGTCCTCGTGCTCAGGCTACACTAAAAGAAGAAAGGGTGTCCTGGAAAGGATGTCCGAGGAAAGAGATGGGCCTGCTGCACTCTCCATCTGGACTGTCTCGGGCACTATATGATATTTTAAAAGGACAGTGGCAAATTAGAGAGCATCCCAAAGTGTCAAATTAGTTTGACGATGGGGCATGAGATAATGCCATATAAAGATCTATTGATCTAAAAATCAGTAACTACAGGACTGTTTCCTGATTACATACACATCTTTTACTTATTTTGCACATACTTAGATATGTACTTGCTGTCTCCTCAATGGTATATAAGCTCTTTGAGGACATTTGTCTTTGTCTTTCTATCCCCACTTCTAGTAGAGGTCCAGGCACTTGGCAGATACTGACAAAAGTTTTGTTTGACTAACTGAAGAACCTAGCCAGAGGAAGCAGTGGGTTTTCCAGGCTTACATTCATCTTAGACACTGGCCTCTAACGGCAGCCAAATCTGGGAACCACCATTCACTGGTCACCCAGAGAGCCAAGCCACCAGATTCTAAGTGGGAACAAGTCTACCTAATAAACAAGAAATTATATGGGGCAGTGACCTCATGCCCCAGTCCCACCTACATTCTGAAAGACCTCTCCTGAGGAGGGGAGAGAGTCATATACATCCTCAGAGATTTAGGTCTATTTTTCAATAAGAGAAGTGAGGCCAAGAGGTAGAATGACTTATTTAGGGTCATCAAGATGAGAAGTGGAAAAGGTAGGACATGTACCCACACCCTCCGACTTCAAACCTTGTGCCCCTTCCAGGAGGGTCTGAGATAATTACTTCTGAGTGCAGCCCTGCCTACTCTTCTGTCCAAGTTCATCTGAACAGCAGGCAAGGAAAGACAGTTTTTAAAAAGACCTTCCATTTGGAACAGCACCTAAAACCCTTCTAAAGCACTTTCACACACATCATTAGAAAAACAAACCCTGAATCTACCAAGCCAGACCTAAAGGAGCAAGGAGTAAAAGGGCAGTTCTTTTCTCTGCCCCCCCACTCCACAAAACTAGGAAGGGCTGGGCCAGGGCCCTGTTCCTGGAGGAAGGGCTCCCCCTCAGACAGCCCCAGCAGCGGCCCCCACAAACACTTTGAAGTAGTCAAAAGGAAAAGAAAAAAGAAAGAGAACAAAGGAACTACAAGTGCCCCCTGGTTCCCCTCCTCTTCACTTCCTGGGATTGTCCTGGGGCTGAAACAGCAGGGGAGGCATCACAGAGCTCTGAGGGCCCTGGGCTCAGAGAAGCCTGCTTCTTCTCACCTGCTGCAGCCTTCTCCACAAAGTGCAGCTCATGCCAGAAGCCAGCCAGTTCTGGGTACTTCTCCTTCACGGTCAGTGCAATGAAGTGTAACAAGGTCAGTTTCCGGTCGGTTGACTTGGTGTCCAATAGCTAAGGGTAGAGACAAGATAGGGTTGACGTGATTTTGAGCACAGATGGAAGAGTACCCCGTGGAGCCTCCACCTGCTCTAGCCCCATCCTTACCAGGTCCAGGCTCTGCAGCTTGAAGCCGTACACTGCACCCCTCTTGCTGCTGTTCATATAGTTCCCCAGAGCAAGGATAATCTGCCAAGAAGCCACAGAGGAGATATGAAGCCATGCTCAAGCAGGCCTCTTCCTACTTTACCCGCAGCCCTTATGAACACCAGATCCCACTTCCCCCTTGCCTGACAGTCTGTGGGCCGCAGCCTACCTCAAGCATCTGCTTCAGCCTCTGAGAAGACTTGACGGAGGCAGATGCTGCGATGATGGCATTGAGTTGCTGGAAGGAAGGACAGAGAAGCTGAGTTAACTGAAGGACTAGAGAAAGGGGGCTGTGTGGGATACCTGAGTGGACAGGCAGCACAGGATACTCTGGGACGGCCAAGGGTTTGAAGATGCTGAAAGGAGGAAGAGAGCAGAGGCTGGGAAGGAGGTGGTACCGGTGTGAGCATCTGCAGGTTGTCCTGGAAGTTTCCCAGGAAGGCCATGCCGGCCATGCGCTGGGTCAGTCGCTCCACCTTGCTGAAGAGCAGCATGAAACGGTCCTCGGCCGCCAATTCTTCCAGGGGCTGCCGTTCCCGCTCATACTGCCGCAAGAGCTTCACCTCGGCCTCCGTTGGCAGGAAACGCATAAGACACTCCACAAAGTCCACTGGCAGTGTCTGTAGGTCAAACCTGACGCCAAAGAGGAGGGTCTCAGGCCGCTTGGATCCCTCCACCATTCTTACCACAATCTCAGGTGGAACTTCCATCTGTCCCACCCCTTGTTCTCATCACACTTTACTGTACCACCCTCCTCCCCCCAGCCCACAGGGAGAGAACAGTGCACCATAACCCTGGGAGGACTAGGCCCAGGTAAGCCCCACTGGGACATGGGCAAGACAAAGTTCTAGTATCATCAAAGGACCAGGGGCTGCAGTTCCCAAAGCAGGCTCTCTGGGAGGCGGTGAATGCCCAAGGAGGAAGCTAAGAGGGCAAGGTTTCCCAGTGTCCTGGGTTTGCTCTAACTTGCTCCACCGGACAGCTCAGAAAGGATGTGGAAGAGAATCAATCACAAGTCCCCAGGGACATAGGAGGTGGAGTGGAGAGAGAGAGGGAAAAGGAGAAGAGACAAGGCAATGTGGTGGCCTACGTATGGATTGCTCTGCAGATTTCCTCAGCTGAGCGGCCTGCCTTCCGTAGAGTTATGGCCAGGTTCTTGGCTCGATTGGCCTCCAACAAAGTAACCTTGCTG
Organism: Pseudocheirus occidentalis; assembly: GCA_028646575.1. Taxonomy (NCBI): domain Eukaryota; kingdom Metazoa; phylum Chordata; class Mammalia; order Diprotodontia; family Pseudocheiridae; genus Pseudocheirus; species Pseudocheirus occidentalis. The sequence continues at coordinate 218,033,036 of CM053597.1, forward strand.
GCTGCTTTTTGTGAGGTTTTGCTCTTGGAGCAGACAAGATCAATAGCAGGACCCTGTGCCTTTGTCTTGAACAGTTCCTCAAACTTGTCCAGATCCAGATCCTTATGGAAACAAGGGAGATGTTATTTCCCCAAGATATCTGGCTGTCCTCACTCCACTACTACCCTCCCAGTTTCAACACAGCTTTGGACTATTAGGCACTATTCCCAAATGATGACTATCTCCCAGCCCAATGAACTGGATGGATGGATGGGATTAGCTGAGGCAAGGTTAGTATTTCAGGGCCCTTAAAGCCTTCCCTCTAAACCCAAGTCCCATCTCACTTCTAAGATCTTCTCATCATCAAGTTCACTGAAGACAGTGCCACTGATTTGGTTGGGCTTCAGTGCTGTCCAATTAAATACAGGCAGACGGAACTTGGTCTTGATTGGTTTCTTGATACGGATAGCTGTGATGGATGAGAAGCAGTGAAAGTCACCGGAGACATTTACAGCCATTTTTAGATGGCTCAGTAGTTGTTGGATCTGGAGTCAGGAAGACCTACACCCATATCTGACACTTACTGTGTGACCTTGGGTAGGTCATTTAACCTGTTTGCCTTAATCCACTAGAGAAGGAAATGGAAAACCACTCTAGTGTCTTTGCCAAGAAAAGCCCATGAACAGTATGGTCTGAGGGATCAGAAAGAAATGGACATGCCAGAATATCAAGGCAATTAATGAAAAGAAATGCTAGGGAAGGTAGCCTGACCATACCAGATTTTAATCTGGATTATAAAGCAGCAGTCATCAAAACTATTTGGTACTGGCTGAGGAATAGAGTAGCGGATCAGTGGAACAGATTAGGTACACGAGACTCAGCAGCCAATAACTATAGTATAAACCCAAAGACCCCTGTTTGGGGGATAAGAACTCACTATTTGACAAAAACTGCTGGGAAAACTGGAACATAGTATGGCAGAAATTGGGCATAGACCAATATCTAACATCGTACACCAAACAAAGTCAAAATGGGTGCATGATCTAGGTATAAAGGTTGATACTGTAAGCAATTTGGGAGAACAAGGGATAGTTTACCTGTCAGATCTATGGAGAAGGGAAGACTTCGTGATAAAACAAGAGTTATTGAGCATTATAAAATACAAAATTTTTCATTTTGATTATATTAAATTGAAAAGCTCCTGTACAAATAAAGCCAATGTTACCAAGATTAAGAGGGAAGTGGAAAATTGGGAAAGAATTTTTATAACCAGTATATGTGATAAAGGCCTCATTTCTAAAATATACAGGGAATTAAATAAAATCTATAATAATACAAATCATTCCCCAATCAATAAATGGTCAATTTTCAGAAGTAAAAATTAAAGATCTCCATAAGCACATGAAAAAATGCTCTAAATCACTATTGGTTCCAGAAATGCAAATCAAAACAACTTTGAGGTACCACATCTCTCCAGTCAGATTGGCTAAGATGACAAAACAGGAAAATGACAAATGCTGGAGAGGATGCGGAAAACTTGGAATACTGATGCATTGTTGGTGGAGCTGTGAACTGATACAACCATTCTGGAGAGCAATCTGGAACTATGCCCAAAGGGATATAAATAAGTGCATACCCTTTGACCCAGTAATACCACTTCTGGGGTTGTATCCCAAAGAGATCACAGATGTAGGAGGAAGACCTATATGTACAAAAATATTTATTGCAGCTCTCTTTGTGGTGGCAAAAAACTGGAAATTAAGGGGATGCCCATCAACTGGGGAATGGCTAAACAAGTTGTGGTATATGAATGTAATGGAATACTGTTGTGTTATAAGAAATGGAGAGGA
>CM053597.1:218035364-218085212 GCA_028646575.1 Pseudocheirus occidentalis
ACTGGGGAATGGCTAAACAAGTTGTGGTATATGAATGTAATGGAATACTATTGTGTTATAAGAAATGGAGAGGAGACAGTCTTCATATTCACCTGGAGAGGCTTATACAAACTGATGCTAAGTGAGAAGAGTAGAACCAGGAGAAATTTGTACACAATCACAGACACAACATATGTGTGATGACTAACTTCAATAGACTGGGCTCCTCTCAGCAATGTAAGGTTACAGGACAACTCCAAAAGACTCATGATTGAAGGAGATGCAGAGTCTGAATGCAGATTGAAACAAACTACTTGCTCTGTTTCTTTTCCTTGTTTTGTTTCCTCTTTCCCACTGATCATTCTATCAGTCACAACCGTTCTTTACAACCTGACTAATGATTAACGTGAAGATATTTGTAGATCCTATATTCACATGCATGCTGCCATGATGGGGGGGGGGCAGGGAAGAGGGAGGGGGAGAAAATTTAAACTCAAGGGACTGTGGAACTGAATGTTGTAAACTAAAAGTAAATAAACCAATTTAATTTTTAAAAAAAGAAAAAATAAAGAAACGGACATGAACAAACAATAACAAAGCCATTTTTCCTGTTGCCCCCAATTCTAGCCAATGCAGAATCTATCTCCTTTCCTGTCCTACCACTAAAAGTCCTGATGGTTCTTACCTGACAGGCCCACAGTCAAGACCACCGAAGGAGCAGCTCCGGGGAGAGGTGGGGCAGGAGGACATTTTTCTGAGGGAAGAAAAGGAAGAAAAATAGAACGATGGGGAAAATGTCTTCTGGTCTTCCCCTACTCTATAGATTCTCACTCATTCATACCATGGAGGGCCCTTTACTATTCTTTAATGTTTCTAGATAAACAGACTCTATACCAACCCTCAGTTAACCCACATTCTACTGATTCCCTCTAGGATAATGTGGAAGTTTTTCCTCATCTCCTTTCCCTCTTTTTCTGTGCAGGGAGACACAAGGTAAACGGTCAATCTCTCTGATGACCTTAAAGACAACTCTCCACTCAGCTGTTTGGCTTCGCCCTTCCCTTGAAGATCTATTATCTAACCTAGTCACCATTTTTGCAATGGCTACTTAGTTTGTTTAAAATAATAATGAATAACAGATCCTTATATGAATGAATAAGAGATCCTCGTTACTGACTTGGGTTCCTCCTAAACAAAGGAACTCACCGAATCTCAAGGACGTGGTTACCTGGTAAAGGGGGTGCTGGAGGTGGAAGCGGTGGAGCTGGCGGTGGGGGCAGGGGCAGTGTCTCTTCCGGGGGTGGGGGTGGGACTACTAGGTCGAGGTCTGATGGGAACACACTCTCACTGAGCTCGGTAGGGCCCACCCTGGTGAGATCGCTGCTCGCAGATTCCAAGGCCTGAGTATGTGGATCGAGGTGGCACCTATGCTGAAAGGCTTCCTCCTTCTCCTTGATAAGCCTCCTAAGAGTGTGTACCTGATGATTCGTGTTTTCGTAGGTCTCCTGCATAGCAGACAGAGTTGATGAGGTGGGGAGAGGCAAAGCAGAGAGTGAGTAGAAATTGTCCCTGGGACATGCATTATGGCAAGGGATGCCCCAGTTCAGGGATCTTCTACCTGAGAAGGGTGCTCAGAGGAGCAAAGCTACTGAAATGGGAATAAGAAAGGCCTAGAGCAGAGTTAAGGGAGGTAAAGAGAACAAACATTATACTCTAAAAGGGTAGAATTGACTTCGTAGTTTTACAAAAATTAATGTAAACCGAATCAGCATAAACATAGGCAGCAAAACAGGCGAGACATTTGAAATGGAATAGCCAGGCCGGCTCCATCTATGACACCCGGACTCAGCGGCATCTATCCCCCAGCTCATCAAACAGTTCTAGGTGGTGCCCACCATAAAGTCCTAAGCTGGGAATCAGATGACTTGATAAGTGAGTTTCAACCCTACTTCCACCCCTTACTCATCATGGGAAAGAGTGCTCTGTGCCTTGACTTCCACCTGGAGGGGGGTTTTATTTCCCTCAGGGGAAAAAAGAAAAATAAAAGGATCCAAAAACTCTTTGGAAGTAAAAGGGTTACCAACATGCACAAGGATTCTGGGGTCCTTCTGACTACTATCTACACTGACCCCCAATACCTTGACATTCTCTAGCTCCTTCTCCCGCTGGAGCAGCTGCTTCTCCAGCTCTGCAACACGCATCATGTTTTCATTTTCGAGATCCAGCAACTTTTCAGATAACTAAAGGAGAAAAAGTAGGAGATGCAACTGACTCCTGTAGATCCGGGGAGTCAAAGGAACTTGAATTGAAAACTACTAATCCATAGCCTCTGTCACGTCAAGGTAAAACTGAGCACCAATACTGAATCTGTCACTCAGTGCCAAGTGCTGCTCACTCCCCCAAAACACGAGCACATGAGAAAAATGTCCACAGGACTCAAGTCCTTGGCTTTCCCCAAAGATCTCCCTCCAGGGCCAAAAGCCCTGACACAATTGTGTGGGTGATCTTGGCATCACTGGTCATCTGCTGACCAGCAAATATGAGCTGAGCACCCTACACCCCAAGGACTGGTTCACTTCCATCATGGAGGTCATTGGTTGTGGTCTGAGACAGCTCCAGGGGGCTGATCCCGGCTTCTTCTAGTATAGAAGATGGCTCTGGGATATCTTTTACTCCAAAACTACTCACACCCTCTGTTTTGTCTCAGGCAGCCAAAGAGGACAGCACTTACTTGCGAGATGTGCTCCTCCAGTTCCTCCACCTTCTCCAGGGCCACATTCTTGGTTTCAGCATCTTCCAGCAGGCCACCAACATCAAATACGTTATCTAGGTACGCCTGAATCTGTACTTGTAACTTCTCGCTCTCTGTATGCCTCGACTTCTGGGGAAGAAACAGGAAATATGGGATGTAGAGCTGGGTACAGAGTGAAAAAGTGACAAGAAAAGTCTGGAAGCTGTCCCAAATGGAGTAAACGATGTTTGGAACAGAGAGACAAGTGGGAAAGGACCACTATTCCTGGGGGGATGTCAAGGAATCTTGGTCAAGAAGGATCAGGATTTAGAAAAAGCCATAAGATTTGGCAGCTGAGATAACACTTGGTAACTTTAGAGAGTTTCAGCTGAGGGATAAAGTTGGAAGTCAAATTTCAGAGGATTTAGAAGAAAGTGAGAGGAAAGGAAATGGAAAAAGGGAATGAGGCTGGCTGAGAAGAAAAGATACAGGACAACAGCTTATAGATATGATAGGGCCTAGTGATGTTTATTTTAAATTTTTATTATCTTTTTTTTGGAGGGGGGAAGGCAGGGCAATTGGGGTTAAGTAACTTACTCAAGGTCACGTGGCTAATAAGAGTTAAGTGTCTCAGGCTGGATTTAAACTCGGGTCCTCCTGACTCTGGGGCTGGTGCTTCATTCACTGCACTACCTAGCCACCCCCTAGTGATATTTTTTTAAGGAAAAGGAAGCCTTGGGCATATTTGCTGGTAGTAAGAAAGAAACTAGTTAATCGGTAGAAAATGAAGATTATAGAGAGGGAGCTCATTGTGGAGGTTATCTGCTGGAAAAGATGGGAGGGGATGGAATTAAGGGCACACCACAGAAGGGTTCATCTTGTCGAAGAGAAGTCCCACCTATTAATCAGAAACTGGACTAAAGAGAATAGCACAGGATGAGTTGTGAGGTGTGCTCATGGCAAATGGTTTCCATTTTTTCTACAAAGTATGAGGCAAGATCTTTTACTTGACAAGAGCTGAAGAAGGTGAGATGCAGCAAGTTTGTTCCTTGGATCCAATGCTCCGTCTCCTTTCTCCATACCTGTGATTTGGCTATCCTCCATTCCTGGAAGGATCTGCCCCCAAAACTCCACCTCTGACTGCCCTTGGTTTCCTTCCAGATCCAACTCCAACACTCCTTCTGGAGACCTGTACTGGTCTACCAAGCTAGAGTGTCTTCCTCTCTCTGATGAACTCCTATCTGCTCTGAATAGCTCTAGTCTATACCTAGTTACATCTTCTCCCTCATTAGTACATGAGCTCCTTGAGGACAGAGATTGCTCATTTTATGCCTTTTATGTGCCAAGCACTGTGAAATGCTTTTTATTGACTGAGAGAAGACAAAATTTACAACAGTGAGTGATGTAAGGAATCAATAAAGGAGGAATAAAAGAAGTGGAAACAGCCTCGTTGAGATTATAAGTGGGCTCAGCATCACTGAATGACTTTCTCCAGCTCTCTCCAGTAGCACAGGAGAAGAAGCAGAGTGAGATGTGGCAAAGCATAAGCATCAAGAGGGGAAAGGAACAACATTTTTGAGAGTATGGGACAGAGCAGAAATGAACTTGTTCAAGGATCAAGGATGGGGCAAGAGTTTGTCCAACAGCACAGATGATGGCATGAAAAAATCCTGAGGGGTGGAGGGAGGAGAGGTCACCAGGAAGGTGACAAACAGCATTAGACAAAATAAAGCCCTGGCAGAAGAGTAACGATTAAGGGTATTTCAGATCATGGAACTGGGACATTTGTAGGTGATGGCAAGATGAGGGGTATAAACCAGACTATTGTACAATGTGAAAGTATTTGCAGATCCTATACATGATTGTACGCCATCATGGGGGGAGAGGGGGAAAGGAAGGGGAGAAAATCTGAAACTCAAGTGATTCTGGAACTGCATCTTGTAAACTAAAAGTAAATAAACAAGTCAATTTTAAAATTTTAATTTAATTTAATTTAAAAAAAAAGATCAGGGGTATAACCATCCCTGTGTAGAGGGAAAGGAAGAGATCGAGTAGACCGAGGTACTCAAGGAAACATTACCATTGATGTTGCAGTCCCTTAGGAGAGTGAGAGAAGAGAAAGGTTATGAGACAAGCACTGAACTGAGAAAAAAATGAAAATGCCATGGGGGAGTGATGGATAACGACCAGCATCTGTGGTGGGTGATTCAAAGGAGGAGAGGTTGGTGAAGAATGGCAACAGAAAAGCAACAAAGAACAAGGATTATTATAATTCCTCCTCTGGCGTCCATCAAGTCAGGGACCATGAGAAAAGATGTGACCAATACTGAAAAAAAATGGCCAGGTAGGCTGTATCAATGGGGGCAACCAGGTCTCTGTGAGGGCTGGAAGATGAAAGAAGCATGAGAGGAAGAGAGAGAAGAAGAGAAATTCATTAATTATGAAAGGCCTCATAAAGTCTAGTTGTCAAGAACTCACCTCTGAAGGCTGTGGCAAAGATCAAAAGAATAATATTTGTAAAGCACTTAGCACAGTTACTGGCACACGGCAGGCACTTAAGAAAGGCTTGTCTCAGGAGCCCTTCAGAAAACCCTGGAAAGATTTATATGAACTGATGCAGAGTGAAGGAAGCAGAACCAGAACACTGCACACAGTAACAGCCACAGTATACGATGACTGATTTTGACAAACTTAGCCCTTCTGAGAAATACAAGGACCTAAAACAACTCCAAAGGACTCATGATGGAAAATGCCATCCACATCCAGATAAAGAACTACAGAGTCAGAATGCGGGGTAAAGCCAACTATTTTCTTTTTTGTTTTGTTTTTTCTTTCTCGTGGTCTCTCCCATTCATTATAATTCTTCTATGTAACATGACTAGTACAAAAATGTGTTAAACAGGAATGTATGTGTAGAGCCGTATCATATTGCATGCCGTCTTAGAAAGGGAGTGGGAGAACATTTAAAACTTATGGAAATGAATGCTGAAAACTAAAAACAAATAAATGTTTTTAAAAAAGAAATGCTTGTTTCATTTCCTTTTTTTCCTTCCCCATCCCTAAAAACTCAAGTCAGACAGAAGAACTATTTGAGTGGAGAACCTTCTATAAATTGATGCAAAGCCTCAAGCTATGTACCATGTCAGTCAAAGAACTAACTGGAGTGGACCCCTTAAGACTGAGTATCTTGTGAGAGAAACAATGAGAAGAAGGCTAGCCAGAAGGGATGTTTTGGAGTAGGTTCCACAAAGTTCACCTGCAGGAACTCCTCCAGCCCAAGCTTGGTGAACTCATATTGCAGATGGACTCGGAAATTCATATCTTCCACCGAATGTACCACAATGTTGATGAACTGCATGCAGGCCACCTGGAGAAGGGGAAAAAGAGACCAAATGAAGAAGACATGAGTCTTTTGGAGTTTTATGGTTCATAAACCTAATATGACCATTTTATGGTTCATATTTAGTATGTTCAAGTTTTTAGAGAAGTCATTTTTCCTCATCTGTAAAATAGAAATTAGGGCACCCTCCTCCTAGGGTTGTTGTGAGGATCAGAAGAGATCAAGTATTTACGAAGCTTAGAGAACTGAACAGATGCAGCTGTAATCATCACCATCAGAGGGGAAAGAAATTCTCTGGACATGCAGCAGACATCCACTAAGAGCTGCCACTACACTGCTTCTCTCAGGAGAGGAACGTAGCACAGCTGAGAGCCTGGTTTTTCCTCATTCCTCTTTCATCAAGGAAAATATTCAGAAGACCACAGAGACAGAAAGGGAGGTCACAGGATGGGGAGGGGTCATAGAGAAGAGGAGGTTCATTGGAGTTAAGTAAAAGGAGCACTGGTGAGGGAGAGCTAGAAAAATGAAGACAACTGATGGGATTAGTAGGCCTAAAAAATGAAAGAATGTGAGAAAAACTGTTGGTCAAAACAGTGGGAAAGAAGATAACTTATACCAATGACATTTAGAGCTGGTTGGAAAGTGATATGTAAAAATGGGGCCCAAATGTCCTCTACTCTGTATTTCACTTTATATTATGGGAATCTGGGTCAGTGAATATAAATGAATGAGAAGTAATGAAATGAAAATTACTCTGATGAGAGCAGGAGTACAGAAGACAAGGCTGCTGAAACAGAGCAAGAGACAGAGCTGGGAGAGTTCGATCATGTTATCCTTAGGTTTCTGAAAGCACAATCTGCAGGTTCCCACTGAGTGAGGACACATTGTGTTTGAGTGCTACGCTAAGCGCTGTGAGAGGAATTGATAAAAATATAGGACAGTCTCAACTCTTCCAAATGTTTATAAACCTATAGGAATATGCCACATGCATATGTTGGACCTCCCTAGAAAGCTCAGCTCTGCCTGACCCAGGTTCAGGTTCTCACCATAAAATCGATATTGCTGTCCTCATTCCGGAAGTACTCCATCAGCTTCTCAAAGCGACAGAGCTCTTTGCACACCTGCGTGGAACAAACGCAGCTTCAGCATGAGGATTCATCCACTGTGGCACTCAAGCATGTTACCTGGCTCAAGGGAAGCAGGCCCCAGAAACAGAGGCTGAAAAGGATTCTTTCTGAAATGGGTGATTCTTAGGGGAAACAGTTTAGGTGATGTAAAAGGAAACCTGAGGTCAAAACGTTTGCCCTCTCACTTCATCTTCCCTGGACATACAAGCTTTGATGCACTTTCCCAGGGTAAGCTGTGTCAGCTAGTCATGAACTTCTCTGACAGGCCTGGGAAAGGCTGGCTTACAAAAGAGGCAAGATCCAAGATAGCTTCTCTGTCCTAGACAAGGGCAAGGCCCATTTTCTAGGTGGCAGCCGACGCTTACACAAGAACTCCAACAGTCAAATGATGCCCATACTCTATAGGGTAATGCCCCATTATTCTCTGTCTCTTTCACCATCCCAGTTACCATCCTTCACCCGCTGGCTGAGCAGTAGGCTGACCTCTTTGAAGTTGTCAAAGGCAGCAAGAATGATCTCATGGCCTCCCCTCACTAAGCACACAGCGGCTAGCAGCTCCAGAACAAGGGCTTTGGTCCTGGGGGCAAAAAGAGACATGCACAGGTCTCAACTCACCTCTGGACTTCCCTATCAAAGGCTCATTTTAACCACTAACAATTCAGAGCAGGGAAACCCAGAGACAGTGAGTTGTTAGAAAGCAGCAGACCAGGAAGGCCAGCTTTCTCACACTAAGCTACTGTACAACAAGGGGAAAGGGGACCCCATTTTTCCCAATCATGGAAAGAAGTTCCTCCAAATCAGTCACTGGTCTTCAGTGAGGTCCCCATAGCCACAAAACAGCTCCTGTTAGGGACAGGTAGGTATTTAGGTCTCTACAAATTTGGACTGGCAAGGGCTCTCACCTGGGGTTCTTGTTGTTGAGACTCAGGGCAATCTCATTGACAGCATGGGGGTGGGACATGACCAGGTTGAATCCATACTGCAGGAAAAAGAACAGAAGGATGAGTAGACTGTGAAGGGAATGCTCAGCCAGGAGCAAGGTGGAGAACGATCTCTGCTACCTTCCCTCCATTCTACTTGAGGAAGGATCTGAAGCTATAGTTAAATGTAGAGTTTTTATCAGGTAGGAAAGTGGCGCTTCCCTGAGGGTGTGCAGAGTGATGCATTTTGGGCAGATCATCCCTCTTGGTACCTATCCAGAACTTTCCAAATGACTAAGAAAAGAAGAGTATTCAAAGGAGAATTTTAGCTTGACAAATACTACCCATTAAGGTAGAACAGGCTCTGGTCCCTACCCCAAGGGGCCTCCCAAGGCCAGGCAGGTTAGAGCCGCCTTCTCGGTACCTGGTAGTTCATAATAGCCCTGAGGCAGAGGATGCAGACGTGGACATCATCCTTCTGGCTCACAAGGCGGGAGTTCTTCAGGGCCCTTCTCCCAGGAAGTGTGCTGTATCTGGGGAGGAGAGGAGGCTTTACAAAATAATAAAATCTGAAAATTGGAAGGGACCCCAGCAGCCGTACAACAGCCCAACTCATACACAAAAGGAAACCCTACTATAATACTTGATCAACACGTGGTCATCCAGTCTCTTCCAGAGGACCACTAAGGATATGCAGCAACTCCCCCTCCCCCAGGCTCTCAAGGCAGCCCATTCCACTTTTTTATAGCTTTAATTGTTAGGAAATGCCTCCTGTAATCAAACCTATCTTTGCTCCTTTACAACTTATACCCAGTGCCCCTGGTTGTACCTTCTGGAGCCAAACAGAGCAAGCCTAGCCTTTAAACATTGTGTTGAAGCTGACATTACCGGCAGGTGAAGCTCAAACTACATCAATAACAGGCTGATTTTGCAGGCCATACGTGAATGAGACGCCTGACTCCTCTTCACCTTCACCTTCCAATTTCTCCCCAGCAGCTGACTATCCTAATTTCCCAAGCTGGAGTCTAGGCCCAGCTACCAGTACAAGAGACATCAATTCCTAAACACTTCTTCAGTGGCCATCTCTGAAGAATTGAGAGTGCTGGAGTCCTGAGACAGCTTCCATGGCTGTGTGTTATCCATGGAATAATACTATTTCTCAATTTACTGCTTTCTTACTCCCAATGACTAATTTGCTTAATCTAGTGAGATTAGTTTCCCAGAACTTAATCTATATGGAGACCCCCCATTACCACACATTCTACACAGCCTTTAGGGTTTGAATTTCCTGCTTATCACCCCAAGCCTGATATCTTAGGAAAGACACCGACTTTGAGGTACCAGAGGCAGGCATCCCGGTGGTTATACATCTGGACCTATATATTCTAGGTGTCCATATACCTCTTTATTAAGTACTCAGCCTCAGGGTCAGAAACCCACTACCTTACAAGGTATTCCATAAAAAAATTGACAATATATATATATATATATATATAGCGCCTTTCAGGAAAGACTCAGGAGGCTGAGGCGCATAGTTGGAATAATGGAACATGGAGAGCAATCCCCCCAAAATATAAGAGCAATATGGGCATGAGATGAGTAGAATCTATGGAAAAGAGAAACACAAGAAACCAAAGCAAGGAATCACTGGATTAAAAGGGATTTTTGAGCTGTCATTTATGCCATTCTGTCTCTAAACGTCATGGCCCTTCAAACCATCCCAGACATAGAGTATATGTAGTACTTTGGAAAGAAAAGCTCCCCAAAGAGGGAGGAAAGAAAATCAAGGAAGAGGAGAAGTTAAAGGAAGGTTGGTCAGTCTTGTAGAAGCTTATGGAGTATAAAAACATTCAGAAAAGCCAACAGAGAACAGAATGAAGGACATATGCAAGCCAAAAGAAGAAAAATACCAAACAGAAAAGGGGCCCTGAACTCACAAGTATATCTGAAAAAGAACTGGTATGGAAGGTGGATTTCTCCCTGAGTAAGACAGTTATGAAAGAATAAAAAAAAAAAGATTTTAAAGAAAGACACAACTTCTGAGGGATGAAGTGAGAAGGGAGAAGAATCCCAGAAAAGGGTGGGCACAGTCATAGGAACAAGTACTTACCCAAGACAAGACTGCTAAGCAGAGCCAGGGGGAGAGAGAGAGCACAAACCAGAGAACAGACTGTCAGGCAGAGGGAAAGAGAGCCGAGCCCTGGAAGCAGAGATGGAGAGAGAAAAGGGAGTGCCATGAGTCCTCACTGCCACCGCTGAGGCTCTGGGCTCCAAGGGGAGAGGAGGAGGAGGAAGAGGAAAGCAGACTGGCACGCACAGCAAGACCTATACATACCGGAGCACAGACTGGCGTGCGGAGCGAGCGAGACTGGTGGCAAAAGGAGCTGACAGGGCACTGGGCTGCTGCTGCAGATCCTCAATAGACCTGCTCCAGGAGCGCAGCTTCTCAAAAGCACCTTCGTCACTGCTTTCCAGACCCTCAAAATCAAACCTGGAGCATGGAAAGACACATACCAGATACACATAGGCACACACACGGAGGAGAGACTCAGACAAGGCTCCTGGAGACAGCCTCGGCGATCCACGTCTCCCTAGCAACAAGGAGCAAAGGCCAGGAGAGCAGAGAGCAGCATACGGGCCGAGGAGATGGGGAGAAAGCATTGAGGAGCACAAACAGCGGAGGTCAAATCTTGGCTCTGCTCCTCATTACCTGCACAACCTTGGGCAAGTCATCCTACCTTTCTGAGTCTCAGTTTCTGCACCTGTCAAATGAGGAGGATGGACTATCTGGCCTCTGACATCCATTGTTGTTCTAATCATGGTGAAATCAGCTGCCTTGGTGGGGAGTGGGAGCACCAGGTATGACCATAGGCCCATAGCTCCCCGGGAATCTGGAATCCACCTCTTCTGTTTCTGGCCTATGGGCATAGCGAATGATGGGGGCACCATGTATCCACAGGCAAATGAAGAGCTCGGATCTGCTGTCCATACTTCTAGGGGCTAGAATTCCTCAGGGTAATCATGACTGACAGCCTCATGGTTGTGAGAGAGGATTTTGCCTGGTAATATGGTCACAATGGAGCAGCTAGGTGGTGCAGTAGACAGAGTGCCAGCCTGGAATCAGGAAGGACCTTGGGTCAAATCTGGCCTCAGACATTTTCTATCTATGTATGTGACCAAGGGAAAGTCTCTTAACCCTGTGTGCCTCAGTTTCCTCATCTGTAAAATGAGCTGGAGAAAGAAATGACAAACTGCTCCAGTATCTCTGCCAAGAAAACCCCAAATGGGGTCACAAAAAGGCAGACACAACAGAAAAATGGCTGAATAACAACAACAAATCATCACAACATGGTCAGCTATAAGGGAATTCTTTGTCTCGAGGAACTTAGAATGTAGCTGGGCAAATGCCAATGTCAAAACAAAAGTTAGAGACTTCAGGGACTGGAGTGTGTAAGACAGGTAAGACAGAGCGGTCTGTCCCCAGGGGAAGAGGACAGCCATTAGCGTGGGAATGGTTGACAAGGGTTTTGTTAAGCAGATTAGGTTCTGTTTTTTTTAAAGAGTGAGTGGCAGGGCGGCTGGGTGGTGCAGTGAATAGAGCATGGCCCTGTAGTCAGGAGGACCCCAGTTCAAATCCACCCTCAGACACTTAACACTTACTGCCTGTGTGACCTTGGGCAAGTCACTTAACCTTAGTTGCCCTGCTTTCTACCCTCCAAAAAAAAGCAAAAGAAAAAAAAAGTAGGAAAAGGATAGGTTGAAGGGATGACACAGGAGGAACATTAGAATATACACCCCTAACACTGACCAGACTTTTGGGGGTAGACTACATACAAAGTCAAGCACTATGTAAAAGGGTTCTGCTGACAAAAGAAGAACTTTGGAAGCCACAACTTCTCTTGGCCTCAGGCTCCTCATCCTGATAGTGCCTACCTCACAAAGACCAAATGAGAGAGCACATACAGCACTTTGCAAACTTTATTAAAGCACTATCAAAAATCCAGCAATCACCATCACCACCATCGTCGTCATCATCAGCATTTTTATTAGCTATCCCTCAGTTACTCATCATCTCTTAGGGCTGTCACTGCCTATTCAACGCTGTCTTCCATTCAGACTATCAGATTCAGGCCCTTCTCTACCTCCAAAAGGGATACAGGGAAGGAAGAGGGAAAACAAGCAACTTTCCTCCCACGGTCACAATGTACCTGTAGCTGGCTTGAAAAGAAGGATTCCGAAGGCGGGCAGTAATTAACTACAAGCTTCCTTTTTATATCAATCAGAGGTACTTCTAAATCCCCTATAAAGACTGTTCTAAGGATCTCAAGTCCAAGTAACAAGTCATATACTCAATCCCTTCAAGTGAAACAAAGGGGTACTTACCTGTATATAGGCTTAGTTCTCTGAATGTATATTCTATATTCTAATTTCTATAAGGACTTTCAGGATCTGAATTGGCTAGGAGAGTTTCTTTAGTAATAGTATTCCTCTTCCCACTAAAAATGCAACCACAAAAGCACTTCTCCATCCACTCTCTCTCTCTCTCTCTAGGCCCAGGGGTCATCTCCTGTTTAAGTCACACAGGGAAGCTGAGGTCAGGCCGTGATTGCTTTACTCCCTTTACTTTTATCAACCCTATCTTCAATACTGTACTCACATGACAGAACATTGTGCAAAAGACAGGTAGTCGACCAGCACATCCAGCCCCTTGTTCTCATCACTCAGAAACTCTCGGACCCACCTGCAGACAGGAAATGTAGACACTCAGCATTGTTCGTCTTCATAAAGCTGGCACACTGTGAGGGTGGAGTAGGGAACATCAGTGACAACAGCCAAGACCCTTTCAAAGGTCTCCCTGGAGCCACGACGCTGGTGTGAAAGCCTGCCCCTGGAACCAGTGAAAGAACCAGCCCAATTCCCAAAGGCCTTCTAGACCGATGATGTCAAACTCAAAAAACCAAACAAACCAGGGACCACTAAAAGGATCCCTGCTGGCTGTATACCCACTTAGAAAACCACATATTTATATTATCTATGTTCTATTGTGTTCTTATTTGGTTATATATTTCCCAATTATATTTTAATCTGGTTCAGGTCATACTCAGACACTTGTGAACTAGACTGCTGCTCTCTCCTGCCAAGAATGGACAAAAACACAGAAACCTGAATTAAAGACATTTACTAGTCACAGCAACCCAGAGTGATCAGCCAGGGGGAAGGGGAGTTTCTGATATGACAAAGATTTCTAATAGCCAAGGCCTTAAAAGGTAGTCCTAAGGGGTGGCTAGGTGGCACAGTGAATAGAGCACCAGCCCTGGAGTCAGGAGGACCTGAGTTCAAATCCGGCCTCAGACACTTAACACAAAAAACTAGCTGTGTGATCTTGGGCAAGTCACCTAACCCCAACTGCCCTCCAAAAAGGAAAAAAAAAAAAAAAAAGGTAGTCCTAAGACCTACTTAAAGTCCTGGAAATGGGAGAATCTATTCTCCCTATCTCTGGGCTTAGGACATAATACCTTAAATGCCTAATCATGGCCACAGACTAACAATTCTATGATAATCTGATGATATCAATAAAGTGTCAGGGCCCCCTTGGCTAGTCTACTGGCCACATTTAAGTTGTGTGACAGAATCACTCCTACACAGTGGGCACATTAAGCTCCCTAATTTCTGAGGTTTTCTGCTCATTCAGGATGTATGTAGCTTTTTGTCTGTCGGCTCTGGCAGGATAATCCCTATCAAACTTCCTCTCTGGTGGGAAGGCTGGGGTGGGGAAGACAGGTTGGACACTGGGCACCATGACGGCAGGCCACACCCTTCATGCTACAGAAAGCAGGCTCTGGCCCAGAAAGCCAGGCCTGGTGGAGATTTGGCAGCAGACTCAGGCTGAAGCTGACACCGGAGCTGCCTCAAGTCGGCTTCCTCTCCCGGGGGCTGACAGGCCTCCCATTTCCTGTCTGTCTGCTCTCCAGCTCCCCACCCCCATCTCATTTCCTGTCTGAAGCCACAGTGCTATTTTCAGGCCCTTGACATGTTGAGAAGAGGTTAAAGGGCACCCAAGCAAGGCAGAGAAACCCATGCACACAGTAAGCATGGAACCAAGTAAGAGAGGCTCAGAAATGCCATCGTCTGTCCCTTGAGGCACCCTCCCCAAGGCGTGAAGTACTCTCTTACAGGCCAACTCAGATGCTCCTCCTGTCATGCCTCTGATTCACGGGGTACTGACACCCAGGTTTCTCCTCTTCCCACCTCTGAGCTTTGTTCTCCTTCAGATAACCTCACACTTTCCTAGGCCAAGACCCATAGAGGATAAGAGACAGTCACAGGCCAGACTCCTAAAGGCTAGTTAGGGAGCCAAAAGCTTGTCTCTGGATTTCCACTTCCCTGGGCACAAACCATCCCAGGTCCTGTCCTTTCCAGGAACCTTCCAAGGTATAATGGCAAGATTACTAGATGTGAAGTCCAAAGTTATATTCTCTATATAACAGGTATTCAAATCAGTTCTTTCAGCAGCTTTAATTACGTTCCTACAATGTTCTAATGCTTGAATTTCATTTTGCAAGTTTTCCTTAACTTCTTAGAACGTTTCTTCAATTTCATCTTGAGAATGGCTAATAAAAAGATCAACAATTTGACATGGAATCATTAAAGAATCATTCTAGGGGACTTCAACATGCAGACTGACTGACTCCCCCTCAAACACTCAGCTCCTCAACCTACTCACTTTCCATGAACTAGTCCACCATTCCACCTCAGCTATACACAAAGGGGGTCATATCCTTGACCTTCCCATGGCCCACAAATCTATCATCTCCATGTTCAAGAAATTCTGAAACACCCTTATCCAACAAGAACCTTTCCCTCTGTTTTCTCTCACAAAAAACCCCATGCACTGGGACCCCTTGACCCCTCAATTCTCTCCCAGGCTATCTCCCCTGAACTAGCTGATTTCTCCCGTTTTCCCCATCTTGACCTCTTAGTGAACCAACTGTACTCTATACTATCCTCTCCTGAATTCCTTGCCCCCTTGTCATTTCATGGATTATACCCAGCCAAGCCTCAGCCTTGGATTATTCCCCCTATTTGGCACCTTTGTTCCTAAACGTGTTACTAAATGACAGTGAGGAAAATCATGTAACCACTCTGACTGGGCCCACTACAAATTTATGTTACATATACTCAAGTGGGCCCTCACTGCTGCTAGGTAATCCTACTATACTTCCCTTATCGCCATTATACCATCCCACTCTCCACCGTAGCTCTTCCAAACCTTTTCATCCCTTAAACCTGTCACGGTTCTCCCTCCCCTCACTCTCTCAGTTAAGAACCTTGATTCATATTTTATAGGAAAAAAATCTAGACCGTTTGCTGTGTGCTCCCTCTTCTTCCCCCTTCCTCAGCTCCTATGCTCAGATGTGTTCTGCTCTCTTTCCTCTGTCACCCCTGTGTGATGAGATACCCTTATTCTTTGCCAAGGCTAACCCGGCGTTCTCCAACAGACTGCCCCCTCCGTCTGCCCCGGAACTACATCTATCACTTATTTTCAATTGCTCCCCCTCTCCTGGCTCATTCCCTACTGCCTACAAACATGCCCGTGTCTCCCTCATCTTCAAAAAGCGCTCACTTGATCCTTCTTTCCCTCCCCACCGTAACGATCATCCTTTATCTTTTCTGCCTTTGAGGCTAAATTCCTTGAAAAGGTATAGAACAGGTGCCTCCACTTTCTTTCTGAGGTCCTCAGTATACCCAAACCGCCCTCTCCAAAGATATGAATGATCCCTTAATTTCCAAACCTAATGACCTTTTCTCAGTCCTCATTCTCCTTGGCCTCTCCACAACCTTTGACGTGTTTGATAACCCTCTCCTCCTTCTCTCTAGGCTCTCTGGACATTTTCTCCTGCTTCTCCTTTTACTTATCTGACAGCCCCTTCTCTGTCTCATTCCCAAGTCATACCCTCTAACCATAGTTGTCCTGCAGGATTCTTCTGTGCGGGATCCTCTTCTTTTCTCCCTCTACACGACTTCACTTGGTGATCCTGTCAGCTCCCATGGATTGGATTACCATCTTTATGCAGATGATTCTCAAATCTACCTATTCTTCCCCAGTTTCTCCTATCTCACATCCCCAGGAAATAATTTTAACTAAGTGTTTAGCAGCCTTCTTAAACTCAGTATGTCAAAACCAGAACTCATTAAATTTCCCCCTAAGCCCTCCCCACTTCACACCACCTTCTCTATTACTGTAGAGGGCAACACCTTCCTCGGGCTGCCCCCGTGCCTGGAACTCTCTCTTTCCTCCACTCCCAACTAAAATCCCATTTCCTATAGGAAGCCTTCCCCAACTCCTCTTAATTCTAAATAGCTTGCTTTGTATATATTTGTTTGCATGCTGTCTCCCACATCGGACTCCACGTTCTTTGAGGACAGGGATTATCTTTTACCGCTCTTTGGATCCTTAGTGCTTAGCACACTGCCTGGCACACAGTAGGAACTTAGTAAATGTTTACTGAGTGACTGATTCATCTGTCATCACAAGCATCTTCTACATTTTGAGGCTGTTTCTATTTAACTTCAATTTCTTCCTTCAGTTCTATGAATCATCCCTGGCAGGGGGAGAACCAGTATATCAAGTGTCTCTATGCTCAGCCTCTTTCTGAGAGGCCTTCCCTTGCCAGAAAAATGTCTCCCTCTCCTATCTTTCTCTTTCCTCTCTCCCGTTTAAATGCTCCCCCCCCCAAGCTGTAAGTATAATCATCGGCGCAGAGGTGATAATTAAACCCATGTGAGCAAATGAGGTCATCAAGAGAAAGAAAAGAAGAGGGGCCAAGACAGAGCACTGGGGACTCTTACAGTTAGGGGGCTTGTTGTGGGTGATGATCCAGTAAAAGAGACTGAGAAAGAACAGTCAAAACAGGTAGGAAGAAAATCCAGAGAAAGCAGTATCCTGAAAAGGAGAATCACTTACTATGTGCTGGGCACTCTGCTGAATGTGGAGAACACAGAAAGAAACAAGACAACCCTGGACCTGAAGTTGCTTATTTATATTCTAAAAAGGGAAGATAATACATAAGGGAGAGCTGGGATAGAAAGCGGGGAACAGAGTTCCAGAGTACACATCACTGCACAGTTTGCAAACGTCTGAGAAATGGGGTGATGGTCTGGATCTGGGATAAATCAGATGAAAATTAGCCTACAGGAGCCCAGAGTCCTAAAAGCAGAGTCTACATCCCAGTGCTAGGAGAAGAAACAAGGCTATGGTTTGGGGAAAAAAAAAAAAGGTAAAGAGAAGGCTCTAGCATCAGAGCCCAGTGCCCCAGAGGCTATTATCCTATAGATCATATGGTCCCTTCCACCAACTCCTGGCAAGTCTGAGTCCAGAAGACAGAGGATTGACAGGGGTAAAAGGTCATACTGCTATAGCTACAGCTCCTTTCCAGCCAGGAAGGTTATTAGACAGAAGAAATGGGGGTGAGGGGGGTAGAGAAGAGGTAGAGACCACTTACCACTCTATGGCTTTTATTTCTTGTGCATTTGACTACAATAGGAATTTCATAAGAACTACAGGTGAAGGGGCGGCTAGGTGGCGCAGTGAATAGAGCACCGGCCCGGGAGTCAGGAGTATCTGAGTTCAAATCCGGCCTCAGACACTTAACACAAAAACTAGCCATGTGACCTTGGGCAAGTCACTTAACCCCAACTGCCCTCTAAAAAGCAAAAAAAAAAAAAAAGAAAAAAAAAGAACTACAGGTGAAGCCCTGGACAGGGAAAAGCTCTTTGAAATAATGCAGGCAGTGCCAAGTGACTTAATTCTGAGGATTTGACAGGATGAACACGAGGGGCTCAGATCTGTAAAAGTTGTCTCATCTCTTCCAGTAATTAGGTTCAATCAAAAACATCAACAAATCCCTTCTCTTTTCACTACCTGGGTCCTTCCTCCTACCTAACATTAAAAAATTCACCAAATAGAGACCCCCAATTTCCCAAAAGCTGTTTTTAATATTCGGTTTGACAGTGTGAGTGGGACAGCAGCCACCAAGGACAGGAATGTCTCTGGTGGTCTTTCATGTTGCTGCTGCAGCTGACTCTCTACAGATGTCCTACCTGCTTCCCACCCTCTCTTGCCACCCAGACACACATGTAGTACAGATAAATTTGAGGATGGCTACCTGCCAACATCCAGCTTGGAGAAGAAGCAAAAAGGCATCTGCCATCACTGGGCTTTGTTCTCTGCTCTTTCCATCGCTACTCACAGGAAGTCAGGGAATACAGAACTGGCAACAGTCCTACTCTGGTCTCCCCTTAGGCCCCAAAGTGTGCCCCTTTCCCCCACATATTTGAAGGAAAGCCCAGAATGATCTGAAGCTTGTTACAAATGCTAAGGATAACAGAAATTATTTCTAGCTTTGTTGGAGGGTGAAGAAAAATGAGCATTCAAAGAAGGAATGAATGGTTGTTCAGGGTGAATAGGATGATAACAGTGTATAAAACTGACAAGCAGGAAAATGTCCCGAAGGAGGTGACCAGGATGATGGAGGATCTCATCTGAGAGGATCTGCTGAAAGAACTGGGGATGGCTAGTCTGGGGAAGATAAAGTTTGAGGGACATGGAACCTTTCACCTGTCTTCAGCATTTTAAGAGCATTCCTACAGAATAAGGAATAGACTTGTTGCTACAGGCAGAAGTTGCCAGGCAAAAGAGAAAACTTCCTAAAAATTAAGAGTTATCCCAAATTGGAACCTTGGGAAACAGTGAGCTCCCCCCTTACTAAAGATCATCAAGCAAGTGGCCCAATGATCTCTTATTAAGGATGTTACAGAGGGATTCTACTCAGGACAATGGCCTCAGACCAAATGGCCTTTCTGGTCTAAGGCTATTGCCTAAGTGAGGCTAAGAGTAGCAAAATTGGTCTCTATTTTTTCTTTCTCCCCCCAGGGTTAACTGTTATACATCCTTCCCAGTATAGCCTCTCATTAGTTCTGACTCAGTAAAGTTATGTGCTTTTCCATCTCATCCTCACCTACAACAATCACTCTGCATTCTCATTATTTCCAGGCTCCCTTGCCTAGTTCTCCTGGGCTTCTCGAGAAGCCCAAACTTAGCTCAGTGCCCATGTACCATTTCAATGAGTTAGCAGAACAGAGTCTGGATGCCAGACCCTCTCCCCATTCTGTAGGAAGAGTGTTCCCAGGCCTGGAACATAACCTTTCTTTAGGAGGGTTAGTTCTGTCAGACAGAAGATTTGCTTTCTCAGAATGCTCTTGGAACACACAGCAAAGAGTCAGGCCACAGTTTCTAGCCCAAGTGAAATGAACTTTCCCTGAGGCTTCTCTGGATTTTCCTCACCTCCACCCCACAGGAAAAACTTCAATTTCTGTTGCTGTGGGAATATTTCAAACACAAAGCTATAGGATGAAGACCCCAAGAAAGACCTCGGCTTGCCAGTATTATCTAGTCATCAGCTGGCAAAGCTGACAGGGAAAGAAGCCAGAAAATGAACAGCCTGTAACCATAAGGAGTCCAAAGCAAAAAGCCATGACAGGAAGAGGCCCATGTTCTGTGCTGAGGCTGGAGGAGAGATCAATGAGCCGGTTCTAAGTGAACAATAACATCCATTCACCTGCAACAACCAGCCCTGCTTGTAGACACTTACCCAATGTAATTAGTCCGAAGAGAGATCTCTAGCTCCCTCAGCACTTTGGTCGACTCTTGGACTCTCCTCCTGAACTTCTACAAACATCAAAGTCTCAGTCATTCCCAGAGGACCTCAACCAAATTTTGTAGAAAAAAAAAAAGCAATGCAGGAAAGACAGCAATTCAGGACCACAACTTAAGGTGATTCTTAAGGTATAACAGCATTTCAATGCCCTCCTTTGCCTTAGAGGCAAATCAATCCCCCCTAATCCCACTACTATTTCCAAATGAAAATGTTCTTTTAACTGCACAAGATCACTAGGGGCACAAAAACTAAAACCCAAAATTCCAGGTAAAAGGTACATCACCTTCCGAGTCACGCTGGGGTCCAGGAAGCTCTGTAGTTTCTGGATGTAAGTGTGGGGAGGATTCTTCACTTGAAATCGTTCCTGTAGGGGCAGTGCACCACACAACAGTCACAGCGTTCATTGCGGAGATCAGCCTTCCCAAGGGCACTCATATTCTCCATTCTCTAGTCTTCCTCCTCTCCTCTTCTCATACCATATTTGCCCTAAAATGCTGTTTTCCCTTTCCCATCAATATGCCCCCTTATGCAAACTCTTCATGCTATTCCAGCAGAAAAGCCTTTGAAAACCTTTTTCTTCCTTGATCTCCAACACTGAGATGCCAAACCAAAAACATTCAGACATTTGTCTTATTGCTTAAAGTGTCTAGTGTGCACATGGAAGCTCAATCAATGCGGTGACTGACCGACAACAGAGCTTATATGAATTCCGAACGCTTTCAAGGCCGGTCTGTATCTGAAGGACAGAGAAAGACGGGGCTTAAGCCTTAACTAATTATACACACACACACATATGTATGTATATGTGTGTGTATATATATATATATAAATATATATAAAATAATAATTAATTAATAAAAATTAATTTACAAATATCTTATCTCCTAAACCAGCCTTCCAGGTTCTGAAACCTGAGGAAGGAACATGGTTTTCTTATTTTGAGGATGTAAGGAGGATTATACCTGCCAGTACATCTCGTCTTTGCTCAGGTTCATATGATTGATGGATTGATGGATCGCTCAATTTATCTGTCCCAAAGTACTTCAAGGCTTAGAAAGCACTTCCCATACCACATTTCTGTTCAGCAGGTTTTGGAGTATTCCTACCCCTTTTCTACAAGTCACTTCTAAGTCATTTGTTCCAGTCACCTACAGGTAGTAAATATCAGAGCCAGAATTTACCCAGGTCTCCTGATTCTAAGTGTTGTGCTTAAAATAGAGTGCTTCCTCATGTATGTGTCAAAGTAATCCCAAATGATCATGCAGAAATAAAATCTCCCAGAGGCAACTGTAAAAATCACCTCACACTACTAGTACTAGTCAAATCCTTAACAATTTTGGAAAAATTTGGGTTCCCTCACTATGAAATGTGAAGAACTGGGACAGAGCAGTAAAGATAATTAATTAGCATTAGACAAAAAGGACTTAAAACTGAGAATCTGTAAAAGAATCAAGCTTCTTTGGACTAGAGTAACGGAGGGAATCATGACCAGATCTTTTTTGTATTTTCTTAGAGCAGAGCAGAAGAAATGGATTTTTAATCAAAGCAGAGAGTTGGACGTTGTAAAGAATTTCTGGACCTGGAAGGCGTTAAGATACAGGGGCAGGAAACTGACAGGGCATAAAGACTATTCCCTATATTGGGGAGGTTAACAATTAGACCTAGCACAGGTCATAGATAATACTGTCTAGAGGCAGAGTAAGGGATAAAATATCGTTTGGAAGGTCCCATCAATTCCAAGGAGTCAATTATGAGCCTAACCCCCTATTCCCCTACCTTGGAAAAGACTCAGGAGCTGGCTCTGACCCAGGAATCCCCTGTGTTAGAGATCTGAGTGCTGTGTTATTTTAGCTGAAAAAGTCCAATCTGTCTACAGCTGATTATTCTCTCTGCCTCCAATAAATTGCCTCCTAGGTCGCTGCTTTTCTGGAGAAATTAAGAAAAAACAGAAGCCACTGTGGAAACTGAAAAGCAAATTTGCCACTTGGCTAGATCCCTACCCTAAGTGTCCTACCTGAACATGAATGACAAGCCTCAGAAGCTAGGTCAAGATATCTCAAGGAAGGATTCCTCCAGGGACTGGAGCAGCAAACCTGCCTGGCTGGCACATGTGATGCCCCTTTCCTCTCTTTGCAGTTTTCACTGACCCCAGTACCTGATCACAGATGAGATCCCACTTCTTCTCATTGTCATACTGTCTCAAGAGACGGGCCTTATCTGGAGGCAGATTCATTGAGCTCTGGAAAAAAAAAAGAAACGACTCCATGATTGTTAGGGAATGGTGACTGGATGGAAAACAGATCATGCCACCTCTTTTCTGTTCCTGGGCCCCTTGACTTTGCCTCAATGTACTTTGGGGGAAGGGAGGGGAGCAAGCAAAAGAAGGTCTGGGAACCTGTCATTTTCCACTGGTACAGGGGACTAATAGAGAAGAGACTCCCTCTAATGACGGTTTTTCTCCACATCTTGGGAGTCTGGACTCTTGGAAAGCTACCTGGAAGGGTAAGTGACTTGTCCCAGGTCACACAACCAGAATGTAGCAGATAAAAGATGTATGACTCTAAGGTAGCCTGCTCTACCACACCGTGAAAGGCATTTCACTAACAAAAAAGAGGCCCAAACAATCTAAGCTTCTAAGGCTAGAAGGATCTGATGCCATCTACTTTCCCCCCTCTCCTGTCAGGTCTTCTTGGTAGGCTTTAGGGGGAAATGGGGGAAAGAGGCACGTGGAGTAAAACAATTTGGCTAAAACAATCATGCCCTGGGCTTCCAGAAATCATGCTAGACCTATGGACTTCTGTACAAATCTGGCTAGCTATGCCCTGGGCTTCTAGACATCATGCTAGGCCTATGGACTTCTGTACAAATCTGGCTAGCTATGGCCTGGGCTTCCAGAAATCATGCTAGGCCTATGGACTTCTGTACAAATCATGCTAGGCCTAAGGAGTTCTGTATAAATCTGGCTAGCTATGCCCTGGGCTTCTAGACATCATGCTAGGCCTATGGACTTCTGTACAAATCTGGCTAGCTATGGCCTGGGCTTCCAGAAATCATGCTAGGCCTATGGACTTCTGTACAAATCATGCTAGGCCTAAGGACTTCTGTACAAATCATGCTAGGCCTAAGGACTTCTGTATAAATCTGGCTAGCTATGCCCTGGGCTTCCAGAAATCATGCTAGGCCTAAGGACTTCTGTACACTAACCTTTTCCAGTCCCCTACTTCACCTATGCCTACATTCCCTTGCTGTACACCTTTTAGGCCATTTCTGTTCCAGATCATATCCCTCTTTGCTTGGAAGTCTTGTATGGCCCTAGATATGCCTCAAGGTACCCTAACAGTTCTATTCTCCCTCAGGCAACTAGAAACTCCTAACTGCTCTTTTCCCCAAGTAAGGAAGGGTTTCCTGTATCAATGAAATCATGGGTTCAGTCCCTACCCCCAAATTGACTGTTAACAGAAAGCACACATTTTATTAACTCAGCATCAACATTTTCCATTGTATTTGGCCCAAGTTTTTTGTCTTTATCTATGGTATTCTTTTAATTTTCCTTTATTCATCCCCTTCATTTCTTATAAGTCTTTCCATATTTCTCTAAATTCTTTACATTCATTATTCCTTACAAACTATTATATTGCATCTACTCTTACACTACTACTATATAGTAGAATAGTACTACTATACTACTGCTATGTACTATTACACAGTACAATTTGTTCAGCCTTTCCCTAACGGTTGGACATAGACTGTTAACACAAATAACGCTATCAATACTGCTGTACGTTTTGGTGTTTTTTCCTGTCACTGACCTCCTTGGGACCATATCTTTTATTTTCCCTATATATTCATATTTAGGGAGGCTCCAATTTTACAACCATTCCCACTACTACCAACTCAGCATCTAAATTAGCTCTTGCCTATCCAATCAATTATACCTTGTTGTTGGATTAACCTTTGTAAAGTTCCAAATATGTCACATTCATACTCAAAAAAATCTTCAATAGTTCCCCATTGCCTATCCCAGCCTTCTTCAAATATGCCTCTAACCTATTTTTACCAGACTCCTCTACCAGTGCATCCTTACAAATACCTGAGGTGACAAACAGTGCTATTTGCTACTCCCAAGCAAGCCTAATAATTTCTCAAACTTTATCATGCTCTCCCTTCTACCCATCCTTCAAGGTTCATCTTAAATTATTTCTCCTTCATAAATGCAACCTTCCTCCAAACAAAATGTAACCTCTTCCTCAGCATCCTTGTAGCACTTCATCTGTGCTTCTCATGACACTTACCACACATGTCTTATACTGTATTTAGTGTATGTGCCTGATAATACCAAGAAATTATCAACTCCTCAAGGGTAAACCTACTTGTCTTTGCGCGACACATAGTACCTGGCAGAGAGCATTGAATATAGCAGGCACTCAAACGCATGAACACACACCCACACACCCACACACACCCACACCCCCCCCCACACACACACACCATACTCACAATCACTGAACTGAAAAGTTTATCTGTATGTCAGCTGTTTGGAACTTAGAAAACACAGGAACAGTATTAGATGCAATGGCTACAGTATCAGAACAACTCATAAAATTCTTTTATTATAACCCATAGTACACCTGTGTGGAAGCATATTTTAGAACCTTTTTAATTCAATGGATAATATTAAGAAAAAAAGTTTTTCTCCAGCTTAACCTTTCCCAGACTTTTCCTTTCTGGAAAAAGAAGAATAGAAGGTCAAAACCAAAGACCAAATCAAAACAAAACTAATGCCACAGGAAAATGGATTAAAGGTGATAAAATGTAAAACAAAAAGTACTTTTTGTCTAATTAAGGTCACTGCATTCTTCATCTCATGAAGTCACTGGGGACAGGGTATTGGTCATAGGAAAGAAGCCATTTCAATCCTTAAGAACAGAAGTCTGGCAAAGAAGTGAGTAGTCTTAGGAGAAGATTAAGTGACTATCATTCTATTAGATGCACTAGAATGTTACCCCCACAGCTGTATTTTAACCTATCCATGACCTTTTCTTTATTCAAGATTTCTATAAATGTTACTTCAAATTGTCTTGTCATAGAAAGATGTCCAAAAACCTGAGGGACTATGTCAGTTTGGACCTTTATCACTCTTAAGTTAGAGATGCTTCAATTTAAGATAATGTTAAATTAGTAAAACTTTCTGGAAGATTGAAACTATAACACTGAATACAGAATTAATAATTTTTTTCTTCAACACCTGAAATACATATTGTACCAGTAATATAGTCCCTACAGTTTGGAAAAGGAACAATTTTTATATCTTGAAGACAGCATTTTTCCCTCTTATAATTCTGTCTTCCACCTCGCTAAGTGAAACGGGTTAATAGTTCTCTCCCGTTATATGACTTATGGAAGCTGAATACTTAAATAAAATTCCCAACTGAGTGATACTGAATATCTAGAAAATGGAAACAGAATGGGGCAACTACCTACAAACTAATCCCTCTTCAAATGAAGAGCCAATGACAGAAAGATATGGTTGTATAACAGAATAGACTGAATAGAGAAAGAAGCCCGAATGGGACTTCATCAGATGAAACCCCAAAATTAAAACAAAGTCCTTCAAGGATTAAGCTTCCATTCCAATATAGGGAGCAACTGATTTGATGCCAAGAGAATCAAAAAAATCCACACTAAAAAACAAAAGTTCTGACCCAGATTTCTGCATGATCCCAGAGTCACAGAATTCTAGAACTGAAAAGACCTAAATGGAGAAGGACCAAGTTTTTCCTCTCCCAAATATATTACCAAAGCAATAGAAGGGCACAGCTGACAGAGAGGCATAATGAAATCTGGAATGGGGGCTAGATGGGCAAAATAAGTAAAAAGTAGAAGCATTTTAATGCACTGATTTTTGTCATGTTTTAGTGAAATGCTAGGTGTCTTTACAAAAGTAAAGACAGTCTCTGCCTTCAAGGAGCTTGCATTTGATTAGGGGATACAACCAGTCAGGAAGGGGAATTTTGATGAGGAAAGTTACAGGGATGATGACTGGGGCCACAGACAGAGAACAGAATGACATACCACATCCAGGAAAAATGGCAGAATTGATCTGATAATGGTTCATAGAAAGGTAAGAGCTGGAGAGGAGGGAACGGAGCATGATCGGTCAATCAAGTATCTATTAAGTGCTTAATATGTGGAAAGCATTGTACTAAGGGTCTGTAGATGTAAAGGAAAGAAAAACGTGGTCCGTGTCCTCAAGAACTTCACATTTTAACAGTGGAAGCAACATGCAAGCAACTAGGTCCACGTACGCTAACAGTAGGGAAGACTGAGAAAGCTCTGTAGAAGGTAGAACATGAACTGAATTATGAAGAAAGTCAGAGAAATCAGGAGACAAGAGATAAAAAGCGAAAACATTCCAGGCATAAGAAACAACCAGTGAAAAGACACTGTGTTGTGAGTGTGTGCGTGGGCATACACATGTATACGTGTGTGGAGATGTGTGTATAAGGAATAAAGTAAAAGAAGGTTGCAGAGACAGGAAGGGAACAGGTTAGGAAAAATTTTAAATGCTAATTTTCTATTTTATCCTGAAGGGTAATAAGGAGCTGCTAGAGTTCACTGAACCAGGGCAGAAGAGAGGAGTGAGCTGTGGAGTGACATGATCAGATCTGAGTTTCATAAAATCATTTTAGCAACTGAGTGGAGGATGGACAGGAGTGGGGAGATTTGAGGTAGGGGGACCAACCAGAAAACTATTACAATAGTACAAAGAGGAGGTGATAAGGACTTGAATTAGGGTGGTGGCTGCAATGAGCAGAGAGAAGGGAATATGTGAGAGATACTATGAAACTGGAAATGACAAGACTTAGCAAAAGATTAAAATTGTGGCGTGTGAGGAGTCAAGGATGACACTGGAGTCAAGGATGAAATAATAAAATGGTGGTTCCTTTATAGTAATAGGGAAATTTAGGAGAGGGAAATGTTTAGGTGAAAGGTAGTATGTTCTGATTTGGGACATGTTGAGTATGAGATGTCAACGCCCCTGGAAAAGAGCAAGCTGAATTCTTAGGTTTGGGAAATTATATTGTCCACATCTTAGTGGTGAGGTGGGGTGTGTCACTCTGGAGGAAGAATACCCTTAAGCCAAAGGGAGGGAATGTTAGCACTATAATTAGAGAAGTTCCATGGAAACACAGGGACCAAGTACAATATATTATGAACAACTACTCCTGGCCTGGCGGCTTTATTAGCTGGGATACTTGAGAAGGATGGGTAGAGGGGTGGGCGGTTACTGCTGTCAGTAAATAATTAGCCTAGCTTACAATTTTTAGATGGATTTGACAGAGAACGAGGGTATTATTTCTTAGCTTACCTTTTGCCCTGGTTCAAATTTATTTGTATGCTAAACCAGAGAATGTCTTAAGACTAAACCCTGATAAAGAAAAAGGGTTAAGAAAGAAAAGGTAACCTTAGCTGAAGGGCATTATGCTTAGGTTTTGCTAGCTGAGTATGACTACACAGCTTTCAGCCCACCCTTATCAGAGGGAACCTATAAACTACACCCCAGAAAACTAGACCAAAGATATCCAAAGGGTCCTGAAGCTGATAGAAGGAGATAATGCAGCCATCAGTGATTTATACACAGATACCACTTATATTGATAAACAGACACACACACAATATATTTATATCATATATATGATCGGAATCTCATATATATGAAGGATCATATATATGAATGATATATCATACATTAATATCATATATATTAGTGATCAATTGAGTATTAAGTGCTTAACATGTGGAAAACATTGTACTAAGAGCTCAGAGATGTTGTCAATATCATATGAATGTCATGACATTAAACCAGAGATACAAATCTCAACCCTGCACAAAATGATATAAAAGCTACATTTGTGACCAAGTACATGTATGTAGAAATACATACACATATACATATGCGTGTATATTGTTGTTCAGCCATTTTTCAGTTGTGTGTGACTCTCCGTGATCCCATCTGGGGTTTCTTGGCAAAGACACTAGAATTGTTTATCATTTCCTTTTTCAGCTTATTTTTACAGATTAAGAAACTGAGGCAAACAGGGTTAATTAAGTGACTCATCCAGAGTCACACAGCTAGTAAGTGTCTGAGGTCGGATTTGAAGTCAAGAAGATGAGTCTTCCTAACTCTACTGACCGTGCCACCTAGCTGCCCATATCTAGATATAGATATGTAGGTACAGATATATCAGACATCTAAAAACATGTACCAGCGCAATAATACATGCACGATGTTGCATAGAAATTAGCATAGGTGCAATGAGTTTAACACAGCAATAAAAGTATGCTGCATAACAAATATAATCTGCACACAGCTAGTTAGTAGCAGAGCTTAGCCAAGGTCCCATGTTTCCTTACTCTCCATCTAGTACTCTTCTAACCAACCCATGAACCTTAGCATATCTTGAGTATATCATAGATATCTGGCTATTACCCCTAAGGCTAAGCTATAAAAATAGGTTTCTACTGACTTCACCACAGAGAAAGTGGTTGGTAAAGGGAGAAGTGCATCCTCACCCTCGTGGTGGTCAGCACTTCCTGGCTATACCCCTCCGGCCACCATGACACCAGCTGGGTCACTTTATACCTTCTTGAGCATCAGGACACTTTACAAGTCAGGTGAGAAGGTGAAAACATATATATATTCTGTCCCAACTGTGTTTTATTCATGTAGCAAAGCCAATTACTATGGAAGTTCTGGGTCTAAGTGTATGGAAGAAGTGAAGCATGGGACCCCATCAAGTTCTGCTTCCTCAGGAGTTAAGGGAACACAGAATGAGGGAAATGTGTTTTGGGTGCCAGGTATGTGAGTCAGCCAGGGCCACAAGCTGTCCTGTTCTCAAGTCTTTCCTCTGGATTCTTGCCAAACTAAAGATTTTCATTTAGGAATGTCTGGGAGCAGATACCTGCCCTATATGTTGTTTCTTGAGGGCTGAAATGTACTAGGGAAAGAAGCAGTCAGAAACACCACCCCCTCACACCCACTCCCCATGGGGAAGCAAAGGACACCACAGTTGGGGTCACAAGACTTGAGTGGAATTCTAACTCTTTGTGATATCCGGGAAGTTACAAACTTTGAGTCTCCAGTGTTAAATAGAGATGATATATTTATAGCACACCAATCTTATAGGATTGTTGTGTAGTAAAACACTTCAAAAACCATACAGCACCAAATAAATGAGGCGGTGTCTTAATCTTGCAGGAAATCAGCAGTACTAAGGTTCCACAGCAACAACCTCTCAATCAGTCATGTCTCAGCCTTTGGTCAAGAATCAGTCTGCTTGGTGTTCTGCTAGGCCCTTTGTGTGGTCACGCTGGTGGGTATGATCCTGGGCAAGTCACTTAACTCCATCTGCCTTGGTTTTATCACCCTGTAAAATAGAGTGCATAGTGGCACTTTTCTGCCAGGGTTGTTGTGAAGATCAGATGAGGTAACATCCACAAAGCACTCTGCCAACCTTAAAGCACTATATTAATGCTAGTTAGTGTTATTGCTATTATTGTTAGTATTAATAAGCCCCACAGAGCTACCCCTGCCAATCATTTGCTCACTGACTCCCTGGGCTTTGATCGAAACATTTAATTAAACTGAGTGTCATGATCTTGAAGAAGATGGAAACCCCAGAGAGGAAGCTCCGGAGAAGGGCAATCACCAAATGGTCAGAACAGAAAAATGGGTAGGAAGGGAAAAAAAATCAAATTGGAAACAGAAAGGATAAGAAAATTGCGGGGGGGGGGGGAGAATCTCTAATGCTACTCATACACATACAGTCTATAATAAGGAAGAATAAATCAGAACCTGCGCTGATGCTTCTGGATTAAAGTCTAAAACTGCTATTCCACCTCAGGCACAGATTAGCCCAGAACAGATACTAGATTAATTTAAGGAAAAACTCTTAAGAAGCCTGGGTTTAGAGTCAGAGATTCTGGGACTGAATCCCTAGCTCCACACCGTCTAAAATCAGAGGTGCCCACTTCAGATCCCAACTCTGTTTCTTTTCTGTGTGACTCTGGACAAGAAGCTTCACCTCTCAGCTGTAAAATGGGGAGTTTAGCCTAAAAACCTCTAAAGCTCCCCCCAAACTCTAAATCTGTGATCTTATGATTTGTGGTCAGAAGTGCCTCATTGCCCCTTCACACAACAGAAGGGCTTGAGGTTTCTCCAAGAATTTAGTCTCTACTTTTGACTTTATCTACTCCCCTGAGTTAGGACAAGAAAAATCCAAACAGAAAATAGAAACAAGAATTTGTTTTTTTAAAGGGCTTCTGGTTTAGGTTTACACCAATCATAGTAATCCCAGGAATGGAGGCAAAAATGGCAAAGCTTAAAAGGAAAGAAGGCAAATGTTCAAAAACTTTCCCAGTCGGACAGTTTGGGAGGCTTTGAGAAAGGCCCAGGAAGTAGGCTTATTTTGAGCAGATCATAAGATCATAAGATCATACATTTAGCAGAAGTCATCTAATGCAACCTCTTTATTTCAGAGATGAAAGAACTAAGGCCTAGAGAAGGGAACTGCATTATCACAGTTACACAGGTAGTAAGTGGCAGAGCCAGGATTCAGATCAGGTGCGCTGACCCCAAATCCAACACTTTGAGACCAATCTTAAGGTAAAGGCCTGAGTATAAAATGCTGTTTTGCCATAGGTAATCACTTCTTTAGCTCCTTTCCCACTCCTCCAAATATTCCTGACTCAGAAATTTCCCACCAGTATTTCTGTAGTCCCCCTAAAGGAAAGTTCCCCTGCAGCCTGGTTCAGTCTTCCATTTAAGGGAACTAAGCCTAGAAGTTCCCAGAAGATGAAACAGGACATTGTTCTGAGCACCATATGCTTTTATTAATGCTACTGAGCCATGGCAAAATGCCACCATAATATAAATCAGCCATATCTTCTGTGACCACACAGAACTGGCCATGTCCTTGGCAGAAGAAGGCAAACCCTATACCCTAGGCCAGTGGTTGGCTGGTGCCACCAACTGGATAATCCCAGACACCAGGGCCCATTTCCAAATTCCAATGGAAAAGGTGGGAGAGAGTCTACTACTCTTTAATGTGCTTCTACTTATAGTAAGGCTGGGCCAATCTGGTCATTATTCTCAATGAGTTAAGTCCCTCCCTGAACCAACGTAGAGATGGCAGGATGTTCAGTCCATGTTGCCCTGCTTCCCCTCTGAGGCCAGTCCGTCCTGATGCAGTAGCAGCTCCCAGACAATGAGGGTTATTTTCAGCCGGTGACTTTAACACAAGCCAGCTGGCTTGTATACTGGGCGGGAGTCCTCCTCCACCCAGCCCTCCCAGAGGGTTCATAGCCCACACTACTGCCTTCACTGTTTGTTTATCTTGTTGTTTCTGCTAAGCTCCTCCTAACTCCTAAATAAAAAGCAATTCTGTGTGATAAAGAAGTCTGATCAAAGGTAAAGAGCCCAAATTTTACATCCAAAGCATGTTTCCCCCCAAAACGCCCACATTTTTCTCCAGCGTATAGGCAGTAACAGCCGATAGTGGGAGTGTTGGGAGGACTTACTGACTGGGTGATCTCCAGGCAGTCTGACTCTGTGGTCAACTATGACGACAAAGTGCGCCAAAGCTGCTTTTTCTGCCTTTCTCCCTCCTACCCAACCCCCACCTCTGGAGTTTGAGTTTAGAGAAGAGAATCTGAGACAGACAGTCCTGGAATGAGACTGAGTCAATTACTAAAAGCCTTTGGGAGAACGATATCCTGTGGCAGAAAGGAAATAGCAGGAACAGCTAATGACACTTGGCCAGAGGTAGATCCAGCCCCTGGCTTACTGCAGGGAGGATGGAAGCAGGGCACTGTGACTCTCATCAACCAGCCTTCCCCAGACCAAAAGGCTTCAGAGAGTGAAGAAGTAGCAGGCAACAGTTTGCAAAAGGGACACTCTTTGAGGCTATCTCGAGCTGCCACTAACTTCATGGGTACACAATTCTTCCATATGCCCAACGCATTCACAAGACCTAAGGAAGCAGCCACGCTGGGGCCCCTTTGTGGAAGGGAGAAGCCACAGTTTCTCTGTCAGCAAGACTTCCAAGCTTACAGGAAAACACTGAAGGCATCCTCTGATCAAAGTTATTTGAAAAATGGATGACTCCTTGACTTGAACACTGATAGCTCATCAACACAAGCCTGCATTATAGCTTTCTAGAGTGGGACCTCAGTATCTAGGTCCTAAATGTTCATCAACAGTGGAATCAAAGCCCATTATCAATGTGGTCACTACTGGATCTGTGACCCAAATAATTCTCTTGTTGAACAGTCATTGCACAAGTCACCAAGAGATCTGGGAGGAAAAAAATTAATCCATTTGGGTAGCTACTACATTACCAGGATCTTCCATTCGTAGCTAAAAGAGACAAGCGAAACCAAGATGCCATCTATAGGAAAAAGTACTAGAAGGTCAAAGACTTTCCCAGAAAACTGGATTTTTGTCAGGACTGTAGGCAAATGCAAACCACTTTGAGCTCAGACTCTTTATTCTTGACTCCTTTGTTTTACCAATGCTCTCTCAGCCCTAACATTCAATCGGTCTGTGATTTCTCTATGGCAAGCTAAGAGCAAAGCAATATGGTTCTACTCATTGCTATGATATCACACCATTCTTCAGATAGAGCTGAGCTTCCTCTGGCCCTCTGAGGAGTCCTAAGCAAGAAGAGAAAGAGAGACAAAAAGAAACAAGTTGCCACTTCTGGACAACCCAAAGGAACACAGCACAGGGAAAAAGCATAGTCAGTGCTACAAAGTAAATCTAATATCCACGCAAAACCAAGGCAGAATACTTGAGATTCTTGTAGCACTTGAAGTTCACAGTGCTTTCAGCTACTTTTTCATTAAGTCCAACCTCAGACAAGTGATGCCTGAACCCTGACTTCTTATCTGCACAGGATCCTGATTTTCCCCAACAATACACTATCAGAAGAGCCAGCAGTGTCAGCCCTGCTTATGCCCGTCAACAGCCAACAATCTCAGTTATGGAAAAAACTTGTTAATTCTTCCAAACTCACAGGGCTCAGCAGACCAGCCACTGCAGGAACGTGGTCAACTTACTGGTTTCCCAACCCAGCGATGCCTCAGACTGGTGGTTAACCAGACCAAGGCACACTCCTAGTTACTCACAATGGAAACAAATCATCTGAGGAAAACTAAACTCTTAAAGTCTTTGTGGCAAGAACCTTAGATTTTCTCTTTCTAAAACATATTGATCCATGAAAATATGTTTAACATGATTGCACATGTATGACCTATATCAAATTGCTTGCCGTTTTGGGGAGCAAAAAAGCTCCAGAGAGAGAGAACAACTCAAAAATCTTATAAAAAATGAATGCTGAAAACTATCTTTGTGTGTAATTAGGAAAAAAAAATATTATTTAGCAAAAAAAGGACTGGTCCGTTCTGTTTTCATACAACAGATACTACCCTATGAACAAACAAAACCCAAAAATAATTAAGTAAAATTGCCTAATGTGATTGTGTTGATAGTAAAAATTACAGCATTTTTCAATTTTGTAGTTTACTAATTGTTAAGAAAAAGGAAGGTCATGTGCTTTAAATCTGAAAGAATGGTACTGACATTACCTGCTGCTGCCTCAGCGCTGGCTTTATTTACACTGTTGTGACAGAGGGCATTGCTCTTCAGGCTCTATGCTCAAGATTCCATGTCATCCCACAAAACGTATCTCAGAATTCTTCATATTTACCATTCCCCAGTATAGTAATTTTCCACCACATTTATATACCAGTTTATATGGCCATTCCCCATGAACCTTACATTCCCCCACTGGCCAGTCTTTGTTCTCTCCTTTCTCAAGGAGCTGCAATGGTCCTAGATGGGTGACCCTCAGAAGGATAAAGACCACTGAGAGGACAGACCGGCTCTGGTGTTTGGTCATTGGCAAGAGGGGACTGAACATTTAGCCACCTTTGATTCTTTCCTTTCATTCATTCATTTATTCAATTCTTCATTAATTTAATACATTAATGATCTGAGATTTTATCCATATGAGGTCTTTCTCCAAAAACATAGAGAGTAACTCTTCTACGCTTTATTAGGTGGTCTTTGGGAGACGCTGTGGCTGAAAAAATTTTAATTACCCCACTGCCAACCTAGTGGCAAAGCCTAGTTATTCTAAAATGCCACTGCCAGGATCAATTCCTTTCCTTAAAACCTTCCCAGTAAGTGCATACTCCTCTTTCTGGACTTCAAATGTAATATTTGTTTCATTCCATAAATCCTAATCTTTTTTGTTTCCTGTTAGTCTCTGGCCTACTCCCTTCACTTGTTTTTTTAAAAATAAGTTTTATTTATGCCTTTTGATTTTACACCTGTCACTTCCGGATACTGGCCCTATTCAACCTAGCACAGCAGAGCTGAACCTTCCCTAGAATGACAATTAAAAAACAAACAAACCAGCAAGCATAGCTGATAACATATGCATCATTCTGCCCACTGTGGTCCCCTGTTCCTCCATCAAGAGGAGGGAACCATGTATCTTTATCATTTCTCTGGGGTAGTTACTGGTTTTTCAATTTAAGAGTTTGGCTTCCTTCTAGCAAGCTCTTCATCTGCACTTCTGTCATCACATATATCATTCCTCTGGTTTTGCTTATTTCACTCTGTATCAGGTCATACAAATCTGCCCATGTTTCTCTAAATTCCTCAAATTTCTCATTTCTTACTATATAAACAGCATTCCTTCACATGGATATAGCATGGTTTGTTCAAACATTCTCTAATCCAGGGCTTCTTAAACTTTCTCCACTTAAAGTTTTCTCCACTGAAATTTACATTTCAGCAGCATTCGTTGGCACTGCATGGGTATGACAGTGTGCACAGTGCAAAGTGTGTATGTCATGTGTTCAGAACCAAGGCTGCAGTGAAGTTGTGCAATTGCAACATGGGCAAGCACTGCAAAAAACACCTTGGATTCATTACACGTTTGATTTTTAATTAAGTTTTGGTCATCATGCATTCAGAAACCTCTAACTACTGCCAAATTTGTCTTGAACCCGTATGGTGTCGCACCCTACAGTTTAAGAAGCACTGCAGTCTAAATGAGTACCTACTTTGTTTCCAGTTCTTTGCTGCCACAAAAACTGCTGCTGTGGATGTTTTGGTAGATTGGAAATTTCTTTCTGTCTTTAGCCTCCTTGGACTCTTTGCCCAGTAGTGGGATCCTGGGTTGTGACATCACTGGAAACATGCTGCAGTTTACTTGCACCCACCATAATTCTCTCCATTGACCAGTAGTCTTTGATTCTTTAGATACCAGCATTCTAAGATTTGCAACTATACAGTATTCCCAGGGTCATTGTGCCAGGAAGAAGACTGGAATCTTGCACAATTTTCCAAGAGCAATTTATACTGCTCTGTTCCTTCTATTCCATCCTGGGCCCACCTGACCATTTATCCATACTGCCCACTCCAGATACATATAAAACAGCAGACTGTCCCCCCAACCGCATTCCACAGTTGAATATAATATTAACAAGAGAGAAAACTGAATTATGAAAGTGTGGGATGTTAGGCTTATCTCTTTAGATTAATCTAAGTTTTCATTGAGGAAGCCCTGTAATGGGCTCAATGCAATCAGTGCAATATAACCAAAAAAGAGAAACATCTAAAAGACTTCACTATCTATAGAGAATCCACCTTCCATTTGGACTCTACATAGGACATCTTCCACAACAGAGGTGAATACTTTTTTTGCAAATATGTTATCTCCCCACTTTATGCCTCACTTGACATTAATAATCAAAGGGTGACTAAAGACAAGAATTATTTCTGTGATGTCATTTACTTGTACTATGTCAATACCTACATTAATGACTCTTGGATGGGGAGAGGTATTGAAGCTAGCTGCATTTGGCCACAACAGACAATGACCCAAGGAAGTTCTTGAGCTCTCTGAACCTTCCAGTTAAGTGAATCCCTAAAGAGGTGACCTGCCTTTCTCAATAAGAATTGCTGGAAAAATTGATGAGCTGTTTTGGAAAAAAATTAGTTTTAGATGAATATCTTATACCATATACCATAATAAATTCAAGATAGCTATATGCCCTGAATGTAAAAAGTTGTAACATAATAAAAATTATAAGAAAACTGAATCAGGCATTTTCAAAACTATGACTCATAGGAAATTTTTTAAACAAAGCTAGAGATAGGAAAGGACAAAAGATAAAGTAGATAATTTTAATTCATTGAATCTGAAAAGCTTCTGTATGAACAAATTCACAGAAGCAAAGATAAGAAAAAATCCGTAACTGGGTAAAAAACTTTGCATCAAATATCTCTAATGTATATCTTAGCCAAGATATACAGAGAATTAATGAAAATATGAGATTAAAAGACATTCCCCAATGTATCAGTAGTCAAAGGATAAGAACAAACAATTCTCAAAAGAGGGACAAACTATTAACAATCATACAAATCACTAAAAATTGTTCCAAATCATAAGTGAAAACATCTCTGAGGTTTTACCTCATATCCAGCAAAATGGGGAAAATTACTAAAAAGAGAAAAGTCAATCTTGTACCATTTGAATCAGAGGCTCCAATATTGGTCCCCAAGAAAACCAATGATTAAAAGAAAGTCCCCATACACTCTAAAATATTTAAAGTAGCATTTTTTGTGATAGTTAAGAACTTGAAACAAAGTAGATGCCCATCAACAGGGGAAGAATTAACAAATTGTGGTACATGAATGTAATGGAATATTCTGTTACTACTAGAAATGATGAATACAGAGAAGCATGGAAAGATCTATATGAACTGATACAGAGTGAAGTAAGCAGAGCCAAGAAAACAATACAGAGTATGACAACAAGGTAAAAGGAAAGAACTATATGCCAAAAAAAAAATCAAAAGTAAATGTAATAAAATTATAAACATCAAGCAGGACTCAAAGAAATATGATAAGAAACTCCCAACCTACCCTTTAGTGAATGTGGCAGATTTACAAGTATTAAACACTGTGTGTTTTTGGAATTCTGCAACATATCAATCAATGTACTGATGTATTTTCCTTTCTAAAAAATACTATTTATCATATGGGGTGATATAACAAACAGAAAATATCAATAAAAACTTATTTTTTTTAAAAAGTCGTTGTAGGAACAGATGCAAAAAACCAGGTAGGTACGCACTGATACATTGTTGGCAGAGCTGTGAAATAGTCCATCTATTCTGTAAAGCAATTGGTAGTGATGCTAAGAAAGCGACTAACATGTCCATAAATTCTGAGAGCCCACCATATGGCATATAACTCAAAGACCAAATACAGAAGAAGAAAAATGTCCTGAGAACACCAAATGCTTCACAGCAATATTTGTTAAAGAAGCACAACACTAGAAACAAGGAGAATGGCTAAATGAATCAGGGCATATGAATGCAAGAGAATATTACTGTGCTATGAGAAATAATACGAAGAACCTGGAGAAATATAGAAAGGCTTGTATGAACTGCTACAGAATGTAAAACAAGTAGATGAAAATAACGTACACTCAGTCATGTCAGACTCTGTGATCCCATTTGGGGTTTTCTTGGGAAGGTTTGCCATTCACTTCTCCAGCTCAATTTATAAATGGGGAAACTGAGTCAAACAGGGTTAAGTCACGAGGAATCACACAGCTAGTGTCTGACTCATATCTGAACTCAGGAAGAGGAGTCTTCCTGACTCCCCGCCTGGTGTTCTATCCACTACATCAACTAGCTGCCCAATATCCATGACTACAGCAATGTAAATTGAAAGGATCCTATGACAAACAACATTGAAAGCTACATAATTATAATGACCAAGAATGACCCTGGATCTAAGACAACTCCAAAATACTCATGATGGAAAATGCCATCCAAAACCAAGAAAGAAATTTGGAGTCTGAATGCCAATCAAAGCATACTATTTGCTCGCTTTTTTTTTGTTTTGTTATTTTCTTTCCCAGGGTTTCTCCCATTTGTTCTAATTCTTCTATACAACATGACTAATGTGAAAATGTTTAATAAGAATGTATGCGCAGAGGCTATATCAGATTGCATGCCATCTTGGGGAGGGAGGAGAAGAAGGAGGTGGAAAAAATTTAAAATTTATAGAAGTAAAATGTTGAAAATGAAAAATAAAGAAATTTTTTTTTAATTACCCTGGAAAAGAGCTGAGAAACTGAAACTCCTTCCCTTTATTGCAAGGTGCAAGACTATGGATATACAATATTGTATACACTGTCAGAGACATAGTTAATGAGTTGGTTAGCTTTGCTGAAATGCTTTTTCTAGACCTCTTTAGATTTTTGTTATAAGAGAAGGGGAGAAGGAGAAGTCAGGTATATATTCATAAATGAATGTCATATAAAAATATGTTATCAATAAAAATAAGACCTTTTAAAAAAACTTCCCTGTTTCATTTTTACTACTTTGTGGAAGCGTATTAAAAACCACATTTGAAAATATTAAGAAGTAATTAATTCTCTACTTTAGCATCTTTTCTAGGCCTTTTCCTCTTCTTTTAGACTCAAACCAATTCTCTTATGAAAGTGTAAAAGGTCAAGAACAAAAGAGCTAAAGCCAGGAAAAGTGGATTAAAGTGTGGTAACCAAACTCAGGATAAGAAATATCCCCAAATCACAGCCTTTCTCATCCCTAAAGCAGTAGTGACATACTCAAATAGAAACAGGGCCATATATTAAGAAACATAAACCATACATTAAGGATCCCTGGTGGGCTACAAACTGACTTAGAAAATCACAAATAACTATTATATATTTATTATATATTTATTTATTTTGTTAAATATTTCCCAATTACATTTTAACTGGGTTCAGGCCGTACTAAGTAGGTTGTTATGATACCTCTACACTAAAGGAATCAGTTACAACCCAAGTAAGGACAGTACCTTTTTTCTCCCCATTCTGAAGAAATTAAGATAATGATTCTGGGGACTAAGTCCATTAGAACCCCTGAGAAGAAAGGTCAAAGAAAGAAATGAGTGATTTTGATGAGATTAAACATCTAACATTCTAGTCTATTGGACAGAGTAGACCGTTAACACAATACTAGATTTTAACATGGCATTCTAGATTTCTGTTTCTTGTGGCACAGAGATGTCAGAGGGCATGGGAGGACCATGTCAGTCTCAACACCTCTCTTTTTGCTATAAATGCTCAGACTTATGATATTAAATTTTAAAAATGCTTCTAACAGACTTGTGTCTAAATAGCAGAGTACAATATTAAAAATTTTCAACATTTTCATTAAGAATACCTCTGAGATCTATGTAGATTATTCTCAAAAAGATTACATAAGTATGAGAAATTAGGCATGTGGCTCAGTAGTTATTGATGTGCTCTAAATCTGGCTTTTTTAGGTTCTGCTTTCATCTGCAATTTTTCCATTCTTTTAGCATCTTCCCCTCCCTGAAGGAATACCAAGATTTCTTTTAAAAGAGGCCGTAGTTCCCAATCACAATTCCAGAGGAATTAAAGTTGAAAGATTCAATACACAGAATGAGATAACATTTTCTGGTTTTCCCAATATGAAAATGTTTTGCTTGATTTTATATCTATAGAGAGGGGGGAGAGAGAGAGAGAGAAAGAGAGAAAGAGAGAGAGAGAGAGAGAGAGAGAGAGAGAGAGAGAGAATATGCATATTGTTAAAGATTTTGTCTTTCTTTTTCTCAAAGGCAGAGGAGAGAAAAGTGGAGAGAAAAGAATAGGGTTGCCCAAGAAATGGGAGGGGGGAAAGACCATTAAAACATGTTTTTGAAATACACAGAAGAAAAGGCTAAAGGAATCACAAGCAGGTCAGCTTGAAAAGAAACATGTTGAATTTATTATATACTTAAAAAGAATAGCAATTCCATGTACAACCCTCTCTTTGTTCTATTGTTTATATGGAAGTGCTCATTTTAATTAATGTTTTTTAAATTCAGAACTTTTAAATAGGAAAAATTTGTTACAGATCCATCTCTCGATGCTTTCAAGATATAGCCAGCTCCAGCATGGGTTTCTCTAGCGTATTCTCCGTATTCTCCGTTTAGCTGGTATGGCTACTCTTCTCACCTAGATTTAGGCATCTTTTCAAATTCCTTGTCAGGTACTGAGATTTGGGGGAATCAAATTAAATCTATTCAACAAGCATTTATTAAGCACACTACTACGTGCAAGGCACTGTGTTAAGCCCTGGGAAAACTAATACAAACACAAAGAAAAACAATTCCTATACACAAGGGGCTTAATAGGAGAGGACAACACACAAAAGCTGCTGAAAAACTGGGGGGGGGGGGAAGAGAGAGGGAGAAGGTCCCAACATAAGACAAAAGGAGAGAAAGTCAGTAAACAAGCATTTATTTAGCATCTATTATTTGTTAAGCACTCAGACACAAAGGCAAAAAAAAAATTTGTCTATGCTCTCAAGGAGCTCTGTCTAATGGGGGAGAAAATATGTAAACAGCTAGCTATATACAAACAATACATATGTAGGGTAAATCAGAGATAACCTCAGAGGAAAGACACTAAGATTAAAGAGAGCTTTGTTGAAAGAAGTCATTAGCTGAGACTTGAAGGAAGCCAGGGGGCTAAGGGATGAGGACAGATGGCAATGAAAATGCTGAGTCAAAAGGCAGAGTGCCTTGTATCAGGAGCAGCAAGGAGGCCAGAGTCACTGAATCCAGATTACATGGAGGAGTGTAACAAGACTAAAAAGTGTAGAAAGAGCCAAGTAATAGGTGTTAAAAGCCAGTCAAAAGAGGATTTAATATTTGATCCAGGAGGCAATAAGGAGGTAGGTGACATGGTCAAACCTGTGCTTTAAGAAGGTCAGTTTACAGATCACATCACCCAGTCTCCGTTTCTTGCTTCAACAGTATTTGGACAGAACCATTCCAGGGCACCCCTCCACCCCTGGCCCCTCACTATTGACTTTTCTGCAGCCTGCTTCAGACCAGCTGCCTCCTTCCTTCATCACTGGCCCCCTGTTTCTCCCAGGAGGTCCAGGTCACTTGTTAATCACCTAGCCAATCTCTAGCTGCCCTACCTGTCCCTTTGTTTTTATTTCCATCATAAAGATGTTGCTGCTTTGCCCAGAGTCTCAGACTTTTTCCTGTGACCTGGCAAAGGAAAAGCACGAAGGTTGCAAAGAGCCTTCTGTGTTTCCAGAAACAGCATGAAGACTGCTGCAACTTGGAGGCTTCCTTGAACCTGGAAGAGGACATAACCTCTAAGCTAGTTCAGGCCCTACTGAAGCTGCATGCTCTGGGCT
The DNA here is from genome assembly GCA_028646575.1 of Pseudocheirus occidentalis. Classification (NCBI taxonomy): domain Eukaryota; kingdom Metazoa; phylum Chordata; class Mammalia; order Diprotodontia; family Pseudocheiridae; genus Pseudocheirus; species Pseudocheirus occidentalis. Next base: position 218,076,494 of record CM053597.1, read on the forward strand.
CTAGCCAAGGAGACCCATATCTCTAGGATTTCCTAGAAAGCCACTACCTAGAAAAGGAGATGCTGCTGCTGCTAAAGCATCTGGGACACCAAATGACCACCTTGTGCCACCTGCAAGCAGGCCCCTAGGCTGGGCTAGGTGAGTGCCTGTTCTGAGAGGCTAAGCCTAAACTATGACTAGAAGCTGGGTCTTTCTGCCTGCCTGACCTATGCTCATTCTGTTAGACCACCTGACATGTAAAGGACTTAGGGAACCGGAGGAGTGTATATTATAAACTAAATCTGTGCCATTCCCAGGCTACAGTGTACATAGGCTGAGAGTAACTTTGTAACTACAGTGAAAGGTCCACCCTAACCCTGAAACTAAGTGTCAACAATAAAGCTTTCTTGCAACACAACTACAAAAAAAAAATCAGTTTAACAGCAAAGTGGAGGATGGTTGGAGATGTTCCCAGGGTAGAAATCACAGGGCTTAAGCAACTTATTGGATATGAGAGGGGGTAAGAGAGTGAAGAGCTGAGGATGGTAACTGGGTTACAAGCCTGAGTCACTGGGAGGACAGTGACAGTAATAGGAAACATAGGAAGAGAAAGGATTTGTTGTGGTGGTGGTTGTTCAGTAGTTTCAGTCATGTCTGACACTCGGTGACCCCATTTGAGGTTTTCTTGGCAGAAATACTGGAATGTTCTGCCATTTCCTTCTCCAACTCATTTTACAGATGAAGAAACTGAGGCAAATGGAGTTACATGACTTGCCCAGGTTCATACAGCTAGGAAGTATCTGAGGCCAGACTTGAACTCAGTAAGATGAATCTTCTTGATTCAAGTCCCAACACTTCTATCTACTGTGCCACCTAGCTGCCCCAAAAGGTTTGTTGGGAAAGATGAGTTCAGTTTTGGACATACTGAATTTAAGACATACAGTGTGAGATGCCCAATAACATGGAGATGCAAGTCTGGAGGTTTACTGGAGAGAGGTTACAGGCAGACAAATAGATCTGAATCATCTGCATCAAGATGACAGTTGAATCCATGGGAGCTAATGAAATCACCAAAAAAAAAAAAAATAGTATAAAGGAAGAAGAAAAGAGGCCTGGGACAAAACCTTGGGGAAACTCATGTAGCAGGTATGACCCATATGAATGAAGATCTAGCAAAGGAGATGGAGGAATGTCAGAACCAGAACAGAGAGGATCACGAAACCTAGTGCTATGGCTCATCTGAAAAGCATTGCTTCAGCTTGTGTTTCAAGCTAGTTTGCTTTCAAACCTTTCACTGTAGTTACAAAGTCACTCTCAGCCTATATACACTGTAGCCTGGGAATGGCACAGATATAGTTTCCAATATTTACTCCAGTTCCCAAAGTCCTTTATATGTCAGGTGGTCTAACATCATTGTTTAGGCTGGAGAAACCATGTTTGGTGCTGATAAAGCCCATGTTACGAGCTTCAGGAACTTCCCCTTCCCCAAGCCACTTGACTAAGATTCTATTATTCCCTTACTCCTAAATTTCCTCCTGCCCAGTCACAAGAGGATCTCAGTGTGTCTGAACATCACCATCTTTGTTCAGGGTCCAAGGACAGAGATTCTGTCCATCCATCACCTTATAGTCTTCCATTTTTTGTTTGTTTTTTTTTTTAACAAAAATTTTCGAGGACAATATAGTTTAGATGAAACCAAGGGAAATTTCATAGAGTCAAGTAATAGGGTAGCACCTAGAGTAATGTCTGGCACATGGTAAACACATAATTGATGTTTTCTGGACTTAACTGAGTAGGTCAGAGGCTTGAAATAACTTAGGTTTCCATCTTAAGATAAGAAGTCCCAACCCTGAGCAGCCCGGACAATGAGGCAATCACTCCCTTCCAATAACAATTAATACTTTATATTTGTATAGCACTTAAAACTCTTCAAAGTGCTTTTACATCAACTATTTTACTGGACAAGTTAAGTGCCCTACCTAAGGTCATACACAATAAGTTAATGAAAGATCTAGAACCAGTATCCAAGGAGACAGCATGGCACCTAGTTTCGAATATGCAATCAAAATAACCAAGTTCTAGACCTAACTCTTCTCCCTGAGGAGCCATATAAAATGAAGGGGTTCAACTACAGCAGCTTTAAAATTCCAGCTCTAAAACCTTTAGTCTCCTGATTCTTTAGTCCAGGCTCTTTCCATTAGGCCAAGACCCTTCGTGTCTGGAAAGTAATGTCTAATGATTAATCTTGAGGCTGAAAACCTAGGCTCTGAGTTCTATAAGTGATGTGTGACAATGTTTCAAAGCAGGTACCATTTTCCTTTGGAGAGGGTCTCTGCTGCCTCCAAGCAAGGGACCAGAAAAGCAATGGTCTTACAGAGAGACTTGTCACAAATGCAGCAAGATGCTAATGGTCTGACCTCAAACCTCACTACTTATCCTACCACAGAGGGCAGGTATGGATTTTGCATTTCCAATGACCTTCTACGAAGATCACATGTTTCTTTCCTTGCCCAGATAACACTTCCCCAAAATGAGACCTTAAAGTTTGCAGGGGGGAGGAGAACTTTCCATGGTCCCAGAATGTCAAAACCTTCCCAAAGCACTGAGATGAATTTGCAGTCATTTTTCCCTGGAAATAAGTGTCAGATCTTCATTATCTTTTCTTTCCTTGCTTCCATAATACGCACAAGCAGCTTATATTGCTTTAATAATTTTATAGCACTTGCTGTTTCTCAAACATCTGTAGCCCAACCTTTACTGGATGGCATTCTTTTGGATCTTTAAGAGAAATCCACTGGGAAAAACATGCTATTAAATATTCCTTCATTGTATGCCTCTCTACTTGAGACTGGATTGACAATTCTTAGAAGATTCTGGGGAAATGATAACTAAATGCTTTGGGATCCCACCAGGACCTATTATTCTGTGATACACAAAAGAGGGCTACTTCTAGTCACCCAATTCTTTAGGCACAATGACAACAGTAATTAGTCAAGCACATAGAAAGCATTTAATAGCTGGTAAAGACAATCACCTGGCCAAGTACTGATGCCAGATGTATCAGAAAATAAATCTACAAACTGAGCACTTCAAAAGAAAACAGGACTTCATCCAATGCTCAGCCTTACAAGGATGCAAACACAATCAGTATCTATAGAAACGCTTATTTTTCCAAACACAGATTAAAACTCCGCGCTAGAAAAACAGAGGGCCCGGACATACTCTGGCCACAGTAGGTACAAAGACACTTTGTAGGTTGCTTTTCTTCCATTACTTTTCCTCTCTCTCTCTTCTCAAATAAGACTTTGTTGATTGATGATAGAAGCACATTGAGATAAAATTACACATGCCAACAATATTAATTCTCCAGTTCTACCCCCAAGCCTCAAAATCTCCAGGTCAATCTAAAGGTTATCAGCCTGGACTAGCGTACCCATTCTTTCTCCAGTTCAGAAGATTATTAGAAGTCATGTGATTCCAATGACTGTAACAGAGGTTTGCCATGCTATGGGAAAACCAGTTGTACCCAGGATTAAATCAGGCCCAAATGCCTATGCCAGTGTAGACATAAATCTTTTAGATAAACACAAAATGGGATCAACTTCAGGAGAGGGAAGAACAAGTCAGACACCATCTGGGCATCCATTCCAAGTGTTTTTACTACCATATTGGCTTTCAGAAAAATTCATATTTTCTGAACTGTACTCTGCCCTTGTTGAGCTAAATGTCCTGGAATTTCTGGTTTAATCCAATATTCTCTAACCTCACTGCTGATGATCTTCTCCTGGACTCCCAACTTCTCTGGATTCTTCTCCTGGCAGAAAATAAGCTAAGTACTTCAGGAAATTTTGAGATAATGAGCAGAGGTACTTCCAGTTAAGATGACAACATGAAAGGTGATAGGAAGTCAGCACTACACAGAGACACCCAAAATCCTATAGGTGCTAAATGAGGAGTCCTAACAGGGAAGCCAATGTGAACTCAGGTAAACAGGCCAAAACCTGCAATTGTTCCAACAGAGGATGTTTCAAGAGGCCCTGAAGCCGGCAGCACTGTGCCTGGGAATGCTCTGGGGGACTGGAAGTTTCCAGCACTTCAAACAAGCACTCCCTAGGAGGCCAAAAGCCCTCAGTTCTGACTAGAGACAATCTAAAGGGAGTCTGAAGCCTGCCAGGGCTCTGATCCCAGACACGCCAGGGGAAGTAGAAGCCAGAAGGAGGAACACTGGAAATCAGAGACAGGATCTAACAGGGCTTGAGTGTAGGCCGGGCATAGTCTCAAGCCAGGAACTGAAAAATTAGAGATATAAGTAAATAGAAGAAAACTCTCAATACAATGAAGAAATATTCTGGGGGAGGAGACACCCAAGAAATAAACTTCAAAGAGTAACTCCAGAACAATCACAAGCATAGCTGCGGAGAAAAAAATGGCTTGGCCACAAGGAATACATGAGTAGTCAGGAGAAAAGATACGAGGAGAATAAAAGGAAAGAAAAGGTAGCAGGAGAATAAGTAGCTTAGAACTAAAGGTAGACAACCTTGCCCAAATAACGGCACTTTCTGCAAAATACAATGGAGCAGACAAAACAGGGATAAGCAGTGAGGTGGTGTGTGGATAGGAATGCCAGGCCTAGAGTCAGGAAGACTCATCTTCCTAGGTTCAAATCCAGCCTCAGAGACTGCCTCGCTATGTGACTCTGGGCAAGTCATGCATCCTGTTTGCCTCAGTTTCCTTATCTGTAAAAGGAGCTAAAGAAGGAAATGGCAAACCACTACAGTTTCTTTGCAAGAACCCCCAAATGGGATGACAAAGAAGCAGACATGACTGAGACAACTGAACAACAACAACAACAAAAAAAAACAGTGACTTTGTGAGGCAACAAGAGACATTAGAATAGAATGAAAAAATTGAAAAATTGGGGCGTCTAGGCGGCACAGTGAATAGAGCACTGGCCCTGGAGTCAGGAGGACCTGAGTTCAAATCCAGCCTCATACACTTAACACATTCTAGCCATGTGACTTTGGACAAGTCATTGAACCTTAATTTCCCCACAAATTATCCCCCGTCCAAAAAAAAAAAATCACACATGAATATGCTGGAACTACCATATAAGAGAAAAATTCTTGGAATCTGAAAGGCAAAAAACAAAGCCTTATTACCAAGAATAATTTGTCGCACAAGTCCTGAGTATAATCCTACAAAGGGAAAAATGATCAGGACTTCCAAACTATTTTAATGAAAACACTGGAGCTGGGCAGAAATGCTGAAATGTAAATTCAGGAGACCAGAGAAACCTAGAAAAGTAAATAGAGTTGAGGCACTAGATGTTGATGAACTGCTTACACTCTAATGGGGAAGAAGAGACAAGCATCCCTTGAGAACCTCACCCTCTTCAAGGGTTACAGAGGGAGTTAATAGGCAACAAGGTAGAGCAGAGGATAAAACACAGGACTTGGAGTCAGGAAAATAAGATCCAATCTGGCCTGTCAGCTGTGTGACCTTAGGCAGGCAAGTCACTTAACTTGTCTCCTTCTCAGTTTCTTCATATGTAAAACTGTAATAAGAATAATAGCACTTACCTCACTAGGAAGTTTTAAGGACCAAGTGAGAGAATATGTAAAGTACTTTACAAACTGGAATGCAGTATATAAATGCATTGTTTACATTATTTTTATTTTAACTATTAAGAAAGACAAGCACAGGGCCTGGGAATGTTCTTGTTATATTTTTACAGTTTTAGGGGAAAAAAGAAAAGGTAGGGGAAAAGCAACACACCAAGAAAGAGAAAGAAGGAGGAGTAGCTTACAATTTCTCATAACTGGGATGCACAAGTATACAAACATGGAGAGGCACTGAAACAGCACAGCAGGCACCTCGTGAACCCCACTCTTATTTGAACTATAAAGAGGAGTGTGTACACATGTGTGAACACACATACACACACACATTAGGTGTCGAAAGACACTAAGTTCAACAGTGCAATAGGCCGGGTAAAGGGGAGAGAGTGAGGCTTGGATAGAGAGCCAAAGAGCCAGGGGGGAAACAGACACAGGGATAGCAAACTTTACCTGAACACTAACGGAGGGATTAAAAGAAAAGGAAATCATGGACCAATGTGCTTGATGAATATTAATATTAAGATACTGAGTGAAATCTTAGCAAAGGAACAGCATATTAAAAGGCCTTATTCATGACAACTAAGATGGATTTAATATCAGGAATACAGAGATGGCTCAATATTACAATAATAATGGAGCATGTGAATAATAAAAATAGCAAAAATCACACGATTACATCAATACATGAGGAAAAAATTTGAGAAAACACAACACTGATTTGGTAAAAATATTAAAAAGCAGAGCAATAAATGAGTCTATCCTTAATATGCTACATAGTATCTATGTAAAACAAAGAGCTAATATTATCAGTAATGGAGAAATACTAAGAACTTTTCCAATAAGATCAAGGATAAAGCCCTGAGGTCCACTGTTTCCACTATTATTTTATATAGTTCCATAAAACCTAGCTAAAGTAATAAGAAAAATCCAGCCTCAGATACTTAACACACGCACAAAAAATACTAGCCATGTGACCATGGGCAAGTCACTTAACCCCAACTGCCCTACCTCCCCCCCCTCCAAAAAGCAAAAAAAAGTAATAAGAAAAAGAAACTGAGAGAAAAAAACATAGGCAAAGAAGAAATCAAATTATTGCTTTTTGCAGATAATGATGGTTTAGAGAACTATACTGTACAATTAAAAATTAATTGAAACAATAACTTTAGCAAAAGACTAGAATATAAAATAAGCCAACAAAAAATTTCAGTCTTTTGGTCCAATACTAACAAAATCCATCAAAAAGGATTTCATTCAAAATAACTAAAAAATACGTAAAACATCTAGGAGTCCACCTATTAAGACACATATATGAATTATATGAACATAATAACTACAAAATAATCTTTACAGAAATAAATAAGACATTTCTGAAGAGAGAGTTTGTGGCTGTGCTGTGGCAATGATAAAAATGATAATTCTATTTAAACTAATTTACAGATTCAATGCCATACCAATTATCAAAAGGTTACTTTATAGCACTAGAAAAAAAAATAACAAAATCCATCAGAAGGAATAAAAAGACAAGAATCTCATGGTAATTAACAGTAGTAGGAAGAACACTAGATCTCAAACTACAGTGTGCGCAACAGAAATCAGCAAAACTATTTGTTAACTGGTTAAAAAGCAGAAAATTTGATCAGTGGGACAGATTCAGTACACGAGATCCAGAAGCAAAAGAACATAGTGACAGTATTGGGTAAACCCAGCTACTGGGTTAGAGACTTACTTTTTGAAATGAGATCACCAAATGAGACAATACAGGTAAGGTGTTTAGCACAGTGCTTGGCACTTCCCCGAATGCATCAAAACTGCTGGGAAAATCAGAAAATAATCTGGCAGAAATTACATTTAGATAAACATTTCATCCCATATACCACAAAAAGTTCCAAATGGATACATAACCTAGATATATAAAAAGGTCATATCATAAACAAAGTAAAGGTGCAGAAGAGATACTTTTACCAACTATTGATAGAAGAGTTTTTGACCAAAGAAAGGGATGGAGGGAGCCAAGATGGAGGCATAGAAGCAGCAAGGTCCCACAGCTCCCACACAGCCACCCTAAACACCCATAAAATATGACTCTGGACAAATTCTAAGGCTCTCAAACTCACAAAAATACAGAAAACACATCCCTCCTGGAAGGCAGCTCGGCAGCAGGGAATCATCGCAGCAGGATGCAAGCTGAGGCCAGCCTAGCCCAAAACCTGAACCTCAGCCAGGCCCAGGGCGGTAGTAAGGAGGCAAGCAGAACAGAGCTGGGCTACAGTCAGTCTACAAGAGAGAAGATCTACAGCCTCCAGAAACTCCACATCTAGCAAGGTATGAAAAATAGGGATTAGAGAAAGGCAGCTCGGCAGGAGGGGCTCATCCCACAGGCCTGCAGGCTGGGAGCCAAGACCAGGCCAGCCTGAAACCACCAGGCTCCAGGGCAGTCAGGAGGAGCCGAGCCTCCCAAGCCACAGCTTGAGTCTACTTCAGAGAGGTTGCACCTCAAGCAATCTTCACATCTACTAAGGATTAGAGGTCAGTGAAAGTGAGTGAAGCTTTCAAGCTAAATTTGGGGGAAGAAAAGCAGTTCAGCCAATCTACCCCCAGGGCAAGGAAGCAGTGGGGGAAGGGCAGGATCTGCTGTAACTGGAGGCTGCCCCCACTGGGCTGCTTCAGGGCCCCTGGCCTGTGGATCCCACAGCGGGTTGAGTTGATTGATCAGGGCCAAGTGCTCTTGCATTGAGCAGCCTGGATCAAGATCGTGGTCTTGGGTCATGGTCCTGGGGAGCGTTTTCAGCAAGCCAAAGCTGGGGGGGGGGGCTGCAACACCCCCCTAACAGCTAGGAAAACCCCAGCAATTTGGAACAGAGCTTTCCCCCTTGGAAGCAGCATTTCACAAAACTAAAAAAACCAACCAATTAATTGACTGGCCAACATGAGGAAAAGGAAGCAAAATAAGAACAGCAATAAAATTCTAGAATCCTTTTTTGTAGACAAAAAGGATCAAAGCATGGAATGGGAGGAAGACAACACAGTCAGAACTCCCAAACCAAATGCTTCCAAGACACTGGAAGAATGTCTAGAAGCTATAGATAATCTGAAAAAGGACTTTGAAAACCAAATAAGAGAAG
>CM053597.1:218085712-218104651 GCA_028646575.1 Pseudocheirus occidentalis
TTTTATGGGTCTGGAAAACACCACAGCTGCCAGTGATTTGTGCTCCAAATGTGCCTTGTTCTGGAGGCCCTATGGCTCCAGCCACAGGTTCATGCAGTGCTGGTCTGGGCTCCCAGCACAATGCGATGAACCCCTTCCCATCTGCCTGCCAGCCTGCCTTCAGCAGGAGCTTTGTTGCTCTGTCATTTTGTGAATTCTGGAGCTTTAAAATTTGTTTAGATTCATGTTTTATAGGTATTTTAGGTGGTTATGGGGAGAGCTGCAGAGTTTTGCAGCTTCTACACTGCCATCTTAACTCCGCACTCCAGTTTTTTAAGTTCTTAAAAATTAGAAGGTGGAGGGGCTGTCAAAGTCTCAACTACTTGGAGCTGTGACATTCCCTCCCAAAGGAAGAAATCTGATAATTTCACTCAGTATGAAGTAAAATTGTTCTGAAGCATATAAACATAGAATTCAGACAAGAGATGCTCACAGAGAAACCACCCCACAGTCATTTTCATGATGAGTAAAAGTAGGAACGGATTTTCTAAAACAGAAAAAGAAAAGACCAAAATATGGATTCAATAGCTAGAAAGACTGCTGTTTTGTAGCTTCCATAAGAATCAAACTAGGTTTTTCTTAAGGGCTTTCTATCTCCTGTAAGGAATACTACTGTGGGAGGTCAGAAATTGGGTCAGGTCACTACAGAAATACAGTTCAGGTTAATAAGCAACTCTTCAGGTAGATGCCCCAGGACACAGGTGTGGCTATGGCAAGCAATCACCTAATGGGGACAGGTCTCCCCCAAGAATCTCTAAGGAGTACTCTATCTATTCTACTTGCAGTGAGAGTGAGGGGCATGAGACTCTCTTGAATAAGTGTGGTTTTTCCTATTTTTGTGGGTGGAGGGAAGGATCCTTTAATGTCTTTGTAGGGAAGAAGGCCATAGGGAGTTATACTGTATAGATATTTTCCCTGTAATTACAACCATATCTACTGCAAATAAAGATGATTTTCCAGAATAAAACTCACTCTCAGAGGAGACTGTTATCCCTGAGAAGGCCCTGGTACAATGGCCTCAAGATTCCAGAGAGGCAGCAACAGGAAGAGATACCTTCAAGTGCTAAGATGGTCCAATACGGGTTTCTGCAATCCAGGCACCAAAAAATTATGAACCACAAGGGATAAATCCCAACAGTGAGACTAAGAAGCGCCTCATCAAGTCTAAAAACAGCTGGAAGGAAAAGGCCTAGGAAGAAATGGAGCACCACCAACTCCAGAGGAAGTGGAGGCAAAGAAGGCTGCCACACTTACAGATAGCTCTATCCACGACACCACTTACCTGCCTCTCATGGGGGAGACAACAAGCAAGTAAATATGTACAAACAAGCTGAATAAGTAAGTAAATAAGAGAGGGAAGGCACTAGAATTAAGAGGCGTTGGGAAAAGCGTCCTGAGAAAATGCAATTTTGGTTGGACTTAAAGGAAGCAGTAGGCAGGCAGTGATGAAGAGGGAGAGCATTCCAAGAGAGGGGGGATAGCCAGAGAAAATGCCAAAAGATGGAGTGTCTTATTTGTAAGACAGCAAGGAGGCCACTGTCGCTGGATGAAAGAGTATGAGGCAGGGAATAAAGTATAAGAAGACTGGAAGGGTATGAGAAGGCTAGGTTGTAAAGGGCTTTGAAGAAGCCTGCCCAGTCAATAACACCAAATAACTCAATGAGCAGGAAAGGCACCAATCCAGTGAGACAGGGAGGTGATGGCAGAGTATTCCACTGCCAAAGAACTGAGCCAATTGTAAAGTAATTTACAAAACGATCCAGCAAAGAGGTTTCTCTGCTAATTCCAACTGAACATTAGTACAAGCCATGTTAAATTGGAGAATTTAAATACCCGAGCATGCTAATATTCTTTGGTGCCTCTTAATTTAGTACAACAAATTAATACAGCCTCAACAGATAAATCAGTCAAAAAACATTTATCAAGTGCTTTCTCTGTGTCAGGCACTTTGCTAAGAACTCAGGACACAAAGAAAGGCAAAAAAATCTCTGCCTAGAGGAACTCACAATCTAATGGGAGAGACAACATACAAACAATGATATACAAAGCAAGCTATGTATGGGATAAATAGGAAATCAATAAAAGAGGAATTAAGAGGGCTTAAGGAAGCCTTCCTGTAAAAGGTGAGATTTTAGTGGGGCTTAAAGGAAGCCAAGGTGGTCAGCAGTCTAAGCAGAGAAAGGAGAGCACGGCAGGTACAGGGTAAAGACAAAAAGATGAGATGAAGTGTATTATTCATGGAACAGCAAAGACAATGAGCAAACAATTATAATGCAAACAATCCATATATGCAGCCTGACCCTGTTCCAATGTTATGATGTATCATTAATAATTCAATGGCTCAAAAAGATTTTTTCTCTCTGAAATCAGACTAGTGAACCGATCCCTTAAAGAAAGCAGCCTTCCTTTAGAAACTAGAATAGTGGGGCTAGATCTATGAAAACTCCCAGATATGATTGTAAATCCAATCTTCACCATAGGTCAAAAAGATCCAGGGCTTCCTGGCAAGTTCTGCCTACCTAAGACCTGGTTTGTTTCTGACGGACACCCCTGGGGTTCAGGACATGGTGCAGTCTTGGACAGCACATCATGCTGGCGAAAGTAACCTGGCCAAAGAAACCCTAGGACAAATTCCTAGTAGTGCAATAAAAAGAGGCTTTGGTCCCGGGGGGGCTCTGGGCAATAAAGAGTGAGGTACAAAAACCCCTTGCCCATTGACGCCTCTGTACCTAGAGCTAAAAAGCTACAGAGAAAAGTATAGCAGCTACACTACAGCCCATAAAGCAGAAGCTGGTATTCTTGAATTCAGCAGGCTAGGCCATCGCATGCTAGAGAACAGGAAGCTTTACCCTAAGGGGGACCTACGGGTTAGGGGACAAAATAAAGGGCAAAGGGGATGGAGGGGCAGAAGGGTAAATGGCAGTGCCATTTACTGGCTCTGAAACTAACAATTATAATTATCTGGGAGAGCCCCATATAACTAGAAGAGAAGGATTGTGTAATGACTCACAAAACCAGATCATAAAGGGCTCTCTGAAATGCCCCAAAACTGTCCCTGAGATGGGACGGTGGAGAAGAGATCCTTAGCATACATTTTACTTCATGGACTACCCTAATTATTTTTCATCTCTAGGTCAGCCAGCACTGGGTGAACCTAACTTGAGAACAGTCCTTCCAAAAAGGAACACTAAGGTACTCCTGAACCAAACTTTAGGTTACAATTCTCTTCCCACTCATATCCCAGCGTCCAATCTTGGTTTGGACAGATCTAGTCTCACTTCAATCTGGCCCTAAAAAGGGTGGTGACAGTGGATAAAATCTTTGACTATCCCAGGGAAATAATAGTACTGTTACTCCACTTAGGCAAGAAAGAATACATGAAGAAAGAAGAGGAAAAGATAGCCCAGTTACTTGTCTTCTCTGTGCAACTGGTAAGAGACATGTTAGGAAGAAGTCTAGGTAGAGGGATCCTGAGAGACAGCCTATGAGTCTAGGGAACACTGAGTGCATAGCCTTGAGAGTATATCCTAAATGCCAACCAGTTCTATAGAAATTGGCCACAAAGGGCATTTTATATAGCTATCTCCAGCCATATCAACCCTGTGACTGATGTTTCCAGTGGCCATTTCTATCCCAACCAATAACTTCATAGTCTACTAGACTTGTATTTTCATATATTTCACATATAGCACACAAGGGATTTAACAATTCTTGAAGCCCCATTGCTATTTGCCAGAATTACTGACTCTACTCACCTACATGCTGAGATTCAAAGGTAAGAAGGTAAGGACTATGGTAGTCTGGGAATTAGGTCAGGCTACAATAAGATAGATATGTAGCTTCATGAAGACATTCACCTCAGGGAGATACCCCAGGCAAACAAGCACCCATAGGGAAAGGCCTTTCCAGAACAGTATATAACAATACCTTACCCACACACCTTTGGAAGGAGGAAGAACTTAGAAAGCTGTGCTATGTGTCGTCTAAAGTGAAATTTGTGGTTAAGCATCTCACTGTACCAGAAAAAAATTGACTGGAATTCCTGCCTATAACACCTGTCCATCAGAGAAAAACATGTCCCCCCCCCCAAAAAAAAGGGAATCACACCAAGTTCTTCCCACTTATCAATATTATCTCAGCTCTTTTTTCTAAGTGATCCTGTAGAACCACTTAGGATAGAGATAGCATCTAAAATGCCTAGTCAGTAGTAAATGTTAAGTCATAAGGTTCAAAAAATATAAACTCACATTCACCACATTGGCAAAGATAATAAAAAAAAAGAAAATGACAATTACTGGAAAGCTGTGTGAACATGGGCACCCAAAGCAGCTCAAACATTCAGGCAATCGATCCAGAATCATAGCCCCAAAGTCAGCATAAACCCCCAAAAGATCAAACAAAGAGTAAAAGAACACATATGTACAAAAATATCTATAGAATGGTTTTGTTCTTGTTGCAGCAAAGAAATGGAAACTAAGGCAACTGAAAACTTTGCCATCAATTGAGTAATGGATGAACAAATATGATTATAATGAAATATTGCTGCATTGTGAAAAAAGCAATGAAAGAGATGGATTCAGAGAAACACGGGAAGCCATGATTCAAAACAAAGTGAGAAGAACAATGTCTACAACGGTTACAATAAAGTAAAGAAAAAGAACTGTGAAAGATTTCAGAACAGACGACTGAGAAAGCGCGCTTTCCTCCTCTTAGCAAAGACGTGAGAGACTAGAGGTGCAGAGTGAGACCTGTTTTCAGCTACAGCCAAAGTGAGGATTTGTTTTGTCTGATTACACTTTTTTGTTATGAAGGAGGGCTTCTATTTGTGATAGTGACAAAGGGGAAAAAAGAAACAAAAGAATGCCAATGAAACATTTTAAAAATAGAAGAGGGCAGAAAAAGTTCAGAAAGGGACTCAGATAAGCAAGGCAATATGGATACTATTGTATCTATATATACAGATATAGTGTATGTATATGTGTGAATGTGCATATGTATATGTAATACACTTTTAAAAAACAAGTTATATGTAATAGAGATTCAGTTTTGTATTTCATATGCAGTCCTTTTTCTTTTCTTTGCATTGCATACAGTGAAAAGTTCATGTTTGTTAATATTTGTTAGTACCATCAGTATTTTATGTACCATAAAGATCCTACAATCATATTAGAATTTAAACCATCCCTTCTTTCACCTAGCCTCCCTTACACAGTTCTAATTCTCAGTTCCTCTAGTCCAGTGATATAAAATTCAAATAGAAACAGATCCCTGCAGGTCACATATTGACTTAGAAAACTGCAAATTAACATCATCTATGTTGTACTATGTTTTTATTTATTTTTAAAATATTTCCCAATTTATATTTTAACCTGGTTTGGGTCATACTCCAGACATAGGTTACAATTTTGACACCTCTAATCTATGGGATCAGTCTGGAGTCCGTAAGCTTTCCTTTTAAAAATAAATTCTGACAACTGTATTTCAATGAAATATGTTTCCTTTGGACCCCTATGTATTTTATTTTATGCATTTAAAAACATAATTCCAAGAAGGGGTCCATAGGTTTTCCCCAGACAGACACTGCCAAAGGGATCCAAGCCACAAAAAAAGCTAAGAATCCCTGACCTAGTCTATCTAAAGTCACTGGATCTCTTCAACAATTTCCTCCAGAAAAAAGAGAATAATTTTTTTTTCTTTATCACAAATGAAAAACAATAAATGCCTACCAAGTATGCAGTATTTTTGCTGGAGGCACTGTGATATTGTGGAAAGAGGAGCAGAGTAAAACTAAAATGGGGGGCTTCTTAACTTTTTCCACCAGCGACCCCTTCAGCACTTCTTAAACTATGGGGTCACAACCCACAGTTTAGTAGTCCACTGTAGTGCATGCTACTAATCAAACATGTGACCTTGGGCAAGTCACTTAGCTTTTGAATCTCAGTTGCCTCAAATGAAAAATTAGAAGAGTTAGAAAAGATTTCTAAGATTCCCTAATGGCTATAAAATGATCACGTCAACTTAAGTCAACAAATCAAGCAAATCAAGTCAACATAAGTAATAGGGATAGAGAAGGGGAGGAAAGGGAATAAGCATTTATATAATGCCTACTGTGCTAAGCACTTTATAATTATCACCTCATATGATCCTCAAAACAACCCTTCAAGGTAGAATCAAGGAAACCGAGGCAAACAGATGTTAAGTGACTTGCCCAAATCAACATACATGTGTGTCTGAGGCTGGATCTGAACTCAAATTTGAATTCAGGTCTTCCTGACCCCCAAGCCCAGCACTCTGTCTACTGAACCAGCGAACCTATAACATCCTACCCTTGATTAAGAAGTCTGGGACCTAATATACAAGCCAAGCCTGAAATGAAAGACTATGAACATGTGAGGATAAAGGGGGTGCATTGGTCAACTGGGAGAATACAAAGAAACAAGGATGCAGGAGTTGTACCTACCCCTCTCTTCATTTTCAAGCAAGGCAGGGTGTAAAGAAGAGGTTTTTTTAAGTCCCAAAAAAATACAGAAGCTGGGAGTACTGGGCTGGGGAAGGAAAGTCCAGAACAAAGCTAGGAAAGGAAGCATATCAGGCCAATGAAAAGCTCTAGAGCAGCTGCCACAAACAAGCTTCATTTCTTTCCAGAGCAGATTTTTTTTTATTCCATCACAAGAAAAAAAAGCCACACACTCACATACTCACACACTCACACACTCACACACACACACACACACACACACACACACACAGAGGCCTGTAAAGCACCAAGCTTAAGGATGTGAAACATCACTGAGTCACCTCAGTCTGACTCCTCCTCCCAGCTGCAAAATCAATATAAATAACTCTCCCTAGAGTATCACTTCACAAAAACACACCTTTTTAAGGATCTCAGAGCACTGGGTATATGCTAATAATTTTTACCCAGGATCAGAAGCAGAGGAAGTAAAACAGGAAGGAACTGCAAAGAACACCTTTCCTCCAAAACCGTAATAATTTCTATTACCCTCTTTCCCCTAACGCATCCTTCACTGAATGAGGAACATCTCATACATTCATACAAGTATATTTTGTATAGTTATACACAGCTCCCTTTGATCAACTGCTCTTTTACACTTTTTAAATCTTTGCTATAAGGGATAACTCACAGTGATGAGCACTTACTCACATGCTACTGATCTGAAATGGAGGAATCTTGCTGACTGGGTCCACTTCAAGTCATCTAAGCTCACCTAAGTCTCCACTATAACAAGGTTATCCTTTTACAAGCCCTTAACTTATTCTCTAAATCACTCTTTACATGCTTTTTTCAATCCTTCTCTCCTCAAAACATCCATACACCCTACCCCCACTCACCTAAGAACTCTGAGCCAGTGACCTTCTTGGTGTTTCTTGTGCAAGAAACTTCATCTCCCAACTTGTGCATTTTCACTGGCTGTCCCCCAGGCCTGCAATGCTCTCCTTCTTCATCTCTTCCTCTTGGCCTCCTGGCTTCCTTCAAGCCTCAGCCACAATCTCACCCTCTCCCTATTCCTCTTGAGCCTAGTGGCCTCCTTCTACTGATGGTTTCCACTTAATCTGTTTATAGTTTGCTTGCACATAGCTGTTTGTACATTATCTCCCCCACTAGACTGTGAGCTCCTTGAGAGCAGGAACTATCTTTTACCATTCTCTGAATCACTAGCACTTGACCCAGTGCCTGGCACATAGCAGGTGGTTAAGAAATGTTACTGACTGACATCTCACACCTCCCCTTCCACCTACTCTCTCAGTTAGGATTCTGCCTTACTCTTTTTTTTTTTCTTTTTGGAGGGCAGTTGGGGTTAAGTGACTTGCCCAAAGTCACATGGCTAGTTAGTGTGTCAAGTGTCTGAGGCCAGATTTGAACTCAGGTCCTCCTGACTCCAGGGCTGGTGCTCTACTCACTGCGCCACCTAGCCGCCCCTCTGCCTCACTCTTTACCAACATTTTTCTAAACAATATAGTCTAATAAAAGCCATCCTCCCAGAGTTCCTACTCTCCCCTTCTCTTCATCTCAAATGAAGGTGATGTAAAAACAAAAAAACATCAAGAAGATAAAAATGAAATAAGGCAGAAGGAGCTGTAGAGCTTTAGGAATCCATCACATATATAAGAACTGAATCAAAGCAGTCACTGTCCTCTCCCTTCAAGCTATTCTCCACTTCAGTCACAGCAAGCAGGCAAAGGTGGGCCATTCAGAAATGGTTTGCGTGAGGGAACCAAAAAATAATCCTCTGAAAACCTGAAAATAATCCTCTGAAATCCTGATTCCCTTTGATTGGCTTTATTCCCAAATCCGTATCTCTGCTCCATAGGCCACAGCTTCAGAATTCTTAAGGTCACCCCCCTGGTATTCAGGCAATAAATAGACAAGCAGTGGCAAAGAGGCAGCAATCCAACAGCTGGATCATGGACTGGGTCTAGACTCAGGAAGACACGGATTTCACTCTATGATCCTGGCCAAATCACTCTAAGACTCAGTTTCTTCAAGCAGAAAACTGGGTAACAACAGAAGCACTATTGCCTTTACAAAGCTGTGGTGAAGGTGCCAATGAGAAAATGTGTATAAAACACTATGCGAATGTCAGTTTTCTTAAATTATTACAAGGAAGTTATAGGGACACAGTTCTCTTTCATCCCAGAAGACAAGGATTCTTCCTCTCCTCATTTCCAAACTGGAATACTGCCTTTGTTTTTCCTCTGACCCTGTTTCATTTCACTTTGGATACAAAGTTTCTGGAAAACTAAAAGTAACCAAGAAATCCTAAGCTTTGCCCAATACAGTAAAACTAACATACAATTAGTCAGATTCCAGTTCCTGTCCCTAGGTCTGTAACTTCCATTGTCATTCTGGAGAGTGACAGCTGACTCTGCCTTGTCCAATACTGCCTTGTCCTCCCCAGCCAACTCTATGGAACAGGGCAATCTAATTTCCCCTCCACCTCAGCTTCCTTTGTCACTCAACTGAAAGGATTTGCCAAGATAAATTCCTTTTCCCACCAGCTGTGGCATTTTTCCTGGGGTGGGGGAGTGGGGAGGGCTTGTGAAACTGCAGCTCACCTGGACAGCCTGGGCGGCTGTCCAGTATACTCACCCCAACTGTTCAGAGGCTAAAACAATTTTTTTCTTCACAAGCAAAAGCAAAGACAAGATGTATGATGGAAATTTCCATGGATTCAGAAAAGGCTTTGTGGGGGACAGAGGAGAAGAATCACATTGGACAGTTCCTACTGGACAGAAGCACCTCTACCTCAGTCAAAAATACAGTACTCAGCAAAAAAACTTGTAAATAACAAGAATGAGTCTACCTCTATCGATACTGTCTACACTGCATGACCTAAAAACTCTAGACTAAAAACTGGTCAGATTTGTAAATTAAAGGAATAGGGGGGACTTTCTCTAAGCCTAAGGTACTTCCTTGTGAGATCTGTGGCCAGAAAGGGAATCCCTTATAATCAGATGTTGTCAAGGTCCTTTTCCCACTATGCATTATCTCAACCAACCATAATTCCCAGAGCGGGGAAGAAATGTTCAAAATGCAGATATGGAAACTGATCATTATCCCAGGTTCTTTCTAGCTGAGGAGAGAGGTCTTTGCCATCCAGCCCTTATGACTCCCACCCTGGCCAACAAAAAGTCAGTGGGAAAGAACACTGGACTGGGAATCTAGGGACTTCTCTTCTACTCCAATCTGTACCACTAAATGGATCATCCTGGGAAGAGTTACAATATCTTTATGTCTCAGCGTCCTCATCTATAAAATGAAAGCATTGAACTAGATGATCTGCAAGCTCCCCTTCAGTGCTAAAAGTTATATGAACCTAGTAGTAATTGCTGCATTACTTTCTTTTCTTTTGAGAAGTCACCTGATCTCAACCAACAAAGACCTTGCTAGGGTCTTGGCAAGCCTACTCCCCAATTCTGCCTCATGAATCTTCCTGATAGAGGCAGTGCTAGGTCTTTGGTTTCAAGGTTTTCAGATTCAAGTTCAAGACTGCAATGCATTTAGGAAAGGTGGAAATTGCTCCAAAGTGTTGATTTTGTAATCCCCTCTAACTTTTTTGTATTAATATTATAGAATGCTCAATGATGAACAAAATTTTAGCCTCTGGACTAGGCCAGTGGAAGATTGTTCCAGCTGGAATCAAGACTCCTAAACTTGGGAGCCCAGAATGGCTCTCCTTCTGGGACAAGAGAAGGCTTAGAAAGGGCCAAAGAACCACACCCATACCAGCAATGACTGAACACTCAACAGATCAAGACATACCATGGGGAGGTGTTGTTCAAAATGGGAGTAGGGAATCTTAGGAGGTTGTGTGATATCAGACTATTAAGACAGACTAACCCTGAAGTTAGTTCCTCCTTCCTCAGTTTCTTCTACTTAACTCTCTTTACTGACTCACAGATATAGAATCATATCTCTGAGCTAGAAAGAATTATAGAATCACAGATTTAGATTTGGAGGGGATCCTCAAAGGTCATCAAGTACAGCCTCCTCATTTTCAGATGAGAAAAATTTAGATCCAGAAAACTTAAATGACTAGCCATTTGATCACAGCTAATAAGGGTCTGAGATGGGATCTGAACCCAGGTTTACTGACCCCAAGACCAGCATTTAGCTATTATGTCACATTCTTCACCATCACCACGCCCCCCTCAAATCTTTACAGAAAAGATACTCTGGTTTTGAACCTGTACTGGTTCTTCCTTCCCACCACAAGGATATTTTTAATGGGCTAGTCCAGGGACTAGGGTTGCAGATACCTCAACCAAAGAGCTCCATTTTCTGAGCAAAAGTAAGGAACATGGACAGGAAGCAGGGGTTGACACTAAGTAGTAAGTTAAGTGGTTTCACTTAAGCTTTCAAAATAAAAAAAGCTTCCTTTTAGGGAACAAAAATGACCTCAGAGATACCACAGAAACCTACTACCCCTACCCACCAAAAACCCTCTTCTCAGGCCAAATGATTCCCAAAGAAACTGACCAAGTCAAGAAGCAAGGCTGAAACACCTTTTTTCAGTACTCTGTAGAGGGAGGCTGTTAATTAATGGACCAAGAGGTTCTTGATCAAACAAGGAACAGAAAGGATCAAAGTAGATAAAACGGAAAACTTTGATTACATAAAAATGAAAAAACTCCGCACCAACAAAAACAAAATTAAAATTAGAAGACAAACAACTGGGAAAACATTTTTGAAGCAAATTTCTCTGATA
This sequence comes from Pseudocheirus occidentalis, assembly GCA_028646575.1. Lineage (NCBI taxonomy): Eukaryota > Metazoa > Chordata > Mammalia > Diprotodontia > Pseudocheiridae > Pseudocheirus > Pseudocheirus occidentalis. The sequence continues at coordinate 218,096,983 of CM053597.1, forward strand.
ATAGTCTGACTGCTATCCAAAATAGAATTGATTCCCCAATAGACAAATATGAATAGGAATTCTCAAAAGAAAATTGGCAAGCTATCAACAAAAGAGGAAAAATATGCTCCAAATTACCTCTAACAAAACAAATATAAATTAAAACAACTATGAAGTTCCAATTCACATAGGATTGGCAAAGATGACAATTTTTGGAATGACTGTGTTAAGATAGTCATACTAATGCATTCACTGCTAACAGAGCTATGTCCATTCTGGAAAGCAATTTGAAACTATACCCAAAAGGTTACTTACCCTCTGATCCAGTGATATTACTACTAGACCTCAATGAGACCAAGAAAAGAAGAGAACTCATCCATACAAAATTTATAGCAACACTTTTTGTTATAAGAAAGAACTGGAAAGTAAGGGGATGCTCATCAAAGGGGCAGCTTCAGAAATGCCTGGGAAAACTCATGAATAAACTGATGCAGAACAAAGTGAGCAGAAACAGGAGAACAATTTATACAAGAACACTGTAAAGAAAAACTAGAAAAACTTTGATAGACTTAATTCTAATCAATACAATGATCAAACCCAAGGAAAGATGATGAGCATGCTGCCTACTTCCTGACAGATTCAAGGTTCAGAATAAGACATGTTGTCTGATGTGTGGCTGACGTGTGGATTTGTTTTGTTTGATCATTCTTATTTGCAAAAAGGGTTTTTTTTCCTTTTCCCAAAAAAAGAGGATCAATGAAACATTTTTTTAAGTGTTCAGAAGATAACAGAAAGTTCAAAAAGAAACCCAGGGCAGCTTCAAAAATAAGGGCTGAATATATTCATTTTTTAAAAGTAAGCTGTATGCAATATGTGTGGCTTCATAGGCAATACTCTGTACTTTGTATATGGAAATGGAGAAGTTTTTAATGTTTCAGTTTAGAATAAAAATATATTTTTTAAAAAGACAGAGAAGGAGGTGTCTTCCAGAGGCCAACAAACATCTAACTCCCACCAGGCAATGTTTGTTAATGATTAGAATGAGGTGGCAGAACAGATTTCCTGAGGATAGATTCCAGTTCTGTTCTACAGGTTCTACCACCTAACGACTTACCATTTCATATCTTAATTTTCCTATTTTAGAACAATTATTAAAGCTCTCTACCCCCACCCCCTTCAAGAAGGCCTCATGAGAGGAGAATCCAAAACCCCAGGAAATTACTATTTTTCTGGGATAGTAAAGGTTTAGAAAAATTCCATATTCTTCTCAGGCAAATGACTGACTATCCATTAACAACCACTCCTTTCCCTGGGTTAAAGTACTAAGAAATTTTAGAGGACATCTATAGAATTACAGAATTATAGTATACCCAAGAGATAATCTATTCCAAGAATTTTTATTTGGGTTACAGACTCCTCTGACAATCTGGTAAAGTCTGCAGTCCCCTTCCCAGAATAATGTTTTTAAATGCATAAAATAAAATACATAGGATTCCAAAGGAAACCAACTATATTGAAGTCATTATCAAAAAAATGTTTCAAATTCCAGGACCCCAGGTGAGGAATCTCTGATCTAATCTAGTGGAACACTAGCAATTTACACAAAGCAATTAGTTATAGATCAAATCTTGGTCCTCCTGTCTTTTTCACATTGTCAATCCAGCATCCTGTCTAATACAGAAATTGCTTCTACAACAGCCCTGATAAGTGGACATCTATTGCTTGAACATTTGGAGTCATAGGGAATTCACTATACTATAAAGCAGTCCATTCAATTTTTAGACAATTCTGGTAGAAAGTTACATTGAGCCAACCAAGAGACTGACTCTGAAATTTCCTGAAACTACAGAGAATAATTATAATCTCCATCTCCCAATCTCCACATGACAAATTTTTTTTAGTGTTTAGACACAGCTATCATATTTGCCCTAAATCTTTTCTTCTCCAGGCTAAATAATCCTATTTGCTCTCATTGTTCTTTATATGACCTAAGTTCCAGGTCCTTTAACTATTTTGGTTGCTCTTCACTAATTTGACAATATAGAGTCCTTAAAGATGTCCCTCCAGGATGAGACACATTTATCAATAAGACTTTGGATAATGCTGCTCAAATCTGCTATGAATCCAACTAACTATAAGTATCACATAACCTGTATTTCTCTTTTGTGCAAAGACATATCAAAATTTTGACAAAAGCCTTGCTGAAATCTGTAATACTCTGAGCAGAATATACTAGAAAAAACACCAGGATGTAATTTTAAAAGCTGAGTTCTAGGTCTAGCTCTTCCATAAACTAGGTGGAGACTATGGGTAACTCACTGGACCTCTCAGTTTCCTCACAGGTAAAAATGAAGAGGCTGGATCAGATGGTCACTTTCTTAACAGCATTTGCCTAAACTAATAAAGTCCACAACTTTAAAGTATATCCTCTTCCTCCAGTTTTGGAAGTTTATGTACTGGGTTCCTTGAATTCCAATTTCCTTGCTCAGGGTAGTACCCTATTTCAGCATAGTAGGGATTTCCAGGAACACAAGAGCTCAGATTCCCTCTCATTCTTTCTCCCAACAGTTGAGCTCTTGTTCTCAGGGCATGAAGTCCCTGTCTATCCTTCTCTGAGATGGCCACAGGACATTAGTAATTACTTAGTCATCCCACTGACTTATGAGAACAGGGGTGTGGAAGAGGGTTGGAGGGGGAAGAAAAAAGAGTACCAGAAGATATAGTGAGACCGTCCCAGTGTCCTTGTGCTACTTTTTTAGTTCTAAAAGGTAGAAAGATGAAGTAATTTAATTCTAAGTATACTGCTTCCCCTTAGGAATGGGCTGGGCCTTCTTTGGTCTAGCTCTGATACCAAATAGAATGATGCTATGTTTTCATCCAAGCCAAGCTAACCCATTTCTACTCCTCAACTGGGATGTCCAAAATCTCTAGATGCTCCTCTGTAAATCATCAGATTTAACGTCTCTATTTCAAGTCAGACTACTCAAGAAGGCTGCTAACTCCACACAGCTTGTCACTCATGGTCAAAGGTGTGCCCAGCAGGACCATCAGTACAAGTAACACAAGTTATTCAATGCTGCCCTGGAGCTAGGACCCCAGGTGGACTAGAACCTACTTCCCCTGCAGCCTCTCTCTTGCTTCAATTAATAACTGCTCCATCTTCCAGTTCAGTTTTCAAACGTTCTCACAGCTCCATGCTGAACTTGAATCTAGCTTCCAGTTCCTTCCTAATGGCCCTCTAGTTTGGAGAGCCTTCAGGAATTCGGGAAATCACAAAGGTTGAATCCCAATTTCTACCCTGTCTACTCTGTTCATTTGTATCTCTATGGTGGTACTGAAAACAAATGTAGAAGAAAAAAGAACAGGCCTAAAAAGAGAGTAAAAGAGGGATGTGTGACGGAGTTGTTTCAACTGGAAAAGTCTAAGTTTGTCCCCATGCACAATCTCTTGGAGACAAAACTGCTAAAAAGCTAGCATGATTGTAGGCAGAATGGCATCTTTCCTCATTCCACTCTCCCACATCCCCAAGCAATACCATCCATTCTATTTCCTCCCTCAAATTGGGAGGGAGCCCACTCTGAAGAAAACCTCCATGTTACTGATCCAGTCAAAGCGACCTGAATAACCCAGAAAAGTGGACCAGGGATTAGGCTCCTCAACCCAAATTAGGGAGAAAAGGAAGCGTCTTAGGTCTAAGGGTATTTATCTTCTATTTTCTTTTCCTTTTCTTTGAATCTGGAGCAAAGAGCATCTCACAAAATGGGTGGATAATAAAAGTTGGTTGAACTTAATTGAGTAGAAAGTCTAAGGATCTAATGGAAGAAGCCTGGGGGGCGGCAAAGGGGGAGGAGAGAGAAGAAAAAACCGAGGCTACCGAAGGGAAGTGGTTAGTGGAGGCTATCTTTGGATCCCGGGGTGGAGAGGGGGAGGTGCCCACCCTTCTCCCTTAGGTCCCCAGCAGTCAGGGCTCGGGTGGAGCCGGCGGGACCTTTCCCCCCAGGGCTGCCCTGGAAGTCGGATGGCGGCGGGGAAAGGGGGATGCACGGCTTGTTGCTCCCAGAGGAAGGCTGAGCTGATGGGAGGGTCGGAGCCGGGGGATTGCAAGCAGGGGGCTTGTCCGTCTCACCAGCACCAGGGTGAACCTCTCCTCCAGCTCGCACGGCTCCGGCATCGGCATCTTGCCCGGGGGCAGCAGCAGCGGCATGGGGGGCGGCTCTCCCGACCCGGCCTCGGCGCTCTCCAGGTTGCCCATCCCGGTGGAGCCCCCGGCTCCGGGCACTCGACTCGGGATCCCCGGCGCCCGTGCCCAGTCCCCACGCAGTCGCTGAGGTCCCTTTCAGCCGCGTCCCAGGCGCCGCGGACGCGAGGGGGGCGGATTCGCTCAGTTCAGGTTGGGGAGTCCGGGCGGGGCGCGAAGAGCTTCCCGGCGGGAGGTGGGAGAAGTAGGAGCGCGAGGGGCTCGCGCCGCCCGCGGCTGGCGGAGGGTCCGGGCGGGAGGGGAAAGGCGGAGGAGGGGCGCGAAGGACGCGAGGCTCCGGGCTCGCGCTCAGACGCGCAGCCTCCCGGGCTTCCCCACCGGAGCCCAGCAGCGCATCCGTGCGCGTGAGGCCCCCCCCCCCCCCGCCACCCCCTCCTCGGGTGCTTCCCTTCCTACGCCTTCCCTCCGCTCCGCTCCGCTCCCCTCCCCTCCCCTCCCCTTCCTCTCTCCCACCCACTTCAGTCTAGACTCAGCCTCCCTAGCACTTCACTCCGAGTCTGGCTCCACTCGCCACCCATTCATACCAGGTCCACCTCTTCCCTCGGTCATTGGACAGATCGTCCCGCCTCTCGTAGCTGATTGACTAGAGTCTTCGCCAATCGCAGGACAAAAAGCCTTTCCATCACTCCCACACCCGTCTCCTCCCTTGGTGGGAGGAGGGGCGCCCCCTGGTGGCATCTATTGGGAAAGCCACCGCAGGAGCCCCGTTATATTCCCATATACTACCACTAGGCTAATCTCATCCCCAAATTTCACTATTTCTTAAGTGTCTCTCTGCAGTAAAATAATAAGATTTTGAGCAGTAAGGGAACTTAAAGATGCGATCCAATCTTCTTTCATAGAAAAGGAAACTGAGGCCTTGAAAGGCTATTTACCCGGAGTGGGAGATTCAAAACCAGATCATCTGTGATGCTCCCGGCATTCCCGGTGATCCCCGTCCTCTCTACAGACTCATCTCCTCCGTGCAAGTTACATAATCTAAACTCTTCTGGTTCTGTCTAGAGGATAAAGTTCAAACGCTTTCGTATTCAAGGCTTTTACACAATCTGTCCTCACTCTGCCTTTCCAAACTTACTCCCTACAAGCTAAAACAAAAATTCTCCCAAACAGCCAGAGTGCTTTATTCACTGTCTTCCTGATTCTATTTCCTTGATTTACTACCCTCTCCCCCCATTCCAGCAATTTAAGAATACCCATCTACATCTATCAACCTAACAAGATCCTACCAAAGAATTCATCGGAAGACAATAAGAAACATTATTTCCTAACCACTTGATCTTGAAGTTATCATTTAAGCATTTCTTGACTTTTATTTCTGTCAGTCAATCAACAAGCAGCTACTATGTGGGAGGTAGTCATGATATAAAGACAAAATTGGGAGGCGGAACAAATGTGGCTGTTGTTGTGTTTGTCCTTCTTTTTTCAAGAAGTCCATGTCATCAGGGAGATGATGACATGATTAGCAGCTGACTTTGATTTGAGGGAGGGAGGGAGGGCTGAGCAAGGGCACCAGCCTCACTTTCTCTTCTAGAGTCATCTGGGTCCGGTGGCCAGATATTTATTAGAATGACTGGAGATGGCCCAGAGGAATGTACATGGCAGAGTGAAAGGAAGCATTTGAGCCTGGCTCACACCAAGACCTCCCCCTCTCAAACACATACACACACATCATCTTGACAAAGCTCTAGAGCAAACTCAAATAAAAACAGATGTGGGCTGCATATTGACTTAGAAAACCACATGTTAACATTATCTAGGTTTTATTGGGTTTTTTTAATTGATTGTTAATCATTTCTCAATTACATTTTAATCTGGTTGGGGCCCACTCAGAAGTTTTGTGGGCCAGATCAATGCACAGAATTTTGATCAGAAAATCTAAGACAAAGTCAGAATCATTTTTCCAGACCAGGGAAGTTTAGAGGAAAGTATAGAGAAGTCTACAAGCAGATCCAGGGAACTTTGGTTGGCAAGGATTGTACCCTGTGTTAGCAGAGGAATCCAAGACAGGATACCAGTGCAGAAAGCACTGGGACAGAAAAGAAAGATCCCATGGAACCCCTAAGCAATCACTGGACACAGGAAAGGTACTTCTGTCACCCACTACTCATTTCTGGGTCACAGATCCAGGTTAGCAAGGAGTAGTTTTGAGGTTGGTCCCTAGCTGTGAAGGTTGGTTCATTGAGAATGAAACAAGTTTCAGAAAGCAAAATCACCTCTGTAGGTGGCTCCAATCCCAGTACTAGAGTGCAGAGTCCCAGACCCAAAAGAAGCCAACAGTTCAGAATCTCCTAGTGTTCAGGTTTAGGGGTGCTGGAATGTAAAGCACATCAACAGTAGACTCCTAAAAGAATGCTACTGTGAACAGCTTTTAAGATTCGGATTACACAGTAGTAGTAAACACTCTGTTTATTCCATTACAAATCAAGATTCAGTACAATATTCACAGTTCAATATAATATCACAATATTTAGCACAGTATTTACAATCTTTAGAACAAGGAACAAAAGAATTACATGGTTTCCCTAAGAGGGAAACCAGCTTAATACTAAAAGATAAAATCAAGAATTCACAATATACTGATCTTCCACTCATGGGGCAACCATTAACTTTAGTCTCCAATACAGACCTTAGAAAACCACACAAACTTTCCACCCCTTGATTTCCAACAAAACTCAGTTTAGTCCAAGGGGAGGCCTTTTCTTCATTTTGATTCTGGATGGTCTCTCTGATTCCCTGGATCCTCTTCCCTGGTCCCAGCTCCCTCCTGAGTCTGTCAAACAATCACTTAGATTCAGGAGCAGAAAGCTGGCAGGCTCTCATCCAGTCCTCAGAGATAAATAGCTCCCAGATCCTTGTTCAGTCCTCAGGAAAATCCCCAGTACACACTGAAGTTCACAGGGTTCAGCACACCTCAAACCCTTCACCCCTTCTCTTGCCTGGAACTCAAGGATCAGCCAGGCCAAGAACAAACAAAGTCCCATCCTACTCATGTCTCAGTCAGCTTCTAGATACAGGGAGAGGAACTCTCTCTCTCCCTCTCTTTCTCAGCTGACTTCAGTCTCCATGAATCTTCCTTCACTGAGGAGCCAATTCCAAATTCTCTTGTCTCTCTAAAATTCTTCTTTATATACAGCACTGGCCTCCTGTCTCAGCCAATAGCCTTCTCCCAAGTCAACAAGGGAGTGTCTCAGCCAATAGCCTTCTTCCAAGTCAACAGGGGAATTCACACCTTTTCACCAATGGACAGAGTTCATACCTTCTTTACTTAGTCCTAAATTACTAGGTGCTACTTAGCCCTAAGTATCTGATCTACTTAGCCCTAAGTATCTAATAAACTGATTGCTAGTACATCGAGACCCCAAAATACCAACATGTTAGGTCAAGACTTCTCTCAGTCAAAGTAAACCAAAGTTTATTAAAGATTTGCCTTAT